>CAOLHI010000539.1:0-598872 GCA_948474755.1 Ctenosaura bakeri | reverse complement strand
TATGTGGATATTCTTGTGTCACTAATCCAGGCTGGAGCAGACCCATTAAAATCAATGGGCCAAGTTACTAATGACTGACTTAAGGAATGACTAGTCAGTACAGCTAGGACCTCTCTTCAGGACATATTCCCAAGGTTCCCAGGAATCAGCTCTTCACTATAATTTGAAGGAGCAGATGAGAGACCAGTCGAGTTACCAACTGGTAATTTCTCCTGCTCAGAATAGAATATCTCTTTATACCATTGTTCTTCTAGTTTCTTTGATTTCCCCCATCAGTTTAAACTGTTTCTGAAAATTCATTTTTGCAAGTGTTGACATATTCCCCTCCTTGGTCTCTTAATATTTTTACTTTTCTTTAATCATTAGTTTTCTTTTGACTGAGCTTCTGTTTCTTACTAGGTTTCTTTCTTGTATTAGAAGGGTGTTGTGGGTCAGCCTTTTGAGCAGATGTCCTGATTTTGTCCATCTTTATTAGGAATTCACAATTACAGTTAATAAACTATTATGCTTAGAGAGAAAAAATCTTAATTGAATCTAGTGCTGACATGTCCTGTTAATTCTGTTAATTTTTCCTTTTCCTTTAACAAATGTGCCATTCTGTGATGCTCTGTAGAACCCTCTGTTTCTTTATTCACTGGCTTATCCAGAGTTATTTGGTTTCCTCATTCAGCTGAGAGGTTGACATTTTCAGCAAAAGCAATTTCTGCAGCTAGATAAACAAATCCCATAGACAAATTCAAGCAGAATTTGTCTATGGTCCAAACACCAGTCTCAGACAGGCTCTGAAAAAGTTCACTCTCTCCTGTATTTGTGTTTGTTACTGGGGTAAAATATGCAGGGCTCTTTCTTTCTTTCTTTCTTTCTTTCTTTCTTTCTTTCTTTCTTTCTTTCGCTTTAGTAGTGAAAAATCTGTGAAGGAAAGAATCTATAAAATGCCCACATTTCTGTAACCCTCTCTAGTAAAAACCATTGTGGTCAGTATCAAAAACAGTAAATAATTAAATTTATAGTTGGCATACAATTAAAAAAAACCTGTAGTTAACTTGACTAATTCACTGATACTATTCAGTCTGAAGAACTTCCACACACAACTGACTGACTGAGATTTGATAACAAAAGGGCAGAGTTCATGCATCCAAAATATATGATTATCCATTGTGCCTCTATTGGTTTTGTCAGCAGAGTAAAGGAGAAGGGACAGAGTCTATGTATTGTGGGTTTTATGAGTCATATTTTGCCATTTAAAGAGTCATAAGTAGATTTTAGAATTATATATAAAATCAAGTGGATCTCTTTTGATGAATTAAATATATATATGTTGTTGCTTGTTTGCTAGATATTTTACTGGAAGATGTTTCGGATGGAACACTCCATAAAGAAGGCCAGAATGTTAAAATTATAGTTACAATAAATAAGGGCTATGGTCGATCCCAGGTACTTTGACATCCCATTTTTATTGCTGTGTCCCTCATAATAATTGTGCTTCTCTTGCTACCAACACTGGTCTATGCAACCCA
Organism: Ctenosaura bakeri; assembly: GCA_948474755.1. Classification (NCBI taxonomy): domain Eukaryota; kingdom Metazoa; phylum Chordata; class Lepidosauria; order Squamata; family Iguanidae; genus Ctenosaura; species Ctenosaura bakeri. The sequence continues at coordinate 597,355 of CAOLHI010000539.1, read as the reverse complement.
GTACTATATCCATATAAGAGTTCAGCAGGCAGCATTGAATGCAATATTTTCTATTTTTCTCATAATCTATCTGTGTCTGTGTCATCTTGGCAATCCCACTAATTGATTATAAACAGTAAATTGCTTTGTTACTCATTCATGGAAGTTCCATATTACATAGCTTGGTAGTTCTTAAGTCATAAATATATTTTCAGTCTACCCTTAAAGCAAGTGCTGAACAAATAAATAAGCAAGAGCTCCATTATAAGCTATGAGGAGATCTCTGAATTAATAAAGTTTACATGATTTTTGTTTTGCCATCTAACGAATCTTTCCAAGAAGTATAAATTATTCTGTACGAAAACAGTCAAAGACTGACAAAATAACACTTTAACAATGTTGAACAATGAAATCCCTCCCCTTCTCCATTTTACTCATTTTCTCTCTTAACTTTGCAGGATCAAAAATTACAGGCATATTTGATAGGATCTATTGGTGTCAGTGGTAAAACAAAATGGGATGTATTGGATGGTGTAATCAGGCGGATCTTCAAGGTAAGACTGCAATCATTTTAGAAGTAGGACCATTGGCTCCTGTTTACTCTGCTGATTTATGTGTTGCCTTTTGCTTTGCCTAAGTAATTAGATCAGGTATGGAAACTGTGTGGCTCTCCAGATGTTCTTGGACTGTAACTCTCAGAGTTCCTCACCAGTGGCTCTGTTGGCTTGGGCAGCTGAGAGATACAGTTCAGCAACAACAGGGGAAGGCACACAATTTCTAGACTTGTAATATATCTAAGATAGTGAAGAAGGAGGCCTTTCTTAAAAGGCAGTGCACCAGTTTTCAGAGAAGGAGAAAAGTCCTTTCCACTGTGGAGAACAGGAGGCAAAATGCCAGGTGCTTCCAACCCAATTGGTACAAAACTCTGAAGTCTCACATTTTATGCTGCTCAGGTTCCGTCAAAATAGTGGTTTTGAGAAGTCTTTTGCTTTTCTAAAGTCTGTTGCTCTGGTTAAGCATGCTGTCTTCAGGTGTCATCCTGCACTTTCCTTTCTGTTTCTCTGTTTATTTCTGGAATAAGAAACAAAACAGTGGTTAAGGTTAAGTTTGGTTCCAATATTTGATTTAGTTAGGCTATTAAGGATTGGCTTTCTGTGGGTTTCATTCCACACTGTAGATTTAAGCTCCAAAGCTTGAATAGTCCTCCATGCAAGATGATGTTCTACAGACGGAAAAGTGGCATATCAGAGACAGAGTTTTCAGCCTACTTTATTCTGTGCAGAAAAAAATATTTTGTTTGATGTGGCATTGACTCATAGGAGTTTTCATATGAATTGTGAGCAAAATAGTTTTGGCACAGTCATAGTAACTAGTCTCAGACTTATTGTGGCTCAGGCCCTTTCCGCATGGCATTTGCCATTCGAAAGGGCGCCTGGAGCATCGCACGATTGTGAGGAGCGATCTGCACAATGCACTCACAATTATGCAATGCTCCAGGGGCCAGCAGGTGCCAATAGCGCACCTTTTCATTTTTGGCTGGAAGCCGAAAATGGTGCATGATCACGCATTGCTCCCAGGCCCCACACACAGTTACCTGGCATGTGGAGCCATCAGAGCCATGCCAATCGTGCTTCCTGCCCCAGCGCAGCCTGGGAAACTCCCAGGCTGCACTGCAGAAGGAAGAGGCGGGGCTCTCGCGTGAGCAGGCAGCTCGTGAGCAGCTGAAGCAGCAGGGATGTGAGAGCCTCTCACCGGAGGCTGCTCACATGATCCCCTCACCCCAGCACTGGAAAAAGGTAAGGTGCGGAAAGGGCCTCAGTGAAATTCACATCTCTTTCAAACTTAATTTTAGGCACAATTGGTAAGTGGTCTTACTGGAAATCATTGTTCTGCTGTGTGTCCCATATGAAATTGGGATTTGTAATTTATTAGTTCAGAAATGCTGATTAGATTTACAATCTGTCTTCCAAGCTTTGAAGAATTATTTCACAGTTATGCTGTTTCTGCAGGAGGATTCTTGCTTAGTACAGGCTATTGTTTACCATACATTGTTCCCATCATAATTGTGATATGGATACTGAGCACACACCAAAACGAAATGGATAGGTGGCAAGCATCTACAAATCAACAGTGTAGAATCTACAATGGTAGAAATTAAACTTGTGTTCATCTATATCATAGCATTGTGTCCTGGAGCATGCCTGCTGTGTGGGACAAAGCTGTTTCTCTATTCAGAGATCCATAAAAACTCATAATGAGACTTTAAGTTAGAATCTTGTATGGTTTTTGTGTATACATAAGTACCATAGTTACAGTGCTGTGCACTGGATCCCAGAGGGACCACTCAATTCCTACCTATTGGGCAGTAACCACTCCAGTTGATGGGGTTCTATTCCCCTGCCCTTCTGGAAGCGACTGGCTGTCACACCCTTCCATGAGGGATCCCCACTGACACAGACAGAAACAGAATGCCTGTTACAATTCCCCCTTGCACCAGAGGTCACCTGTGGGAGTGGGAGTGGGAACAGCAGCCAATGGCTTCACAAGCAACAGGGAAATGATTCCCATTGACCACAGTGGCAGCTGCCTGATAAGTGGGGATTGAGATACTTTCACAGTCCCTATGTAGTCCATTAACTAGGGGCTAGATGATCATGATTGCTTAACTCCGGGTTATACATTTGTAACTGTGGTACAGGATTGTGGTATATGACTTCCTCCTGGGTCAGCCCTAATGTTAGACAGAACCAGGAAGCTGCTTCAGGCATTGACTTTGGGTGTCCACCACCCTAATGTCATATGCAGCAGGCAGCCTTTATCCTAGCATCCGTGTGTTAGGCATCAACATTTGTACAAGAAAGCCCATGCATGTAGCTCTCCATGCATCTTTGGAACCTGATTATATGAGTGTCTGTGATTAAGGTGTGAGTGCTGAAGGTGAGGCTGGCAGTACTGCATAACTTTAGGGAATGGGGCAAGAGTGACCCCTTAGCACTTTTTTATGCATTATCCCCCTTCACATGATGTGTCATATCAAAGGATCTCGAAACAATCAGACATGGTAATGTAGTGGCATCAACTAGGAGAAACTACACTGTATTGTTCTTGTTCTGAAAACCCATTCCATTGCCAGTTATGTACATTGATGAAACATGTTTCTGAATTATCATCAGGATGTGCACTGAATCAAACTTCCAATTGAAAATAATACCATATGCAAAAAGTGGACAACATATGCAAACGTATGGATACAGAGGCCCCAGCTTGGCTCAGCTCTAGTTTAATGCTTTGTTATGCCCCAATTTTGATCTGGTTTCCTTTCCTTCATGCCGCATGAGCTGGTTTATATTACATATATTTATGATATAATAAATGTCAAAACATTTGAAGATTGCATGAGGTCCAGTGGGAAATATCTTTGTGCTGTGAACCTGCTTTTTGACATTTAAACCTCAAACACAGTGAATGTCCTTTACCTGAAAATGAAGGAAATAAGAGTGACATTTGGAGATGTGGGTACATTTATTTATTCTATCATGTATAATATCTTCTGCTTAAGGATTTTTGTTTACATTTTAATTTAGGAATATGTTTTCCGAGTGGATCCAGGTACCAGCCTTGGTTTAGGCTCAGACTGTATAGCTAGCTACTGTATAGGTGATGTAATTAGATCACATAGCCAAGAAGTGCCTGAACTGCTGCCTTGTGGATATCTGGTTGGAGATAATAACATAATCACCGTGAACCTTAAAGGTAACACTACCGGGGGGTTTTATCCTCTTCTTCTTCTTCTTCTTCTTCTTCTTCTTCTTCTTCTTCTTCTTCTTCTTCTTCTTCGATGCCAACCATAAATGTAATATTACTTCAATATTTTTTCAGCACTTAGTATAATATCCTAATATTGAAAACAGAGAAATGATTAAGTGAACAGTAACACATGAAGTATATACAGTTTATGTCAATTAAAAAAAAACCCAGCAGGGTTGGAAAGAATGGTGACTGCTATTCATTTCTTGGCTGGAAAAGATGGGTTCCTTGACACTTGAGAAACTTGGTTGGAATGAATTTTTGAATTTCCTGGCATTCACACATTCCTACTTCTTTCAGAGAATTAGTTTGCACAGACATACTAGTATTTGGTGGAGAAAAAAAAGTTATTTTGTGTGTGTGTGTGTATGCATGTGCACACCCTCACACCACTGATAGCCAGATGGTTCTTTTTTTGTCAAGATTTCTGTCCCCCCACCCAACTTCTTGCAGAAAAAATTGTCCACATGGTTTTTTGATGTGAGATTTCCATTTCCTGCACAAAAGTAGTAATCTTGCACAGAAATACATACAAAACTATCTGGAAACAGTGGCCTTGATCCTGTATCAAACACATAGCTACAATGTCATGGCTATACTCCATCTCCCAGCCATGCCCTCAAACCTAACTTAAAATACAGGCAGCCATATTGATGAACAGTGTTCTGCCGCACTGAGTAGCAGGATACAGAAGGATAATGTGTCAACCCCCTCCTACTGGTGTGTCGTGATCTGATGAGAAGAAGCAAGGACTCCTATGAGGTCATATTACAACTCCTCGTTGTGCTGTCACTTGCTGATGGAATGGAGCTAGACATGCCATCCTTTGGCATCCTGCTCACCAGCACCACAGAGTTATATCTTTTGGTACAGATACTTAGATTTTAAGGTGGATTTTTGGGGCATTGGCATTCAATGGTTCTACAATCATAAATGTTAATACCAAACAATTGTAACTGCCTAACATGGGTGTTTGTTTGTTTATTGTTTTGCCACAAAAACCTACAATTTTAATGCAACAAAACCCACATCTATTTCTGCTCAGAATAATTTCCTGAAACATTTCAAGATGTGTGAATGCCAGGTGAGAACTGTAAAGAACTATTTGTTCTCTCTGCAGTTGGGAGAAAACTGGAAATTATTGGTCTTTGCTTGGCAAGAAAGAAATAATCAAATATTTATATCCCCTTCTAACAGTAAAACTAATGTTGTCAAATAAACTTCAGAACTTATTAGATCCCAACAACAGATGGGACCTTTCTCTTTCTGGTAGAAAAATGTAAAAATACACCTTGGCATATTAATCAAATTCAAAGCTTGCATTAAGCCATCTGGCATGTTTGTATTGTATTATATTTATTTATTTATATCCCGCTTTCCCCAAAGCTGGGACTCAAAGCGGCTTACAGAATAAAAAGAGATACAGGTAAAAATGCATATGGATTTTAAAAAAAAACATATAAAACATTATTTTTATAGTTACATTTGTAAAAGTTATGTTTATAGTGAAGATGCATATTGCTTCTGGAGATGCGCAGCTGCCTTTTCTAACAGCCTTGAATTTGAAGGTGTGGTTCAGATTCTAATTCCTTGTGAGACTCAGATTAGATAATATGTGGTGAATGGGATGGTTAGGGTTCAGTAGATCAGTATATTTCCAACCCATGTCAGTTTGCCAAATGTCTACAGGTCCATTTCATCTCTTTTCTTCATCACTCTGTGATGTTAAAAAATGCATAATATAATACATTTCAGTGTGTTTTCTTACTCCACACTCCATGTATTTTATATGCATTTTGTTATACTATTTTGTCCAAAACTGTATCATAACACATGGCGAAATGCAAAGTGATTTGGGTGTATTTGTTTGTCAGTGCAGACCAAATAAATCCCTGAATTGTCTGAAGTGATGATGGAGAGCTGATTACTGATGGGTGAAGAGGATGAACTCCTGTATTGTGGGACAAGTTAGATCTTATCTTAAAACTTCAAATATTTTATCCTAATCATGTCATTACCACAGCTTCCTATTTGAATGCTGAGTATCTGCCCATAGTATGTAAAATTAGAACAAAACAGAATTTTAATATAAGAATGAAGGGTTAGAATTCTGAATCTACCACTTCAAACATGGACTTTAAATATTTCATATAGCCATGGGGGCTTTCTATTTTGAAGGTCTTGAGAAAGAATTTGTGTCATTTGGTGTGATACCTCTCTCCTGCTAACCCTTACTGCTTTCACTTTGACCTTTTTCTTTTAAATGACTCAAATGTTTCAGATATACATCACTGCCTCACTGAGTTTTCGCTTCACATTTGCTTTCATTATGTTGCTCCCACTCATCTAGTCATGTGGCTATGGCACTGTTTAATCTTTTTTTGGCCCTGAAGAAAGGTCTGTGCACATCAGTGCTTTTCAAGACCTGGAAGAAAGGTTTGTATCAGGGACATTTACCCACTAACAACTATGAAAAGAAAAAAGAGAGAGAGAAAAAACACACCAAAACTTCATTCTTTAAAATTCCTTATGTTCCTGAAAACATCACTGAGGACAGGAAAAAAAAAAAAAATAGACACTCTTTCTTTCTCTCCCTTCCCTCTGTTTTAGGAGTGGAAGAGAATAGTTTGGACAGCTTTGTGTTTGATACATTAATTCCTAAACCAGTTAGTCAACGGTACTTTAATTTACTGATGGAGCATCATAGAATTATCCTGTCAGGACCCAGTGGCACTGGGAAGACGTATTTAGCCAACAAGCTTGCTGAGTATGTGATAACTAAATCTGGAAGGAAGAAAACAGAAGATGCCATTGCTGTCTTTAATGTAGATCACAAATCAAGCAAGGTAAGAAGTAAGAGACAAAGGGCTGTGAATACATATCCACTTCTTACTGTATATTGTTCAGCCAGTATAAATACAATAACAATTTGTAAATTTGAATACTTTACAAAAATGAGTAAGTGTATCTGAATGGCATAAACAGCATTTACATATGACACAACTACTTTTATTTTTTTAGAGGAGAGGTTGAACTTTTTCAGCTTTGCGAACTTCTCCATAATTCTTGACTTGTAAATCACATCTTCCTGCCTGCTCTAATCTAGTCAGGACCATGTTAAATACAAAGGTTGGATCTTACTGCCACCTCCAGAATCATTAAGTCTTCTGCAGCCCTTGTGCACTCTAAACATCTTTTATGTTATTCTCAAGAAGATTTTAAGTGTGACTGGGTGATAGGTATGCAGAAGAAAGATTATTGAGCAGCAATAGGATCCAGCTTACATACTTAATTAGATCCGGACTATAACGTCACTATGAACAAATTAAGCAAAATGCGAGCTCATTCTACAACTTTTGTATTTTGTATTATATTATGTACTATGTATATTGTACATAGTATAGTATAGTACACAGTGGGTGCATACATACATGTGCATGTGTAGACGTACATGTTCATTCACACACATACATATATCCTCAATTGTGTGTATATCCAATGTCTGAAAGGGATATTTCATCCACTTGCCTCTCTACAAATTCTTCACATTCACAGAGAGATGTGGAAGCATCTACTACACACATTTGCAGAGATTCTTCAACACAGTCAAGAACTCTGTCTGATTAAAATCTATAATCCCATGAAGGCATAGCTTAGTGCCAGGATCAACAAATCAAGTAAAGTAAGAAGTCCAGGATCAAGTCCAGGAATAGTCCAGGATCAACAAGTACAAATAGGCCCTCAAGTTCACCTGTTATCACCATCCTTTTTGTTAGAAGAGGGACTAGATAGGTGGCAACAGGCAGCCCCCAGTAGCTGATGCCCAGGTACAGTGCCTCTCATAGGCTGATGGTAGCTGTGTCTTTGGAGCCTATCTGCATACAACTGTATTCACATAGACCTTCCTTTCACACCTGCTTAATGTGGAGAGGACAGGGTGAGGCAAGCAAGTGCACGTCCACTCCAAGGATTCATGTGTTTACATGATTATTTAGTGCCATCCTCTGAGTACAGTATTTAAAATCAAACTCTGGACAAAGAAGGCACTTAGAGGGAAAAAAATTCACATTAAGATTGCCAAATCAGGAAGCAACAGATTCAACAGAAGGTTGATAAATGTGAGGACACTACTAGAAATACTTATGTTTCACTCTATTGCTCTTCTTTTCTATAAGGATGTGCAACAATATCTTGCTAATTTGGCTGAACAGTGCAGTGCTGATAACAATAGTGCTGACCTCCCTGTGGTAATAATTCTTGACAACCTCCATCATGTTGGTTCTTTGAGTGACATCTTCAATGGTTTCCTTAATTGTAAATATAACAAATGGTAAGTTTGCTCTTTACTTTGTTTTGAAATTGTTTGAACAAAAAGATTAGTATAGTAGACAACAGGATGGAAGATTAATTTTTGTGTACAATCAGTTAGACAAAACATTAATTTTGTGCTTTAATTAAGAAACATGAGTAATCCCATTATTACCTGTTAAGTATGTTTCATTCTAAGTGTTGCATTTGTCTTTTTAGGGCATGAGGTTAAATTAAGCTTAAAAGTTAATGGTAAAACTATGAAATGTTTCTTTTGAATCAAAGACCTTATTGAAGAACTTAGCTGGAATTGGATGCTAAACAATGCAGCAAAACTGGGCATTTTTACCATATTAAGTCTTTTCTGCGTATAATTCAATGGTAAAAGAAGAGTCTTTATTCCTTATAGCTTCATTATTATTTTGTAATAACTATGGTTGTTGCCTTGTGTATAAGTGCTCCATCCTCCATCTAGGACATGTGTTTTCCACAACTGTGTTTCAAATGCAGATTCTCTCACCGCTCTGTTGATACTATTCAGTAGAAATGTAGACACCCCCCCCATGAGTTAAAGGGCCTGGTGCAGATCTCCCTGTATCTATCGAAGTTGTCCCCCTATACTATAGAGTGTTAGTTGCCTGGTGTAAAACACTTCACTTCCTCAAGTTTTGAATGACCAATGAGGCTAAGTTTGGTGAATTTTCCTTCTGTATTCTGTTTTTCCCTTCTTTTACTAACTTTATTGAATTTTAATAATGATTTGTTATTTTTCTTGGGTGAGCCCTTGAATTTTTAAGTTAAGAAATAGGATAGAAATCTGTTAAATAAATGAATTAACAGCTCTCAACCTTTAATGACTTTAGCCCCTATATTATTGGAACAATGAACCAGGGAGTTTCATCTTCACCTAACCTAGAATTGCACCAGAACTTCAGGTAAATATTCTTCTTTCTTCTTGTGCAATCCCAATCTTAAAACCTTTCAGGAAGATTTATTTTTAATTATAAAAGGAGATCAATTGAATCTCTGTTCTTTCTGATGTGGGTATCAGTAAAATAGCAACTGGGGGAGGGGAAAAATGTGAGAATGCCCCCACTGGAAAAAAATATGTTGCCCAAATGACTGTTTCTTTCAGTCCCCAAAATTCTAGCATTCCATTGAGCGAGACACTGAAAATCATTCACGTACAGAACACTTATGTATTTAGTGTATGGATTCCCTTGGTTTCTTTGACTGTCTCTTTTATTTGGATACCCCATGCTAGAAATGTGATGAATGACATAAATTTCATCCTCCCTCCATTAGCTATACTTCTGGTGGATAAGTAAATTAGAAAGTCATCACATGTATATAAACTCCAGGTGCACATTAATAAGTAAAATATCATGGCTCTTAGCATATAAGATTTTCTTAGCTATAATATCTCAAGATATATCATGATAGCTTCTCACCACTTTGATTAGGCACTTTGCTTATAAATATGCACACCTGTATATATGATATCCAGCAAGTGATCTAACTTTCAGCAGCATTGGGCAAACCACCGAAGGATGTGCTATGAATTACTTTATCACTGAGTTACTGAATTACTTTATCACTGACCTGAATTACTTTATCACTGACCTGAAGACCTGAAACTGAAAAGTTACTTCTGTGTTGTAGTTTAGAACATGAGAATTACCTTTCTGTGGCAGATCCATAGTCTAGGAGCCTGTTTACTGGTAGCTGGCAACCAAATGCCTCAGGCTAGTTCACAAAGAGGGCATAATGTCAAGATCCAACCCCTGTTGTAAATCCACAACATTTGTTAGTCAGAGATATGTTACTTTTTAACACAGAGAATGCTATTTTGTCTCACAAAGAGACTACAAGTCGTATATTTCATGTAATTATTTAATCTTTTCCTTCTAGCCATTTGCTAGTGGCTATCACATGAGCTTATAGAAATGATTGCCTATAGGTTACTTACGTAGTATGTACAGAAACACTTCTTTTTATTCACCCTAAGTCTGGTCTCAGCTTCAGTTTATGTGTCTTGAATCCACTAGTTTTATCTCTGTTTTTATCTTTGTCTGTGTAGGTGGGTGCTGTGTGCTAATCACATGGAGCCCGTCAAAGGGTTCTTATCTAGATATTTGAGAAGAAAACTGATTGAGACAGAAATAGAGAGGAATTTCCGCAATAATGACCTCATCAAAATTATTGACTGGATTCCTAAGATATGGCATCATCTCAACACCTTCTTAGAAACGCACAGTTCTTCTGATGTAACCATTGGTGAGGCCTTTCTTCAATTAATAATGCTAATTAAAGGTCAAAACTGAACCTCGAGGCTTATCTAAACTTACAGACGTACTTCAGTCTGTTTCCCTGATGTCAGAATAATTGACAGCTGACCTTTTAGTGTCTAAAGAAAACGTTTGGAAGTTGGTCAAATTGGAAGTTGTATATGTGAACTTCATACTGCTGCTTCACAGCTCTAATGAAAACGTCTTTACTAAAAGACACAAAATCATTGACTTCTACTTCACAGCTCCAGTATATTGGCTGAGTTCTTCCTTCATTTTTGTTTTACCTCCGTGTGAAAATTTCACAACACTTTCAGCTCACCAAGGACTCATAGGATTCCCTTCCATGTTTTTGTAAACATCTTCACCATATTTCTAAATAACTTAATTTAGTTGAGTGGAAATGCACAATGACACATTTGTACTTGATATTAAAATGGAAAGCAATTTTAGAAATGTAGCTCTGAGAAGGAAATTGAGAGAAATAACATCTGCCAGTAGAGCAGATCAGGGAAGCTACCTCACAGCATTATATTTCTTTAACATAAGCTATATTTCCCTTGAATTGTCACTGCATGTTGCCTCTAGAACCCACTCAACAAATGTTGCTAATAGGGTATTTTGGAAGATTGTGTCCTGCAAAAACTAGCTACATTTAATTCAAATAAGGGGCAGAATCATATATCACAATCTACATCATGTAACTTTATGTCTACTTAACTATGTAGCAGAAACTCTAAGAAACTGTTAGTCAACTGCAAAGATGCATAATAGAACACTGGCAAGTGTATACCAGTGCTCTTCAGTAGAACTCAGTGTACATTGGCACTCCCTAACCTGTGTCCTGATTCATATAAAGTCCCATTATGCATCAGTCCTGATAAGCCTTGGGTCCCATTGGGTCACTTTGTTGAGTCACATTGGGTCACTGTGGTCAATAACCATTAGGTGCCATTGGGTCACTACATTTTCATGGCTATGTGGCACTATAACAGCGCTTCCTACAGGATACGAGTGTTACAAAACTTCCCAATTCTAATTCCCACAGACATAAGTCCAATTACAAAGTCATAACTGTCATATAGGATTTTGACCAATTTTTCCAAATCAAATCATTGTGTTTCAGGAAGAATTAAAATTCTAATATTTATTCAATCCTTCTCAGCATTACACTGCCTAACACTAGCCTCATTTTGCCCTCTTGTGATACTGAATCAACAAAGTATGACTAGATATGTGCAGGTCAGAAAATATAAATAAGAGAAGTACGCTTCTTTTCGTGCATATCCGTCTGTGCCTTATTTTAAGATATGGAACCTATGAAGAAATTTGTTTTTATAAATGCAATTTTGACAAACCATATTCTCCTACTTTATGAGCATGGGCTACATAAAGAATATTTTCTATTATTTTTGATGTTTTAAATAAAGAACATGTAATTTATATTATAAGTGACTTTATCAGAATATGTTTTTAACAAACATGATCTTTTTTCAGGTCCTCGCCTTTTTCTACCCTGTCCTATAGATGTTGATGGTTCCAGAGTGTGGTTCACAGACCTCTGGAATTATTCATTGGTACCATATATTATGGAAGCTGTGAGAGAAGGACTTCAGGTAGGACTTGAATAAGTTACATCCAGGGTATGAGTATGTAGTTCTTGTTGCTGCCAACTATAATTTTTCTTTCATAGAATGCACGGAACAATGCTGTGTCATGTGAAAAGGCATTCTGAAACAAAACCAAAACAAACTGACCCCACCCCACCCCCCCAAAAAAACAAAAGCCAAATATCCACTGACATGTACTACTTCCCCTTCAAATGGTCCCTGACATGATGCTACAATCCAATGTAACATTATACCAAAACACTCAGAGGAAGCAAAAATAATGGCCAGAAACACTAAGGAGGTAGGTATGAGTTTTGTCCCCTAAAACAAGCAAAATCAATACGTATTCATCTCCACCTCTCTTTGCTATGTCCAAATTGGATCTGGAAGATATTTGGTTATAATTTTTGCTCTAGTATTCTTCAGATGAGGAAACAATATGTTTGTTTGTTTGTTTGTTTGCCCAGAATTCTTTATCATGGTCTAAGTTCTGTAACTTTATATACACTTAGATGTGTAGCAGATGGTCTGAGAAACTCTCTTAGTGAATTGCAAAGATACATGTCAGGGCACCAGCAAGAGTGTCTCAATGTGTATCGCATTCTACCAGTGCATATCAGCACTTCCCAATTAGTGTCACCATGTGCATTGATCGGATTGTGCACCAGTTACTTCATTGGCTTGCCTCTGTAGTAATGTCATGGCAGCCCCTTGATAAATATGGACACTGTAAAACTGATCAGTTCTATTTTTCACACATGTAAGTGCACTTATTAAAATGTAAGTCTTTTTCTGAATTCTGACCTTTACTTTTATTTTGGGATGGATATTTAGATGTATGGTAAACGAGCACCTTGGGAAGATCCTTCAAAGTGGATAGCAGAGACTTGCCCATGGAGTTCTTTGCAGCATGACTGGTCATCGTTACTTCAGTTAAGACCTGAAGATGTTGGTTATGAAGGTTATGCATCTGCCAAAGAAGGAACCACCTCAAAGCACATTCCACAAACAGAGCCAGAAGGCGATCCATTGGTAAAATGAAAACCTTTTATTCTTTTTCCTATGCTTGGCTGTTTGTCTTTCATCCTAAATATTTATGCATGAACTCTGGTGTTTGTTTTCCAGCTGAAATATGGAAAAGTATAACACACATACAAGTATTTGTACCTCCCAAAGTTTCAAGAAACCATTCTGTACAGAAATACACATAGGCTTGGAGGGTTGGGGAAAGGGATTTCAGCCATGTTTTGCAATCTGTTTTTGGAAACAGAAAACATGATTTGGTACAAGAACACCATACATTTTTTCACTTTGTTTTTTTCACTTTGTTTCTAGAGGTATAGGAGAAAGGCATGATATAAAATGTATAAAATAAATCATTTTTGCGCAAGAATGGTTCTTTATGGTGTTTGCTCCTCAAAGACCATGGCTGAGATCCAGTATTAGGAGACATAAATACATCTCTCTGGCAGTATTTCCTGATCTACTGCCTCAAACCTCCATATTGCTGGAGAACAGAGGGATGAGCATGGATGCTTCTAGTTCTTTTGGCAGTAGCCGGATGCAGTATGACAAGAGATGTCTGTTATAGTATGTCCTGCTATAGGAAAGGAGCTGGATGCATCTCTGTGCAATGACCATAAAAGTGAATTGAAATAACAAGAATTAGGCTTATGCTACTGTAATTTATGAACAGAATGTCAGTCCATATGTATTTTTGGAAACACTGGGGTAATACCCTAGCTTTTTAGCCAGGCAGGACCCTAACCAAAGGTTGTCCAAAACAGCACCAATTAGGGTGCTGGGAAGTGATAACTACAAGCACTCTCCCAGTCACAAGGTGCATTCAGAATAGGCAGTTCTCCAAGTCCTGGCTCAACTGCTTGACTCAGTGCTTCCTGCAACAAGGAGAACACTGTAGTAATAATTTCCCAGTGCCCTGAACTGCAGCACTTCAGAACCCCTTAGGTAGGGTGCTGCCCGGCTGAAAAGGTAGGTTTTGGGGGTCATGTTCAGTCATTTTTTATTGTAAACATGAATTCCAAAAGTAGTTATTTTGTAAGTCTGGCTGATAAGTTTGTGATGACTAAACAGGATACCAGTCACTGTCTCCAGAGAGACGCATGTCATTTTGAGCAAAAATTGTAAGGTTTCCACAAAAAGATTATTTTTGCATTAAAAAAGGCTGTATGTGTTTCTGAAATCACTATTGAAAAAACAAAACAAAACCTTGCACTCCTTCCAAAGACACACATTTTGTGCAAAAATTGTGGAGTTTTAGACAAAGCGTAGACATTTTGCACAAAAAAGTGTTGTTTTTCAATAAGTATCCATAAGTATCTTTTGAATTTTGTTTTGTTTTGTTTTGTTTGGAGAAAAACATTCTTCCCCACATGTGAGGAAAAATAATCAAAAATTTTATCCCTAAGCAGACCCAAATATTTGGTTGGCTATTTTGAATTGATAGAGAATTCAGTGCTCTTGCTTCTTTACCTCTCAGAGCACTTGCTTTTCATCTTTCAATACCTCAGCAACTTTGGTGTATAAAATGGTCCCTTGCCCACACTCTTCTGTCAAATAACCTACCATCTGCAGCCTCTTTTTTCATCCTGAATTATTCTCAGGTCTTTTTGAAGCAATTGCCTGTTCTCTCTCTTTCCTTTACTCAATTTGTGTGGGTCTAGACTTATGGCCATTTATTTCAACATTATGTATTTCCTTTTAATGTCTGTAGAGATGTAAATTTTAACATTTTTCAGAGTAGCTTGCCCAGAATCATTATGACAGTCTATTTATTGTTCAGTTTCAGAACAAAATTCATCCAAGTTGTCATGATTTTAGGAGGTCTGGTTAAGAATTCCAATGGATTTTAACTTTAGCCCTCCTACAAACAGCCTTGATAATTTTGTGGTTACACTGAATTGTGAATTCCATTCTTTTTGTGTGTTTATTTAAATGCTCCCATATGTGAATATAGAAATAGTAATTTAATCAGTAATCCCTAGTTGTAGAGGACTTTCCCCTTAATAGTTTCTTTCTTTTTAGCTTTGCTTGGATTTGTTAAAGAAATAAAAGTGTGAAACAACTTGAGAGGCTAACATTTAAGGATACAAAGGATAGCTGCAAATTTTCTTGGTCTGAGTTAGGACATACTGACACATTGCAACACTCTGTTGGGGGGAAAAACTACAAAAAAATTGTTTTGTGTTTGCCCCTACCATACTTTGCACAGAGAACAGTGGCTTTTGCACAAAAGACAATAGAAGAACATCGTTTTGTGGGAGAAAAAATGTTTTTACAGAGATGATTTTTTTCAAATGTGAAAAATATTTTTTTTCATGTGTAAAAAAAACCCTTGTCATCCTGGGACACAAGGAGAAAATTCTTGAAATTTGACAGTTTGATGTGCAAGAACAAATTATTTGAAGATTTAAATCCCTGTTATTATCTCAGAATATAGGTATAATTAATATAGGTTAACATTCCATAAAACCTTAGAATGAACGAGAAACAGAACAGAGATTAGTGCTATGCAGCGATGCTCATTTGCCTCATATTGTCTAAGTTATCTCCTTTCCTAAAGGTGTTCCTTAATACAACTCTTAATTTTCATAGGTAAATGGCTGCCATTCATTTGGGGGAGGGGGAGACTGTATTGGTCAAGAGAGAAAGAAAGTCTGAGAAGAATTATGAGTAGTGGGTAGAAAAGACAGAAGAATTTATTGTAAGGAGGATGGAAAGGCACAGACACGCTAGAGAAGGCTGTGAAAAAGAATGAACATATTAAGAGTGTTTGGGGAAAGAAGCTCCAAAGAATCCAGACAATATTAGAGCTGTATGTTGGGAAAAGGATATTAAGAAGATTTCTATGAGATGGGTATAAGAAGGGGGATTGAAACACAGAGTTATTTGTGCATGTTTTTTGATGACAGACAACATAGCTCTTCCCTTTAAATAATGCACCATTTTAAAATGCTGTCAGTGTCGATCAGTTCCCTGAACACCATGACAAGAGGGAAGCTTTATAAATATCAGCTATAATTATGGTAGTTTTAGGCACTGAGCATCTCATGAGTCCCTGAGGCTCTTGATGTTAAGTAAGATGTGCTTAAAGGCTCCGCTGGAACCCAGCCTCACAGCTGTGGTGTGCTATTTTCTCTTGCCAAGGTCAGCTCCTGGACAGCAGATGGTGCTCTTGTATTCAGCAGCTGACTTCAGCCCATTCCACCTCCCATACCACCCCCCTTCGCTGAGATGCAGCTGTAAAAGTGATCATGTTTCTTTTTCTTCCCCAGTATATTCCTATACTAAAAGCACTATCTGCTTTTTTTCCCCTTTTCAAACTTAGATAAATCTTGGCATTGGGAAAATAACTAGCTCAGATCAAAAGCTCCCTCTCCCTTCCATACCTTTCAATCCCCACTGCTTTGGAGTCTTCCCCTGGTTTCTATTGATGCATGCCTATTAAGACTTAAAAAAAGAGGAAGAAGTCAAAGGATCTGAATGTTCCAACCTTTGTGCTACTGTCAGGTCTTATTGTGACCATACATCCCATCCTTTTTGCCCAGTTGTGTTAATGCATACATCAATGACAAGCATTTTCTTACTTCTTCTTTTTTTTCCAGATGAATATGCTAATGCGGCTCAAAGAGGCAGCCAGCTACTCAAGCACACCGAGCTGTGACAGTGATACTGCCAGTCACCATGATGAAATTCTAGACCCCTCACTTGAATCAACTCTCTAGAGGGGGCATGGTTAGATGATGTTGGTAAACCTATTCCCGCTTCAGGTTCTGCCAGTATTGAAGCAGTAAGTCAGGGCTCCCCAAGAGAGAGAGAAAAGAGAGAGAGAGAGAGAGACTGAGAAAGAGAGAGAGAGAATGAAACTGAGACTGAGAGAGTGAGAGCGAGAGCAAGGGAAAAAAAGCTGTGTCATATTTAGGTGGTCGACTTCACTCTGAAAAGTCAGGAACACAAATCAAAAAGGAAAGCTTGAATTAGTTTAATTTCAAGACATTTCAGTATCAGTGGAGCTGAGTGAGACTCCATCAATCAACTGGAAAAGGTCTTTTCACAGGGGGGACAACTAAGCAGATTGCACATGTGTTAGCCAAACTGGAATCTCTTTGGGTTTGTTTTTCCTTCCTGTCTCAAAAGTTTACAGTGAAGTCTTTTCTTTTACACTCCAATTTACTCTGAGGTGCTGCATTAGTGGTCTTCTTGACCCACCTCCTCTAACCTCGGCTGTGCCCCAATGGCACTCAATACAGGACTCTGGTAGTGATTCAGTTGTACACTGTTGTCCATTCCAAAATGAGTTGGGGGGGGAGGGAATGAGAGTAAACTCGATAAGCACAAAAGTATTGTGCAATTGCCAGGAAAACGCTACTGTGATATGCTGGATAAGTGCCAATTTGATACTAAACTGCCATGTTTGCAGTGATACGGTCCACCAAGGTTTCTGGGGTTTTTTGTGTAACAATCATCTCTGTTTTATATACAAGTTGTTTTTAACCACAAGGGTATTTTATAAACACCTGCCCACCTCTTAACTGCGTTTCCAACACTGACTAAAGGCTTTCTTAGGGCTTTGTTTGTTTTGAGCCTTTTCAGTGGGGGGGAATAAAAGAGAAGATTTCCTATGGTGCTGTCTCACTGCCTTAAAACGATTTCTAGAACAGTTTTACAGTTGGTTTAATTTGTTAAACCATTGATTATTTACTGTTTTCTTTCTTAATTTACTAATGAGAGAGCATCCGTGAACACAGAAACTTCATGTCTGTAATACCATGATTTGTAAAACTGAGGTGGCTGGAAGGGTGAACTATTGATATAGATGTATAGATAGATAGTATTTTTTATCTTGTGTGGATAGATTGCCTACCATCTAAAATATTCAAGTGACCCAGGAGCCGTACCCAATTAACTACGGTTAAAGACAAAAGCCCAAGATGGTTGGTTAAGATCCATTTGGTCCTATGGAAATATCTGTTCGAAAGAGAAATATTTGGGGGAAAAAGTATATTACCCAGTAGAGCTGGGTACACTTGTTGCAGCATGAGCACAATTTTTTCTTTATCCCCCTCCCTCCTCTTTTTTTCCCCAGTTTGAAGCATGTTGTTTTAATTGCAGTTGTTGTACATGAAGAAATTCAGCATTACGAACACTGACACAGTGAAGCCCACTGTGGAAGAGAGAAAAGTTTATACTGTAAAAGGGGAGGGGGTTGGTTTTGCACAGTCTACTGGGAGGGGTATTGTAAATATGAAAAACGAAAAAAAAAAAAAGAGCCTTGCACAAATGAAAGCAAACAAACAGCAACAACAACAACAACGAAAAAAATAAGAAACTGTATTTTATCCTGTTGGTGTTAAGAGATGTTTCATTTACTGAGATGACCTGTATGTTACAAACAAATCCAGAGCGCAAACCGTACAATCTGTTTTTCTTTCACCTGGTGTGTTTGTCTTGTATTTAGAATTGTTATGACTATGCAGGAGCTATCTGTGCTAGAGTGAGCATGTTTGAATTTACATTATGAAGCCAATAACTATGGGCAAAAACAAAAATTACATTGTTAACTATCCTGGCAGGCTACACCAGAATGAATGAAAATTGATCAGAGTAATTGGATGTGCTGGTTCAAATTAACTCAGATAATCCAAGGGCTATGGCATTGTGTAGATATGGACTTGTACATTTGGCATCACGGTCCTGAAAATACTCACTTGAAGCACGCCCAGTTCCCTGGTGTGTGCACTTTTGGTTCTAGCTAGCCAATGGCGCTATCTTCAGAACATGTAAGTGGTGCTACAAACTCCTGTGACCATCTTGTGGCCATCTATTTTATCATACAAAGACCCTGCAATCAGTGCAGTTTTTCTTGCTGCCTCACTGAAGATACAGGTCTCCTGCACGGTGCTTTTGCCCCAACAATTAAAACTCTGATTTTATGCACATAGAATGTAGTCAGAATTATGTCAGGCAACAAACACTAGATTACTTTCTCATATTGTTAAATGGCATGCCACACTCTGGCAAATATTAAAACAACAGCTGCTCTGTTTGATGTATGTGGTCTAAAACAACAAACCAACCATTAGTTCCTGCCATTTTCAACATACACGCACACATTCACACAAAACCTATATATGTGTGCCATATAATACAACATTCCCTGCAATACATCTCGGTGAATCCACCTAGTTTACAACTTTAAAAATTTGTTTGTGAAACATTTGTCTGTATACATTTTATATTTTGTACATTTTTGATGTAACATATCATGTAAATAGACAGAAACAGTGAGATAAATCATCTGAAAAGTTTTGTAGTCTTTGTAAAGCCCTAATAATAAGTATTTGGTGTCATCAGACTTAACTGGATGATGTATTTTCTATTGATTTATTGTTCTTCTAGCTTGTAAACCAGCTTGCATATATTTTTTGCAGGTGTGCACACTGTATCTGTCTAAATTATTACTTTGCCATTAAAGTGGAATTATTTATTGACAGTTGAGTATGTTGTCTTGGCACTTAAGAGGGCAAGGTTGTTAGATAATTTAATGGTAATATCTACACATTGTGGTTGAAATCCTGAATTAGGAGACATTGCTACATCTCCTGACAACCTACCTTTTCAGCAATGCAGTCCCCTCCCAATACAGCCATTTCCATGTTGCCGGGGATTAGGGGGATAAGTAGAGATAACACCTGTCTCTGTAGTTAGATGTGCTGACACAGGCACCTGCAACCTGCAGGGTCTCCACTCCTCCCACCACTCTCTGGAAACATGGAAATGGCCAGGTTGTAGATTGGAAGTGATGTATTTAAGACTTTTATTCCAAGTCTCAAGTCAAGTCTCTGCCTTCAAGTCTCAAGTCAAGTCTCAAGTCTGGGTGCCAACTTTATACCCCAACCTGTATTCCAGAATTTCTGGACACAGTTTCTAACAATTTAAGTAGAGTTGGCCCTCTACTCTTGTTATTTTGCCATCTTCAGCTTCAGAAGCGGGGAATAGGATCCTTCTTACTTCCCATTCGCAAAGCTGGAGGCTTTTTCAGAAGTGGGGAATAGGATCCTTCTAATTCCCCATTACTGAAGCTTCAAGAGCTTTAGAAGAAAGTATACGTCTTCCTCAAGCCTATTGCCTAACACATTTTCTCTTCCCCTCTGAGATACGTGCCGTAGCACTCTGGGCACAAATCCTGCCTTCTGCTCTTAGGAAAAGTTCTAGAAACTTCCTCCTGTATGTAGTGGGAACAGGCTGCTGAGCAGACCTCAACCCCATTTCTAGCCTATTGCCTAATCCATTTGCTGTTCCCTCTGACAAATGTGTCCACACTTTGGGATTGAGAGAGATCGTCATGTGACCAATAAGTTGTAAAGTTTCTGGATGAATGTGTTATGTCACTGAACCAAAGGCAGCAAGTCAGTCACTAAAAATATGCAAGTAAAAATATGCAGTAATTTTTGCCAAGTCAAGTCTGAGTCAAGTCACTGATGTGACTTAAGTCTGACTTGAGTCCTAGTCAAACGGCTCAAGTCTACATCACTGTGGAGTGGAGGGGAGCTGTGTTGCTGAAAAGGTAGAGTGGAGGAGAATTTTAGTTGCTGTATGAATAACAACCATAAAAAGGAATTGCAGAGTCATAAAGCAGATTTACAACATCATAATTACTGAACAAGGTGCCAGTCTGCCTTTTACAGCTACAGCAACTACATATGTGAATATCAAGTATCATCTTGTTGTCTAATCCTACATGATGACCTTTTGAGAGCAAAACAAAGGAAAAAAGAGAGGAAAAATGAGTTTAATGACTGAAATAAGATGCCAAAGATAAGCATCATACCATTGTGCATATCCATTCCACATGCGCAACTAGTTTGTGGTTGTGGAATGGAGTAGCATACTCCACCTATCTCCAATCCCTCCCCCGATAGAGCTTGAAAAGTCAAAGAAGATAAGGAAGAACTGCAGTTATAGTTCTCGAAATTCTTTTCCCTGTTGTGGGCAGATTAATTTAGCATCTTTAACTGAATAAAATGGAATATGTAGGAACTGAGTGCCTTACAATTTCTCAAAGGTAGGGCAATAGGCAGGCATCCTTGGCCCTTTCCACACGGGGGTTAAAAAACGGTGTAGAGCAACCTCTGATGGAGGTCGTCTACACCGTAAAGTGGATTGGGGTGGACTATTTTTGTGTAGTTCCACACCCCAATCCGCACAGGAGTGAGCGGAAGTGGCGGCGCCGCGTGCTTTTTAAAAACCACTTTTCATGAGGTTTTTAAAAAGCACGAAGTGTGCAGCTCCGTGCAGCCCCGCCACAGCGTCCAGTGTAGATTTGCAGGTGCGCGCAAGTGTGTGCCTGCAGACCTGCCAGAGGGCGGGCTTCTGGCTGGCGAGCTTCTCCGGTTGGTGGAGAGCCTCCCCCAGCCGGGAGCTGCTGTTTTGGATGCTGCAGGATGCTGCGGGACGCCGACGAGTGTGGAGCAGCGAACTCACGCTGCTCCACGTGGCGATGGACTTCCCCTGGTTGCAGGTAAGCTCTGTTTTAGCGTGTTTTCGCCCGTTTCTTCCTCCGCGTGTGGAAAGGGCCCTTATCTCTTTTGGGAGAGTGGTAAGGGGTTTTGTGTTTTATTGTGCCATCACATACTCTCCAATGTCCCATTCTCAGTAATATTCTAATACAGAACACTAATGAATCCATAACTCTAGGTTACAAATTCATAACTGAAGTACTGAATACCAGCCCATATTTCCAGATCTCAAAACATCCCATGAGGAAGAGTTACCTCTTGATCTCTTCCTTTGGGTTTGAAGCACCAGAGATGACTAGTGCAACAAAAGAGAGGATCCACACTAAATGTTCCATTAGTAAGCACAAGAAGCACCAAACCAAGAATGAGAATTATGTGGGTCTCCAGATTCTGTTCAGCAGTATCTTCCAGCTTAGCAAATTATAAGCAATGGGCCACGTCATTCACACTTCTGCCATAAACACTGCCATGACAAGTTCTTTGCAGTTTTATATCCTTTTAAAAGGCAACTCCTTTTATGTTAAAATGAATTAGAATGGTTCAAAAAAAAAAAAAGTTTTCAGTACAGTTCTTGTAAGATACCCTTCCAGGATGACCCATCTGCCTTGCCATAGCTTGGTGTAACCAAAACTATTGCACACTCAGGAACAAACGTAATCTACATGTGAGGGCCAGCACAGATTCATGCAAATGTACTTCACAGTTCTCATTTTTGGAATGTTACTATTTGCATACGTACTAGATCCCAGGAGAAGAAGTCAAGGGACAGCAGCATGATTTGCCTACCCCCTCGGTCATTTGCACATGTGAAAACCATCATCTAAAGAGATGTTGTCCTGACCCTTCTTGCTGAGGAAGAGAAAGCTCTCATATTGTTCCCACTCCATCAAACTGCAAGCTGTTTCTCAGCCTAAATGTATACAGTTAGAGCCAGATAAAAATTGATGAAATGGGGCTGATGACTTTCTCATCCCCTCATCTCTGACCAACAACTCAATTTCCTACAAAGTTCCTTTGAGGGTCAAGTAACCCTGCCAAATATGAAGGACTATGGCTGAAGGAACTGGGGAAGACTAGGGAGAGGCTCTGAAGATCAGACCAAGACAATTTCCAGGAAGAGGATATCTGCTTTTGGAAGCCAACTGTGCTTGATTGTGAGATTGGCCTCCCTGTCATACTTCAGATATACTATGAGAAAATATGACTCACTAGAAAATATGATGATGTTTAAGGTGGAAGACAATAGGAAAGGAAAAAGACTTACATTACAGGTAGATAGATTCAATCAAGGAAGGCATGGTCCTGAATTTGCAAAACCTCAGCAAGGCCCTTGATAACAGGGATACTTGGAGCTTGTTCATTCATGGGAGCCTCATAAGTCAAAGTCTGCTTGATGACAGTTAACAATTAACAACTCTGTGTAGCAGCATTTGGGGCAATGGAAAGCAAATGGTACTAAGTGTCCCAAACACATTAGTTTCTGACCCCAGAGATACCAGGAGCAATAGATTATATTAAAACACTGCCTGAATCTCCTCAGTTCACAAAACCTCTGACACTCTCTCCTTGAAGAAAACCCATTTGGAAGTCCCTTCTGATTTTTTGACAAAATTGGAATGGGATTGGTTCAGCCTGCTGTGTGTGTGTGTGTGTGAGGGAAAGAGAGAGGATGAAAATCAGCTCATGTCCCTGATACAGTTGCCCACCTTTGAAATAGCGTTGGTGAAGTGAAATCTGTTGCTACTATAGAAATGCCATACATTCCCAAATAGATTCTTCTAATGGTAATATCATTCACTGCATATAAAGAACACACTGAGTCTCTTCACTCAATTATACTTACTGACCAATGCAAGAAGGTGAATAAGACAACAGCTGGCCCCTTCTCTAGGGGGAAAAAGATCATTTTGTTTGTAAGAAAAAAGCAGGCAGTCACGAAGCCCTAGTTACAGCCACATTAAACCTTTTGAAGAGCGTGGGTGTTTGTGTTACTGAGGCTACAGAAACACGATAACAGGGTGCACTTTTTATGACTGTGTCTCTGTGTTAATGACTACGGATTGAAAATTAATATTGAGCCTCACCACCTTATGTAGAGATATAGATAAGATATACAAAAGATAGCATCTCCTTCCCTCCTCCCAGGAAGTAGCCTGCTGATGTTAAACATCAAATTGGAGTGCCAGAGATGTCCATGGACAGGGCTTGTATATTTCTGAATTGACTTTTTGATCTTTCCCTAATCTTTTTGATCTTTCCCTAATCGACTAATGTAAAGTGGCCTCTCCACTTTTGTGAGAGTTTGGGGTGCAGAACTTTCATGAATTTTCTTTAAAAAAAGTGAATAACACCACACACACCCCTGAGCTCTTCCCCCTCTTATTCCCTCACAGGGCTCCCTCCTCCCATTCCTTTACCTTTTGCCTATGTGTCTATGCCTTCTCTTCTATGCCCGGGCAAAAGACAAGCGAATGGGAGAGGCAGCACTGCACACAGAGAAGGCATGCACGTCTTCCCCACCATTCTCCCCCTCCCATTTGTTCCCCTTTTGCCCAGACGCAGAGAAGGAAGGCATGCATACCCAGGCAAATAGCGAGGGAATGGGAAGGGAGAATGGGGGAAAGGCAAATGGGCACTTGTAAATGATCAAATTCATGAAGATCGAACACATGAATATGGAGGGGTGACTGTACATGCAAAATGGAAGACCCAGCTGCTTGGAAGCACTCTCATGCCACTGTGGTACACATAACTTATATGGTGTGTTTGTGTGTGTGTGTTTGTGGCTAGATAATAGAGAGATAGAGAGATCTTCTGAGATGAAGCATTGGTGAAACTATTTTGTAAGCAAGATGGCTGTCACTCACACTTTCTTACTGTGCTGCCAAAACCGGCAAATAAAGTTTGTTTTTCTTTTTAAGAACCATGTGTTCTTCAATTTGTACATTACCTCTGGCTTTATCATATGCCCTGCAGAGCTGCCACATAGGATGATAATTACGGTAATCTGTCCTTCCATGGTTTATGCCTTGGTGCAACGCTTGCAGTTTTATGAATTTAGATTCCAGTGGGCTTTTTTTTTTTTCCAGAAGAACCCAGTTTCATCCCAAATGAACACCAGCTTTGGATGATAGCCTTTTTCCTCAATCAGCTTCTTAAATTGATCTATAAATGCGGCAGTAGCTGCTTCATTGGCAAACACAGCCTCTCCACTCAGTTTTATATTTTTACATCCAAACTTGTTCCTATACCTGTGCAACCATCCCATCCTTGCAGTAAAGGGCTTGGTGGCACGTGTGAGGGGATGCCCTGCTGAAGTCTTCATGTAGCCTCAATGTTTTGTGGTGCAACGTATTTATGTTAATGGGAATTTGTTTTCTGTGCATGTCTTCCAGCCACAAATTTAATGTTTTTTCCATTTTTATTAAGTTTATCACACACTCTGGAGGTAAGTTTTGCAGTCTGAAGTGTGTTAGTAAGACTAGTGTGGATTTCCTTTTCCTTGTTCACAGTTGCACAGATGGAAGATTCATTCTTGCCATAGATCGTAGCAATCTCAGTACACATTTTGTTTTGTTTTCTTATTATGTCAAGAACTTACAGATTCTCACTTAAACGAAGCACTTCACAGTTCTCTAAGGCTTATCAGAATTGCAAGCATCATCACTGTCATGCTTTGGGACCATTACAAATAACACAACAACAAAAGCAAAAGCGCTTTATTACTGCATAAGGACAGGCATTTTATTGTACTGTACAAGCACAAGCATTTTACAGAAGTACACTGTACTACAATCAGATCACATAAGCAAGAGGCCAGCTAAGTGATTGAGCAATGTTACAACATAAGTATACAGCAAGGAAACATAAGACAGTTTGGACAACAGGAAACAGTGCGAGAGCACATGGTAATGAGGTGCCATTTCTGGAATTATCCATTCTTTTCCATTTTCTATGTAATACTTTATCACTTTAACTTCTATTTAATTTCTATTAAATTCAAAGTACATATTTTCAGACCATACTTCAGTGTGGGTAAGTGAAATCGTGTCTACCAATTACATGGATATAGCAATAGCATGTGTATTTCTATACTGTTTATCAGCTAAGTGCTCTCTAAAGGGGGTTACATGTGTTAGTTAATTGCTCCCAACAAGCTGGGTATTCATTTTACCGACCTGCAGAAGGATAAGGCTGAGTCAACCCAGAGCCCGGCAGGATCAAACTCACAACCTTGTGGCTGCAGTACTGGCATTTAACCACTGCACGACCAGGGCTCTATGGGTGGTATACTGTACTCATACCTTATTTCACTTTCCTTGGAATGTGACTGATGACTCCATAGATTGCAATGGCAAATATTAGATACTGGAAGATCTGGAAAATGATAGGATGTTCCCTCAAAAGATCTGCATTATTTGTTGTGGTTCTCAAAACTGCTTATTGTGCCATAATTAAACAAACATAGGCCAGAATCCTGTTGGGGAGTTATGAATGCAAAACCACCATAGATATCTGGCTACACAGTGGCTCCCGGCTAATTTCCTCCATCCCACTTACTGGGAAGCAGATGCTGCAATCTACAGTGGTCCATTCCATTGTCACTCAGGAAACAGCTGACTGATATTTCAGCCCCCTTCTGTGAGTGATCTCGATTGTGACAGGCAGAAGCAGCATGCCTGTTGCAATTCCCCCTTGCACTGGAGATTGCTCATCCAAGGGCAGGAGATGGAGACATTAGCCAGTTGTCTCCCAAGTGATGGGGAATGGACTCTGGTTGATTGCAGTGGCTGATTCCTAAGTGGGAATTGGAGGGCTTTCATGGTCTCTACATGTCACCTAATCTAGGGAATATGTAAGGGGCATGAATACCAAATAGTTATGAATGCATAACTCTTGCTCATGCGTTTGTAACTCCTTAGCAGGATTCTGGTCATAGTTCCTTAGAGGGTGGTTTATTTTGCCCTGATAACTGAATTCCTATTCCTATTATATGCTGCTACCATTAACTTAGGTCATGCTGTAGCAATGAATGCACTCTCACTGTACAAATGTATTTCTACATAATAATAACAGCAGCAGAAATTGGAATCTGTCATAGAAGATAAATTATGCAAGGAGCAGGCCATGTGGCCTGTCAGCTACATTAAATTGCTTTTTGTTTGTTCCTCATTCAACTACATTCTTAAATAAACATTGATAAATAGTACTGAGTGATCACATTGTTATCAACAGCGGCCTTCTAGTTGCACTCAGGTTTCTCAGACAACATAATACTTTGACTGCCTTTTGGCTGTGAGTTTCCTTCACATGCAATATTTAATCAATTAGATTATTTACAAAAGGAAGTAAACTAGCACAGTTCAAGGAAAAGGGATAATAAACATGGAAGTAATAAAAAATATTGTAGAAAAAATACCCTTATGTAGGCATTCTCCTGCTCTGTGGGGATTTTCTCTTGCTGAGCATTATGCAGCCCACAGTTTGGGCTACCAGCAAGAATTATCTGCTCATAGTTCAGGATAGTTTTCCCCTTTTGAACTGTTCATGGATGGATTACTGTGCATCCTTCAGCTATCCCAATTTGGCAGAGACAACCTGAATTAATTGTCTGCCATCCCATTTTTCAGGTGTTTTTAAAATGTCTCACTGTGGCCATTTCCGCACCAGCCTGTTATAGCATGATGATTCCACTTTCAACATCCTCTGGAATCCTGGGGTTTGCAGTTTTGGGAGGGGCTGGCTGGCCCCTCCCGAAACTGCAAACCCAAGGATTCCAGAGGATGTTGAAAGTGGAATCATCACGCTATAACAGGCTAGTGCGGAAATGGTCTTTCTCTCTCCTCCCTCCACTTTCCCTCTTCGTCCTCAACTTACTACAATTCCTGCAGAGTCCACAACACAAAGTGGATTGCAGTCAGTTAATTCAGCAGGAGGAAGAGAGGGGACAAAAAGTTTCCCTTTTTCAGTATGCTTAGGCAAAAGGAAACCGCTTGAGTCTCTCCTTGTGTGTTCTTCATGAATAATAATTTCTGCCATCTTGAGCACATCCTCATGTTGTTTGACTGCACGTGTCTGAGTTTTCATCTGTGAAACATTGGAGGGCATGATGCTGCCTCATGTACATGAGATTGAGCTGGAACCAGCAATCATCACAAACACTACTCCGTGGGGTAGGGTATAAGTGTGCTACCTTAGTGCTACCTCCCTGACTAAGGCTACTTCCACGCCATACTGTTATAGTGCCCTTATTCCACTTTCAACATCCTGTGGAATTCCAGGGTTTGTTTTTTACTGAGGCCAAAGAGCTCTCTGGCTGAGCATTCTAAATGTGCCTCCCTAAACTACAAACCCCAGGATTCCATAGGATGTTGAAAGTGGAATAATAGCACTAAAACAGTATACTGAGGGAAAGGTCTAAATTTTCATTCAGTCATCAAATTTATAGCATTACAGAGAATGACACACCTGGAATTCTTCTCATCTTGAACTGTTTTATTTTCTATGTTTTCTTTGGGTAACTTCAAACTGCCCCTTTTCTATGGATGCCTAAATTGTACATATTTCTAAATGCTCAAGTGAAATGTTAAGTTGCTTCAGCATTAGCTTCAGCTGTCATAGAGATTAGGTGACCTTTCAGACTACACAATTATAGCACAAGGATTCCACTTTAATTCTAAGGAATGGATGCATTCCAAGCATTCCAGAGGCTAGAGGTTAAAGTGAAATATAGTGCTATAATCATGTAGTGTGGTAGGGTGAATGGGGCTTCCAGTGGGTGACTTTGGGCATGTCACACACTCTCAGCCCAATAAAACCCCATGATAAGTTCACCTTAGGGTCACTATCAGTTGGAAATAACTTGAAGGCACACAACAACAAAAACATATAGCCCTATACCAGGGGAAGAGGAATTATGGATCTTTCACATCTTGGTGGACTACATGTCCCAGCAGCCAAGCTTGATGAGGCAAGCTGGGAAGTGGAGAACAAAAAGCTATGCAGGACCCTTCTCTGTTTTAGACTTTTGCTATCATCAGAGCTAAGATACTACCAAACAGATGGCTTGGGAAAGCAATTGTGCCTTTTTGATTGTGTCAAATTTGACAAGGCATTTTTAGAGGTGGTCACCATCTGCATTTTTAGAGGTGGTCACCATTCTTTAAAAATAAAACCATTTTATTTCAACACACTTTTTATCCAAATGATGAGTTCATATTTTAAACTGCCCCTTTTCCCCAATTGTCACAGATGGTTTAAATGGTTTACTTGTCCTGCTGCTGTAATGTGCATATTGTATCCATTGGAAGTCACAGATAAAAGCAAGCATGCTTGCACATGACTCTGTCCTTCTTGAAAACAGAAGAAGTCCCAATATCATCTATAGGAATTGATAGGAATTGTGCCCCTTATACATCTCAGCCATTGGGGTTAATAATGCAGACTTCAGGCTAAAATTCTGTCATCTAGTCACCTGAGAATAGGCCGCAATGAATTCCATGAGACCTAATTCTGATAGACATGTACCAGACATATATGTATAGGATCTTGCAAAGCCAGATCTTGTTTATTCTCCCTGGCAAAAAGCCAGTAGATAGGCATGACAACACTAAAGAAGGACCTTAGTTCTCTATGATCTAATTTATTATTCCAGGATGTTTCTTTCTTGCTAATTTTGAAATGTTAAGCACATACTTCCATAATAGGTTGGATCCCCAAGAAAAATTCTGAACATGCTAGCAATTTTGTAAGGCATTTGAGCCTCTTGTTACTAGTTTTCATGTGGACATGTATGAAGAAGTATGTATCAGCATTTTTTTGAGGGGGCTGAAATCTTGTTCATATAACATAAAAACAATTAAAATCATAAATTATAAAAATCCAAGATAACAAAGATGTAAACATCTTCTAAGAAACAAGAAAAACATTACAAACAAACAGCAATATAAAATCAATAAAAACTTTGTTTGTTCCCCAAAGGCTTGTATCTGTCTGTCTGTCTGTCTGTCTGTCTGTCTGTCTATCTATCTAAACTGGTATCCGAAAGAAGAGAAGGTAGGATCTCTAATGGAAGGTAATTTAATAACTAGGGTGCCAAAACTTGGAAAGCCCTGCTTTCTTAGGCACCACAAGCAGAGCCTTCCTGGCTGGTCTTAACCAATAATCCCAAGAAAGTGTACCTTTAAGCCTATGAGTTCCAGGCCATTTAGGGCTTTATACATGTATGTTACCTATTGGGCTCAGTGGCTCACGTAGCCAATGGAACTTAGGACTAGACAAACATGTATACCATATATACCAGTTAGAACGAAATGGCTATCAACATTCAGGATGACTCTTGCAGGATTGATTGTTTCTTCTATCTAAGCTGTTATTGCCATTTGTCACATTTAACAGGATAAATATTTGTCAGTCCCTTCCATTTGCATAAATCTTCAAGATGCTTCTGTAGCCAGAGCCTTATAATGTTAATGGATTCTATTACTTTCACCAATCAATTTTGCATTCAAACTATTTATTAACTTTAATTGCTTTTCAGGAAAACAATTGTATTTCTTGTAGAAGAAAAGCTGTGTGCACTAATCCTTATTTTTAACTTTTTTATTTCAACAGCTTGACACTAACAACTGGAACTTGCTCTACATACATAACAAGAATATTGCCATTTAAAAATCCCTAGTTTTATCATTTTCAAACACTCAGAAGCACAAAGGCCAAGAAACAAGAGCTGTTTTTAAGGGTCCAAATTAAAACACTTTTTAAATTATGATTTTAAACTGAAAGAACACTTTGGTTTAAATTGCATTGTTACTCTTGACTAAAGTAGACCCATTGAATCAATGAAATTTACCTATCTGTTGACTCAGTATTCAACAGTTGAATGGTGGGACTAGTTTATATTAACCAACAGAATTCCAGCCTTAAAAATTCCTTAGAGCCTTTCTGTACTACACTGTTATAGTGCTGTGATTCCACTTTCAACATCCTATGGAATCTTGGGATTTGCAGTTTAGGGAGGAGCCTTTAGAATTCTCAGCCAGAACCCCAGAATTCCACAGGATGCTGAAAGTGGAATAATAGCACTGTAACAATGTAGTGCGGAAAAGCCCCTACTCGTCATTTCAGTAAGAAGTGAACTTAAATAAGATGTTGCTCCTTGTATTTTTGCAGTGTGAGATATGGGGTTCCTTGTGTGTTATTTAGGGGTCGTCTTCCAGTTAATTAATTGGGTTGACTTTTCTGTTGAATGGATATTCAGTCTGCAACAGAAAATTATGGACTCAAGGGGAAAGATTGGTACCATGGAACGAAGGATCCTACTCTGCATTCAGATTGTTGGGCAAGTTACTTGTCCCTAAGGTTCACCACTTTTTCATTCTGTGAAGTATTTGTTTTCTGCATGCCCACAATGAATGGGGAAGGTGAGAGCCTTACTAGTATGATCCTTAGTGTATTGGGGTTCTTCTAAACCTCAAGAGACCACAGTGAGAAGGAGGATTCAGAAACATGCTGAAGAAGTTAGCCCAAAGCCACTATTGGAGATGACCCAGAATACTTTGGAATAGTCCAATTATTTATCAGTTATTTATCAATGCACAACTATATGACAACAACACGAACACCCATATCTATGCAGCAGACCCAGTATCACCCTCAGTCTTTGGATCTCTGGAGCTGCACCTTCCCAGACACTTTTAGCTCCATCTTTGCCTAAGGTAACTGCTTAACACACCCTGAATAATGAAGCAAAATATATCAGTATATGTTAATGTGCACATATATATTGAGAAAAAAATCTTAAAATTTAAATATAATGCATCTCACAGGTAAAGCAGGTTGTGACCATGTCAGTTGTCTATTTGTGTTTATCCAGAGGTTAAGCAAATTCAAAATCTCTACTCTTTTCTGAACACCTTCAAATAAAGGGCAGCTTCTACAAAAAAAGGGCACATGGTTACTCTATTTCTGCCTCACATTCTGTCTTTGTTTCAAAAATTATCTTACACTCGCCTCTTTTATTTTTCATACACATATTCTTCTTTGAGGCTGGAGAGGAAAACTTCAGGTAAGTCTGATGGATTTCCTCATTCAATACATTCCAGAGAATTCTGTACTTTAATCCTGGGAGTCATCAAAACTTGGATAGAAAGCTGTGGGAGGAAAGCCAAGTCACTACGCTAACAACCAAAAGACGGGAGGGAGATGAAAAGAGGTAAAACTGTCTGCATAGATGTTCTCGTTAGGACCTTTTATTTTTTTCAGTCAAAACCATGAATGGGTGAGATGAGCATATACAATTGTTTCTTCACTATTTTTTTTAAATAGAACTTGAACAGTGACTGCTTTCAAACAGTTGTTTATTTTGCCCAATATATGATGAGAAGATGCATTGCATATGTATTTGTGTGCATGTGCATGTTTTTAAGTAATATTGTCTTTCCTGAAGTCCTATTCATGGTTACATAGTTATAGAATCATAAAATTTTAAAGCTGGAAGGGATAGGAAAGGCCATCTTGGCCATTTCTGCACTACACTGTTATAGTGCGGTTTGGGTTTTTGGAACATGGCCTGAATTTCCATGAACATGGGCTTCTGGCGAGGGATGGGCTGCACCTCACAAAACTGGGCAGGAATGTTTTTGCAAACAGTCTTGCAAGGAAGATTAAGAGGTCTTTAAACTAAGATCCACTGGGGAGGGAGACAATATTATTCAGGGCAAGGACTCAGAGAACACAGGGGGAAAAGGCCCAAATGATACTGGACAAGTAGTACAAGCGGCCAATGGCGGGAGGAGTAGAAACAATAGTACAGGACTTGCAGGAAGGGCCTGGGGACTTAAGTGTCTCTACACTAATGCAAGGAGTATGGGAAACAAGCAGGATGAGCTTGTACTCCTAGTACAAGAAAATAAATACGATTTGATAGGCATCACTGAGACCTGGTGGGATGAGTCTCATGATTGGAATATAGGAATAGAGGGGTATAGCCTATTTTGTAAAAATAGACCAAACAAGAAAGGAGGAGGAGTAGCCTTGTATGTCAAGGATGTTTTCACCTGTGAAGAGATCCTGGGCTTAAACCCAGAAAGCCAGGTAGAGAGCATTTGGGTAAGAATTAAGGCAGCGAGAAACAATAGGGATATTCTGGTGGGGGTTTACTACAGACCTCCAACCCAGGCTGAGGACTTGGATGACGCCTTCCTCAACCAAATGACTGAACATTCAAAGAGGAGAGATACAGTAATAATAGGAGATTTCAATTACCTGGATATATGCTGGCAGTCAAACTCTGCCAAGACAGCAAGGTCCAGCAAGTTTCTTGCTTGTCTTGCAGACAACTTCATGGTCCAGAAGGTGGAAGAGGCCACAAGGGGATCAAATATTCTAGATCTGGTCTTGACCAACAGGGATGACCTTGTGAATGAGGTAGAAGTGGTTGGATCTTTAGGGGGGAGTGACCATGCCCTGTTGGAATTTAGCATTCAGTGGGAAGGAGAAGATAAGGGTAGCCAGACACTCGTCTTAGATTTTAAAAAAGCGGACTTCTGTAAACTTAGGGAGCTGCTGGCTGGAATTCCGTGGTCAGGAATAGTGAAAGGGAAAGGAGTTCAGGAGGCATGGGAGTTCCTTAAAAAGGAGATACTGACGGCACAGTCTAAAACTGTGCCAATAAGGAGGAAAAATGGAAGGCATCTGAAGAAACCAGAATGGTTGACTAAAGAACTCTCAGCTGAGCTAAGAGTTAAGAGAAACACGTATAGGAAATGGAAGAAGGGGGAAACCACCAAAGAAGAATTTAAGCAAGTAGCCAGGAGATGTAGGGAGGAGGTCAGAAAGGCTAAAGCACAGAACGAACTTAGGCTGGCCAGAGACATTAAAAACAATAAAAAGGGTTTTTTTAAATATGTCTGCAGCAAAAGGAAAAAGAAGGAGACAGTAGGGTCACTACGCAGAGAAGATGGCGAATTACTCACAGGGGGGAGAGAAAAGGCAGAGCTACTTAACACCTTCTTTGCCTCCGTATTTTCCCAGAAGGATACAAGCACTCAACCTGGCGGTAGGGGAGCGGGGGAGGAAGCAGAGGAAATGAGGCACTTAATAAGTAGAGAGGTGGTACAGGAATACCTGGCCGCATTGGATGAATTCAAGTCTCCAGGGCCAGATGAATTGCATCCTAGGATATTAAAAGAGCTGGCAGAGGTCATTTCGGAACCGCTTGCTATAATTTTTGAGAAATCTTGGAGGACAGGAGAAGTTCCAGCAGATTGGAAGAGAGCAAATGTTATCCCCATCTTCAAGAAGGGAAAAAAGAGGACCCAAATAATTATCGCCCAGTCAGCCTGACATCGGTACCCGGAAAGATCCTGGAGCAGATCATTAAGCGTTCAGTTTCTAATCATTTAGAAAACAACGCAATAATCACGAGAAGTCAACATGGATTTCTCAAAAATAAGTCATGCCAGACTAATCTGATCTCTTTTTATGATAGAGTTACTAGCTTGATAGATGAAGGGAATGCTGTGGATGTAGCATATCTCGATTTCAGTAAGGCCTTTGACAAAGTTCCCCATGACATTCTTGCATCGAAGCTAGTAAAATGTGGGCTAGACAGGGCTACTGTTAATTGGATATGTAATTGGTTGACCGACCGAACCCAAAGGGTGATCACGGATGGCTGCTTTTCATCCTGGAGAGAAGTGACTAGTGGGGTGCCACAAGGTTCTGTCCTGGGCCCAGTGCTGTTCAATATTTTTATCAATGACTTAGATGAAGGAATAGAGGGCATGCTGATCAAATTTGCAGATGACACCAAATTGGGAGGGGTTGCTAATATGCCAGAGGACAGGATCAAAATTCAAAATGACCTGGATAGATTGGAGAGCTGGGCCAGGGCGAACAAAATGAAATTCAACAGAGAGAAATGTAAGGTCCTACACTTAGGCAGAAATAATGGAATACAGAAATATAGGATGGGGGACACGTGGCTGGATAGCAGTACGTGTGAAAGGGATCTAGGAGTCTTCATAGACCACAAGCTGAACATGAGTCAGCAGTGTGATGCGGCAGCCAAGAAAGCCAATGCAATTCTCGGCTGCATCAACAGGAGTATGGTGTCTAGATCGAGGGAGGTACTGGTACCACTCTACTCTGCTTTGGTTAGACCCCATCTTGAATACTGTGTCCAGTTCTGGGCACCCCAATTCAAGAAGGATATTGACAAGCTGGAGCAAGTCCAGAGGAGGGTGACCAAAATGGTGAGAGGCCTGGAAAACATGCCCTATGAGGATAGACTGAGAGAGCTGGGTATGTTTAGTCTGCAGAAAAGGAGGTTAAGAGGGGACATGATAGCCATGTTTAAATATTTGAAGGGATGCCATGTAGAGGAAGGAGGGGGCTTGTTTTCTGCTGCTCCAGAAACCAGGACAAGGAGCAATGGATTCAAGCTGCAGGAAAGGAGATTCCACCTGAACCTCAGGAAGAACTTCCTGACAGTCAGGGCTGTCCGGCAGTGGAATCTGCTGCCTCGGAGAGTAGTGGAGTCTCCTACCTTGGAGGTTTTTAAGCAGAGGCTTGATGGCCATCTGTCGGGAGTGCTTTGAGGGTGTTCCTGCATGACAGGGAGTTGGACTGGATGGCCCGTGTGGTCTCTTCCAACTCTACATTTCTATGATTCTATGATTCTATGATTCCAATATCAACATCCTATGGAATACTGGGGTTTACAGTGGCATTTAGAATTCTCAGCCAAAGAGCTCTTTGGCTTCAGTAAATTACAAACCCCAGAATTCCACAGGATGTTAAAAGTGGAATAATAGCACTCTTAACAGTGTAATGCTGAAATGGCCCTAGCCCAAACCACTGCCACGAAGGAATACATGGCTAAAATAGTCCTAAAAGATTATGTCCATCCAATGTCTGTTTAAAACCCTACAAAGAAAGAGTCCACCTGTTATGGTAAAGAAATTCTTCCTAATGTTTAGGTGTACTATGAATTCACTGATTCATGTTCTGACCTCTGGAGCAGCAGAAAATGAGCTCACTCTTCTGCATGACATTCCTTCAAATATTTTAAGGTAGCTATCAGGTCATCTTTCAGATTTCTCCAGGCTGTGAACATACTCAGTTTCCCAAGTCATTCCCTTCATTTCCAGATCTTGGATCATCTTGATACATTGGCCCTTTCTGCATGTGTGTGTGTGTGGGGGGGAATGCCCGAAAATGGAGCTTACCAGCTTTGTTTTTCCGGCCGGCCGAGTCCGTCGCCAAGAGGAGCAGCGCGAGTTTGCTGCTCCGCAGTCCTCCAGCATCCCAAATGGCAGCTTCCAGTTGGTGGAGGCTCTCCACCAACCGGAGAAGCTTGCCAGCCAAAAGCCTGCCCCTGGAAGATCTGCAGGCACGCACTTGCACGCACCTGCAAATCTGCTCCAGAGCTGAGCGATGGAGCTACACAGCTTCGCTCGCTCTGTGCTTTTTAAAAATCTCAAAAAAGAGGTTTTTAAAAACCACGCTGCACGACCAGTTCTGCAGAACCGGACTGAGGTGTGGATCTACAGAAAGTAGTCCACCCCAGTCCACTCTACAGTGCGGAAGACCTCTGTTGGAGGTCACTCTGCACCATTTTAAATTCCCAGTGTGGAAATGGCCATTGATACATTCCAGCTTGCCAATATTCTTCTTGGTGCTCATAGCTGGACATAGTATTCCAGATGAGGCAGAATAGGGTGACACTAATACTCCCCCTGGTCTGGACACTGTATTCTTGTTGATGCAATCCAGAACTGCACTGACTTTTTTGGCCACTGCATTCACTGTTGAGTCATGTTCAGCCAGATC
The DNA here is from genome assembly GCA_948474755.1 of Ctenosaura bakeri. NCBI lineage: Eukaryota > Metazoa > Chordata > Lepidosauria > Squamata > Iguanidae > Ctenosaura > Ctenosaura bakeri. The sequence goes on along the minus strand of CAOLHI010000539.1, from coordinate 560,989 downwards.
CTTTTCATATGTTCTGATTTCAAGCCAGGTTTCACCCATTCTGTATTTGTACATTTCATTTTTTTTTCTGCCTATAACACTGTACATGTATATGTATACGTATATGTATATGTATATTGCATTGAAATTCATTTTGTTAGTTTTGGCCCAGCTCTCCAATCTGTGAAGGTCATTTTGAATTCTGTTCCTGTCCTCCAGAGTATTAGCAGTCCCCTCTCAACTGCCAATGGCGTCATCTTCAAACTAATAAGCATGCGTTCTGTTTTATTATCTAAGCCATTGATAAAGATGTTAAACAACACTGGGCCTAAGACAGAACTCTTCAGAACTAGAACAGAATGCTCTTACTGCTTGTCCCAGAGTCCAAAGTTATTTCTAAAACATTCTGCCACTTGGGAAGCCAAGGTTATGCTAAGCCGAGGTTATATTAAAATTCTTTTGCACCAATTTACAACCTATTCACTTCTCTGGGCATATTGTATTGGTTTATGACAGTAGATAATATAGCTTGTTCTTTTGTGTATATCTTGCCCAGGGAGAGGGGACATTGAAATTTGTGATGGTTTTACTAGGATTGTTAATTTTTCATTACTACATTTTATAAATTTCCCAGATACCATTAGATGAATGGTGGTTTATCATGATTTTAACTAAATAAAATAAATTTCTGGCCCATAAATCCCCCCTGAACCACTGGAATTCTCTTTTATATTTTATTACTGTAAAAAAAAAAAGAATATTGAGAAAGATCTACATAACACAGAGAGAATGGACTTAGATCTCAGAGAATCTCCCAAACATTCTAGCTCGAACATTCTGGGACTTATAGTTTTAAAATGTAATTCTTTCCAAGTTCTGTTTATGTTTAACATTTTCAACTAGGCTGCAATTTCAGATAAAAACAAACAAATGAACAAAAAATGCACCCACTTCCTCATCATTTTTCCACTCAGCAAAGACAACTAACAGAATGGTGAACCCTGAGCTTATGTCTTTCTGCCACAATGTGAATGCACATCTCTAAATTTAGTTCGCTTTAGAGGCAAAATGGTTTGAACTAACTGGATAAGACATTTCCTTCATGCCTTTAGGAGCCATGGAAGGTTAGTCACCCATGTGTGCTGCTGCTAAGAGACATGTGAGCAGATGTTTACAGAGAGGGCATCCCCAGATTTGTTTTGGGTAGCTATGTCTAGCTCTTAAAAACAGTCTTAGCAGCCAACTTCATAACCTGGGAGCTCCATTTTTTATCAGAAGAGAGAGGCTACAACAGAACCCAGGGGTTAAAAATAACCTCCAGCTCTCTGCTGGAATTGGAAACACAAGACTAGGTTCTGGTAACTTTCTAGTTATTGCTATAACACAAATATATTGGTCTGAATATGAAAACACACAAAAGCATACCCTCTCCCTCATATCATCATATGCTTTTAAAGGCAAATAACTGCACTGGATCCTGCAGCTTGGAGCCAAAAAGGTGTACCTAGATCAGTTCAGATTTCCATGTATATATGTCACAGATGCATACATCTGCATGCAGACAAACCTGAGTAATAGACCCATTTACAATGCAATTCTGTGCACAGTTAACAAACAGCTTGTCCCAAATGAATTCAGTGGCCTTACTTTGGGTCAAAGTTGCTTTAAGGTCACCAGCAATTAAAATGTTCTCATTTCTAATTTGTATTAAGTCAATTGCATTAACCAGAAGACAATTTTATCTAACCTTATAATGCTCACATTTTACAAAGTGAGCTTCCTTTCCCCTAGAAGATCTTCTTCAGCTCTGAATGTGAAGAGAGATTCTGAATGTGGCTGACAGCAGTCTAGTGACCAGATGCTTGGTAGCAGCAGGGTGTTTGTTGTTGTTAATCCTTTATTTTCAGTGAACAGCTCACTGATTGTTATGAGCTGTGTGGATTTTTCTCGACTGGATGGAGTTGCACTAGTTTTTCATGAGGGACTTTTTTGAATTTCTCCCAAGATTTTGGAGTTTGGAATGATACTATCTCGTACCAGGTTTATATACCACACAAGCAGTTAATTGCCTGCAGCTTTCAGCTCCTTCATGTCCTTACACTCTTTGCACCATTCAACAGAGCCAGCATACATTGTTAAATGATATGATGATTAAGCAGAAATTTGTGATATGATTATCAAAAATATTTAGCCACATTAGTTTGTTGCAGCATAAACAGGAAAAGAAGAGAGGAATGTAGCAGCCCCTGAAACACAAAACTGGCTACCAAGCATAGCCCTTTGTCTTAGCCATTGGAACGGTCATGCCCTGCTTTCAGAACATGGAAATGGACTCTGACTCAGAGAATGAAGCAGCAGACATGACAGGACCTGCTTCTGAACAAGAACAGGAGGAGGTCTTGCCTCACTACACAGTTATAGTGCTATTATTCCACTTTCAACATCCTGTGGAATTCTGGAGTTTGTTGTTTACTGAGACTACCTGGGGATTCTAAATGCCCCTCCCTAAACTGTGAACCCCAGGATTCCATCAGATGTTGAAAGTGGAACAATAGTACTATAACAGCATAGTGCAGAAAGGCCCTCAGATACAGGCCAGAGTGCGGTGCAAGCTCTGGCAGAGAGCCCTGCCCCTTCAGATATGGAGGACAACTTACCATGTCTTCCAAAAAATGGAAGGCTTGAGGAGATCTCAGAAGATTTATGGCAAGCAGCAATCAGTTAAGCAGCAGCTACATTAGCTGATGTCCTATATATATGCACTCCTACCCTCCAGGAGTTGTTGGAGATTATCTGATCTACCAGGCTACCCATCACATGTTTCTGAACTCTGCCATGACCTGGACTGTGTTGGCTTACTCTGGATTAGGTTGACCTGACTTGGATACTGTTGAACTCTGTTCATGACCCCGGCTTCTGTTTATCGAGTAAAGTAAGTGCCGGATTGTAAACTGCTGTTCTTCCTTGTTTGCTCTTTAGCTTGCCTGTGCTGCCTCTCTGCCATCAGCTGTGTAGCTGAAAGCCTTTGGCTGGCTGCCCAGACTGTGTCAGGACAAGAACCCTTCACCTAAGGGTATCTGGATATTTTGGCTCAGTTCCCAGACCATAAGCCACCAGCATTCTAAGCTTTGTGAGGGATATACCTGACAGGAAGTCAGGTATTTCTTAGGAAAATATAGTCTATCCACAACATTCCAGAGAACACCATCCCCGCCACTATAGATGTGGAAATTTCTATATGCTGAAATTCCACACAAGGATGGGCTGCAAGCCATTGAGAATATCATTATATATGAGGGTTACAGCACAACTAGCCACCACTCACTTTGTAGTCACTCATAACTCCTTCCATTTTCAGAATAAAATGCCCCCTCAGATTAATGGCGCCTCTACAGGCACTTGTATGACACTACAGCACGCATCTTCATGGCTGACCTGGAAGAATGCTTCCTCAGCATATGCTCTCAAGCAACCTATCTTCCTAAGATTAACTGATGACATCTACTTGGATCCACAATGGAGGAACTCAAAGTTCATGGACTTGCTGCAGCAGGCATTCCTCAAAGTACAATACCCCACCCAAGAAGCTGAATAAATAAGAAAGGAAATCAGTAAGGCAAGACACCCAGAAACAGCCTACAATAAGGCAGACCAAAACCAGAACATGACAGAGCACTTCTAGATGTCACCTGCAGCCCCCAGCTGAGACCTACAGCCCCCAGCTGAGACTATTCAAATACATCATCAGTGACCTACAACCACTTCTGGAAAATAATACTGGCCTCTCATAGGCTTTGAATGGTAGGCCATTACTTGGCTTACTGACAGCTCCATCCTTAAACAACTATTCACCTACAATAGAATATGTTATATGGATAAAAATACAGCAGGCCTTGTTACAAACTCAGATGACAATTCTATCCCCAAATATACTCCAGAAAGAGCAATACAGGTCCTAATAACATCATTCACTAGATCTGAGATGCATTTTACTCAATCATTCTCTAACATGATATATGGCATTCTGGAGTTAGAGTGAGATGATGGTTTGAGAATTGGATTATGAGTCTAGAGACAAGAATTTGAGTCCTCACTCAGCCATGGAAACCCACTGGGTGACCCTGGACAAGTCATTTCCTCTCAGTGTCAGAGGAAGGCAAAGACAACGCCCCTCTGAATAAATCTTGGCAGGAAAGCTCCATGATAAAAGTTTGCCTTAGGGTCACCATAAGTCAAAATCGACTGGAAGGCACACAGTAGCAACAGCAATTAAAGCAATTCCAAACAAAAACCATGAAATAAACTGGATTAAAGTGGATTAAAACAGTAGATAAAGGTTAAACAGTTAAAGTCATGTACAAATACACTTAAAATAACTGGATTAGGCTATAAAGGCTTTAATAAAAAGCCATGTTTTAATTTGACACCTAAAGGATATAAAAGTTGGTGCCAATCAGGATTCCAAGGGGACAGAACTCCATAATCAGGGTGTTACAGCCAAGAAGTTCCTCTCTCACATCCTCATATGATGCATCACTCCCACCAATGGGACATGACAGAGAGCCTCTCCAGCAGCTCTCAGTTCTTGGGCAAGTATATATAGGAAGAGGTTCTCCTTAAACCATTGAAGTTCCAAGCCATTTAGGGCTTTGAATGTTATCACTAATATTTTGAATTCAGACTGGAAATGAATAGGCAGCCAATGCCACTTCCATGCCATTGCTGTGAAGCCTTGGGAAAAGTGCAACTGCTAATATAATGCACCAACAAGATTCTAACCATGGACTACAAATTCTATTTTGCCCAGCCAAAATGGTCATCATTGGCCATAATTACAGTAGTTGAAAATTGAAGTCTGACGCATCTGGAGGTTACAAGGCTATGGAAGCCTGGCTAAAATCTTCCTCCTATGGTAAAGAAGCAAATATGCTTACCAGATTCAAGTTATCTTCTTTCTCAATTTATATTCACTTTCTTTCCATGATGTTAGTATGATCTGTCATGATATATCAGATGCTTCTGGGGATTTCTACAGCATACACACCATTGTTGAAACTAATGGGATGCTTCACAACAGCACACTAGTTTTGTACAACTTCTATTCAAAGGGGTTTGCGTAAAAGTTCCCAGTGGATCATATTCATTCCTTACTTATGGTCCTAATTAGTGTCAGCTAGAAGAGGTGATATAAACAGCTGGACTGGGATCGCCAGCTCGTTTCATGTAGGTCACTGAACAGCCCTCAGTCCTTAATGATGTTGAATTACTGTGAATTTGTTAACCAAATCAGACAGAAAAGAAAGGATTTGATTATAAATATATTTTAGATAGGAAAGAAAGATGTCTCAGATGTGGAGGTAAACATATTAAAGATACTATTCAGCACAAAGCCTAGCAAATGTCACAGTTAAATATTCAAGAACATTATCAGGAAAATGGGAATCATTTTGCAATAAGAGAACAATAAGAGTGAACGGCAAGCGTTAAATCTTGCCTTTCTTTCCCATTTGTGGTAAACAGAATAGTTTTGCTTGAAAATAGCCATGAGTCACAGGATCCCTAAGACTACCCAGTTACATGGTACATTTTTAAAAATGAGGAAGAATCAGTGTCAGAGTTACAGATTTGTAGTATTTTAATGACAGAAGAGATGGTCTTTACCTTCTGCCAAAACATCAAGAAGCTCCATTTTATGTGATTTCCCTCCTTCAGTGCACACGCCACATTGGGTTAAGATGACTTTATTCTCTTCAGCCACAGCTACCCATGCTCAGAAATGCATCGGTCAGTAACCATTTGCCTTGAACCTAGGAGGAGTTTGGGATCATAAGCTGGGATTTTTGTTCTTTTGGATCATTTCATGCTGCATCCTATGTACCGTCCTTAGGAAACAGCTGCAGCTGAATTCAGTTGAGCTTACTTCTGTGTAGACACATAGATTTATCAGAGGCTGAGACATAGCTCCACCCTTAAGAAAGAAAAATCAATTACTTTCAAAGCCTATTTGCTTACTGTTGAACAGTTCATATCATCAATATTTCCACTAATATCACCACTAATATTTAATCAAAATCCCCATTATTGTAATTAAAACCCACTGGTTGAAGTTCTAGCCATTGAAGCAACAGAAAATAATTTGTTCTCAATACTCTGGTTTGTTCTTATTGTTGGGAAATGTGAGAGATGGTAGTGGATCTCTGAAGCAGGCTGATCAAATTGGGTGGCAGAGGTTGAACAAGAACAAGAACATGTCCACTTCCACATGGACCCCAAAACGCAGGAAGCTAGGAGAGAGAGAGAAAAGAAAAAGGAAATAGGCTTAGTAGAACATGTAAAAACAGTTTATTTTACAACACATGGATGTCATTGAGTACATAATATAGTGAAGGAGAGAAAGGGAAGAAAAATAAAATCGCTGTAGGTTACAGTGATGCATGAAGAGAGTGGCTGTAGTAAAACAAGCAAACAGAAGTCATAATGCAAACCAACAGTTAGTGAAGATAGGCATGTTGAAATAGCTGACTCTGTTACTAACACTGGATCCTTTGTTATAGCATTTGTATTTCACATTTGTGGTTCATTTGTAGACTCCACTCTGAAAGAGGAATGCAGGCTCCCACCTTCCTCCCTCAATGGTGATGGCATTCTCTCTGGAATTGAAAGCCAACACTACCAATGAAGGAAAGACATCAGGCAACCACTGCACCAGAGTTCCAGCTATGATATACACTACACTTGGTAGATTTTTTTTATTGTTTCTCTGCAACCCTCATAGCCCTCAACTTCTAGGCTGAGGATTCCCTCTTGGTTCCATGCTCTCCAGTTCCCAAAGTTCTTTCCTACCTACTCCATCCATGCCTTCTGTTAGGATGTTCCCTAGCCTCACTGTCTTCTTTAATCTCCTCTCTCTTTCCTTAGTGCATCATCCCTAGCATCCACTGTTTCAAGAAATCCTGCTACTCCATTCTGCTTCCTTCACTAATCCCTTAGTTAGCATTCATGTCCCTTCTCTTGACCTCTCTTTGCTCCATCTAGGTTTGAGATTCTTCAATATCTTTTTTTTTCCAAAGTATCAAACCATCTGAACGCAGAAGTAAAGATCTTTTATCCCAATCTGTTGAGATAATGATGTCTCTTTGTTTAGAGCTGGTTCCTGAACCTTCTGAAGTCTGTGGAACTGCAGCTGACTTCATTATCAAGAGCTTTGGGGTTTGTACTCCTTGATCCAGGTCCCTATCACATTAAAATAAAAAAAACCCTCTTCCCTTGCCTACAAGCAGCAGTGCATGGAAGCAAGCTGCTTCTCATGCCCTCCTCTGCCACATGATTGTATACACCGTCTGCCTCCCCATCTGCTCAAACGACATTAACAAACCTGAGCTCATCCCTGCTTTTTAACTGATTAGAATGTTCCAAAAGTACACAAAATGTCAAGATCATCTTAGTCAAGTGGCTGTGGTGCTATTTCAAATAATAGGCAGAAAAACATGTTACTCTTGATATCATCATGATTCCTAGCATTTTGTGGACACCCGGTTGTCAATACATTATTTCCTACCAGGTCTTCATTGTGACAAGAGCTCTTATAAATTTGTCTCCTGTATGTACTCTCAGGTTCCCTGGTTAGGAGCTAAATTTTTTGTTATTTCTCTGCCACACATTTTGAATGTCTGCTAACGGGAAAATATCACCAGTACATAACTGCAAGGTGCTTAATACAACCTAGAGCTGTGCACAAATAGCCCCTTAACATTAATTAACCACCCTATGTTTGTACAAAGAAATTGGAACTGTTTCATTAAATTTTGTCAGGGGAAAGATTTTTTTTCCAGCAGCTTCTCTGATCTGTAGTTAACTATTACTAAGAGCAAAGCATCTTTGCTTTTCCAAAAGGGTTTCTCATCACACCTTTTCTGGGCATATGCCAAATGGTGGCAGAAGCATTGATTTCATAGGTAGAGGGCTACTAGGCATTTTATGGCCAATTGTTCTGAAGAAAAAAAATTAAGTGGCAATGGGCCCTCAAAAATGGGGTGACTTCAAAGGTTGGGGCTCTCAAAAACAGTTTAGTTACCTGTACTTTGCCTACCCCTATTCTACATATATTAAGGACAGAATGTAAACTTTTATAAATGTCTCTAAATAAGCACATTTTCATGCGCACATACATATACATAAAGACACACACACACACACACACACACACACACTAGAGAGGAGAGGAAGGGATATGTAGATGTAGGTATCTATCACACAAGACACCTTAATAAGATTTATATTGAAGGGTGATATGGAAATGCTTTCAAAACAAACATTTGAACTCATATATATCTTCTATATTTCCACTAGATTTCTCCTTGACCCTACCCATATATAAGTATGTACCTACTATGAAAAGTTTTCAGAAAGTCACAGAGGACATTAAAGAGGAAAAAACTAGGGAAGCAAAGTTTAAAGAAAGAAGATAGGAATGGAAAGATATTTCAGTGTTCCTTGGGAAATAATAGGTTTGCAAGACTGTTCTCCTTTTTTCCTCCACTCAGTGACAGTTGCATTTTGAGGTAATTGCTATGTTTTAGCTGTTGAATGGTATTAAAAGAAAATAGCCTTTAGAATTTGTCTGGCTTTTATTAGGGTAAAGGGTGTGACCATTGGTTTCCTTCTTTTTTTAATAAGACAAATCAAGAGAAACCTTTCCAGTTTCAGTGTACAGCATTATTACATTTTAAAAGCCAATTTCTCTGCTAAAATGAGCTGTTCTTCCATACTTCACACAATTTACTTTGATGAAGGATGCAAGGAAGTAGTTATGTATGACTTACCTAGTTTCTTAGCATGGTGGATGCTTGCCTATGAAGCAAGAGGGTAAGCAAAGGATTAAGAAGGTCCTCAGTGGAACAGAATAATAAAGACCTCATTCTTCACACTGATTTTAACAGGATGAATTTGGTACTTCTTGTGCAGGCCGAGCTGCTGAAATCATGCAGCTGTTAGCATACTGAAAGCTCTATCTGCCCTCATGGTTCATATGGGATGCTTTGCTAATTCACATTGGGAACACAGGAAACTATCTTTTATCATCGGTCCATTGAGTTAGGTAGTGTCTATCCTAGCTTTCCACAACCAGCCAGCATCTTTCATCTGTGTCAGTCAACAATTGCCACTACCTCAGCCATCACGGGCAATAAGATATGTAATCCAAATGTATATCTGGAAGGTGTCACGTTGAAGAAGCCTGGTCTATATTTCATTGGTTGGAATTACAGAGATCTTCTGTTTGAAGTCCAATCAAATCTAGAGATGCTAAGATTTGAAACTGGAATCTTTTGCATGCAAAGCATGTGCTGTGCCTACAAGCTATGACCCTTCCACATTATACACAATAGCCAGAGAAGGGCACACTATGCAGTATACTTACAATTCAATTACCAAATTAGACATAGAACCTTGCAGTAAACTCCCAATAGCTACAAAAAGCATTTGGGTATCATTTCAGTAGTTTCTGTGGATACACTCAAATCACTTCCCACTGTGCTTGAAATATAATTTTTGCTTCATTGCACAGAATCAGATTTTAGAGTAAACAACGATGCAGTTCTACTCAGCAGATGCAACTTTTCCTTTCCTTGAAAAAGGTGGAGGTGGAGGAAGAGAACATTGTTGTCTAGCCAATTCCTTTCCAAATACACAGAGGTAAAGGAGGACATTGCCTCACTGCTTATATGCTTATGTCCTCTTTTTTTAACGCAAGTTCAGCAGAGCAATATCTATATCTATATCTATATATCTATATCTATATATCTATATATATATTCTTTCTCTCTCTCTCTCTCTGTATATATATATACTCTGTGTGTGTGTGTATATATGTATATATATATAAGAGAGAGAGAGAGAGAGAGAGAGAGAGAGCGAGCGAGCGCATACTTTTCTTATCAATATTTCCAAAGGGAAGGGAAGGGTCCACCCAATTGAACTAGCAAACCTCTGGTTCAGTTCAACCATTCAGTTCAACCATTTCATACTTTAGCACTACTAAAGTGCTACAGGTCCTTATCCTCTCTAATAGCAATGGACAGATTACTTAGTCTATTTCTGGGTCATTTATGCATATGCTCACTATTAAATCTGTTCCTTCCCTTTGCAATAAGATTTTTTAAAAAACCTGCATTTTCATATATTCATATTTAAATACTCAATTAGAAATAGTTATTTGCTAGTCTCAACTATATTAGATCTAATGAATCAATGGGATGCTGACTTAAATGCTGACTTGCCATTCAGCTACTTATTCAATATGTCTACTTTAGCTGTTGAAATTAAGTTTATGCAGTTTTATTTCCTCTCAAAGTATGTATTACTGCATTCACTTTCTATTTTATAAATGGATTTTTATTCATTTCAGCCAAGAATTGAATCACAACATGGGGACAATGTCATAATACGATGCATAACTATATTGATTTTTATCAGAATTTGCAAAAGCCAAGTCCCCCAGGCATCTATCTTTAATACTAAGTGGATTTATAATCAGTAATTTGAACTAAGGTATGTAGGGGGTTTTGCCACTAGCAATATTGTAACAACAGAATAATAATTTGCGGTAACATATCATAATAGTTCACAAGAACATTAAAAACAACAACAACAAGAGGCATTAGGTATACTGTAAGAATATTTTTTTTAAAGTTGAAATTTTGGGAAAAATTTTTGTCTATTGGGTTATACAAAACTGTCAAGAAGAACAACATAAGAAATTAATGCACTCCCTTTTTAGGGCTATTCAACTAAACGGGCACTGTACAGGCTGTGAATCATAGAGGATGCATGAAAAAAAAGAAAGAAAAAACCCTCTGGTAGCTCCACAAATAGAGGACTGAGCTCTTTGAAACAGGCCACCTGCCCACCCTATCTGCCTTCAGTCTTGAGACCCACCACCAGTCAGAACAGAGAACAGGCAATACCAGGTTAGGCAGAGGAACACTCCGATTTGGCAAAAGGTGAAGAGGAAATATTAGAAAGCTCCTGTTCTCTTGTTCACTGAATCAGACTGTCTCTTTGTCTTCAAACATAAAGCCTAAATAAAGTAGAAGAAAAAAGGAGAGTGGGCTCCACGTGTTTATGGATGGTCCAATGCATTTTGGCCTGTTTATAAACTAACTAGCCTTCTTCAGGGACTATTAAACACACACACACACACACACACACACACACAGACATACAGACATATACATATACATATATATAAAATCAGATTCACAATCTTACAGCAAGGTAAAACACACATATATAAAATTATCTAATACTTCCAAGCTTACATAGTGAAACATACTACTCATATAACTAATTATATGCATAACATAAACCTAATCTCCAATAGAAATTTCTGGAGTTGTTATCTCACTCCCTCTTTAAAGCAAACTGATAAAAGATATCAATTAGAATACCACCATATTACAAGGAATAGGTATGACATTTGTAGTAAGGAAATAATGCTTGCTCATGGTCGGTTAATTTACATTACCATCTGAGCCTTTTCTATTGTTTAATTGCTGATAACGTATACATGATTTTGAATCATGTGGTATATATAATGTTCAGAGGGGGGGTTGCCCTTGCCTTCCTCTGAGGCTGAGAGAATATGACTCACCCAAGGTCATCCAGTGGTTTTCCATGTCTGAGCAGGGATTTGTATCCTGGTCTCTAGAGTCGTAGTCCGACACTCTAAGCACTACCCCACTATGCCGTGCATTTATCTAAATAAACTGCTGTTTGGAAGTCACTGGTGCCTCCAAGGGTCACTTCTGTACTATGTCAAATTTATATAGAAGAACAATAAAAGAAAGAAGCCAAGTTCATTTCTGGAAGTCGGGGGTGGGTGGGTGGAATTCCCCATGAATAATATAGCTATATGTGGGAAATTGCCATATAAACTGAACTAGAATAGCTATTCTAGTTCAGTTTATATGGCAGTTTTCCACACATAGCTATATTATTCATTCTGATTAGAGGTCATCAGTGTAGCTATTTTGTACCAACAGCAACAACACATATGTTAGAAGCAAAATTATGGCTGATATTGTTTCAAGTCAGAGAGTTCAACCAGCTCATCACAACAGCTTTATAGCAAATTCATTTTTGGACATACCAAGTACTTGTCCCTTTTCTTCTTTTTTCCCTTTCTTTTTATTATTAAAAAAAACCTAATCTATGATCTCTGGTTTTAGTTTCTGTATTCCCCTTGGGAAAATTTAAAGGGGAAAAAGGTTTCTTTAACAGAAGAGTATAAGCCTCTGTACTATTTTTGTGAAAAAATTGCTTGTGAGCTTCGTGTCAGCTTCCCTGGTGATATTCTGGGATTCATAGCCTCTCCAAAATATTGACCTAGTTGCAATGTTTGCTCTACTTCAGAAGCAGAAATGTAATGATTCACTTGGAGGTTCATTTTAAGTCCATTGTAGAACATAAGTTCCAGTGCATAGCTTCTAGAGGAGCCTGCCCTAATTTGGTGCCCTCTGGATGTGTCAGACTACGATTCCCATCACCCCAGTTGCATGGCCACTTTGGCTGCTGTAGAGTTTTGGGGTCCCATGAACAGAGGCCAAAATGATAACTGCCAACTGGCTGTAATGCTAAACATGTATCAGGGACAAAGGTATTTCTAGATAGTAGCACAAGGAATCAGTGCCATGATTAATAGCTTACACTTTAAGATCCTTTCTACATATAGCCATAAATGCTAACTCTTTATTGTGGGAGTGGGGACTTCTATCTTTTGGACCTAGTTTTGCCCATGTAGGTTGTGACTCTTCCCATTCCAAGTGGAGGAAGAGTCTGGAAGAAAAGCCTTTGATTGTATAGATCAGTGGTTCTTACCCTTTTGTTTATTAGGTGCTCCCTGTAAATATAAGTTGTTGCCAGGGACCCCCAAGGCTTAACTCAAGATTTAAATATTTAAACATAGATTTAAGAATTCAAACAGTTATTTAATTATCCAATTTTTCATTATTAAAGGCTTCTAGAAACAAGGAATCACACCCCCTAGCTGCTGGGTGAGCTTGAACAAGTCACATTCTCTCAACCTCAGAAGAAGGCAAAGGCAAACTACTTCTGAACAAATCTTGCCAAACAAACAAATAAACAAGCAAACACCCTGTGATAGGTTCACCTTAGGTTTGCCATAATCAGAAGTGTTTTAAAGGCACACAACAATAAAGTGCCACTGACAGGGGAGGTTCTTTCTAGCCATCATATCTCTGCCCTTTAAAAACTGACTTATGGTGATCCTAAGGCAACTTTATCACAGGAGTTTTCTTGGCAAGATTTGTTGCCTTTGCCTTTCTCTAAGGCTGAGAGAATGTGACTTGCCTGAAGTAACCCAGTGGGTTTCCATGGCTGAGTGGGGATTCAAACCTTGATCTCCAGAGTCATAGTTTGGTGCATGGATACATTTGCCACCATGTCCCTTTCATCAGGGATGTGGCAGGTGTTGGATGTCTGCAGGTTCTAGAACTGCTTCCTCATTTGCAAACAAAGAATAAGTTTAGGTGCATTCACATGCATGTTGCTGTGTCACTTTTTTTTAGGGACATGGCAGCTTACGTATGTGTGCATGCATCCAAACTGCTCTCTCATTTGCAAACAAGGGAGCAATTTGGGCACACACACATTGCGCACTGCCACGTCCTTGGCCCTTTCCACATGTTACTGGGCCCAGCACTGTCCTGGGCCCAGTGCTGTTCAATATTTTTATCAATGACTTGGATGAAGGAATAGAGGGCATGCTCATCAAATTTGCAGATGACACCAAATTGGGAGGGGTTGCTAATATGCCAGAAGACAGGATCAAAATTCAAAATGACCTGGATAGATTGGAGAGTTGGGCCAGGGTGAACAAAATGAAATTCAACAGAGAGAAATGTAAGGTCCTACACTTAGGTAGAAAAAATGGAATACAGAAATATAGGATGGGGGACACATGGCTGGATAGCAGTATGTGTGAAAGGGATCTAGGAGTCTTCATAGACCACAAGCTGAACATGAGTCAGCAGTGTGATGCAGCAGCCAAGAAAGCCAATGTAATTCTCGGCTGCATCAATAGGAGTATGGTGTCTAGATCGAGGGAGGTACTGGTACCACTCTACTCTGCTTTGGTTAGACCCCATCTTGAATACTGTGTCCAGTTCTGGGCACCCCAATTCAAGAAGGCTATTGACAAGCTGGAGCAAGTCCAGAGGAGGGCGACCAAAATGGTGAGAGGCCTGGAAGCCATGCCCTATGAGGATAGACTTAGAGAGCTGGGTATGTTTAGTCTGCAGAAGAGGAGGTTAAGAGGGGACATGATAGCCATGTTTAAATATTTGAAGGGATGCCACGTGGAGGAAGGAGGGGGCTTGTTTTCTGCTGCTCCAGAGACCAGGACAAGGAGAAATGGAGTCAAGCTGCAGGAAAGGAGATTCCACCTGAACCTCAGGAAGAACTTCCTGACAGTCAGGGCTGTCCAGCAATGGAATCTGCTGCCTCGGAGTGTAGTGGAGTCTCCTTCCTTGGAGGTTTTTAAGCAGAGGCTTGATGGCCATCTGTCGGGATTGATTTGACGGTGTTCCTGCATGGCAGGGGGTTGGACTGGATGGCCTGTGTGGTCTCTTCCAACTCTACATTTCTATGATTCTATGATTCTATGTTACCTGCTTGCGGAGGTGGGAGGTGCTGTTTGCACAAGCAGCCTCTTGCGCGAGGCACTCACATTGCTCCTCTGTTCTCCCACAGCTGGGTTGTCTGTTGCGCGACCGTTGCGTGAACGCCCTGCCCCTTTCTTCTGCAGTGCAGCCTGGGAGCTGTAGGCTGCACTGAGGGAGGAAGCGCGACCGGCCAGGCTCGCCTGACGCACCACAGGGCAGGTAAGTGCGCGAGGACCATGGGAGCATTGTGCGACCATGCAGTATTTTCGGCTTAGAGCTGAAAATAAAAAAAATCCGTGCGCGGTCTGCTTTAGGTTCATGAGCATCGCATAAATGGGAGTGCATCGTATGGACCGCTGCTCCCATTTACGCAATGCTCAAGGGGCCCTCTCGCAAAAGAAATTTCGTGCGAAAAGAGCCCTTGCTGCTGCTGCTGTTGTTGTGCAGCAGCAGGGCTTCATGGACCCACTGTGAGGGCTCTTTAAACCTGCAGGGGTCCCCATTCCCCAGGTTAAGAGGCACTGGTGTAGATCATGAAAATATTGGGATTGCTCTTAAAGAAATAGGTTTTCCACACCATCTGTTTATCCTGATCCATAACCTGTACTCAGGACAAGAGTCTGCCATCAGGGCAAAGTACAAAGAAATGGAATGTTTTCCAAGTGGCAAGGGAGTCAGGCAAGATACCATTTTATCACCTAAACAGATGTTATCAATCTGTTTAGCTTGTAAGCCAAACATATCGTACATAAAGCAGAATTAGACTTGGCGGAAGGAGGCATGAAAACTGGAGAAAGGAATATCAACCATTTACAATATGCAGATGACACCCTACTACTAGCAGAAAGCAGCAATGACTTGGCACAGTTACTGAAAAAGAAATCAGGAAGCAAGTGCAAAAGGAGTTTTACAGTTAGACATTAAGAAAACAAAAATAATGATCACATATGTTTGACATACTTTAAAACAGATGATGAAGACATTGAAGTAGTTGGAGATTTTCTATGCCTTTGCTTGGTTGTTAACCAGAGTGTGGAATGTGGTCAAGAGGTCAGAAGAAGACTGAAGTGTGGAGGGGTGGTTGTGAAGGGGCTAGGCAAGATCCTGAAGTATGAAGATATGTCATAAGGTACTGGGGTTCAGATTGTCCATGCCATCATATTTCCAGCCCCTCTGTGTGGTTGTGGAAAAAGGACAGTGAGAAAAACTGATAGGAAGAAAATCAATTCATTTGAAATGTTGCACTGGAGAGGATGCCATGGACTGCTTAAAAAAGAACAAGTAAATGTGTCGTAGAGCAAATTGGGCCAGAACTCTCCCTGGAAGCCAAGATGACTGGATTGAGACTGTCCTACTTTGTACATGTCATGAGAAAGAGTGACTCACTAAAAAAGACAATAATGCTTGGTGGGATGGAGGGTGATGGGAAAAGGGGAAGACAGCATTGTTGATAGTTATAGCAATAGCATGTGTATTTCTATACCGCTTATCAGCTAAGTGCTCTCTAAGCAGTTTACAATGTGTTTTAGCTAATTGCTCCCAACAAGCTGGGTACTCATTTTACCAACCTGCAGAAGAATGGAAGGCCGAGTCAACCTGGAGCTGGGCAGGATCGAACTCACAACCTTGTGGCTGCAGTACTGGCATTTAACCACTGTGCTTCTAGGGCTCCCTAAGATGGAGTCAATCAGCCAACCACACCCCCAAGTCTGCAGGACCTGAGCAGGGCTGTTGGTGATAGAATGACTTGAGGGTATCTCATCCTTAGGGTTACCATAAGGTGAAGTTGACTTGATGACAGTGAACAACAGACTTCAGGACTGTGGACAGCTACTTAAAAGTTCAGCCTTAAACTCTAAACAGATTCATTGCCACACTTATCCTTGCTATTTCAGCTAGTAGGAAGAAAACATGGGATGTTATTTTTTCATTCTTGCGTGCAGAACAAAAGAGATTTTCATCCTTACTCACTTTACAGCCTACATTCCTTCAGGTATTAAAAATCATAGGAAAAAAATTAAGAGGCTGTTTACATTGCTTCTCAACAAGAAAAAGAGAGCTTTGCACAGCGGAGATACTAATGTGTGCCTAAAATTATTTATACCACCTTTAATTATAATATTATGCTATCTTTTGTGCAAGGCTCCCTATTTCACTCTACAACTCTACACACAGAAAATGCAATAATGAGAGACATTTCATGTATAGGAAGTTCTTTTTTTTCTTCCACTTTTTTTAAAAAAAAAAACGTATTTCCCTTACATTACCCTCTTCAAGAATATATCATTATACATTAAATCACTTTATTCTTATTTAACAAAACTGAACAGCTTTTCTTTTCAGACAGCATTAGTCAGCTTGCAAATCATGCTTTGGCAAGAAATTCATTTTGCTCTAATATCGCACCATGATTTTATTAGAAAAAAATTCAAAGACAGGCTGTTCTTAACCAACTCCATTGGAAGCGGTCAAAGTACTTTGACATTTTACTTTGAAAATGGAGATATTTTAACCTGACATCAGAAGAATAAATAAAGCTCCTGTACAAGGCAGTAAAAAGGGCCATTGTGTGGACTTATGTGATGGATTGCCACCTTCTGAAAAATGAAATCCAGGTGTTTTCTAATATATGAACTAATATATGCTAACCTGGAGGTTGGTTTTTGGGCCTCAGAAAACAGTTTAAGCACTGACACAAGGGGGAGAGGAAAAGCTCCTGGGGGGAGTACTGGTCCCAGGTACATGCTAGGAAGCTCAAAAGAACACCAGAAGCCATAAATGTCTTAATCACATTTTAAGCCTTTTACGTAAACAGTTTTTGTAAATCCAAAGAGCTAGTTTTGAATATTTACAAAGCCATCATAGAGAATTCATTTGGCACACAAAAAGAGAAAGTTAATTTGGGAATCAAATGTTTTAAAAAATCTATTTCAGGAGAGAAGTTGTGGTAAAAACAGACTATGTCATCATATAAATCAAAATTCACTCTCTTCAAAGGACTAATGATCAAAACCGTTTGGAGATGGCACTTAAAAATCTACACAAAATTAACCATGCAGCTTTATGCAACTGTTGGACAAAATGTGGGTGCATAGACAACCCAGAACACATATGGGTTGTTTGCCCTAAGTCTTGGATTGTTGAAATAAAATTCTAAGCTGGTTCAATCAAACTATAAGACAAAATATTTTCTCAGAATCTTCAGAAATTTTATATTTTTAATCTTTGATGGGGGGAAATGAAGGATTGCCACATAAAGTTTTCAACTCATTTCCATTTTTAATGTGAGCTGCTAGATCTGAAATAGCAATATGTTTTGGAAGAATTATTGTTCTAATACTGTTTTGATTTGTTTTGGTGGAATGCTGTCACTGAAATATTGACTTTAAAAGCTCTGTGAAGAAGAGGATAAATTGCAAAAGATAACTTTGTGGAAACATGGGATCACATCATAGTCTAATTGGACCTAATATTGGACAAAGACCTACCACTTGTGCCTTTGGTATTTTGGTGCAAAACATTCTGAAACCAGTACAGTACTGCATGCAAGGGCTGTGATGAAGTACCTGTTTAAATGACACAGTAGTATGTAATTAACAAAGTAGTATGTAATTAACAAAGTCATAAATAAAATAAAGTTAGAAAAAGAAGGCTCAGCTGATAGCAGCATTTACTTTCAGGCCATGGATATTTCAGGGAATATATCATAACCAAAGTTTCTTTGTTCCCTCAATATATCCACAACACAGCACAACACAGGGCAAGCCCAGGGGTTGATTCACAGGCCACAAATTCTTGAAATGCAGACAAATTTCTATAGTGCACCAGTGAAAACAGACTGTTTTGCAACTCTTTCACAAAATTCTGCTATCAGACATTAACTAGAGATGGGCATATGTACCATTTTCACTTCCTACCATTTTTGAATTTTTGTAACACAAGTTCGTTCTGACCACATGCATATTTTTCCATGCATTTTCTCTATTGTGCATTTTACAAACTATTTTACCTAACATGCATGCTAGAATTGTATATGTCCTATAACATTATGCAGCATTTCATATACCTAGCTGTGTAGCAGAAGCACTAAAAACTCTTTTTGCTGAACTGTGAAGATGTGTAATGGGACACCAACAAGAGCACCCAATGTGCATCACACCCATTGTGCATTGATGTGTAATGCACATTGGTGCATGATACACATCATTGTGTATTGTGTACTGGTATGCACTGAATGCCAATGAACACTATACAGTGATGTGCACAAGACAGTTTCCCAGCTGTGCTACATAGTAACATAACAGCAATCCTATACTGGATACAGACACTACACAACTACACTATTCTAATTCTTCAGACATAACTTCATCTACAAAGACAGAACATCCCAACAGCATTTTGGGGGGAAATTTTTTTTTTTTTTTTTTGAGAAAACTGCAGCACAAAATATTTTGGAGAAATGCGAAAAATGATTGACAACGGAGTTCCAGTCCATCTTTACTTCAGGAACTGTGAATTAGGTTAATTTGTACCATACAAACTTCTTCTTCATACTTAATATTAGGAACAGGGAGGTATACTGACACTGCTATCTTTGAGGGCAATCTTATCCAACTCAGTCCCATTATGCTCTCAATATTTCATCTGTTGTTACTGTTGACAACACAGCAGTATAGTAATTTCATTGTAATATCAGCCTGTTACCTTGATTTCTGGGGGTCCTGGGAGGGACACCTAAATAACCAAGCAACAACACAACTTTGGGGAAAATTAGCTGGAGCACTCACTAAAGCTAGCAAGAGGCAGGGTAACTTAGCAGGATCTTGCAACCCAGCATCTACGGGGTCAGGTCAGTCAAGCAGTCAGTTTAGAATAATAAAATGATGTTTATTAAATGCAGACAAATATTAAAGACACCACAGTCACACACACACAGATAACTAAGGAATCAGAGATTGACTTAGAAGTAGGGATTCTCAGGGGGAAATGGGTGATACGACACCTGTCTCGTAGTCCTGGACCTTGAGAGCGAAGCTGGGGTGTGATGAAGAAGCTCAGCGCAATTAGCTGAGGGGAGCTCGTCAAGCAGAGCGGCTGCAAGGCTGGATGGGACTCGGGAGCGATCCTGGGTTGAGCAGTCTCAGTTACTGGAACTGAGGGGAAGGCTCACCAAGCAGGGCGGCGGCAAGGAGGGATGGAACTCAGGAGCGATCCGAGGAAGGTCTCGGAATCAGGGGTTTTTATAGGGTGAATTGTGACTGCAGGCCATATCTTACTCGGTGAGAACAATGCGTTTTGGGCGCGGGACAAAGCTTTGGAAAGGTCAGAATTTAGCATGATTGAATCAGAGCCGAATTAACAATAGTGTAGCCAGTATGCAAATGCGGAGTGTTTAGTAAAGCTTTGTCAGGTTGCCTGCTCAGGGCAAGGAGCCTTTGTTAGTATCGCGCATATGCAATGAGGTGTTTGCCAGAGAGGTCCCTGAAGGACGAACCGGCTCTGTCTGGCCTGCCTGGGTGGAGAATGGAAGGTCCAGCAGTTATCGGCCATGCCTGTTTACGTGCTTGTCTGGTGGCCTCACAAACACATGGAGCGGAAAGCCGGATTGTTTGATATCAAAGTGATATTGCTATCTCCGGGTAGGCCTAGACTGCAGTAACAAGCCAGTTCTCGTCAACATAAATAATCAGTACTTGGATTTTATTTGTCCCAGGTTTGCTCACCCTCCAAGTTTGCCAGAAGGGCATTTTATAAGTTTGAAATTGTAATAGTTACCAGCCACACAGAACCTAAGATAATAAGCAAAAACAAACTATGCTCCTAAGGTATGGAACGTTTAAATAAGAACTGCTGTTTGAGGCCAAATAAAGGAATGCCACAGATCACTGAAAATGTCAGTAGCGTTCTTAATGAAATCAGCTTGTTTTAATCAATAACGGAGTCCTCTTTCCACTGCCCTTAGATCACCATGTTTTGCAAAGAGATAATAGTAAATGTCATGTCTAGACAAAGTGAGTAGTTTTGCTTCTCCAAATCAATAGGAAGCATTGTACTGCTAAATGTGACAGCTATAAGGATACAAATGCCATCTTTCCAAGGAATCACTATATTAATATCAGAGCCAAAAGTGAAAGCTGACAATTGTTGCAGGTCACAGCTGCAAAACTGCACATGGCAAAACTGGAAGCAAGTAAGGGATACTTGAAATACAAGCTTGAAATATAAACTCAGAGCAACTCCAGCACCTATACTGTGCCTTCCAACTGTTTTTAACAATTTTGTACACACTCTAAACTCAAACTTTCTGGCTTCTACCATGTTACCTAGCAATTTCTTTTGAAAATATATACCAGTATATGTGTGTGTGTGTGTGTTTGCAACATCCTTTCCAAAGAATTGCTTCTCCAGCAAATCCTTGCTGAACCCTTCTAGCTATGTCACTTACATAATGACACCCAATATAAGATAAGAAAGAATGTAGCAGTTAACTATGAAAACAGGATGCATGCAGCAGGGCTGCACAAGTGAAAATTGGATTTTCCAAAATTCATTCAGTTTTCCTTCTCTCTCCATTTCAAGACAGACAGGGAGCTGTGGAAAAGAGTAAAATCATGGATGGCATTTTCACCTGCATTCTAAAGTTACTTATTTAAATGTCAAGTTTAAATATAATACTACTGTAATAAGCATTCCCTTTTCAATCTAAATGTATAGTTTACCATACACTTTTTAGTTTAAATGCTCCCTTTATTTTTTCTTCTTCTCCCTATTACTAGAATCTGAGGTCATCCAGTGAGAGGAAACTTAGGGCCCTTCCACACTGCTTTGTTATAGTGCTATTATTCCACTTTCAACATCCTGTGGAATTCTGGAGTTTGTAGTTTCCTGAGGCCAAAGAGTTCTCTGGCTGAGAATTCTAAATGCCCCTCCCTAAACTGCAAACCCCAGGATTCCATAAGATGTTAAAAATGGAATAATAGCACTACAACAGTGTAGTGTGGAAAGGCCCTATGTTTAAAAATTATTGTTATTAAAAATATTATTTTTTACCTTGTAAATTAATATTTTAGCTAAATCTTTTGAAAATTATTATAAGCTGTCTTGAATCCCATCTAGGCAGAAAGATAGAATATAAATTCTATAAATAAATAAACCCATGTATACAAGTATAGGGCCTAAATACCGTAAAGGAACAAGATTCTATCTGATCTTGGAAGCTAAGTAGGATAGCCCTGGTTAGTACTTGGATGGGAGACCATCAACAAATACCAGGTGCTATAGACTATGTTTCAAAGGAAAGAATTGGCAAAAGCACCTCCGAATATTTCTTGCCTAAGAAAAATATGAAATTCATTGACTTGCCATAATTCGACAGGTGAGTTTAAGGTACATTCACACCACAAACAAGAATGTCTGTCCCTGCTTGTTCCTCTATTTTCTAAGCTAAGCAATGCCAAATATTGTACTCTTTTCTTATGGGGAATTGTTCCAAATCCTTAATCATTTGGTTGTCTCTTCCTTAGACCTCTTCCAGCTAAGGAAGGAAGCTTGTTTTAGTACAAAAAAAAAAAAGTTTACCCTCCCCCTCCCCCCAAAAAAAGATAAAGAGCAACAAGTTTTTACAGTTAGTAGACAACTCTAACATTATCTATCTTCTGAGCACCATCTAATGTCTCAGAAGTGGATATCTACATGTAGAACTGGATTTCCCATTTCTTTTATCCATATCCTACATGTGAAAAGGATCTAGGAGTCTTGGTAGATCACAAGTTGAACATGAGTCAGCAGTGTGGTGCTGCAGCCAAGAAAACCAACACAATTCTTGGTTGCATCAATAGGAGTATGGTGTCTAGATCGAGGGAGGTAATGGTACCACTCTATTCTGCATTGGTTAGGCCTCATTTGAAATACTGTGTCCAGTTCTGGGCACCTCAATTCAAGAAGGATGTTGATAAGTTGGAATGTATCCAGAGGAGGGTGACCAAAATGGTGAAGGGTCTGGAAGCCACGCCTTAGGGAGCTGGGTATGTTTAGTCTGCAGAAGGGAAGGTTAAGAGGGGACATGATAGCCATGTTTAAATATTTGAAGACAGGAGGGAGCAGGCTTGTTTCTGCTGCTCCAGAGACTAGGACAAGGAGCAATGGATTCAAGCTGCAGGAAAGGAGATTCCACTTGAACCTCAGGAAGAACTTCCTGACGGTCAGA
This sequence comes from Ctenosaura bakeri, assembly GCA_948474755.1. NCBI lineage: Eukaryota > Metazoa > Chordata > Lepidosauria > Squamata > Iguanidae > Ctenosaura > Ctenosaura bakeri. The sequence goes on along the minus strand of CAOLHI010000539.1, from coordinate 538,123 downwards.
GCTGACCAACAGTGGAATATGCTGCCTCAGAGTATGGTTGGGTCTCTTTCTTTGGAGGTTTTTAAGCAGAGGCTGGATGGCCATCTGTTGGGAATGCTTTGATGGGTGTTCCTGCATAGCAGGGGGTTGGACTCGATGGCCCCTGGGGTCTCTTCCAACTCTATGATTCTATGATTCTATGTTTCCCCTCAAATATTTTTTAGATACTTCTCTGCAAAATGTTACAAAGCTCTGTTTGTGAACAGGGGGGATCCTTTCTGCCAGTGGTATCAATTAATACAGATTTTTCACATATTACACTTCAGATTGGCCTAACTGACTATCCCACATTTTGAGTTCGCTTAAATGCTTCTGCTGTTTTTATGCATTCAGTGACTGAAGTGTGACCTTGCATTGTGGAAGTGGAGGCAGGAGATGGGGAGAACCTTGCCAAAGTGAGAGGGGACAATGCTTTCATTTCTGAATCTTACAGATCTTCCAGACCTATAAAATCAGCTTCCCAGTGCCCAGCACCTATTAGATCCTGTTGATGCCGAGTTTGCTGCATTTTTCTTCCTTTGGAGAAAGTTCCTCTTTTGTTGCTGTTCAAAAATGACAGGGGCCATAGGCAACACAGATTTTACTGACCTATTTTTCAAAGTGGAGAACTGGTAGGAAGGCTATTTCTCAAATTAAAAAAGCAGTCTTTTAATAAAATTTTCAAGAAGGGAGACTGCTTGATAAATATCAGGTTCTGCATGTTGTGGCAGTTAAGAAACAAATATTATTTTTTTTGTGTGTGTGTGTGTACACATATTGTGGATTTCATCAGCAGTGTGTATCCTGAATTGGCACACCCTGGCACAAAGCTTACTTAGCTTAGCATATTGCTGTTAGATTTTACAACTTGCACAGAAGATTGTCATGGGACATACAGCTTGCACAGTGACCAGGTGACTCATGGTCAGTCTGAGTTTCCCTGCTGGCATTTCTCCTAGCAGGGGATAAGCAACAACAGCAATCCAGAGACAAACTGAAAGAGATGTCACAGAATCAGAGAAGCAATGGCTTTTATTAGAACAAAATGGCATTCAACATGTAACCTGCAAGCTTAACATGGTATAAGATGTTTTCCTCAGCTTAAATCAGGGGTCAATAACTCACAGTAGCGGAGCAGGAGTTGGCTTCCTGGAAGACCAGAAAGGGCTGAACCTCCACTATGCCTTCCTTTGGATTGTATGTTTGTTTTTGTGTTATATTATACTTTTCCTTCCTTCCTTCCTTCCTTCCTTCCTTCCTTCCTTCCTTCCTTCCTTCCTTCCTCCCTCCCTCCCTCCCTCCCTCCCTAAAATACTGCCTAGGTAGTCTGAGTAGCAATTTTCCCACATTTTGGAACCTAGGTCTGCTTTAGCACCGGAAATTTAACCAGGAAATACACCAAAAGAGACCCAAAACACAGCCACTTTGCTCCCACAGCATAAAGGCATTTTTAGCCTTTAAAAATGGGGCACAGAACCATTAGAAACCTCAAACACACTCCTGGGTCATATATGATGGTCGGAGTATACAAAAACCTTACTGATATTAAATATAGGTAAGACCTTTGGATAATTTCCTCACTTTTTTGAATTTCCCGTTACATTTCAGGTCCAGAAAACTGAATTGCAGCATCAGGGTGCCTTAGAAATAAGGGACTGTAAAAACCCTGTCTCTCAAGTCCTTTCTTGTATTTACAGCCATCTCTGTCACACATCAGAACATTCTTATCCACAACAGGAATGCTAGATGTGCAGCTGCCTATTTCCTCCATATACAGCAGTGTACAACAGCTGCCAAATTGATTTGTTATTTTTTTTTCTTGTGCATGTTATCTGTTTTCCACTATGATCTAAGCAGCACTCACATTTTGTATAAAAGTAGATTAGCAGAGGGAAAATACTGACACTACGCTGAAAAATAAAAAAGCTTCCTACCAACGCTAGCTTCGAAGTGTTAGAGAAATGTACACAGCACAGAATCTCAGTATTCACCCTCTGAACATCTTCCTCCCTCACCCACTTTGTCATCATGTCCAGGCTTGTTTGTAGGAAATACAAGAATTCTGGGAAATCCAAGAGACACAGTTAGAACAAATCTCAAACATGCATTTTAACAAATCAGTTTTTAACACTTGGCTATTTACATGTGACCATATGATTTTGAAAGGGTTAACATATAAAAGCTGTTGCTTAGGTAGAAAAATAGATGAAAATAAGCTAGCAGATGTACCTTTAGCAGATGTACCTTTATCTTATCAGGCTCAGGTATGCGGTCTTGTTATGAGAAATTTTGGAAGTAAATGCAATCTGGAGAAAATTCCTCCCTGGTCCTCCCTGGTACTGGAATACATCATCATGAGCTGTTGAAACTGTAAACATGTTATTATGCCTGTATAAATACCTGTCCATATCTGTATTTGGGGTTCTCAGTCTTTGGAAGCTTACTTCCACTGAGACCCTGTGCAGTTTTTAATAAACTTTCTGCATTAGAATCTGATGGTCTTCATTCCTTGGCGAGCTACTTCATTTTATGAATGGGTAGCAACAAGAAAAGAGAGAAAGAAATAATAGTTTACTAGGAACAAGCGGGGGGGGGGAGGGAAGCTGTATTTATTGTTCTTGGTTGTAAGGGATATTATTGTATATATGTATTTACAGAGGGGCTTACAAATTTGGGTGCAGTTCAGCTTGATGAGGTCAACAGTACAGGTCTCCTTTACTTCTGTTTTACAGAAAGAAAAATGAAGCTTGGGGCTTTTCTGCATTGCACTGTTATAGTGCTAGTAGTCCACTTTCAACATCATATGAATCCTGGAGTCTGCAGTTTAGGGAGGGGCATTTAGAATTCTCAGACTGAGAGCTCTTTGGCTTCAATAAACTACAAACCCCAGAATTCCAGAAGATGTTGAAAGTGGAATAGTAGCACTATAACGGTGTAGTGTCAAAAGACCCTAAGGCTCCAGTGCTATACGTATTTACTTGTATATAAGCATAGATGAATTCAAATGTATCTTCTTTCCAAAGGAATACATCCACTGTATGCCTCAGTGATTTGCCTAAGACAACATAATGAAGCTAAGGCAGAAGTTTTTACTTGCAGATATCTAAATCCAAATTGATGGACAACACTGAGTAACCATGAGTACTGACACATAGGTTTTAAGACACCTGTGGAATCCTTATACTGATAACAATCAACGAAAAATAAGTTAGAGAGAAGCATACACAAGGGGAAAAATATGTTCCAACTGCACACAAACATGAATTATAAAATACAAGGTATGAATCCTAGTAGAATCTGAAGAGCAGGTCAGCTAACTGAACTTAGAGCTATTGTATAAGCAGAATTGAGTTCACAATAGGTGGAGACAACAGTAGGTAGCAATATAGCAGGTAGAGTTGAGGAAATCCAAAAAATTACCAAATTTCAACTAGTCTGGTTGAAATTCCATCTGAAGGTTTGCCACTTGTGTGTACTATGTCTACCACAATGAACACAGAAACACCTGGATGAAAATTTCACCTCCATTTCTGCACATATTTTCAAGGAAGGAGGGAAATTTTAAATAAAACCACAACGTGATGTGGGACATTAGAATCTAAGTTGGTGCGCATGTTCAGAATCTAAGTTGGTGTGCATTTCAAGTGAAGTCCCAGTCCTACTCCAAATGCATTCTGAGTCTCCCAGAAAAGATGTAAGACATATATGCCTTGGATAGTTGTTCAGTAATAGTAAGTTTTTATATTCTCTAGAGCATGCATCTTAAAGTTTTTGATTAATTTACTTTTTGTCTTCTGGGTTAAGCAGCGTGCCTGTTTTCAAGAGCATCAAGAAAAACCAAAACGAGTAAAGCTAGGCCATTTCCGCACTACACTGTGGAATTCTGGGATTTCTATTTTACTGAGACCAAAGAGCTCTCTGGCTGAGGATTCTAAATGCCCCTCTCTAAACTGCAAACCTCAGGATTCCACGGGATGTTGAAAGTGGAATAATAGCACGACAATAGTACAGAAATGGTTCTAAGGCACTGCTTTACTAATCATGTTAGTATCATGTGGAAGTCAAGTTGACTTCAACTTATGGCAACACACTTCCAAATCATGCTATCATCAGCTGCTGCACTCAGGTCCTGCTAATTCATGGATATTGTCTACTTGACTGAGTCTATCCACCTAGAATGTGGTTTTCCTCTTTTGCTATTGCCTTCTACCTTGTCAAGTATTATTGTATTTTCCAATGAGTCATGTCTTCTCCTGATATTTCCAAAGTACAATAGTCTCAGTTTAGTCATCCTGTCTTCTCCAGGAGTTGCTCAGACCTGATTTGATCCAGGAAGCATGTCTTTGGCCCTTTTTGCATGGTATTTTCCATGCAAAAGGGGCCCTAGAGCGTCGCATAAATGTGAGGAGCGGTCCACACAACACATTCACATTTGTGAGATGCTCCAGGGCCTGGCAGGCAATGCTTGCACACTTTTTCATTTTCAGCTTTAAGCCAAAAATAGTGCATGGACACGCATTGCTCCCAGGCCCCGCATGCACTTACCTGGCTTGTGGAGCCTCAGGAGCCAGGCCGGTCATGCTTCCTGTCTCAGTGCAGCCTGGGAAGATCCCAGGCTGCACTGCAAAAGGAAGAGGTGGGGCTCTTGCGTGATCAGGAAGCTCATGTGGAGCTGAAGAAACCTGGACGCAAGGGCCTCTCACAAGGGGCTGCTCACGCGAGCACCGCACCCCAGCACTGAGAAGAGGTAGGATGTGGAAAGGGCCTATGTCCTTCCAGCAGTCCAGGGTATCCACAGAACTCTCCTCCAACACCGCATCTCAAGTCTTAGATTCTCTTCTTACCAGGCTTCTTCACTGTTCAGTTTTCACAACCATACATAGAAACTAGAAATACAATAGCATGGGCAATTCCACTTTGATATTAAATTATATATCTTTACAATTGAGGATCTTGTTTAACTTCTACACAGCTGTTCTTCCAAGTCCCAGTCCTCTTCTGATTTTTCAATTTCTTGATTCCTGTCTCCATTTTGGTTAATGGTTGAGCCAAAATATAAGAAATCTTTGACTATCTCAATGTATTCATTGTCTACTTTAAAGTTATGTAAATCATTATTTTTGTTTCCTTAAAGTTAAGCTGTAAACCTGTCTGTGCGCTTTCTTCTTGAATTTCTTCAGCAGTCATTCCAGCTCTTTGCTGTTTTCTTCCAGTAGTATGGTGTCATCAGCATATCTTAAATTGTTAATATACCTCTGTCCAGTTTTCAGATCTCTTTCCTTATATGTTCAACTTAAACAAATAGTATGATGAAATGCTGCCTTGCCTGACCCACTTCCCAACTGAAACCTTTCTGTTGACCCATAATCTACTTTAACAGTGGCCTCTTGTCCTGAGTACAGGTAACTTGTTGTTGCTGTTGCTGCTGCTGCTGTTGTTATTGTTTTCAAGTCATTTCTGACTTACAGTGACCCTAAGACAAACCTATCACATGGTTTTCTTGGCAAAATTTGTTTAGAGGAGATTTGCTCTTGCCTTCCTCTGAGGCTAAGAGACTGTGACTTGCCCAAGGCCATCCAGTAGGTTTCCAAACCACTACACCACATAATCAAATGTTGTGTTGCACTCATTACTTTAAGAGGAATTTGCACAACTAAAGGCTTTGCTCTAATCTATTAAGCACAGGCTGATTTTCTTCTGAAATTCATTAGTTCACTCCTTTATCCAACATATGTTTGCAATATGATTCATAGTACCTGTTCCTTTTCTGAACCCAGCTTAGACTTCTGGTATTACCATATATAGTAAAAGTATTTGTTGTAGAGTTTTGAGTATCACTTTGCTTTGTGGGAGATTAATGCAATGATCCAGTGGTTACTGCAATACCTTGTGTTCCCTTTTTGGGGACTGAAATATATATTGAATATATCCAATCTGTGGGCCATTCTTTTGTTTTACATAATTGCTAACAATTTTTAGTAAGAATCTGAGTGGATTCTGTCTCTGTTGCTTGAAACTGGTATATTGGTATTCCATCTATTTCTGGTGATTTATTTTTCCCAAGTGCTTTGAGTACAGCTTCCACTTGTATTTCTAAAATTGCAGTTTCATCTTCAAATGCTACTTCATCTATTTTATATAGTTTTTCAGTGTATTGTTTCCACTGGCTTTTTATTTCTTTTTGATCATGCAGTCAGTTCGTTTGCTGAGCACAGAGCATTCCCATTCTTGCTTTAAATTTCACTTTGATTTCTCAGATCTTGTGGAAAGGGCTCTTGTTCTACTTTCTTGTTGTTATCTTCTTTCTCTGACTTAATTGTTAGAGTATTTCTCTTCTCCCTGCTCACAAATTATTTTCAGGGTTTTGACTAGGGATAGAATGAATCCACAATTTTTTGAATCCGAATCCAGATCCGAATCCCTGGAAGGTTCTGGAAATCCAAGAATCTCATGAATATCTTTTGAATCCTTTTTTAAAAAAGAGTTTAAAAAGCAAGGGAAAGAAGGATAATCTTGGGCAAGACACACTCTATCAGCCTTAGGAAAAGTCTAGACAAAGGCAAACCTCCCTCTGAAGAAATCTGGCCAGGATCTCCCCAGATTGAAAATTACATGAAGGCCCTTTGTACACAGGCAGGAAAATGTGGATTAATCCCACATTTTCCTGCCTGTGTAGACAGGGCCACATACTACGCTAGAGAGCTAATCCAGGGGTTTGTAGTTTGATGATGCACCAGTACACTTTGGTAGAGAAGGCTGTGACACCTTGTAAAACTCCAAACCCCAGAATTGTGTCTGAAAGAGATTTCAAGGGAGCTATGCAAATGAATGTTTCAGCTGTTCTTGAAATCTCAAGCCTGTAGCTTCCAATCAAGTACTGAACTTAAATATGAAATGTTCAATTTAAATATCTTAGAATACAAGCCCAGATGTAATTTGTGAAATTCTTAGCACAGACCATTATTACTCCAAGGGAAAACCTTACCTATTTACTATCTTCCCTTGTATGTCTGGTCTCCCAGTTTTTCAGGCATCCTGATCTCCCTGGTTTTCAGGTGCCCCAGTCTCCCTGATTTTCAGACATCTAGGTCTCCAACAACCTATTTAGTTGGCGGATTTGAAAGATTCAGTTTGCCTATTTTGGGACAGGGATTCGGATTTGGGGATCTCGAATCCTTACCCAGGATTCAAGGATTCAGTTGGCCCATCCCTAGTTTTGACCCCATTTCTATCCCTTTTTACCTTTGCTTTTTGCCTGTCCTTAACTGCTTGAAAATGTTTATCTGTCATCCAGTGAGGCTTTTCTTTCTTTTTGGCTGCAGGTATTGTCTTTTGCATTCTTCCTTCACAACGTTGCTTGCTTCAGTCAAGAGTTCTTCTGACTCCTGGTTGATTAGGATTAACAATGCATGTCTATATTTCACATTATCTTTTAATTCTCTTGGGATGTTCTTTGGGTTGCATTTTTGCAAGATGGCTGGTTTAGTGTTCTTAACTTTACTCTTATTTTTTGATATCAGCAGTTCATGGTATGCTCCTAGTCTTGTTTTTGCAGAGAAAGTGGCATTTTTCCATATTCTGCTTCCAATTATGCAGCCTATCTGATTTCTATATTGGCCATCAGGTGATGCCCATCTATAAAGTCTCCTCTTCAGGTGCCTGAAGAACGTGTTTGCAATAAGCAAACTGTTGGTCTTGCAACATTCAATCAGTTGGTCTCCTGCTTCATTTCCTGATCCTAAGCCAAATTCTCCTACAATGTTTGATTCTGATCTTTTTCCTACTTTTATGTTCCAATCACCTATGATTACCAACATGTCCTGGTTTTCTGTGTGATCAATTTCCCCCAAACTCTAGCACAGAATCTTTCAGTTTCTTCCTCTTCTCCTCTGTGTTGGAACATGAACTAGGATATATATTGATGGGTTTTCCTTGAAGACTTATTGATGTTATTTGGTCAGATTTTGCCTCATGCCTCATGCTTTTGCTACATCTTTTCTCACTATTAATGCCACCCCATTTCCTCTTTGATTTTCATTTCCTGAGTAAACACTGTGTAGTTATCTGAAGAAAATGTCCCATTCCTGCCCCCAAGTATTACAATGTTAATATCCACCATTTCATGTTCTGCTGTGTCTATCTTCCTCTGATTTATGCTTCTCACATTCCATGTTCCTATAATATGTGTTTTGCAGCTTCAGACTTTCCTTTCGTTTCTGAGCATGTGAACTGCTGAGTCCAGTCATATCATTAGCCACAGTGTTATTCATACTTGTCTTCTGCTCCTCCCCATTAGCTCATGGAGTGCTTTCCCACCTTCTGGCACTATCTACTATTTCATTTTGGATTGTGCAGTACTAACATTGCCTTTTGCCTCACAGGAGCATGCAATGCCACAGAAGGGCAGTGCCATGGTGATGGCTGTTAATATACTGTATTTATTGGTGCATAAGTCTCACTTCCCCCCAAAAAAATACTGTTTGAAATGGAGTCTGTCTCATATGCCTGTATGTCTTATACGCTGACAAATAGTATTTGCCAGTGTATAAATGGGGTGCGTCTTAAACACGGGTGCATCTTATACGCCAGCAAATACTATATTCAGAAGTATTTACCTGTTGGTACAGTTAGACTTTAACACAGGGGTGGGAATTATGTATCAGCCCCTACACACACATATAATTTCCAATTTCCATCACTCCTTACTACTGGCTAGGCAGGTTAGTTCACCTAGAAGTTACAATCTAACAACATCTGGAGGGCTACACAAGTCCCACTCCCATCTTGACAACACAATCCTATGTATGTCCTATATATGTCTACTCAGTGGTAAGCCCCTTAGTGGCTAAATCCCCGGTATGTTGGTATACAGTTGCAGCAGAAGTATTTCTGATGAAGTTGGGCAGAAAGGAGAGTCAATTCATCTGTTACAAATGTAAATTGCTAGCAGACAGGCATCAAAATCTTACTTAAAATTGTGAGCAGGTTGCAATTTTGATGTCTATCATGTGCCTACATTATTATTGTGCCATTCTGTGTCTTCACATGTAAATGAGCAACAAATATATCCTCATGGTAGAAATTAGAATGCAGGATCTTAGAATGAATAGGGCAATAAATGTAACAAGATTTTGAAGCTGCCAATTGAGTCTGGGGGAATACACTTGCAAATTTAACCTAATCTAATGCTGCCAGGTGCTGCCTCTCCTAGGAGCAAATGCTAGTCCATCTCATGAAATTTTTAGAATAACTTCTTGTCTGCCTGTTATTTTGAGTTCCTTTTAAGATGCTGTATCCTGCCACTTAGTCTCTACATTGGTTTCAATGAAATACAATCTTCCATGATTATTTTAAAAAATAACTTGTGCTATATTATATACTGTAGGAACAAAACATGCCCTTGTTCAAAGTTATATTCAGCACACCTCCCTGCCAATGTAATATTTATAGCCTTTTTATATTGCACAGAAGAAAAAATTAAAATCTGAATGATGCCAAAATACTCTCCTCTCTAGAATTCCTATTCAATGTGAACAGAATTTCCATTTTGAGTGGTTGAGATAAGCTCTTCATCACTGATTTAATCCTTATTGTGGAAAAAAGATATTTTACGTATATATATTTTCAAAATGAGCCAACTATCTCTGTGTATCTCTCTAACTCCCTGTTAATGAAGAGCAAGAGCAAGAAAAGTAAATCCTCATTACCAGATTGACAATCTAATGTAACATAATAGCATATTTAAAACTCTAGATGAGGGGTGGACAAAGTAGCCACGTGTAACCCCTAAGACTAGTTTTGTCATGTGCCCAGCAGCCAGCCATGGCTTACAGCAATCTAATTAGAATCTGTTAGCAGTCATGAGCAAAATTTGTAACAGTTTGTCAGCAAGTTACTGGTCATTGTTTTGCAGTCCAAGTTCATAGTAAATCGAGAGCACCGGTCCAGCAGTGAAGTCTGTGCACAAGGCAAGCATCACGGTTTACAGGAACATGAGCAAAGGGTCCAAACGTGAGGTCTGCTGCTTCCACTGATAATATCCGTTGTTTGCAACAGCTTCTTTCCCTCTCTTTCCCTGTTTACGTAGGTTGAGCGCCTCCCGCAGCTGTTTGCCTAATTAATACATCTTTATTATATAAATGTTCTAAGATTCCTGAGTTCTGTCTTTTTCACCTATAGTGGTTACAGAAAATATTGTCCTGTTCATGTCTCTGTAGCCCTTTCTGCATGGCTACGGCATCCCGGCATGGAGACACAAGAGGTGTTTCTGCATGACGTTGTCACAGTCCCTCCCTCCTCTCATCACCAGCCAGCGTGATCATGGGCTATATCATTGATGAATCCCCTTTGTGTGAGCCTTCCATTGTAGCTGGCCATGCAGAAGGGTTGGAAGTGTGATCTACAGGCTTATTCCCCTACTGCAGCATGAGACGAAGGCCATCTGCAGTCCGGAAGGAGTGCGTTCACTGTGCTCCCTTTCATAGGCAGCCAGTCAAGTGTGGAGAGGAGTATTGGAAACATGCTCCCATCCCGATAGAGGCACCGCCAGGGTCGTGATGGGACGATGCAGGAGAGCATTGTTGTACAGAAAAGACCTGTGATGTGGCTGTTGGAAAGGGCCCTGTCTGGGTCCTGGGACAAGGGCATGACAAGTTTCGTGGTCCTTGAGGCCTTCAGAATCACCAGACCACCCCTTCTTCTAGCCCAAAACTAAAGGGTGAATTGCCTCCTGAAATCTTCTGGGAGGAGTAAATGCACCTTTTAAAACTGAATACAGCCCCCTCCTCATTTTCCAGCAACCCTGTTTTTCTTTTTCTTTCTGAATTTGACATATTACACAGCCTCTAGATAGATTGGTTTCATCTGTGCTCCCCTCAGGAATGTAGCTATGGTTGGGAGACAAAATGAGGGCCTGGCCTCCAATGAGAATTCTACTCCCTCTCCATGAAATTTTCCTTTCGTCCCCAATTTTTTAGCACTGCAGAGAGTGAGACACTCATTCATAGCTAGAGCTCTAATATTTGCTGTGTTATACTCCCTTGCTCACTCTGCCTGTCCCTTTCCTTTGAACACCCAAACTGCTTTGAACACCCAAACTGCATTTCTAAATGCTCAGTGGAAGCTTCAACTTACTGCAATGCTAGAAATTTGGAGAGTAGAGGAAAATTTTATTTGGAGACAGGATTCTTATATGATGCAAGGCTCTCATGTTGCACACCCCCTCCCCACCAGCTACAGCCTGACTTCTCTGCACTACTTCTTTATTAATGGATTTTTATATCAAATTTAAGATCGTTTTAAATGAAGAGCAGAAGCTGTGGACATTGTTGGACACAGAGGCTGAAACCAAAGAAATCTTCTCATTGTGTCCCCTCCCCCCACCATTAAGTTAAACAAGCGAGTGCCTAGAGAGCTTTTGTATCATGCAGCTATTGAGACAGTGTACTTCATCTTTCCTGCTGTTTGTGTAATTGGTAGCTTAACTCTTGAACTCCTGTGGTGCAAGTGAGGGGCATGTTGTGCACGGTGATGAAAATTCAAATAAAGATGTTGTTTTTGAAACCATTCCTTTTTATCCTCCATGGTAAAACAGGTTTCTAAATGAATAGCAAATTTAATGATTTAAAGAATTCTGATGCATCAATTCACAATGAACTATGCCTTGGCAGACTGCTTCCTTTATTGTGTTGCCTGTGCACCTAGTACTTTTCAGGATAAAGTTGTTATTTTTCCTTCTTTCCTACCTCTGATGGTCTTTCCTCTGAATGGCAATAGGGCTACTAGCCTCTTCCCTCCCTGGTAATAAATGAAGTGCAACACTGAATGATTGACATGGTAATGAGAAATCTTAGATTTATTTTTAAGAATGTAGGTTTTCATATCCATAATTTGATAAGATGCATGGACAGATCTTTAGCATTTAGAAACAACGCTAGGTACTTATTGAATCAATCATCTACGTATGCTTAAATACAGTAACACTATTTTATTCAAATCACTGGGCAAAGATTCTAAACATTTGAGCAACTAGTGACATGATTAATTAGGAGCACTGATTGCACAGGTTCATGCTGACACAAAGCTGCACAGGGTGCATCCAGTGAAATGCAAGTAATTAATTAGACAACATTTCAATAAATGAGGCTGAGAAATAAGGGCCCTCTATGCCATTTCAAACATTTCTTCACATTTTAAGTGAGTCCATTAAAAAACTTAATAATCTACTTTTCTGTTTGTAATAGATTAATACTGCTTTTGCACACCAATCATTTGTGTGTGTTTTAATACAAAAAGCCTTCCACTATTCTTACATTTCAGCAGCACTTTCAGCAAGGGAAAAAGTAGACTTCTTCCAGTTATATATACTTTTAAGAGAGGGATACCACACCATTCCATTTTAAAACAGCTAAAATACATTGCACAGATATTTGAGGAAATATATATCAATAAATCATAAAATATGCCACTGACAGAGGCTGGTGCAGAAGAATTCCATTGCTAATGGTATCACAAGCAGCCAATTGGTCCTGGAGAATTAATTGGGTCGCCCTTCACAGCTACAACCAGCTCCTAGTGTAAGTCTTCTATCAAAACAATCCCAGTTCCATAACCGGGCAAAGTCTGTTTAAATTGGTCCATCTAATTAATGTTGCCCACACACATATAATTATGATGCCACTATCTTTTCAGTCACCCTGACCTAAAATAATAATTTTCTTTAGAAAAAGAAAAAAAAAGTGTTCCTTACATAGAGGTATTAACTGCCACCCTTACCAATGACAATAATCCTGCCTTGTTTTATTTAATCAGCCATTATACATAAGAATCAAGTAAAGAGCTGGCAGACCTCATCGTTCCAGAAACCCTATCCACATCCTTAAAATCAACATGCTGAAAAGAATCAATGGAGTGCGTAGGTTACATCAACCTGATCTGGCCCAATGCTGAAGTCAAAATCAAGGTGGAACTACTATATATAAAGAATGGAACAGATTGTGATAGCAAGCCACCATCTGTTCCAGTTTTCTTGTGAAGAAGGCTTCATTTAGTACAAAGACACACTGTCAGCCTATTTCTGTGCGGAGTGTCATGGTGGCATAGAAGTTACCCAAGCTTCTCCCATCACTTTGGAGTACTTATCCAAATCAGCTCTAGCCTCTGTTCAGTCTGATTCATCCTGAGTTTTATTCCATCTGTGCTATAGCTGACACCATTTCTGTTATGTTGCCTTCAATTCTTTGCTAAACCAGGGAACTGACCTGACTCTACTAGAAGTGAAAGGACACTTAGGAATGACAGCATCAGTTATCTGGCCCATTTCCATGTTCCACAGAGCAATCAGAGCTCCTACAGTACCACCAACTAATGAAGCAAGAAATTCTATAAGTATGTACAGAAAAAAAATGTATTCATCAGATATCTGGAGTACACCATCTTAATTATCATCTTTACCAGCACTCTTGTGCACATTTATACTAGTATCCGGTCAAGTACAAATGAGTGAGCTCCCCACAACAGTAGAATCATGTCTAATTCCTCTTGTTAGGGCATTGGCTTCTCTTGGAAAAAAAAAATATCAAACTAAATGTCCCCCTCAGATAGTAACTGGGATAAGTCCATGGTTGTCAACATGAATGCTGATATTCCCTAAGACTGCTCTAGCCATCTCAGGAACAGGGACAGGTGAATAATGGTGATGACTAAACAATGTACTCAGAGAGAAGCAGTTGTATGAACCACCATGAAAGTTCTACAAGGTACATAACTGCAGATAGATACAAATGTATATGTGTGTGTGAGAGAGAGAGAGAGGGAGAGAGAGAGAGAGAGAGAGAATATCAAAAGGAAGAAATGATTATTAGATGACAATAAGGAATGTGCTAAACACTGACAGTAAGAATAATGTTCAAAAACTCATCCACTGTGATTCTGAAATCTTCAGAAGAGACATCTGCAAGACAGATGCAATTTTGGGATAAAATCTTACTATGCAGTCTTGATCGTAATAGTCAAAGAGAGAAAACATAAGGTTTTGGAAAAAAATAACCGTCCAATCATTTGCAGCTCTGAAATTTAGGATGACTTCCAAAACAACAAATTATACTGGCAAAGTGACATTGACTGTACACCAAAATAATCCCTGCACTCTCCCAGCCACCCAATTGCAGTAGATTTCACTCCAAGTTAACAGGCTGCGTTTGGTTAGTAAGAGTGAATTTCTATGGATTAAAGTACCTCTTTGAGCCTGTTACTGCAGGTTAGGCCTCCTTGGAGATAGCATAATGATATCATTTTGATATCAATAATTTGGCTCTCTTTCAGCACCCTCTCCACGTGTTTGTGGGGCCACCGGACAAGCACAGAACTAGGCCCGGCCATCAAACGCTGCAGTATCCCAGAACAATACAGGCAGGCCAGAAATAACCAGATCACCGCTTTAGGAGACCTCTCTGCAAACACCCTTATTATGTATGCATGCTGTTTACAAAGGACTCCCTGCCCCGAGCATGCAACTTGGCAAGCTGAATACTCAGCTGCCAAGCACTGAGCATTTGCACACTATCTACCTCTTTGTCAATTCGGACTTAACTCAATCATGCTAAATTTTGACCTTTCCAAAGCTTTGTCTTGCGCCCGAAACTCATTGTTTTCCCCAAGTATGGAATAGCCTGCAGTTACATTTCCCCCTATAAAACCCCCTGATTCCGAGACCTTCCTCGGATCGCTCCCGAGTTCCTGACAGCCTTGAGGCCACTTTGCTTGGCGAGCTTCCCCTCAGCTACCCGTGCTGAGCCACATCGAACCCCAGCACCACTCTCTATTCTTCCAGGCTTCAGGACAGGTTCCATATCACCCAATTCAACAATCCCTCTCAAAATCCCTCTATACCACTCCAACCTTTATTTTCCTTAGTTACTTGTGTGATTGTGTGTGTTGCATACACTGTGTGTCTGTATTTAATAAAATCTCAATTATTCTTAAACTTGGTGTGCTCCTTGGCTTGGCCTGACCCCGTAGACATTGGATAAAAGATTCCGCTGCGCTGCCCTGCCTCTCGCATTGCTAATTTGGGCTCTAGCTAATTTCCCTAAACTTAGTTAATTGAAAGCGCATATAGGTGTCCCTCCCGGGACCCCCAGTAAACAGGGTAACAAGCCAACATAATGTAATGGTTTGAGCACTGGACTTGGACAGCTCAATCCTGGCTTAACCATGGAAACCCACTAGGTGATCTTGAGCAAGTCACACTGTCTCAGCCTGAGAAGAAGGCAAAGGAAACCTCTCTCTGAACAAATCGTGCCAAGAAAACTCCATGATAGATTTACCTTACGGTTTCCATGACTCAAAAACAGCTCGAAGACACCACAACATATATCTTTACACCACGCTGCTGTACCATGGAGTAATCTGGGTGAAACAGATTAACACTGTTCCTTTAGTTAAATTTGTGCTCTTAATTCAGCTTTTTTTTCTTTACAAAATCAAATCCTGCACAAGCACAAACTTTCTAGTAATGGATTATAGTATTGAGAAGCCGACTCTTTCCTATTGTCCTGGCTTCATTCTGGCACCCAAGTTAAAACATTTTGTTTTCTTTTTAATTAAAGCCTCTGGGATCTTATGATTTTACTCTATTTGTACATGTATATCTTTAACAGTTTTGATTTGTTAGTCTAATATGTTATGAGACTGGTGTGTTGTTGTTGTTTTTTGCAGCTTCATATGTTACATTATTTTATTAAATTATTTAAAGTTGCTTTTGTCCTGAGATCCTTGGAAATAAAGCAGAATATAAATATTTTAATAAATACACCTGACTGGACAGAAGGACAACCAGTAACCTACTCACCCTTCCCTGCAATGGTCAGTTTGGAATCACTCTCCTTGACTAGAATCATAGAATCATGGGGGCCACCAGGCCAATCCCCTGCCATGCAAGAACACACATCAAAGCAATCTCAACAGATGTCATCCAGCCTCTGCTTAAAAACCTTCAAAGAAGGAGACTCCATCACACTCCAAGGCAGCACGTTCCACTGCCAAACAGCTCTGTCAGGAAGTTCTTCCTGAGGTTCAAGTGGAATCTCTTTTCTTGCAGTTTGAATCCATTGCTCCTTGTCCTAGTCTCTGGAGCAGTGGAAAACAAGCCTGCTCCCTCCTTGACGTGACATCCCTTCAAATATTTAAACATGACTATCATGTCCCCTCTTAACCTCCTCTTCTGCAGATTAAACCTACCCAGCTCCCTAAGCTGCTCCTCATAGGGCCTGATTTCCAGACCTTTCACCGTTTCGGCCACCCTCCTCTGGACATGCCCCAGCTTCTCAATATCCTTCTTGAAATGAGGTGCTCAGTACTGGACACAGTATTCCAGTTGAGGTCTAACTAAAGCAGAATAGAGTGGAACCATTACCTCCCTTGATCTAGACACCATACTCATATTGATGCAACCAAGAATTGTGTTTGCTTTCTTGGCTGCCACATCACACTGCTGACTCATGTTCAGCTTGTCATCCACCAAAACTCCTAGATCCCTTTCACATGTACTATTATCCAGCCACGTGTCCCCAATCCTATATTTGTGCATTCCATTTTTTCTGCCTAGGTGTAGGACTCTACATTTCTCTCTGTTGAAATTCATTTTGTTAGCTTTGGCCCAACTCTCCAATCTGTCAAGGTCATTTTGAATTTTGATCCTGTCCTCTGGCATATTAGCAACCCCTCCCAATTTGGTGTCATCTGCAATTACTTGAATTGTCCCACTTTTTCTCCTTTGTCCGTCTTCAAGACGCATCTGAAAAGGCTCATTGAGAAGGAATAATAAAACCACCTCCTAATGACAATTATCAAGAGCATTTTCCACTATCTATGGTTGGAAGTCAGAGTGAGATGCCCTCAACCTCCAAGCCTCTCTAAGGGCCTTCCAAATGGATGATTTCCTTTTGTGTAGTAACCTCACAAGCAAGGTCTCTGGACAGAATCACTATTATAATCTAAGCTACAAATAGTGATCTGAGGGGGGACTGTTGTGATCTGTCAAACTTAATTAATCCCCCTGACATCTTTGACTAGTTGACTACATAAATTAGCAATTTATGAATAATTAGTTTAGACCACTATGATAATTTTCCTGCCATTTCACTTAGAATGGTAATTACTTCATATCCATTTTTATGTAAAATATAATTATTTTAATTTTACAGTTTTCAACTTCCTGCCCGAATTCAGTTATTTTGCAACATTTTTAAGGCTATAGATGCAGTTTTTGACCTCTTAACAATTTCTCCCCTGATATCCTTTGTATGTGTTTCTCTTCAGTTCTGTTTCAGCATGAATAAAAGAACAGCAGAGTTTAGCTAATCAATATTAAAAAGTAAATGTGGAGTAACTTGTCTTTTAAAAATGCCTACTTGACAAATACAGCTCCCTGGGATTTTTTTTTCATCTTGCTGGGAATTGTCTTTTTCCTTCACATGAAGCAGTCAATCTTCAAAGACCAACTGGTACAATTACTTTAAAGACAGTCTCTAAACCTCATATTTTCCATGTTCTGTACATTTGTGTATGAAGAGATATTTCAGCAACGGATGGGAACTGAGGAGCATGATTCAATCTTTTTGCATGACCTAAAAATATTCAGAGTAAGTTTGGTAATCCTCAGTCTTTTGCATAGAGCTTGGAAAAGTTATTTTTTTGGACAACAGTTTCTACCATCTTCTGGCCAGGATGATCTGCAGATAGGCTGGCTGGGGAATTCTGGGAGTTATGGTCCAACCTCTCTCCAATACACACACACCTTTTCAAGCTCTCCCTTTGTCCTGATTTGTTGGTTCTTTCAAGACAAATAGTGAGCTATCATTTGGAATGTGTGCTCTCTCTCTCTCTTAGACATTACACGTGTATGTAAGCACAGAATGCCTTTCCCATCCCTGCTGGCCACCTGTCACAGAAAATAAATAGCTCTGTTGCCAAGCCAGAATGTTGGGTGGGCTATGTTCAGCTTGGTGGCTTGCAAGATTATTTACTACTTATTTATAGTTCCGGCTTTTCATGTCATTAAGCAATCTATAACTTCAAGGAAAAAGTTTAAAGAATGGAATTGGAGAGTTTCACTTACCCTGGGGGAAATTCTGGACAATGACTCAGAAGATGAAGCATGATTCAAAATGGGAAGTTAAGTTTTGTCCTGAATACACAGACCAACTTTCACTCTGGCATCTCAGTATCCTTGGGAAATATGACTGCTTAGACAATTGATATGTATCTTAGTTTTCAGTTCAAAATGTCCTGAATGTCCACAGCAACCATTTTTGCTTTGATGTTTCCAAGGTTATTAGTCTAACCACGCCAGAACCTATAGCCAACCGTACAGCAATCATTCTATCTTGAGTTCAAGTCATTTCCAATTTATGGCAATCCTAAGATGAAGCTATCAGGGTTTTCTGAGGTTGAGTGTGTGATGTACCCAAGATCTTCCAGTGGATTTCCATGACTGAGGGGGAATAGAACTCTGGTCTCCAGCATTGTTGTCCAGTGCTCAAAGGACTACACCACATGGGCTGCAATCTACTCATTCCCATATAGAGTATCCCCCCTTCCCCACATCCTTCAGATGGATTGATATACTTCCTTGTAGACCATGAACTTGATACAGACTTAGTTATGATCAGATGATGCCCCACTGAATTAAATGGGCCTACTCAAAGTATGATCAAATCTGGCTCCAACTTTGTGGTTGGAAAAGGTGCTTCTGAGAGGAACTCTCTTCTCTGGGCCAGCTGAGAGACAAATAGCATTGCAAAGGGTGGGAGTTTCATATCAAAGAGAGGAAGAAGAAATAGTCTTTGAAGAAAGAGTTTGGAAAAAAAGTCTTTGTTCAGATCTGTCCTGATATTCACTCATCTTTTTAAATGAACAATTAATATAATTCACCCTATGTGAATAGTTCTGTTTATAATATTAAATAAAACATTTATGTTCTACCTTTTGGCCCTGAGTGAGCCTCTGCAGTAAAAAATGTATTCACTTTCTGCCCTTACCATCTGTGAAATGTATAATTATAGTGATGATAGTGGATATGGATAGGGATCTGGGCATAATAGGCCCTAGAAAAGAGGAGTACATATTTCAGTGCATCCCTCCATGGATTCTCATGCCCATGCTAGACTATGTAGAATACCCCTCCCCCATAAAGTTAAACTTCTGCAGTGTCAGATTACTGGAAAGTAATGCACACATTATTTTAAATACATTTTATCTTGACAACCCCTATCTGCAGGAGAAGATTCAAGCTCAAGTTTGTATATCTCATCAATTATTTGCTACTTTTTAACACCTTATTAAGTCTAGTGGCTGGTTGCAATGAGGTTGTTTTAGTTCAGGATCTCTTGTAGGTGACTTGGGCTTTGATCAGGTGACGTCAGTTGTTATATCATTTTTGGTGAATGGATCTCCACCTTCAGTGCTGTCAGTTGATCTACCACAGCCTTTCACCTGGGCTATGTCCTTACTGTCACAGCCAAAGCTTCACTTTTTCCCTGTTACAGTGGCAGTCATGGGTCAGACTGTGCTGTTTTCTTCCCCCATTTCCTGCTCTACTGACCCTTTTCCTTCTTTTATTTATCCAGTCCTTCCGCCTCTGCTTCTGCCTTATATAACCCACTTGGTGAACTGTTCTTTTTCAATAATATTTTCCCAGGCTGCTTTAAGCGTGTCAACTCATGTCATCTGTTAAAGAAACCTTCTCTGTATCCCTCACTTTGTGCTAATTATTGTCCTGTGTCTCATCTCTGATTTCTAAGATTTTTATAGAGAGCTGCCCTTTCCCAATTTGTGACTGACTATACGTGATTTGTTTTTAACCCATTTCAATCAGGGTCTCTTACAGGTCATTCCACTGAAATGGCCATGATTCATGTAGTAAATGATATTGCAGTAGCAAAGTGTCAGTGGCAAACATCTGTGTTGCTCTCGTTGTATCTTTCTGTAGCTTTTGACACTCTGGACCATCAGATCCTACTATTACGTTGGGATCATTGAGAATAATAGGGAACGCTTCATCCTGGTTTAAATATTTTTTGATTGTTCTTTTTCTGTTTCATTTCAGGGAATTGTGTCAAAATCTGCTTGTCCAGGCCTTGTTAATGGCATGCCTGAATTATTGTAATTGCCCACTGGCAAGTTTGCCTTTGTGCTTTATTCTTCTGGTTTTATCCAGAACGGTGCTACTTAGGTTGTTTTAAATTTCCCTAAATATTGTAGATCCCTTCACTAGCTACCAGTTCAGGCCAGAGCCCATTTTATACTTTTGGTTCTCATAGTTAAGGCTCTGTGTTCTTATTTCCCCCATTACCTGGCAGCTTGGCCAGCTTGGTATATACCATCCTGGAATCTAAGATCTTCAGGCAAAGGATTATTGTCTATTCCAATGACATGCACAGCCCTGTCAAGGTTACAAGATTACATCTGTGAAACAGTCTTCCTTTGGACCTTTGGCTGGAGAAGGATCTCACCTGCTTTCATAAGAGGTTGAAGACCTTCCAGTTTGATTTGCCAGATTAAGCTGCTGAATTATACCAGAGGTTGCTGAGCGGGGTAGTGACTGGTGGGATGCTGAGGATTTCACTTTATATATATCTATTGTGTTATGCTTTATTGTCCCTGTCTTTGACTGTATGTGTTGATGTTCTGGCCCTTGGTGAAAAGGGCATTATGTATAAATGGTGGTGGTGCTGCTGCTGCTGTTGCTATTACAATTTACTGACTGATGGATCTGTTGACTAGGGTTGCTTTATGAAGACAAAGGCATTGCAATTCAGTGCAGAGCAGACTGATAATGAAGACTATGCCTATGTTTCTTTTGACAACCAAAATATGAGGAATCCAGAAAGTCTGGTGAAACCAGATCTGTCGCTTCTGCAAGAATGGCTTTAAAGGGCATTCAGCTGATTATTTGGAACTATAAAACTATGAAGCAAACAAATACCATAAATGTATTGAAATCAGAAGATCAGAGTGCACAAGGATTTGGCAGAAAGAGAAAATTAATTTGGGATTATTTCTTGGTTGGATACTAATATGAGGCAGAACAAGTTAATTGATCTCAGAGGATTTGAGTGGGTAATGAAAGGCAGAGAAAATGGGTCATCTTCCCTATTGTTGGCTCTCGCCATGCACTTTTAATAGCAAATTCCAATACCTTCATGATCAATGGATTAAGTATGTTACAAACAAAACTTTCAAATAAATGTAGAATGGGTCAGCAGTTAAATCAAAGGTCTGACTTCAGCCAATTGAGTTTTTGGTAGATCTGGAGGGAAATTGCACTTGCTGGTCAAGTGAGCTCCTTTTGAAATTCTTTTCAGTGATGACAGTGGATTTTGGAGCTGTGTCATCTTGACAAACATGTTGTGCATCACTGTTTATGTTTTAGCATTCCTCTCCACCTTATCCCAATGTGATTAATACAATTAATATTCATGGGACTAATAAATGGTATTAACAAGCTGGAGAAGAAAACACTTTTCAAAACAACCTACATGCATACAAATTGTGTCATTTAAAATAAATGCTATAATTACTGTCTTATTTGTGACATAAATCATCTTGTAGAGATGCTTGCAACATGCTTGAGAAATCAAGCATGTTTACATAACAAAGCATCAGGTCTTTGCAAAGGGTGTGCACTGACTACAAGATTCAGCTCGCATCTCAGTTCAGTGATTTAGAAAACAGCTCAACACATCTGAAACCATTTCAGAGGCCACCCAATTTTGCTTGATCTGAATCCAGATCTCGGTTTGGCAGTCCAAAGCTTTGTGCCTCCCACTGACAGTAATTGGAAATCAAGAAAAGGGTATAATTTTATATCAGTTTGTCAGCACTGGATAAAAATTGGAGGCATACTGGCCCCTTATGTGAAGATTTCTCTCACTAAGTTGTAGATGCAGTGGTTTTCCTTTTTTTTAAAAAAAAAAACAGGGAACAGCTGAATAGACAATTTGGATGAAAACTGAAGTTACAGGTGCCCCTCCTGAAAGACCTGAACCAATCAAATTTCAGATGAATTGATGCAGACAAGTTTAAGTAGCACAAGGGCAGACTTTACAGTCTGATCATCACAAGAAAAGGAAGACAAAAAGTTGCAAACCTGTAGGGAAAACATCCCCTGGGGACGGACCCTTGTGGTCCCCAAAAAAATCCCCCTTGGCAGGTAGGGGGTACAGGGCAGCTCACACATCCGGAATTGTCCCAGCTCTGGTAAAGAAGAGGTGGAGGTACCAGAGTGGAAAGGAGTGAGGACGGAGCTAATGTCGTGGATTTGCAGCCAGTTTTTAAATGGACAAGTGCTGGAGGAAACCCTTTTTTAAAAATGAAGGAGGACTTGACTAAGTAATCCAGTTGAGGAAAAGAGAAGAAAGATTGTGGAATTAAAACTGACCTGATACGAGCAGGGATGGCAGAGTTTGGAGATGTGAGGAGAGGTGACGACGGGAGACTTTGGGAGGCAGCAGTGGCAAATGAGGCTTAGATTTACTGAGAGGAGATTTCTCCCCTCCCCTCCAGAGTGATAGACTGAGTGATGCACCAAATTTTCCTCCTCGTGTATGTGTGAGCAGCCAATTTTTTGTTGAAACTTGTGTAAAAATGTGGCGTGGAACTGTATATTTGGATGAAATTTTCTTTTGCTGAACTTTGGCTTAAGAGTGATTGTTTTTAATATTCTCTATGGACAATGGTGGAAGGGGGAAGCGGGAGGAGCCGAAAAGAAAGAGAGTCAAGGAGTAAAAGGGGAGTGAAATATGGCAACAGTGGCATCTTTTTGGAGAGGATAGGAAAGTCTCCGTTTGTTTTGGTTTAATAAGAACGATGTCTATGAAGTGATTTGTTGACTTCTACTTCACTTTTAAACCTTTTAAGGAACTGTTGTAGATTAGCCTTATCAAGAGAGGAGAAGAGAGAAATTTATGAATTGTGTACTGTGAGCTCAAACTGTGGATTATAAGTGATTGAACTCTTTCCCTTTTTATTTTTTCTTGAATGAATTTGAACTGAACAAGAATAAATATATGAAAAGAACAAATTAGCTGTTTGACATTATAATTATGGAATATTGATGGATTGATGGATGGATTATGTGGATGATTAGTTTCTGGTTTTAACATATGGATTAGCCTCAGGAAGAGAGGTGAAGACAACAAAAGGGAAGGCATTGACTTTGATGTGATTTGAGACTGAAGATTGGGATTGAACATAGCTTGAAAACAGAAGAATAACTGATTACATTTGATATGAACTGATATAATATAAATGGAAAGAAATCGTTATTAATAATGTTTAACAGTTAATGAAATAACTTCTCTTTATCTTTTTTATTATTTTACTTATTAATGTATGGATGATAAATCAAATAGAAGGATTAAAATCTGATTTATATAGTAGATATACACTTTTTTAAAACATAGCAAGTATTGTTGTTTAAAAATTGTAATAACCAGTATAATAACCAATATTTTTTAAAGTATAAGTTGATAGACTATTAGATTGATTCCAAGATTTGATCTCTTAGTTTGGGGGATTATAGATGAAAAGAAAGTAGTGAGCCAAGGTATGGCTACAGGTCAAAGGAAGAAAACACAGACACAAATTCAGTCACAAGTTTTGGAAAGAAGAGGATCCATAGGCTCTAAAACAATGGAGGTAAATAGGTTATTAGAAGAATTCCAAAAAATGAGAACTGATATGATGGAAAAATTAAAAGCAACAAGGACAGAAATAAGAACAACGAGAACAGAAATAAAACAAGATTTGAAGAAGGAAGTAGAAACTTGAATCAGAGCTTGCAGAAATTAACCACAGATTTATCAACAATGGACCAAAAAGTGGAAGATATTCTGGAAAAAACCCCAAAACTGGAGGACCAGGTGGAGCAGATGAAGAGAGAGCAGCAAAGAGATAAAGAAACTATAATGAGACTGGAAATCCATCAACAAAGCAGGTGTTTGAAGTTAAGTGGTCTCCCTGAACAAAAAGAGGAAAATTTACACCAAAGAGTAACAGATATTTTGGCACCATATATAGGCCAAAGAAGAGCAAGATTTGAACATGAAATAGACAAGGTTTTTAGAATTGAATCGGCAATGCCAAAGTGGAGGGATTTACCTTGAGACATTGTGGTTTATTTTACCAGGGAAAAGATCCGTGATTCAATTATTGAACAAAATTACGAAGAAAAATTAATCGTGGATGAGAATGAAAGCAAAATTTTTAAGGACGTACTGCCTAGTGTGATGAGGAGCGGAAGAGAGTATGCATTCTTGGTAAGGATTCTCCAATCAAAGGAAATAAGATACAGATGGGAGATACCAGAAGGGCTTTCCTTTTTTTTGAAGGTAGATGAAGGAAAATAACCTCTGTGCAGCAAGCAATGGAATTCCAAGAGAAATATTTGAAAACTGGATCTAAAACAGCAAAAGACCGAAGACAAGAAATCAGAAAAAACAGGGGATTTAACACAGATGGGAGCAGCAGTGACAGACGAAGCTAGTCCAATGTCTGAAGAAGAGGTGGATCCAGAAGAGAAAAAGAAAAAGGGAAGTAAAGAAGAACAGTAAATATGAAGATAATTTCATAGAATGTACGAGAAATAAATTCACAATCAAAGAGAAGATTTTTCATTATTTAGAAAGATTAAGACCTCAAATTACTGTACTATTAGAGACTCATATAAAGAAAACCCAAGAAAAGTAGTTATATAATTCTAAATTAGGTCAGTGTTTTACCTCTTCATATGTAAAGAAGAAAAGAGGGGTTGTAATTTATATTGAAAAAGATATTCAAGCAAAAAAAAATCTTTGAAGACGAAGAAGGGAGAATACTTGGCGTTGAAATCTTAAAAAATGATTAAAGAATCCTATTGGTTGGTGTTTATGCCCCAAATGAAAATAAAGGTGAATTTTATAAGAAATTGTAAGGAAAAATATCAGCATATGAGTATGAAGTTTGGATTTTAGTGGGTGACTGGAATGGAGTTTTGGATGTTAAAATGGATAAAATAACCTCTCAGAATAAAGATGATCAAGGAATGAAAGGGAGATTGCCAAAAGATTTTTTTGAGATGTGTGAAGAATTATCTGTTATAGACGCATGGAGAACTATTTACTCAAATGTCAAAGATTTTACTTTTTTCTCTGAAGTTCATCAATCTTGGTCACAAATAAATATGATTTTTATTTCTAATTTTAAGGAAAATAGAAATACTGCCTAAGGTCACATCTGATCATCATCCGGTGATGTTGCAAACCCAAGAGAAGATGAAACAATTTCAATGGTGATTGAATGATAGTTTATTGAATGATGAAGAGATAGTAAAACAAGCAAAAGCAGTGTAAAAAACTATTTTTGGGATGCATCCAAGGCAGTAATGACAGGTTTTTTTATACAGCAAAGACAAATTCAGAATAAAAAAAGGCAGGAGAAATATCAAGTGTTATTGATCAAACTTCAAAGGAAAGAAAAAGGACTTAAGAAAAATCCATTGCAAAAATCATTGCAGCAGGAGATTAAAAAAATACAGAAGGAGATGGCAATAATAACAACTGAAGATATAGAGAAAAAGATGAAACAAATGAAATTAACTCAATTTGAACATGTTAATAAAATTGGGAGATGGCTAGCATATAAACTTGAGAAGAAGAAAGAGAGGTATACAATTGTTGGGTTGAAATATGGAAAGAAGTTGATTACTCAGCATGAAAAGATAAAGCAGAAATTTGAAGAATACTTTGGAAAACTGTTCTTTGAAACAAAATCCCCTTATCAACATGAGAAAAACTTGTCTGAATTTCTTCCAAAAGTAAAGGTCTCCAAAATATGGTCAGAAGCACAAAAACAGTTGAACAAACCAATAACAATGGCTGAAACTGAAGAGGCCATAAAGGATTTGAAAGTGGATAAAGCACCAGGACAGGATGGTTTCATGTGTTATACTATAAGAGATTTACAAAGGAATTGATTCAACCAATTCAAGCAAACTTGAAAGAAATAGAGAAATATGGTAAACCAAAATCCTGAGGAGAATCTAATATAGGATTGATACCCAAAGAAGGTGAAGATAAAAAAGAAGTCAAGAACTATAGGCCAATCTCCTTGTTGAATGTAGATTACAAAATGTTTGTAGCAGTGTTGGCAAAACGGTTGAGACAGATATTACAGGATAAGATCCAAGAAGGTCAAAAAGGTTTTCTCCCAGGTAGATACATAAGAAGTAATATAAAGATAATCTTAAATGTAATTGAATACTATGATAAAAACCCAGGGAAGAAAGCAGCACTTATCTTTTTGGATGCAGAAAAGGCATTTGATAATGTTTCCTGGGCTTTTATACATTGGGTATTGAGAGAATATGACATGGGAGAAGATTTTTGTAAATGGATTGAGATGATTTATCAAGAACAATCTGCAAGATTAATAATTAATAGAGACATTTTGACAAGCTTTGTAATAAACAAAGGAGTATGGCAAGGGTGCCCATTATCAACATTATTGTTTATAGCTGTTTTGGAAGTACTGTTGAATATAATAAACGAAGATTCACAGATAAAAGGCCTGAAAATAAGGAAAAAGGAACTGAAACTAAAAGCTTTTGCAGATGATGTAATTATATTTTTGGAGGATCCATAAGAATCAGTTCAGACATTGATGGAAACTTTGCAAAGATATGGACAAGTAGCAGGATATAAGATAAATAAGGAAAAGACAATGATGATGACATTAAATATGACCAAAAAAGAGCAAGCTGATCTGGAGAGTAGATGTCAATTAATTAAGAAAATAAGATATTTAGGAATTACATTACATTGGGGGCATGTATAGAAATGTTTCGAAATACATGCTATTTGTAAGTTGTTCGCCGCCTCAATCCATATGGAGAGACGGGATACAAATAAATAAATAAAAAATTAATTAATTAATTAATTAATTAACAAAAAGAAATCAAGAATTATTCGACAACAATTATTTGAAGATATGGAAAGAGATTGAAAATGATATGGAAAAATGGAAAAACTTAAATTTATCTCTCCTGGGAAGAATAAATGTTTTTAAATGTTTTCTTTATTACCTAAATTTATGTTTCTCTTTCAGAATTTACCAATAATAGGAAGAGAGAGTATTTAAAGAGTAGGAAAAAGATCTTCAAAAATTTATCTGGCGAGGCAAAAAGCCAAGAATAAGATTTAAAATACTTCAGGATGCAAAAGAAAAAAGAGGATTTTATCTTCCATCATTGAAAATCTACTATTATGCATGCTGTCTAAATTGGATTAAAGATTGATTCAACTAGAGAGAACAACTATGGAAGATTTGGAAGCAATAAATAACAGATTTCGATGGCATGGATATTTATGTTATGATAGATTAGCAGTGAATAAAGAGTTTAACAATCATTGCATCTGGAAGACATTGTTAAAGGTTTGGCTACAAATAAAGCGGAAATATTATACAAAACTTCCAACATGGATCTCACCACAAGAAGCGTACAATATTGCTCCAACAAAACAAGGGAATTTATTAACGTATCAAGACATATTGAAACGGAAAGGGGATAAACCAAGGATGTGCACAGTAGAAGAATTAAAGGCTGATGGATATGAGCTAAATTGGTTCCCATGGCAACAATTAAAAGAAATATTTAAAATGAACCAAAAATTGTACAGATTTGAGAGAAAAGAGAATGAATTAGATCTATTGATGAAGGGAAATCAGAAGAAGAGAATCTCCAAATTTTATAAACTATTGTTAAAAAGAGAAGTGGAATCAGAAGGAGTTAAAGATACAACGGTTAAATGGGCTCAGAATGTGGGACACCCGATTGAATTAGAAGTTTGGGAGAAAGTATGGAAAACTGATGTAAAATTTACACCAAACTTAAATTTAAGAAAAAAAATTTTTATAAAATGCTTCATAGATGGTATATGACCCCAGAAAGATGATAAAAAATAACTAAAAATGGGAATGCGAAATGTTGGAAGTGTGATGAAAAAATTGGGTCTTTTTTCATAAGTGGTGGACTTGCATAAGGGCAAGAAAGTTCTGGAAGGGGGTACATGATGAAATTCAAAGAATTTATAAAATGAATTTTGAAATGATACTGGAATTCTATTTGTTAAATATGTTAGGTCAATAAAGGGAGATAAGAAGTTATCAGAAGATATTGTTATATTTGATAACAGCTGCAAGATTGATATATGCACAATATTATAATAATAACAATAATAAAATTTATTTCTATCCCGCCTCTCCCAATGGATCGAGGCGGCATTACAAAAATATATAAAAACATTAAAACATTAAAATGCACCCTATCCTCCCCACCCTCCAACCCTTCTATCCCCCTAAAACATATTAGTTAATTAAAACAAATTAAAAACAAGATTAACACAAAGACAATGATGAGAGGCGGTGGAACACTAATCTGGGAAGGTCTGTCGGAAGAGAACTGTCTTGACTGCTTTTTTAAAGCAGTCAAGACTGGTAATGTGCCAGGTCTCCTCTGGCAGGCCATTCCATAACTTGGGAAAGAAAAGATTGGAAAGAAAAATATTGCAAAGAAAAGAAAGATATCAACTTAGGAGAGTAGAAATTAAAAGCTCTGGATATGATAGAGACAGAAAAGCTAGCATTTTTACTGAAAAACAAACCTATCCAGAACTTTGAAAGGGAATGGAGAGGAGTTTTGGATTGGATAAAAACATGAATGTACATGAAACCAAAGAAAGAAATAATGTGATTGTTTTTCTCTTCTGTAAATGTAAATGTAATAGTCATTCTATTCAGTAAATGGAAACAGAGAAGATTCAACTGAAGAATATAAATATGGAAGTGGGGGAGAGGGTGTGATATATCTCTCAACAGGGTATATCCACTCTGTTTTTTATGCAATTAAATCTTTAATAAAAACATTTTTTTTAAAAAACAAAAGCTGATAAGGCAAAGGATTTCTAAGTCTCACAAGATTTGGCAGAAGTTTATAATCGGAGCTGTTGCACATTGTTTGACTTTGCTTGAATAGGTCATGTTTTCTGGAGAGAAGATTGATGCTGGGAAGCTGCTTTCTCCCCAGCATAGTCACCAAATCTCATAGTTGGAGAGTTATCTGGGCTGACTCAGTACAGAATGGTAAGTTTGTGGATGGTGTTTTCTTTGCCTTGGTGTGATTAAAGGATAGTTCATTGGTAGGGCTTAATATGATGAATGTCTGGGAATCAGGACATCGCATGTCACTGTGCTGCAGAGGTGGGCAAAACGCGGCTGTTGGCCACATGTGGTCCACATACGTCTTCATATTCCTTCACTGCTCTTCAGATTTCAATGTTGAGGTTGCACTTTGTCTCCAATATTCAGTAGCAAACTGCTAAATCCACCACAATCAGAACTAACTGCATTGCATTCAACAGTATAATTTTTACCATAGCCAAGATCATACTAAAATCAGTTTGAATGCATTTAGATATAAATATAAATTTGGCAAAAACTGGAAGGATTTTATTGGTTAAGAATGAATGAGGGATTTTAGTGAATGTAATCTTAGGCCCTTTCCGCATGTGGGAAAGGAACCACACAAAAATGGGACTCATTTTTTCTTCAGCATCCGGGCAAGTCCATTGGGACAAGGATCAGTGTGAGCTCGTTGCTCCGCACTGCTCCGGCGTCCAAAATGGCGGCTTCTGTTTATTGGAAGCTCTCCAACTGAAGAAGCTTGCCAGCCTAAAGCCCACCCCCGGCAGATCTGCAGGCATGCACTAATGCACGCCTGAAAATCTGCACTGGAGTGCAGCGACGGAGCAACATGGGGTTGCGCGCTCTGTGCTTTTGAAAAACCTCCTAAAAGAGGTTTTTAAAAAGCACGCTGCATGACCAGTTTCGGTCACTCCAAACCGGACTGAGGTGCAGAACTACAAAAAGTAGTCCATCTCAGTCCACTTCACGGTGCAGAAGACCTCCACCGGAGGTCGCTCTGAGCCGTTTTAATAGCCCGGTGTGGAAAGGGTCTTAGTTAATGAAAAAGGTTTTAATTAATTTTGGTTATTTTTAAAACCAATTTGAGATATATTCTGCTTAGCCAACTTACGGCTTTTTGAAATAAAATAAACCCTCACCCCCAAAGTGCAGCCCTAAGCATTTGAGCAACCTGGAAAGTTGCCTTCAGCTTGGCAGCAGTTGCCACCCTACTTTAGGAAAGCAGAAAACACCAGAAAGATTGCTGGTCATATTATTTGCAGATTGAGCTTCACCAGGACAAAAGACTTATAGTTCCCAAAATAACCCCTTTATTGTATGCACCAGATCAGAGCTTCCGCATTCAGGTAGCTTATATTTTTTGAAGGAAGAATTGATGCTGGGGAGCTGCTTTTTCTCCAGTGTTGTCACCAATTCTCATAGTTGAAGGAACATCTGGGTTGATCAGGTGTATTTGAGTCCAAGTGGGCAACTTACTAGAGGATCTTGCCCTTGCATCAATTGTTCTGAAGGAGCCACAGTAGACTAGCTTTAGCTCAATGAGCAAGAAGACAATGAGGGTACTTTCTAGGGAGAAAAGTGCTCTAACTACAATTAAGCCAGCATCCAACTGAAGGCATTGTAGGAAACAGGAAAGCCATACAGAGAGGCAAAGAAAACAGTGCATGGATGGGGACCCATGATTGAGGCAAAGGTCTTGATGGATACTGGGCAGCAGGCGAGTTTTCTCATGACAAATTAAATAGCAAAAGCAAAAGACAAGTAAAGTTGAGACATGATGAAGTTATGAGCAGAGATGGATGATCCACCAAGAGTCTGGGAGGTGTTGTAACCAGTAACATGGGAAGCAGGCAATAAGAATCTCCAGGCAGATTCTGGGCAATTGTTGACAAGAAGCCGTTGTTCTATGTGCTAAATCATATGACTCCACTGTGGAAAAATGGCTCTAGCATGAACAGAGGGACAGCCAATCAAGTTATTCAGAGGGAAAAGAATCATGTCCTTTTCGCTGTAATTATCAGTGCCAAGATCAATTGCTTACTGCCTGCAAATGCTAAATAAAATAGTGAGCAACATAGAACCTAAGTTTAGTATCTGGCTCTTTTTTTTTTTTTCTGACTGAAAATATCACTTAGAACTTGCCAACTTTTGAAAACATTACAAGGATATTAGAGAAGTTAATAAATGGCTAGGCACCCAGGAGAAGTGAAAAGAAAGAAAATGTTAGGAAAAGGAAGAAAACAAGCACACAGCTGCATCATGAATATTAAAATAGCTTACTAAGCAGGGATACTAGATTTTAGATCCTTCAGCTATCTGAAGTCGACTTCATCTATTTTGGATAAACATTCAGCTGAAAATCTTTGCCAAATGATAAAAGACACTGTTTTTCTGCAGATACATAATTCTAAATTATCAGGATGAAAAATAATAGCCCCATGAGCCATGATGTACCTTCAGCATGCCATTCTTTGCAAACTGTCAGCAGCTCTTCTTTTTCCAAGGCAGACTTGGGAAAACACTGGAATTATTCTTATGAATGTAGTCAACAGTTTATTTTCTACCCAGACCAAGACAACATTGAACTGAAGAAGAGATGCTATCCCACTGCTCTACTATGGACAGAAACCTCAGTTCATTATATCTATGCATTTTAGAGCTGCATATGTTTATGAAGAGGACATGCTAGGGAGACAAATATCTATTTCAAAACATATAGTTCCTCTCTTGTGTTGACATGCATCCTAGGATGATACTATTAGCTAAGATTTCACTGTTTATGTTGTACATATCTAGATACACACTTGATATCCATAATGCAAGAAGATACATGGCTCACTGTATCTTGTTGGACAGCAGCTCATATTGTCTCTTAGTACTGGCTCTGCTGACTAGGAATTCCAGTGCAACTATCAGTTTTAATGGGTATTTGAACTTGGAATATTAGGCATAGATAGTATACACTTTCCCTCAGAATTGTAATCCTTCTCCAGTTGCAGATATTTCCATGTTCCAGGTCAAGCTTTCCTCACCTGAATGCTGCATTTGGTTGTTCACCATTCTAAATTAAACCATTCTCCTTATGCATTATTGTTTCTACTGATATGTGATCTTGATGGGAAATTCCTTTCAAAATAACTTAACGAATTGAATCCAACTTTTTTCCCCCATGTGTGGGATCACTGTGCTGGCTGGAATTCTATTCAGGAATTTCCCACCGGTGGGAAAGTTGGGAGGCAGGTGGTGATTCCTGAGTACTTCTTCTTCTTTAGCCTGTGGCATTCATCTTCCACTCTGTTCTGGCATGAACTAAAGGGTCCTCTTTGTCCCTTCCAACTCCATGATTCTAAAGTCTAATTTCACCCATTTGGGACCTGCTGCAAGGTATATCTCCACCATCACCATTGACCACTACTGAAATTCAGCAGCTAACTGCTATAAGGCATACTTATTTGAATATTTATTTTAAGCAGGATTTTCATGGTTTCCCACCAAAACTGCTACCCAAAATCAGGAGTATGCTTTACAGAAATTCTTTGGTGGGCCACCAAAAAAAAAAAAAAATGCTTTGGAACCGAATGTGGATGGGAGGCCATACACTGTCCACTCCTCATGTGGATCTTAATCTTCCTACAAATGGGAGGAACCCTGCCCTCTGTGGGTGACACATTCTGGGGTTTTCACTAGTGATGAGCCCCTTGTTATTTATGCACTCTGCACATGATGATACTTCTTTAAGATAACTCTTTTTTGCCATTTTCTTTCCATTTTCTTTTGCTGACTTCTAACAGGAGAGTGACAGACCTTTTTTTCCTGGTGTTCACTCTGACAGAGAAAAACTAAATGGACCTGTCTCCAGTCAGTGTGAGGTGACAAGAGCAACATACTGGAACAATGAATAACAAGTTATGAAACTCCAAGGGAACTGGAAGAAATCTGTTCAGCTTCCACCATTGGCAGGAGCGGTGCAGGGTAAAAGAATCAATCTACCCCATGCAACTTCCACTATTGGGCTATTATACTCGCCTTCGAACTCTTCAGCTGATTGCAGAGGACAGGAGAAATGAGGTGTCACTAATCCTATTGTTGTGTTCAATAGGCAGTAAAGGAACTGGATAGATGTTTAGAAGAAGTTCCAAAAGACAGAATAGTTGGCAATTTTTTTAAAAAAAATGTCTAGCAGATGAACAGAAATATAGCCATCTACTTTTCTCTGTGGTACAGTGGGGAGAGTAGGAGTTTGTATGGATAAAGGAGAGATGTCCACTTGTGATGAGGATAAGATGTCCTCTATGTCTGGGGGTTTAAAAAAAAAGAAAAAGATTTACTGGATCAGCAAAAAGCAGGAAGAAAACAAAACAGCTTGATCATGAAATACTTAACAGGTCTTCTAGGAATCCGAAAATCACTGGAATTCTATGCACAGTTATTCAGAACCTTTTAAACTACAGTTCCCGAGATCCTGGGAGTTGTAGTAACTGGTCAAAAAAATGACTTTTCCAAGCTTTTCACTAACCCAAGAATGGGAATAAGTCCAACTGACATCAGCAAGATGTACTTGTGGGTATGCATATATATTACTGCATTATCAGCTTTTTTGGGGGGGGGGAGTACTAATCCACACAAAGGTGATAGCATAGGGCTGTCCACATCATGTCTTACCCCCACAATAACCACCTCACATTTTGTCCTTTAGAGATTCCACAGCACAAGGCTTAAGCTCTAGCCTCTGACTTGCAGCTTCTTCTACAAATTGGGATTTGTATATGTATGAGTGTGTGTCTGAGCATGCACACACAGACGTATGTGGGTGTGCTTTATTTCTCTGGAAAAATGCCATGTTGTTACTAAAAATATCTAGGACACCATAAGCCAGGATGGCTTTATACGCTGTAAGTGGAGCTTAGAGGATCTTTAGCCTCTTTTCTGTTCAGAGTGGATGCCAGGGACTGACCTGACCGCAGACCTGCAAAGGGGTTGCTCTGCCTTTCAGAGAGCTTTTGCCCTGCCTTTCACCTTGCCTCACCCTGATAAAAGAAATAAGAAAGGCTTTCTCCTTTTGAGATTTATTTCAGATGGATCAGACTTGTATTAGAACTGGTTCACTGAGAGAAGGGCAGGGAAGAGATTGGAGAGGGAAGGTGGGAGAGTTGTGGTTATGAGCAAAATGGAGAATCCTACAGAGAATTCTTCAAGCTCACAGAAAAAAGCCTACTTAACAAAGCCGGGACTGATTCCTACCTGCAGGCACACATTAAGGCAGGAGTTCATGACCCCTGTTCTTTTTTAACCAGACACATTTTTCCCAATTAAAGCTCCTCATTTTACAGTCCAAAAAGGTGATAAGTATTAGGAAAGGGCAGCCTGTGACACAAAATCACTTTTTAAAGACCCTTCTTCAATGGTTGGATTAGAAAAACTGCCTTCCGCAAAGCTAGAAATGGCTGTTTTCTGAGCATATTTCCAAAGTGAACTAGCAGTAAGGTTCTTCTGCTTGCAACCGTCTCTTCTTGGTGGCCCTCTGTTCAAGAATATCTGTTCCTGGATCATAAAAAATTCCCATCTAATCTGGTATTCATTGCCCACAGTGACCAAGCAGTTGCCCATGACACAACTGACACAAGACATAAGTGAAATAACACTCTCCAGCTTGTGTCCCTCTGGAGAGGCAAACTGAAGATCCCCCAAGATCATCATAACCAGTAGCTGTTGACAGCTTTGTCCTCCATGAATTCATAGCCTTTTCAAAGCTGTCCATGAGTGGCCATCACTACCTCTTGTAATAATTAATTCCATAAATTAAACTATTCAAATTATGAAACAATATTACCTTTTATCTGTTCTGACTCTCCCACCACCCAGTTTTATTGGATGACTCTAGGTTCCAATATTATGAGACATAATATTGTCAAGCACAGTTGCATATATCTTTATCATGCCCTCCCTCATTTGATTTTTACCTAAGCTTAAGGGAAGCAAACAGTAAAACTGTTCATCCTTAGAGAGCTGCTCAAGACATTAATCATTTTCATTGTCATTTTTTCTACCTACACAAATTCTACAGTATTTTTGGAGATATGGTGTGCTTCTGATTTTTTATGCAGTTTCTGCTCTTTACTTATCCATTGACTGCAGAACTTGCTCAAGAATCTTTTGTAAAGAATTTTGTCTAAAGCAGAGCTTTCCAAATTTTTCATGTTGGTGATACACTTTTTAGACATACTTCATTTCCCGACACAGTAATTCAGTAAGTGGAGGAAGCCTCTGCACCCGAGCCTGGCCTGCTGCCACCGCACTTGCTGGGATCTTCCTCGGTCCAGGGCAGCAGCGGTGGAAGAGACAGCCCCTCCACCCAGGCCTGGCCTGCCACAGCAGAGGGAGAGGCAGCCCCTTCACCTGTTATGTTCATGCAACACACCTACACACTGCCGGCAACACACTAACATATCGCGGCACACAGTTTGGAAAGCTCTGGTCTACGGAATTTTGAAAGTTCAACTGAAGACTCTCTATTAACACATTCCTAAGTACCTACTTTTAATTATATACTGTTTTGCCTACACTGAAAATAAGGGACATCGGGGATTTGCAAGTTAGGGGGTGGTATTCAGAATTCTCAGGTAGAGCCCTCTAGTGGCTCTCCAAAGTACAAACACTAGGATTCCACAGGATGCAGCCATGGCAGTTGAAGTTGAATGAGAGTGGTATAAGTGTATAGTGTGAGAGGGCCTCCAATTCCTAGGCCAGATAGAGGTGTGTTAAATTCAAACACTTGCCAGCCTAGGAATGTTGGAAATGATTTAGAACTGTCTTGGCCCTAGTCTAATTTTAAGCTGTCACAGTATATGCATCCTTTGGATTTGGCCTAACAGATCTTTCCTCACATAATCCCTTCTCGTGCTCATTTCAATTGCCAAAGCAATTGTACTAGCAGATTTCTCTGCCAGCTGATCTCTAAGATCAGTTGGTAGAAGATGGCTATATCAGCATAAAGGCCATTCAGCCAGCAAAAGACCAGTTCAATCAGCACAAGAAGTTTCTGCCTATTCCTATTCTTCTACAGCTGGCACATCTTTGAGTTAGGGCTGTGATGTTAGCCTGGACATTCCTGCCAGCACTATCAGGATGATTATTCCACAGGAACATTCTTATTTCTGGCCAATTAACTCAATTGTTATATACAAAGACTAGCAGGCTTCATTTTAATTTTTTTCCTAACTACACAAGAGAACCACAAGAAAAAGGCCAGTACCAAAGAGATCATTTTCTCCAATCCAGCCGCTACCACATATTATTTTGCATGGCTGTATACAATGCCACAATCATCCCCCAAAGCAGAGGATTTCTTTTTCTATAGCACATGCGGGAGAGGTCATCAAAACCATAAGTGTTAGTAAAGTGTGTAGGGGGTGATTCTGATGGTCATCTCTACATGTGCTACAGTCAGAAAAGCCCTGTTTTCCTCCTTCCAGGGTGCAAAGTTTCAACATGGCTGTGCAGATCTATGTGAAATAATGTATGGTGTTGAACGGCCAAGGAGGGCAAGGGACAATGTATCCTCCTATCATATCTCTATGTAGCACAAGATTCCCCCTAAGTCTATGATTTTTTTTTTTAACTGCAAAAGCTGAAAAGAAATGGGGGAATGGTGAATTATAATGACACAAGAAACTGAAAGACTGACAGGAGAGACAGAAGGCTAGGAAAAGATGACAAGAAAAGGGGAAAAAAAGTGTTGTTTTAGAACAGTTTGGAACAGAATCTCTCTGTATAACCAAGGAACTGAGCACCCACTCTCCTGATTATAACTATACAGTATATCAGGGATTATAGGATATATCCTCACAGAGACATTAACTTAAGATACATTGTCACTATGAGATGTGATGACACTGTGGATTGAACCAAAATGGACACAATTTACATAATGGTGAAAATCATTACAAAATCTGGTGATTGACAACAATACTTTCTGGTATTATCTCAGTTTCTTTTTCCATCGTTATTTTTATTTATATTCCATCTTCTTTTCAAACCAGGACTCCAGGCAAATTTCAAATTAAAATAAGTACAATATTGTAAAACGTACAGAAGATGGACATTAACATGAAATTAGACTATGAACAAAATTGAAAACCATTTAAAACATACAATTAAAATGATAAAAACGTTTTTAAAAAACAGTACTATTTCTTTCTTTTAAAATCTTATGTTCATCCCAACACTTTGTAATAAAGAAAAAATTTTCCTGACAATGAAGGGACAGTAAGGAAGAAACCATTCTAGATACCCTAAGAAATGAGTTCCAGATACCAAAATGTCCCTTTCTCACATCCCCATCAGACATGGTTGAGAAGGTGGTAGGACTGAGAGAAGGGTCTCTCCCAAGGATCTCAGTCTGACTACCTTTACAGGAACAGCTGGTAGAGACATGGGACAGTTTCTTCTCAGAATCTGGGCAAGTTCATCTTGAAAGATATGGTCTGTCAGATAGCCCAGAGCTAAGCCATACAGAACTGTATAAGCTATAAACAGGACTTCAAATTCTGCTCAGAAGCAGACCAGCAACCAATGGAGCTATTGCAGCAAGGTACTTGTGTGGTACCTGTAACCAGTCCCAGTCAATAATCTGGCTGCAGCTTTTAGGGCCAACTGGCAGAGTGTGTTAGAGTGATCCAAACAAGATGTAACTAAGATGTGCTATTCTGGTCACATCTGACATCTTGAGGAATTGCCACAGTTGCGTGGTGTGTGTGTGTGTGTGAGAGAGAGAGAGAGAGAAAATTTTCAATATATATTCAGATATTGCCAAAGTAAAACTGGAAATGAAAATGAGTGAAAGGATATTGCATTTTTAAGGACCATAACATTTGTGGCTCTTTGTGCCTTGACTTTAACAGCTGTCTGTGACAAACAGAAAACCATAGGTGTAGTTTTCCTCTGTGCATTATGACTGAGTATAGGTTTCCTTAAAAGTGCCCCTCCTAAGGCCAGACTCTCAGATCAGAAGCCACAACCTCTAACAAAATGTGCCCAGTAACACTTTGTGTATTCCAAAACTTGGCTTTCCTGCAGAATCAAATGTGTTTGTTTATGCCAGGATACCTGTGATAGTTAGTATGCCTGAGGAAAATTGGCAAGTGGATAGCTTTACCAGCCTGCAGCTATCATAAAGGACACAATCGCCCCAGGTGACTGCCTTGTCTTCCTATTGGAGTTCGTGCCAACCCCAAAGGCAGACATACCATAGAGATAAACATTATTTATACTGAATTCCAGTTGGTGGACACAGACCTCTTCTTGTATGCCAGCAGCTGAAGCAAAACGTAAGTGAGCTGCCTAGTTAACACTGCTCATGTTTGAATGTAATTAAAGAAGAACAGTTGTTTCACCATGCATTTCAATGAATCCTCTTCACTAGTTACTAAGCTTATCCTCATACTAACGGTTTCAGGTATTTATCACAAGCAACTGGATGATTGCCGCTGGAAACAGATTGTTGGACTTCAGCTGAGCTCTGGTTTGCTCTAGCAAAGCAGTTCCCACAGCCTGAAATTCATTTGGACCAATATTAACCATCCTCAACAGGAAAGCAGCACTTGCTGGATACTTCCTTGTCAACCATCAAAAGGCAACAAGCTTAGCCCTTCAATATCCACTGAACCTTATGTCCACCTATTCAAGACAGTTTGCAAGCTAAGAGCTAATTAACAAGGGACTGAAAAATGTCACTTATCTAAAGCATACTCTTAACCCCAGAAAACCCCATGATATGTTCACCTCAGGGTTGCTGACAATAACAACAATAACAACAACAATGCCAGGCCTTGCGGATATAAACAAAACACCTACACTGTGTCTACATGTTTTAACAACATGTACTTAATTCTATTTGTATCATTTTATTGAAATGATAATCCAAGTCACATCTGGTTGAAAATGTAATGTTTTCACTTTCTCCATATCTCTCAGATCTATGACGAATAGATAAAAGTCAAGGTGGAATTTTCTGTGGTTGGACAAACATCATCATGCCATCCTACTTTCACTTGCTTTCTGCTGTTTGGTACTTATATTTGTATCTTTAATGGAAAATGTAAAAATGGTAAACTGAGACTTTAAGGAATGAGGCTTTGAGGAATGAAAGTACACTAGCGTCAAAGAATGACAGACAACTAAAAATAATTGCCAAATGGGGATGAACAAGGAAGCCACAATGAGAAAGCCTTCAGGTGCTCAGAAGTATACCTATTGAACTCAACC
This sequence comes from Ctenosaura bakeri, assembly GCA_948474755.1. Taxonomy (NCBI): domain Eukaryota; kingdom Metazoa; phylum Chordata; class Lepidosauria; order Squamata; family Iguanidae; genus Ctenosaura; species Ctenosaura bakeri. Next base: position 498,823 of record CAOLHI010000539.1, on the reverse strand, counting down.
CTTGTAACATAAAAATCCTTCTTCAGGGACTTTATATAAAGCATAAGCTAAAACCCAAAGCCCCACATGCTGATATCAATAGTATTACTATGTACTTACAAGGATATCAATAGTATTACTATGTACTACCCACTCGAATACGATTCTATGATACAGAGAATCATATGATGAAATACCTTCCCTCATTTTCATCAATGGAAAGAATCAAATAAGCTTACCTCTCTGAAGCAAACTCACTTGAGCCGTTGGTCTCTGGCTCTATTGCAAAAGAATTGTAAAAGATGCACATGGCCCCATCTTGTTAGTTGTCTGGTAAAGAGAAATAAAATGCTGGAATCTGTGCTGCCAATAAGGTGAAAAGAAAAGCACCAAAGGGAAGCACAGGTGCAGTTCATATCAAATAACTGCAGATGTCCTAAATCATAGAAGGAAAATAATGTTGACCCTTAAGGGGTAACAGTGCCCTTCATGGTTACTGAAATACTTCAAGGACTCAGGAAGGCCAACAAGGAAGGATGTTACAGATACAGATAAATAATACCAAAAGGTTTGGTTTGCCTATCCCACTTGTTTCCCATGACAGGTCTACTTCCGTTAATAAAGTACATGTGTTCTGGGCATTATTTCTTTAACAGAAAATTTGGTCCCGTGGCAGAAATAACATGGGAAGTAGAGAAATAGGTTCCTGCACCACGAAACAAAGAGCAGTTGAAACATGTTTCAACAAACTTTTTATCAGAACTAACAATATGCACATGTGAAACAAAACATTTCCACACTACAGTGTTAAAGTGCTGCTATTCCACTATCAACCTCCTATAGAATTCTGGGGTTTGTAGTTTAGGGAAGGGTACTTTGAATTCTCAACCAAAGAGCTCTTTGGTCTCCGAGCCTTATCCATTTGTTATTATCTTTAGGTCTTTAACACTTTGCTTGTATTAGGTTAACAGAAAATATGTTAAAAACTAAATTTCACACATGTGCTCTATCTGTAAAATATACTTTTACTATTAGATACGTTTGATAAAATTTCCTAATTTGCTTTCTAAATGAGGTTAGAAAAGTTTACTCATTTTACAAATGCTTACTTCCATGGTAATATGCTGTTTGTTTGTTTGATATCCTGCCTTCCCCAAGAATGGGACCCAAGTCATATTATTGTAAAAGATTTTAAAAATACAATTAAACCAAAGGTAGTACAAAAGTTTAAAACTATGTTTTTTATCTTGAGGCCTGGGAAAGAGATTGTATGCTTGAGGTATTGGTTTTGCATGTATTTCTGGTCTTTGTCCTGTGTTTGTAACATATTGCACTGGTCTGAATTATAGCAAGATTGATAGAAATGGATTCAGGTTGACAATGGAGGTCCCTCTATAACATCCAGAAATGAGATGTGAGAAGCAGTTGTCTAGATTCCCTGATCATGAAACAGATCAAAATAAGTTGGCCCTCCATATCAATGGATTCTGTATACATGGATTCGACCAACCATGGCCTGAAAATATTTTTTAAAAACCCAAAAAGCAAACTTCAGTTTTGCCATTTTATATAATGGATGTCATTTTACAACACCATTTTACATAATGGGACTTGAGCATCCACGGATGTTGGTATCCATGGAGAGTCCTGGAACCAAATCCAAGCGGATGCTGAGGTCAACTGTTGATTGGGCATGATCCAAATTGATGAATTAGGGTCTCAATCAGATTCGTGGTTCCATGCATAAACAGCAGAGGAACAACAGAAGGCAAAACATATAGAAGTACATAGATCATAATGCTAGAAGTGACCTCAAAAATTTGACAGATCACTTACCTACTGAACTTGTTCAGCTTTCAGCCAGTGTCGCAAATATGCTGCTCTAATAATTCTGAAAAATTGTCATCACAGTTTTGCTTTAAAACCTCTAATGAATGAGTATGAGGCATTTGTGTCACAGTGACAGCTTTTCTTCCTAATGTTTAATTGACGCCCCTTTTTCAAATTTGCTGCTTGGATCCTATCTCCAGTGCAATAGAAAATAGATTTACATCATCTATGTGACAGTCCCTTAAATATTAGAAAACAGGTATTATGTCAGCTTCTCAATCAGTGCTTCTTCAGGAGTTAAAATGAGAACCGATATATATTACATATGCTACATGTACAATGTTTGTTATTATCACCAGCATTATCATTGGCCATTTCCACACGGAGCGAGGGAATCGCCCCGTGACGCTACTCACCGGACTTTTGGGCTCCCCGGTCCAGTCCACTCTTCTCCGGAGCAGTCCGTGGCCACCACTCCACACTGGTTCAGGGACGAAAATGCCGGCTTCCAGTTGGTCAAGGGTCTTGACCAACCGCTGAAGCTCGCCAGCCTAAAGCCCACTCCTGGCAGATCGCAGGCTCACACCAATGCAAGCCTACGAATCTGCATATGGGAGCAGGCTTGCAGTGGCGCACTCCATGCTTTTGAAAGAACTGTTTTTAGCGGTCTTTCAAAAGCACGCTGGAGGACCACTTGGGGTCGTTCGGGAGCAGGCTAGACTGCAGATCTATGTAAAGTAGGTCTGACCCAGTCCAGTCCCAGGTGCAGACGTCCTCCCTGGAGGACGCTCTGCCCCGTTTAAAAAACCCCATGCGGAAATGGCCATTATAATCATTAGTAACTGTGTTTCTCTCAGAGCCAGGAATCAAGACAGCTGTTACTGAACAGTGGTTAAAGTATTAGGACCTTTCCACATGATATTGTTACAGTGCTATTATTCCACTTTCAACATGTGGAATTCTGGGGTTTGTAGTTTACTGAGGCCAAATAGCTCTCTGGCTGAGAATTCTAAATGCCCCTCCCTACACTGCAGAAGCACTCCCCTTCGCATCCTGCTGGCTCCGTCATGAAGGAAGCGCAATGACCACACTCCTTCCTTCCTCAGCACAGCCAGGTACCTTTCCCAGCTATGCTGGGGCAAAAAGCACAGCCAGTGTGCTTCCCAGGTTTCCACAGGACAGGTAAGTCCACGGGATTGCTGTAAGAATAAAGTGAGAAAGAGGGAAGCCATGTATATCATCTTCAGTTCGTTAAATGAAGGGTGAGATACATAGGTAACAAATAAATACACAAATAGAATTGGTAATGAGGATTAAGAAGTCAAAGACCAAACTGTACCTAGAAGAAAATATTTTTAATGGCTTCCAGCATGAGAACGCATGTGCGCACGCACAGACACACATACACACACAGAAAACACAAACACTTACTGCCCTTTATTCCATAAATGATAACGCTTTCCCGTCAAAAACAGGTAGATATTTCACCCAAATAGCTGAACAAAATTCATGTAAACAGTTGAATAAATTTAATACTAAAAACAGAAGAATGGGAGGGGCTTCTCTCATCCCGCACAAGCACATGCATATACACAGCTTCAGAATAGTTAAATGAAAAAACGGTGGGAATTCTTCTATGCTATCTCTCTCAAACAGCCCCAAAAAAGAAGAATGGAAAAAATGCCTTGCTTTTCTAAGCTAAGAACAAACAAACATGCATGCACATCCAGCTTTCAAGTCTTCCCAGTCTCTCTCTAGGAGGTTCTATTTATCCTCTGAGCAGCTAGGTCACGAGGAAAAATGTGGAACAGGAATATATGCCATTAGTGACATTAAACACAAACTCTCTCCCAAAAGCATCCAATCTTAGGGAATAAAGATCTTTTTAAGTCTATGTAACCTATATAATTCTTTTAGGAATGAAGCAAACTGTAGCCTAAAAAAATATTCAAAAATACATATTTTGTTTTGTCTTATGTTCCTGCAATCTCTTAGTAGCCTCAAGCAGGTTAGGTTCCCCTGTGTATCCCAGCATTGTACAAACATCAAATTCTTTGCTCTTCATCTGAATCATTATCCAAAAAAACTGAATCAAGCTGCAAAAAAAATGTTACTGCAACAAAATGGACAGGTGCATGAATCTAATTGTTTTGAAGTGCTAAACATAGTTACAATGGTATAAGTGCATTTTTGACAGCTACAGCAGCACAGTGTAGAACAGTTTTCTTTGATACTGAAAAGCTGTTTTCAGACCCTATAGCCCATTTGCAAAGGGGTTCACTGAATATCCAGCTAGCAGCTAGCAGTGGAGAGGTACTAAGCAGAATCAATAGCTTTTGGAAAAGAATGCTCACAATTTCTTGACTAGTGAGCCAAACTACAGGCCCTCTGCTGAGGGATAAAGAAACCTCTTGTTTACAGGGCTTAGGCTGTGCTGCAAAATAAATGCCAGATGTAAAGGCTGTGACAATGAGCTCATGAGGATGTCAAGAGATAAGAGTATGGTAATTTCTGCATTATTATTTGTGATGAGTTTCAAAAGACTGCAGGCCAGCAGACTGGGCCATTTTTAGCTGGGTTCAGCAAATCACCTCTGCCCTTGTTTTCTGCGATAATTGAGCAAAGAGGGAATAATACAGTATTCCAAGCAATGAGATTGTATTCATTACAGGAGGCTTAGCTCACTGCTGAATGCCAGAAACAGAGACACACAGGAAAAAAAAAAGCCAAACTTCACTTATATCTTTGAAAGGGGCAAGGGAGTCATCTTGTATCTAAGTGGACTGTAATGTTACCATTTTGAAAGCATAATACTCCAAGGGGAGACTGTTGATTCATGTACGGTTTAGGAGGAACCTATCATGAGACTCTGGATCCTTGTGTCCATGCAAGCGTGCCTGTGAATATTTGCTCATCGGCCTGCGGCTTAGCTGTTGGCTTTTCATCCCCCAGATGGCAGTGCTGCCTTCCAAGATCATAATTCTCAGCTCAACTTGGAGAGAGGAAGCCTGCTAGTCTCTGGCAGCCTTATGTGCCATGTTTCTTCGTTTCAGAGGAAATATGGTACAATTCTCATGTAACAAGACTTGTGTAATCAGGAACAAGGAGCATATTCCAAGGCTAACGCAGCAGCTACCTCCCTCAGTGGGGTGTATAAACTGGGTAACAGACAGATCAAATGCTAGGATTTCTCTTTTATTATGAAGTTTTATTTGTCTTAGAATAGCTGCATTCTCTATATCTAACAAGGCAAATTATGTCTCTCATTCTTACCTCCCACACCTTTCTGGGCTCCAGCACTGATACACAGAGTTGAAGGAGATATTTTACATTCTGCTTATTAACTAGTCTCTGCTGAAGATTTCATTCAGATTTAATCCAGATTAAAGCTTTTCTTCCTATTGTAGGATACAGTCAGAAAAAAACAACAACTATTTACTTGGATTATAATGACCAGAATACTCCAGCCAGTATAGTGTAACAATAGAGTAATTTTCTAAGGTCTGACTAACATAGAATGTTTGCAGTCGACAGCGTTCACTGGAGGGTATGTTGTGTTTCGATGCATATTTCCAGTGTCTCTAATTTGCACTGATTTGGATCAGGGAACTATAAAGTGTAATGCCTTCCAAAAGAGATCAGTATCAGCACATGGCCTTCCTGTATTGTCCTGTATTGTCAGCTTATGATGACCCCATGAATTTCATAGGATTTCCTTAGGTAAGGAATACCCTGAAGTGGTTTTGCCTGTTCTTTCCTCTGAAATAGAGCCTACAGCAATTGCTATTGGTTGGTGGGCTCCCATCCAAATACTAACCAGGGCTAACCCTGCTTTGATTCCAAGATCTGATAGGTTCCCTTGTTGCATTACATTTTCATAAAATAAGTTGTTTTTTTAAGTGCATGATAGGTATTTAAATGAAATGACAAATGTTTCTGACTCAGAAATCAATCCGATGAGCAAAGCCTTCATATACTTGGTAGTTGGTAGTTGAAGATTACCACCTAAAGCTTTGAAATTAGAAAATAATTATTATTTATAAGGCAATGCAATTAGAGGGAGGAAGATTGGAAATGTTATTTTTGGACTACAACTTCTAGAATTCCCTAGCCAGCATAGTCAGTAGCAATGTTGGATAAGGGATTCTGAGAGCTATTGTCCAAAAAAGTAACTTTACAGGCAGAAGTTTGTGAAGGGAGAAACATGTGCATACACACACACTCATATGTAGCCCTGTCTTTCCTATGTCAAACATTATTAACTGCTTTCAGATTCACACTTACGTGGTAAATACAACATGTAAACCTACATATGTAAGCCTATATTCATGTATACAACCAACAATAAATTCAGGGCAGCTTTTTTTTTTAATGCTTCCAGGATAAAAGCTTTGCTGACAACCTGTCTTCCTGTTGCTGAATCACTTTGTTTTCCCCCATGGTTTGTTAATGTGGTCAAAGCTGTTTTCAGGTAGGTAAAAACAACCAGCTCTTATCTCTTGTGACAGCAATGGAAATACATGTAAAACATTTCCACTTCTTCAGCCAGTTCCTGAGGGGAAAAAAACACTAGAGTCATTAGGGTCACAGTTTATACCACACATTATAGTCTCTGGGTCCCTTTATACTATATAACTATAGCACTATGATTCTAATTTCACTGCCATGGTGCCATCCTGTGGAATCCTGGGAGCTGTGGTTTCTTGTTGTTGTGTGCCTTCAAGTCATTTCTGAGTTAGAGTGACCCTAAGGTGAACTGATCATGGGGTTGTCTGGGGCTGAGAGTGTGTGATGTGCCCAAGGTCAGCCAGTGGGTTTCCCTATCCGATTAAGGAAATTGAAACCTGGTCTGCAGGGTTGTAGTCCAATTCTCAAATCACTGTGCCACACTACCTCTATATTTGTGCTTTAGGGAAATGTATTTAGAAGTGTCAGCCAGAGGTGAATGAGTATTTCCTGAAATTAATGCATTTTCCCTGCCACAGTGGAGTTTGTGCTTCACATATATGTGTGTCAGCAATCGTATTAGCAAATTCAACATATGTTTACCTTCCAATGACAAATCCAAAACAAAGCATGATAAATTCAACATATGAAGTTGAGGACAATCAAATGCTATGACAAACATCTGTCTTTCATCACTTGAGGTAGTTCCTTGTCTAAGGTCATTTCCACACTAGACTCTTACAAAATTCCACTTTCAACATCCTATGGAATCCTAGGGTTTGCAGTTTAGGGAGGGGCCTTTGAGGAAGGGATACCTTTGAGGCCCCTCTCTACCTGCAAACCTCAGGATTCCATAGGATGTTGAAAGTGGAATAATAGCACTATAACAATCTAGTGTGGAAATGGCCCAGGTCTGTCTTATGGATATCTAGTTTCATACTGTCCTCTAGGTCAGCTTTGTTTCCAATGCCTTCTCTCATTAATCAACTATTCCTTCCCTCTGTTCACTTTGTCATTCCATCTCCTACTCAATTCACCTACATCCAATATCCCTATTATTACCAAAATCCATGTGCCACAACCCCTAAGACCATTTCCTCATGTGTTGCTACTGATACGCTTTGCAGCTGCAGTCCCGAAATGAATGGCTATTGTTACCCTGATCTCTGGGGGTCCCGGGAGGAACACCTAAATAACCAAACAACAACACAACTTTTGGGAAAATTAGCTGGAGCACTCATAAAGCTAGCAAGAGGCAGGGTAACTTAGCAGGATCTTGCAACCCAGCATCTACGGGCTCAGGTCAGTCAAGCAGTCAGACAGTTTAAAGTAGCAAGAATTATGTTTTATTAAGTATAGACAAATATTAAAGACACCACAGTCACACAGCTAACTAAAGAATCAGAGATTGACTTGAAATAGGGATTTTTAGAGGGAAATGGGTGATACGACACCTGTCTCGTAGTCCTGGATCTTGAGAGCGGAGTTGAAGAATGAAGAAACTCAGTGTGGCAGAGCAGTCCGAGCGATCCGGGTTAGCAGACTCAGTTATTGGAACTGAGGGGAAGGTTTGCTGGGCAAAACAGCAGCAAGGTGGGATGGAAGTCCAGAGCGATCCGAGGAAGGTCTCGGAATCAGGGGTTTATATAGGGTGAATTGTGACTGCAGGCCATACCTTACTCAGTGAGAACAATACGTTTTAGGAGCAGGACAAAGCTTTGGAAAGGTCAGAATTTAGCATGATTGGCTTAGAATCGAATTAACAATAGTGTAGCCAGTATGCAAATGCGGAGCACTTACTAAAGCTTTGTCAAGTTACCTGCTTGGGGCAGGGAGCCTTTGTTAGTATCTCGCATATGCAATGAGGTGTTTGCCGGAGAGGTCCCTCAGAGCGACGAACCAGCTCTGTCTGGCCTGCCTGGGTGGAGAATGGAATGTCCAGCAATTATTGGCCGTGCCTGTTTACGTGCTTGTCCGGAGGCCTCACAATCACATGGAGCGGGGTGGCAGAGGAAAGCTGAATGGTTTGATATCAAAGTGATATCGAGTGCTATCTCTGGGTAGGCCTGGACCGCAGAAACACTATTCATAAACAATGTACGCAACCTTAGTTCAGCCACCACCTGCCATTTCTATCTTCTCCTAACTAGGGAAAAGCATACAGATCATGACAAGCAGTAGTCTTCCCTCCCACTTCCATTTCTTGATAAGAATTCAGCCCTCCAGCTAACTCACAAGTCCATGACCTACTCATCACTTCAGCTCAGAAATAGCATGAAGAATAAATATATTTGTTCATAAAAAACAAAATAGGAACTGCATTTTCAGAATGTAGTGGGGAGGGCTGCTGTCCTCCTTTAATAGTTTCTGGGTATAACAAATTGCCTTCTTAGCCAAATACTCTTAGCCCCTGTAGGCATATTAGTAAAGATGAAAAAGAAATCCTTGGGTGTGAATAATATGGAAGAGCAGAACTTAATTGAATCTTTAAATTATCCCATTTTTTTTTTCAGAAAGCAAATTTTACCTGTAATGGTAAAGAAAAAGGAGAAAGAACTCAACCATCCACAAGACACAGCTGCTTGTTCCTGGTATCTGATTTCAGCTGTCACCAGCTTACCTGAAATGATTATATAGGAAGCCAAGCTTATCAACTCCAGCTTCCCATTTCTGGCGATTATAGCAACATGAATGTCTAATCTTCTTTGCCTACAAAATACAGCAGGAGGGGGAAAGGAAACCAGCTTTGGTATTTAATGCTACCCACTCAATTCTGTTGTATGAAAAAGGAACAAAAGAGATGAAATATATTTTTTTATGGATTCAGAGTAGGGATGTACAGTCTTACTGATTTTCTCAGTTCCCTGACAGTATTCCTGTTCCAACGGTGTTCCACCATGGACTGTGATATCACGGATGAAGAGAGAGGGAGGAGAAGGGGGATCCACATGTATTTTCACTCATATATTTTTGTATGCATTTTCTATTGTGTATATTGTGCACACATTTCCACTGATTAAAGTATGTTTCTGCCCATTTTTGAATCAATCATATTTTGTAAGTATGCACATGGAATCATGCACGTTTTCCTCATCTGAAATGCATCACAAGTCTTAATTCTGTAGAGATTTTGGAGCCAAAACACTGTCCATTCCACAAAATGAGGACATCTGCATTAAAATTTGAACTCAGTAAATTTGTTGTGTGCTCCATAATTCTGAGTCCTACACATTAAACATGACACACAGTTGCACATGTTGCAAAGAAAAATGAAATTGTATCTAAAGAAACATAACAGAGCTGGGTATGAATTGTTTTTTAGCAGAAAAACGTGGCTGTTACTGTGAGCCATCATGCTGAATGAACACAGCCTGACAACTGCATACTGTGGCCTGCCAGTTGATTGACAATTAATGGCTGCAGCCATAGCCAGGCAGCAAAACAGGAGGCTTATCAAGCACTTAGCACATTACATGTTACATGTTGCATGTTTGCTTTTGGATGGCATTCCACCAGAGTGGAATGCCATCTACTAGAACAGAATCCATCATGCTGTTCTCACCTGGGCATAAGATAAGGAGATCAGAATCCACACAAGCCATTTCTAGAAAACGGTCAGCTGGAAGGTTTTTTTGTCCCAGTGATCAAATTAGTTGTATAAGAAAGGAATTTGTCCTTGGGCTTTTGATTAATAATGTGTCATTCTTTGCTTTATGTCACTGGACTAAAGCCATTTCCACACTACGCTGTTATAGTACTATTATTCCACTTTCAACGCCCTATGAAATTCTGGGGTTTGTAGTTTACCAAGCCCAAACAGCTCTCTGGCTGAGAATTCTAAATACCCCTCCCTAAAACGCAAACCCCAGGATTCCATAGGATGTTGAAAGTGGAGTAATAGCACTATAACTGTGCGTGCAGAAATGGCCCCAAGAATGCATGTTTGTATGAATGCCTGTGTCTACTATAGCTTCAAGACCATGAAACAAGGATACTTGAAACTAGGAGCAAAGTTTGAAAATGTTACTTTCTTGGCCTACAATTCCCAGCAAAGAAAGTTACAGTATAAAAGGTAATAATCACAAACTCTGTGTAGATGTGTGCACATCAGGGTTTTGTTTTGTTTTAAAGTGGGTCCATTAATTTCAGTTAATTAAAATCTATCTTTTGCCTGAACTACCTTCTTCAGTTACAAGATGGCAGACTTCCTTAATGAGAAGAGATCACACTGCTGGCAGGCCTAAAATATTCATTTCTCAGAAGATCCCAAAGGAGCCCAATGTAATGTTTCCCACTGGAGGGCTCATTAAGGGAGACTACTGACCTGGTTGGGGAAGGGGAGCAGAGTGAGCTGAGTGGAAGAGAGGAAGAGGAGGCATAAGAGAAAGAGAATAGTAAAAGAGAAAGAGAAATAAAGAAGAGTTTGGGGACTATGGGGTTTATTACAAAATGATTTTTTTTATAGTTGTAGATCAAGCAAAACAGTTCTCACAGTTATGACAAACTGGTAAACAGTCTACTACAGGTTATAAAATGTAGCTTTAATTTGAAAGTTAATTTAAGAACACATAAGGGAAACATTTCTGTCAACTATTGGCAACTGCTTTACTTGATATGCACAACATCTTAAATGAGTGTTAATATTTGCATATGATTTCACACCATGGTAGGCTCTGATAGGTGTTCTTTCAGTCACGATGCACAAAAGAATCAAGCAATGCTAGTTAGCCAGAAGGAGTCCTACTGTCAGACGACCTCTAGGGGTGGCCAGTACCTTATCTGGCTCGCTGCAGCTTGCTTCTCCAAGCTTCAGGGAACTGCTAATGATATTAAGGGAAGCTCTAGAATGGCCCAGACACTCTGTATTAAGGGACAATCTGACTGACTCTCCTTAATCAGCAGCTATCCACAAGCCTGAAGACAGTCGATTAGGAAAGCCACTCTCACTCAACGCCATCTCTAACATAGGTGTGATAACAGTGGCCTAACATAAAGAGTCCTGGCAAAGATGACTAGAGGATGTATTTGCTGCAGCAAATAAACAAGGAGACTTGAAATACCTTTCATGAGAAAAAAACAGATAATCAAGGCAAGGATTAATCTATTTCAGAATATAGCAGAAGAGAAAGTTACAGAACCCTACTGTTACCTGCAGTCAAGTTTGGCTCATTGCTTCCTGAGGCAGAAAAACAGCTGGTAATGCACTTGAGCCTCCTCTCTCAGTCAAGCCAAAGCCAGCCACGGTATTTTTGTGCATGGGGCAAAAAAAACCCATAAGCAACTCTCTTTATCCTGTTTTTTTTTTTAAAAAAAAAATGCAATAATAACAACAAAATTTTTAAAAATAGCTAACAATTTGTCATCCGTCGATGACATCCAAAATCTGCAGCCTGTATCTTGTATCTTGTATCTTCCTTCTGATGTAATTAATGCAGAAATAATTGTGAATGTAAATTTCTAAATTTTAAAGTATTGTTACTTTTTTAAAGATAAAATATAAAAAACAAAACAAAACAAAATCTGCAACCTGAAAAGCTAAGACTACTCCAATGTATCTACAATGATCTACGTATTCAGAAAGACATTTCCTCACTAGACTGTTATAATACTATTAGTCCACTTTCAGCATCCTATCTTCAAAGGATTCCCTAAATTGCAAACCCCAGGATTCCATAGGATGTTGAAAATGGAATAATAGCACTGTAACAGTCTAATGCAGAAATGGCCATATTTTGTTTTCACAAGCCCTGATGGTGAGGCTGTCTTTGTTTAAATTCAGTTCCCTAATATAGGGATACCTCCATTAATGAAGTTGATTCTGGGCTTTATTTCTTTAACAGAACCTTTGCTATCAGAGACAGTAATAACATGGATAGGTTTCTATGCCACAAAGAAAACAGTAGTTCCACATGTTTTCAGCAATTTTTTTTATTCAAAACTAACATTATGCACATGTGAAATGAAACAACCAAGTGAGGTAAGGATTGCTTGAATAAACAAAACATTTTTTGAATCTTCTAGAGATTACTTGAGAGCTTCTTCCAAAATGCATCCCAGGATGACTATTTTTCTTTCAACAGCCTCCATTTTTCTTATGATTTCCATTTTTGTGGCGACACTTGTAGATCCATGCTTTTTCAATATGCCAGGACAAATGCTGAGACTGGCTAATCTGCTTTCCCCCTTTCTTTCTGTTTTGCTCTTCATATATGTTCATAAGTGATTCTGAAAACAGCTGTTTACTTTAATTGTTGGACGTAGGCACATACAACTACAGGGGAATCAGCTAGAGTACAATCCCATTCTTTCCCAGGTCAAGTTATTGCATCATTTAGTGAAGACACCATGCTGCAACCAAGCACTTGAAGTTTATCTTTCTACAGCCCTCTTTCATCCTTTTCCCAGTGCCAACACTGAGGGGAAAAACAAACTTTCAGCTAGAGAGAAGACAGGAAAAGGGAGGAGTGGGCTAGGCTGGGCTCCTGTAACACGTAAAAAAGAGCTTCTTTGTCAGAGGCCTTGTAAACTGAGGCATACCAGCACAGTGTAGCTACAGCGGGCTCCAGTTGTTGTGTGACTTCAAGTTGTTCCTGCCTTATGGCAACCGTAAGATAACCTTATCATGAAGTTTTCTGGGGTCTGAGAGTATGTGACACATCCACAGTCACCCAGTGGGTTTCCATGGCCAAGCGGGGAATTGAACTCAGGTCTCCAGGTTCATGCCAAAACTACTACACCATAGGGGTTCTCACAGGCAGAGGCAGAAACCCAAGAGAAAGATACTATTACAGACAAAGTTTGTATTTTTTTTAATACCCCCCAACAGTCTCAGTTTGTCAGGGACAACCCCGATTAATCTGTGATCCCACTTTTACAACTGCTTTTAAAATGTCCCAGTTTCTCTTTCTTCCTCCCACTTTCCCCTTTTGGCTTCAACTTACTTCAACAGCTGGAAACGGAGTTCAACATGCAAAGGTAGTTTGCACCAACAAATTAACTTAGCAGTAGGGAGAGGAAAGGGGGATGGAATCTTGCCGTTTCTAGTAGAGTCACACAAAAGCAAACTGCTGCAGCCTCTCCTAGCTTATGTTTTCTTCCTCATTAAAAGCTTTTGTTATCTTGACCACATTCTGATGTTACCTACCAATGTTAGTCCCAGTTTTCAACTCTGAAATATTAGAAGGTTTGTACTTCACCTCCCCAAATCTCCTAGTCAGCATGTCATATTAACGACATACAAATTTCAAAATTATTGTACAGTCAGCCCTCCACATTTGTGAGTTTCACATTTGTGGATTTGATTATTCATGGTTTATTTGCTGTCACCTCTGCTGCTTTCCTATGGCATTTTTAATAGGAACTGCAAACCTTATGAGACGGAGAAACTGCAAACAAGGCTAGTAAGTCCCTATTAAAAATGGTGCAGAGCAGCAGTGGAGGCGGCAGTAATCCCCACTGGCCACCCACTTCTGCCTTATGAAGGAACCTAGCTGCCTCAAAGGAATCCACAGTGGGTTGAATATGGTGATCATATTTTTTTTGTGTGTGTTTTTTGTGAGTTTGGGAGGGTCTAGAGTTATTCATGTTTTTTTCACAGTCACAGGGGTCCTGTGTCCCTAACTCTAGAGAATGTGGAGAGATGACTATTTTCAGTTAGCACAAAGAGCTGGAGCCAGTGTTAGCTGGAGCTGGTTACAATGACCAAGTATTTGTCCTTGCTTGAACACTTTACTGTCCATTGGTCTGTTTCCAAGCACAATTCAAAGTGGCTGCCCCCAGACTCTGGAACTCTCTTCTCAGAGAAGTTAGATTGGTACCCTCACTACTTTCTTTTCACAGATAAGTAAAGACTTTTCTATGCCAACAGGCATTTGATGAGTGACTATTCAAGACCAATCTTACACAATGCACTGAATGTTGCTAATTATTGTGCTGGTGTATATGGGTGTGTGTTTTAATGGTGTATGTTTTAATCTGGTTTTAGTTTATTTTATTGTTTAATCTTATTTTAACCTTTGTACTTTGTGGATTTTTAACAATCTCTTTTTAATTGTTGCAAGCTGCTTTGAGTCTCAATCTGGGAAAAATGCAGGATAGAAATAAATATAGCAATAACAACAAAATAGTAGTAGTAGTAGTTCTACTTATGACCCATAAAGCTCTATACAGCTTAGATCAAGGCTGCCTGATATATTTCCTCATATAAGTCTATCTGGACTATGAAATCTTCCCAAGGATTTCTTCACTCACTCTTACTGCCTTCATAAGTGCAGGTGTTGAGAATGTGAGATAGGGGCCTTTTTGCACCTTACTTTTTCGTGCTACTGGGTTGGGGTTCTCTCACAAGAAGGCTTGGAAGGAGCACTGCCACATCCCTGCTGCTTCGGCTCCGCAGCTCCTTTTTCCTTGCACGAGCGCCCCATCTCTTCCATTCGCAGTGCAGCCTGGGACCTCCTAGGCTGCACTGAGGAGAGGACATGCAACTGGCCTGGCTCCTGAGGCACCACATGCCAGATAAGTGCACATGGGGTCCCAGAGTGATGCACGACCACGCAGCATTTTCAGCTTTGAGCCGAAAATGAAAAGGTGAACGCGTGGTCTGTGTCAGGCCCTTGAGTGTTGCGTAAACTGCTCCTCACATTTACGCGATGCTCAAGAGGCCCTTTCACTTCAAAAACGCCATTGCGAAAAGGGCCAGGGTCTTGAAGCTTGTCCAGAGCTCTGGAACTCCCATTGCAGGGAGGTGAGAAGGCCCCATCCTAGCTCTCCTAGCTCTCCTATCAGCAGACAAAGATTTTATTCAACTTTATATAGAACTGAAGATTTTTTTAAAAAAAGAGCTTTTAAAGGGAAGCTGTTTTGATTGTACAGGACTTTTAAACATTTAATTGTACTTCTTTCTTTTTTTTTAAAAGCCAGCATTTTATCATTTTTGATTGTATGTTAGTAATGTTATTAATAGGGAAACTCTGCTTTAACTCCGATCTTTTCCATGTTTTAACTATATTGTATTTATTTTTAATTTGTAAGCTTCCTTGTTTTGGAGGAAAAGTGGAGTATAGATGAAAAGGAGGAGGAGGAGAGGAAGTTGTTTTTGGTGATTCTGTGAAATAATAAGTAAACGGATTAATAATTTTCAGTACAGAAGTTCTTCCTCTGAACCTCATAATTTGGCCCTTTGGACAAATCTCATGTACTTCTAATTGCAATTCCAAGTAGATCTTCCATCTTGAAGACTATTCTCATAGAAGTACCTCAAAAGGACTGGCCTAAAGAGACCCCTGCTCTGACCTTTCCCAACTCAAAATGGTCCTAATCAATAGTGCTGAAAAGGTGCAAGTGTTATTGTGAACTCCATTTCTAGACTTCATGGTTTTTAAGGTACTTATTTCATTCTTCGCCTACAGTATTGCTCTGCTCGTTTCTCAGGAGTGAAGAAATTAAATTAAAATTAATGGACCATTTGGGTGCCTGTGGCTATTAAATATATCTAGAAGGGCAGGTAAACTGGTAAAAATAAGAATAAGCTGAGGTGAGGAAATATTGCAAAACTGCCTAGATGCTAAATCTAATTATACACTCATTTCTGTAGTGTGCTAGGAATAACAACTGTGTAGTGAAAAATGTGTAACCCAGATTATCTGCAATGTTTCTCTTATTCTGTACTGTCCATGAGAATTCAACATACTCTGAACCATCTGGATGAAATTCTGTGCCTGCTTAACCTGAGAGGAAGTCCCACTTGATCCAGTGAGACTTAGGCCCTTTCCGCAGCTTACCTTTTAACGCTGCTGGGCCAGGGTCCTCGCATGAGAAGCCTGGGTAGGCAGGCTCTCGCAAGCCTCCTGCTTCAGCTCTGCAGCTCCTTCCTGCTCACACGAGAGCCCCGCCTGTGCCCCACACCTTCCTTCCATAGTGGAGCTTGGGAGTTGGAGGGTGCACTGAGGAGAGGACGTGCGACTGGCCTGGCTCCAGAGGCTCCGCATGGCAGGTGAGTGCGGTCCAGGCCCATGAGCGTTGCACAAGCACGGGTCATTTTCAACTAAAAGCCAAAAATAAAAAAATGCATGTGTGCTGCACGTGAGGGCCTTGAGCATCGCGTAAATGGGAGTGTGTCATGCAGACCGCTCCTCACATTTATGCGACGCTCAAGGGTCCCTTTCGCTTGCAAACTGCTGTGCAAAAAGGGCCTTTGTTTTGAGGACACATGTGTAAGATTTCACTGTGAAGTGTCTTCAGGACAGAAATCATGTGAGAGGCAAAATAGTGAGTGCACCCAAAGAGTTCTGTCCTGCTTTGCAAATAACCTAGCATATCTATCTGTCTGTCTATCTATCTAGATTATAGATATAAAAACTGAATATTTTGCAACAAATTATTTGTAGGATAATGCATGTATAAATGGCATCTCAGTTGCAGTGACAAAACCAAGAAAAAAAATCACCACAGATAGATCTTAATACTTTAAAAGAGCCAGAACAAAATCTGTTTAAAAATACTCACAACAGCTTACTCCTAAACAGGGTTTATGATATTTTTTAAAAACACTTTGTGTGTCACCAAAAAGAATACAAGGTAGATGCCAAGTTGGCTTGCCAAGGAGGACAATCCATAGCAACTCACAGAGAAGATACTTTCTCTAGTAGCCAACCACCAGCTCTGACCTGGTGGTGATAATCTACTAGATTTGCAGTGGTTTCAGAAAGGGGACTCATATCATCTACGTATCTGGTAATATGTATCTGGATCATGGAATGCAGATCGTAATTCAAATCAAACCTCATGGTTAGAGTTTCTATGTTGCTGCCCACAGATACTGAGTCCATTGACAAGAAATGAGATTCTGAATCTAAACACTTGTACTTTTAAGCAAATTAACCAAACACAGAAGGGTGTTTTTTTTCATGCTCAATAGAAAAAGAATAAACAATAGAAAAAACAGAAAATAGAAAAATAGAAAGATAAATAATACAATAAGAAAAGGAAAGAAAAAAGTAAAATGAAAGGAAGCAAAACTAATGAAGATCAAAGACTAATCAATTAAGCACAGGCTAATGTAGGTAATCTATATTTTCCCCAAAAGAAGCAACTTCTCCCAGTCTAAACAGTAGTGATAACTATAGGATAAAAAAATGTAGATGATGTAGGCAAAGTCTTCTATATTGGTGGATTCTGTATGCATGGATTCAATCAACCATGGCTTGAAAATATTCCAATAAATAAATAAATAAATTGGAAAAAGCAAAGTTTGACTTTACCATTTTATATAAGAGACACCATTTAACTGCATCATTGTACATAATGGGACTTAAGCATCCGTGAATTTTGGTATCCATCGAGGGTTCTGGAACCAAGCCCAAGTAGATACTGATGGCCCACTGTAGTGAGGTTTTCAAATTATCCAATAATAGATGATGAGTGTCTTGCCAACCTCAAAGTTTAAGCCTCTTGAAAACTATTAGGGCAGATTGGTTCCAGTCCAAACTCCTCTCCAACTCCATGGCTTCTGTTAATCTTCTTTTCAAAACCTGTTAAGAATGCATGTTATAGGATCTCCTGTGTCACATCCAGTCTGGCTAAAAGGAACCCAGGGAAATGTAAGGATAGGTCACAAGCTAGATTTATAAACCTTACAGAGAATACATTTGCCATTAGAGAGACAGAGATTCTGGAAATTGGCTTTCTCTTTGCCTGACGTATTGCTTTGCATTTTATTGTACTAATCTATTCATCAAACAGTTCACATCTTGCTGTGCAATAACTCTGCCAAAAACAGAACAATCAGCAAGATGTTAGATTTTTGCATTAGAATGATAAGAATTCCAGCTTTTCTCAACCTTTCACAGAAATGCTGGCTGCCAGGGGGAAAATGATCAGCATTCTGATAAACTATAGCTTTGCTTCTTTTAATCAAGTCAGTCATGCCCTAGTGGTGGGCAAGTCATTTTTAGAAACATGTTATTATAGGTTTTCTCATGTGCAAGGCCCGTCCTATTTCTACTCCTTTCAGTGCCGCTAGTGATCATACATATTGTGATACACAAGGGACCTCAAGATGGGTTTTTCACTCCTGATTAAAGTGGGCTGCTTTCTTGAATAAGAAATATTTCTCTGATATTTAATGTTATACTTTCAAACTTTTTTCTATAGCATGCTCACTATACCTTTAATTGAATCAAAAGGCATCTTGTGTCACAAAATACTATTGTAAATCTGCTGTGGGTGGATATTTAGGCCCTTTCCACACAAGGCGAGTGAATCGCTTTGTGCCGTTACTCACTGCTTCTTCTTAGCTCGAAGCAACGCGGACTCTCCCTTAAGCCCTTCTGCAGGGCTCCTCTGTTTGGTCCAGGGCGAATCAGAGCAGTGCGAGGTCTGTAGATCCACACTGCTCAGGCTGAAAATGGTGGCTTCCTGTTCTTCCTGGGTCTGGACCAACCACTGATGCTGGCCACGCCCACAGCCCGCCCTCTGCTGATCACAGGCTCGCATTGGTGCGAGCCTGCACATCTGCACAAGTGAGGAGGAACACAATGGTGCGCTCCAGAAGATTGAAAGACCGGATTTTTCCGATCTTCACGTAGCTCGCTGGAGGACCACTTGGGGGCGTCTTGGATCAGACTAAGGTGCGGAACTAAGGTAAATAGTCTGCACCTAGTCCGATCCAAGGTGAGGACGACCTCCGTGACAGGATGCCTTGGCCCGTTTTAACTTCTTGGTGTGGAAAGGGCCTTAGTCTCAGTTGTTTCCAGCCTATCAGGTGCATTTTTTGTGAGTGTCTATCAGAAATAGTATTTTTAAAATTTTTATAAAATGTTATATAGATGGTACATGACACCTGTAAAACTGAAAAAAATAACAAGAAATGGGAATGGAAAATGTTGGAAATGTGATGAGAAAGAGGGATCTTTTTTCCATATGTGGTGGACCTGCAAAATAGCAAAAAAGTTTTGGAAAGAAATACATGATGAAATTCAAAGAATGTATGGTTTAAACTTTGAAATGAAGCCAGAACTTTATTTGTTGAATATGTTAGGGAAACAAAGAGAAATAAGATCTCATTAAAAGACACTGTTATATATAATAACTGCAGCAAGATTGACTTATACTCAATGTTGGAAAGAAGGAAAATATATTGATATAAGAGAATGGAAATTCAGAGTCCTGGATATGGTAGTGACAGAAAAGTTAACTTTTTCACTTAAAAATAAGCCAATCCAGGGCTTTGAAAGAGAATGGCGAGAGGTGTTGAACTGGATAAAAGAATGAAATAGGGAGAAAGAAAAATAGGCTGTGAGAAAGGAGGAAGACAAAATGAGATGGTAAGAGATAAAATGTAAATAGTTACATATAAGCTAAAAGTAATAGTATACGATTGTTATAAAATAGAGATAATGTATGGAATGGAATGTTTATATGGAATGGAATGTTAAACACAGATTCAACTGGGAAAATTGTCTGGAAGCGGGGAGAGTTTTTTATTGTTTTTTTCATTAAAAATCTCAATAAAAATTAATTAAAAAAAGAAATAGTATTTTTAAGGGTGATACCACTCTCACCCACCACATTCAGTATGAAAGTAACCCAACAATTACTTCTTCTTTTCTCTGTCTACATTCTCCTCTGTGTGGTGTAGCTGAGCCAGGGTTTATGGGTTCTAAGTATCAGGACTTTGTTGTTAGGAGGGACAATCATGTCATTTTCCACTTCTTCAAGCTTTCCTTTTCCTTTAAATTTAGCCCCAATTAGCTCAGTAGGAGAGTGGGATTTGGATTTCTTCAGCAGCAATAAACTCTTGCAAACTATTCCACCTGTAACACAAAGTATTTGGGATGGCTGACTTTGTCTTTATCAATGAGATAAAGACTCATTGGCCTAACTCCTATTGCTGATCCCAAATAGAGTAGACCCATTGCATCAATGTGAATTTCATAAAACCACAGTTATGTAGCTTCAGTTGACTGAATGGGTCTTCTCAGGTTGGGACCAACAATTAAACATAGGATGCTAGTTTCACAAAGGACCTGTCCCTGGTGGAAAAGAAAACTGCCAGAATTTGTTTACTGATACAGATCAATATTAATTTATTGAGAATATTTCTATCCTTTGATTTAGTCCAAAGCACTTCCAGAGTGGGTTACAAATTGTTAAACTGAAAGTTTCCTGCCGTAAGTCTTACAGTCTAATAAGATACAACACACAAGGAAAAGGGCATGACAATCAGGGAGGGGAACAAGCTCAATAGATGCTGGCTTCTCTTCTCTCCCTTCAAGGCCATAACAGTGGGAGTTGAAATGGAGAGAGAAATTCTCACCAGTTGTTGGGACCAACTCACAATGGAGCAGGGCCTGGCTGAAAGATAAGGCAATTCTCCACACTGTTTAGAATAGTCAGTAGGGTATGAAGCTGCCATGATGAGTGACAGTGCTTAAAAATATACCAGTACATCACTGGTACTTTGTTTATTCTAACTGTTCAATATATGACCTGTAAACTCTGGCTACAGTTGTGCTACAAGGTTAACAGAAGTATGCACAATATGCAGTGCTTTCCCCAACATATTAATTAGTCTCATTAATTTATTACTTGAGAGAGTTCCTAGCTTCACTAGTCAGATGATGGATTGCAACAAGGGTCATATTAATTCAGAGCCAAAGGCAAGACATGCACTGAATGGCACCGTCGTGTCCGGGTGATGAAATTCTGAGTCAGAAATATGCAGCGATGAACGCTGCTATTACAAAGTATGTGACAAGTTAGTCAAGGATGTTTCATTCTCTTTTGTTATGGTAAGACCTTTAAGAGAAGTGGCAATTTTACTTTTATAAATATTCACTCTCTGGAAAGTGAGCACAGGCTTCTCTACTTCTGCCCCAAGAAAAGCACAGAAATATTATATACTAGATAAAGCAAGCAAAACCAATTTCTAAATTATGTCTCTGTGCAGCTGTTCTTCCATAAAAGAGATAGGCTGAGAGGGACCAGCTGTTTCAAGATTTTCTCATGAGTTTCACAGCTTAATAGGGACTAGCACCTGGGTTTTTCATGTCCCAATCCAACACTTTAAACACTACTCATATTTTTAACCATCTGAGCATCCTCAAAATCATTCTGCACAGCCAGGACCCTCAATGTCAACCTCACCTTAATAATGTAGTATGAGAATATGACACAAATGGAATAGATTTATTTTTTTGTCACAATATGCCCTAATATTTATTTATTTAGTAATTTGGCTTATCCTGATGGATTTTTTAACTTCATCTGGTGCACAGCATTCCAGGTTCCTCACAACAAAAACAAAAACAAAAGGTAGATTCTAAATATGTCTGCCTGCTTTCTTTATGCATGAAAAGATCATATAAGAATTTCAAGAAAGAAATGCTTTGCTCTGACTCATGATACTGGCTGAACTTGTTGACTGAGAAAACAGATAAGAGAAGGTTTGATAAAATGTATTGACAGGTGGCATCACCCCAAATATCTCTTGCCTACTAATTGAAGTGAATATATACTGGGAATACCTGGTAAACTATTCCGTCCACAGTTCTCACTGCTAATCTCTGATTGTATTTGAACAGAAAGTCATAGGTTATATGAAAGTTAGGTCAAAGGGCATAACAAGGAGGCAAAAATGTATAGAGGAATGAAAGCACATAATGCCATCTTATTACTTGCCATTATTTGGCCATTAGAAGGCCTTTACTTAGAGAGCCAGCATGGTGTAGTGGCTTGAGGCCTTGTTGTTGTTGTGTGCCTTCAAGTCATTTCTGACTTATGGTGACTCTAAGATGAACCTATCATGGGGTTTTCTAGGGTCTGAGAGTGTATGATGCATCCAAAGTCTCCTAGTGGGTTTCTATGGCCCAGTGGGGAACTGAACCCTGGTCTCCAGGATTGTAGTCCAGTGCTCAAATGGACTTTACTTGTCTGTTATTTGTAGCGTGTTTACATCCACGGCTGTCTTGGAGTGTCAATATTAGTATATATAGTGATTTTTTTAACAAAAATCAATAAGAACCCCTTTAACAAATGAAATAAGCTGCCTTATAATGTTTTTTAAGGAAGATAATGGCCATAGCTGTAACTGCTTTACCCAATACTAACATTGAGAATTTTTTAAAAGTGGATTTACTCACCAGCACCTCTCACTGGAGACTTATGGGCTCCAACATTTGCCTGATCATGGTGGGTGCTCACATTGGGTTTGCCAACTGATGTAGATGGTGACAACTTATTGGAGGATAAACTTTCAATTTCATGAGAAAATATTTTGCTTCTTGGATGAAGGAAAGTAAGCCTGTGAGTACCAGTTTCTGGGAAACGACAACAAGGGAAGGCTTGACTGTCATTTCCTGCTTGTGGGCATATGATAGACATCTGATTAGTCCCTGGGAGAGGGGGAGATACCATACTAGACAGGCCTTTGATCTTATTCAGCAAGGCACTTCTTCTTTACTAGCAACTGACACCAGATGAAGGAAGAAGCAGACATTACAATATTACGTTTATGCTGCCTCTAGGTATAAATCCCAGAACATGAAATCTAGTGAGGTCTTCATTTCTTTCCTCCTCATTTCTATAGCTTCCACAAGACACTGCTGTGAGAAGGATAGGGGACATTTTTCTATCAGCAGCTACCAAATATGTAGAAAGAGATGGGGGCAAGATACAATGTGGAGAAACACAGTTCCCATCTGGTAGTGTGGAAAAGTCAAGATCTCAAAAGCAGAGATGCAATTGTCCCATTTTAGCTACCCAGCATACTGGTGAAGGGAAACTTTTCCAAACTCCAAGAGGATAAATCTATTTTGGGGATGGAGTCTACAGCTCAGAAAGCTCTTTTAAAATTTGGACTATAATCCAGAGTAGAGTCACTACACCATAATATGAAAGCCACTTCTGTCACAGGTGGTTTGCTGTGTATAGATAACTCTTTGAGTTTGTCTGGAAAAGGAGATTTCAAATTTTGGAGTTCACAGAGTAAACAGAAGATTGCTTATAGATTTCTGGAAAGCACAACTAGCTTAAGAACTTGGATGCTGAATAGCACTTTAGAACTAAGGCTGGCTCACTGCTTTGTTCTTGTTCTCTCTTTGTACTTATAAATATTGTGAATTCATAACAAGTCTTCTATACGTTCTCCTTTCACCTAATCTGATCTTATCAAACTACTCTGGAACTCCTTTCTGTTAGGAGAATCAGCAGGAAACAAAATGGAAAACATTCAGCTGCAGCCTTTTTTGCAGCTGAAATTAGTAAGAAAGGTTGGTATGGTATCAACCGTGGTGTAGCTAGGTAATTATTCAGCCTGGCTTTGGGACAGAAAGAGAGATGCCATTAAACAACATATGCATTGGTTCCATTGTGAAATACCTCCCATATATTTCTCCCCCTGCCTTTCTTGCCCTTCCAAGCTTCCTAATTGCTTTTATATTTCTGACACATTAAAGAAAAACATACAAACATTCCTTTAGCAATCACATTTCTTAAAAAAGGTTATATTAGTTTAAATCAGTGGTTCTCAACCTGTGGGTCCCCAGATGTGTTTGGACTTCAGCTCCCAGAAGCCCCAGCCACTATGGTCAATGCTCAGGGCTTCTGGGAGCTGAAGTTTTTGAACATCTGGGGACCCACAGGTTGAGAACCACTGGTTTAAATCATTGCACCATTATGACCATAGTCATAAAATGGAATTTTGCTGTTCTGTTACTAAGCGCATTTACAGGGGACTGTTGTTGAAAAGGATAGTGTCTCATAGAAATGAAAATAATCTGCATCCATAACGATGACCATGCCCACCTGGTTGCCTACCCCTGACTGCATAATGTCTTTCTTTAAAAAATAAAAAGAGATACTGCAGTGAGCAGCATTAGTTCCAGTGGGCCCCAGCATTCCCATACTAGCCCAGGTGGTGTAGCTGAGACTGTTTGCCTTCACATTACCTTCTACTCCAGTGGTTCTCAACCTGTGGGTCCCCAGATGTTCAAAAACTTCAGCTCCCAGAAGCCCTGAGCATTGACCATAGTGGCTGGGGCTTCTGGGAGCTGAAGTCCAAACACATCTGGGGACCCACAGGTTGAGAACCACTGTTCTACTCTCACTTGGGCCATTTGCCCACAAGACTGTCATAGTGCTATTATTCCACTTTCAACATCTTATGGAATCCTGCCCCTCCCCAAACTGCAAACCCCAGGATTCCATAGGATGTTGACAGTGGAATAATAGCACTATAACAGTCTCATGTGGAAATGGCCTTGGAGTCTTCCTGTATTGTGGCCCCAAGTTCCATTCATAGATGCATAACTGTGTGAAGTACAGATTATGTGATTCTACAAGGCAAAATGAATTGGGAAGAAGCTGTCTCCAATCCAGGTGTGCTTACTACCCAGTTGGTAATAAGCAACCAGGAAATAAGCTGGCTCACATCACTAATCATGATAGCTGTCTGTTGCTTTCATATTTGTTGATCGAGCTTTCTGATTTTCATCACAAAGTTTAAAAATATTACTGAAGCATCCCACCATCACCACCGCCTCATCCATCTGACAAACTTAAAATCTAGAAAATTAGGCATGTGCACCTGACAAAGAACAGCTTTACAAAATTTAGTGTGTAATTACAGATGACTCATTCCCTTTTCTAAAAGACCCATTTCCTTTAAATATCCTGGCAGCTTTTGTTAAAAATTACCCATTTTATAGCTTCATTTTCAGAAAGCTAGGTACAGTTATTGTTTATAACACTCAAAAGGGAAAAATGTAGCCATTTGTTTTTAGTACTATGTTTTAACAGTCAAATTATTATGAATTTACATACCTAATTCATAACAAAATGTTTTAACAGTTCTGTTTTCATTGTCTTTGGGGAAAAAAGCAATTCTGTACCTAACTGTTAACTGTATTTTGGTGCAGTTACCATTCTTGTTGTTGCAATTTCTACTCCAAGGAGAATTATGTATTGTGACCTGAAGGTGACAGCTCATTATCTATATATAGTAATACAACACACTGAGCATGTTTATGCTGTTTGTGAAGGTCATTGCTAAGAGGGTGGCTGAATTGCTGGATAGAAACAAGCCAAGAGATCAATTTGATTGAATATGTACCTAGAGCACTATGCAACATTTGAAAAAAGATTAGCTCCCACAATCTATAAGTATGATTCCCACACAAAGATCAGCTTCAACTAAGCCCTGATAGTGCTTGGTTCAGAACACCTTAGACACATTGGTGTCCTGAAACTAGTAGAGAAAGCTGTTCTATTGCTTTGTCACATAAAATGTCATTCCAGCCTCTTCTCTCATACAAATACCTGCACAGAATAGTGCAAGCCTTTATTATATTAGTAAGACAATGGGATGCTATTCAGAGGAGACTCTAGATCAATATTCTCTAATTTAACTGGAGTTCCCCCAGATGTTTTAGGTTATTGCTCCCATCAGCCCCATGTATCAGCTAGAACCCCAAACATCTGCAATTTATCATGCCAATGCTTTCTACACCCTTCTCTCTGAACATTACCCTTTTCCAATTCTAAGAGCTATATGTGATTATTATTACAAATAATTTGTGTGTTGCATTTGTAGAACAGAGCCCCATTGGTGTCATAACATCTGACAGAAGCTATTAAGCTACAAAGAAAAGCATAACAAATTTTGCATTGTTAAACATCTTTATTTTATAAAGATTTCTATGGATGAGGACAACATTAAATGTTGGTTCATATTTGAAAGGTACTGGTACTTTTCATATTGGAAAAGAGATGTTGTAGAATTAAAAAGCTGAAGAAAATGGTGCTGGAAGAATGTGCAGCAAAGATAATCAAGGTGCTGAAGAACTTGCTTATGACAGAAAGTTATAATGCATGCCATACATAGGATAAAAGTACATAAAGGGAGACATGATAGAGGTCTATAAAACTGCAGAAAAGAGACAGAAGTTCTTCTTAATACTAGAAATTGAGATTATTTACAAAAAATCAGGTGGTTTTAGATCCAAGACAACAAAAGGAAGTACTTCACACAGAGCATAGTTCCATGTTGAATTCACTACCATAAGATATAGTAATGGACCCCAACTCACCCAACCTCAAATGAGGGCTTAGGCACAGCCGTAAAGGACAAGGTTATTGATGGCTACTAGTCATGATAACTGCATGTTGCTTTCAGTATCAAGGTAATATGTCTCTGCTGGGAGGCTGATGCAGAATGCTTGTGCATTCCCCATAGTTGGTTGATTTGCTCTTGTCTAAACAGAATATCTACCTGGACTCCCACCCCCCTGCAAGGAACAGTGCTGTAGGGGAAGGAAGAAATGTTAATGCTCTATGTCAGAGACCGGAGTACTTTGCAACTAGCACTAGGTGCTAGACTACCGCATGTGATAGGAAAGGAGCTGAAGGTTATTTAAACCTGCTCGTCCCTTCACGTGCCTTCTTTGGAGCATCACAGTGCAAGAGTACATCCATCATGCAGTTTCCGGTTTGGACTTGGACTGTGATTGGCAGGGGGTGGTGATCAAGTGGTCTCAGTAGACTTTGTCTTGTTTCTTTAATTTACCTGCTTTTTATTACTGTGGGAGAGGGTAGGGTGAATCATGATGTGTGGGCCCCATTGGGCCAGGGATGATACTTGTTTCAATTGCTTTTTCCCCATGAGGTTTGTGATAGGCACCTTTTTCCTCTTTTCTGGTGATTGCTTAGTGGTTCACAGTTTAGTCCCATCACTTGGTGTCATAGGCCCCAGTGGGCCCTAGTGTAGTTATGATTGTCTTTTCTTCAGTCATCTTTATCATATCAGGCCTTTGGGACATTGTAAGAATTAATTTTGTGAACACATGATCCATTTTCTATGTAGGTATATTTGATACACTCTCACAATCATTACTTTTTGCAGTTGCTTGTCTTTTTAGTATTGCCATCTTTGAAGGCCTTCTAGACCTATTTGACCTTTTTGGCATGTGTGTGCACTTCTTCCCTTGTCGCCTGGTGGTCTGCAGCTATTTTAAATCTTATGGTGAAGTTGGTTTGGGTCATTTTGGTTTTGAGGGCTATATGCATTGTTTTTAGTGGAGCACGGCCATTTTATTTTTGGGCAAACAGTGCTTTGTCAGCCATTATTTCCTCATGCAGTGCAATCATTTTGTTCTGCTCCTGTGGTTTTGTGGTTGCCGTTTTGTTTTGCTCACATGATGTCAGGGATATTTGTTTTTATCATGTTCTATGGCTGTGACTGTCGTGTTCAGACAATGCCACATGAGGCCCTACAGGGATGTAGGGAGGTAGGTAGTTCAGGTAGTGGGACCTTGTATGTAAGTGGTTTTCAGTGCTATGGTTTAGGGACCTTAGCGGCTCAGTATGCTTTGAGAAGAGATGTCAGAAAGGCTTTTGGGTGCAGTTGGTGGCATCTGTGAAATAAACTTTTGTGTTTATTTCTGTGTTCTGTGAAATAAACTTCTAAAAAAGGGGATAAGAATAAAATGATGGTTTTATCCCATTTAGATGCCTTGGATAAGCAATTCCAAACGGACAAGGTTGATATTTCAATTGAGAAGGAGCAAGTAGCTCCAGTTCCTGTGGCTTCCAAGGCAACTGACAACTTTGTTTGAGGGCAGTCAGATGAGTCTGCTGACCAGAGCACAACTCATTTAGAAACACTAAGGGTTAGCAAGAGAGTAAAATAGGTAAGGAGGTAGCTGAAGGTAGGGCAGTGGGCTCTTTTTCTTCTCCTCCAGTTACTAATTTGCATGTGTCTCCTTTACGTATGGTCCTCAAGAAGGCACCTGGTGAATTTACACTTATTCATCATTTGTCTTATCCCAAATGGGACCCAATTAATGATGTCATTCCTGTGGAACTGTATGGTGCATTATATGTCTTTTGATGCTGCCATAAGAGAAGAATGCAGGAACGGGGTAGGGGCAGAATTGGTGAAATGTGACATTGGCCATTTCTGCATGGGGTGAGGGAATCGCTCCATGCCGGTACTTACCAGACTTCTTGGCTCCACGCTTGGGTCCAGGCTGGTCCGGAGCAGTGCGTGGCCGCCGCTGTGCACTGCTCTGGGGACGAAAATGGCAGCTTTCAGTTGGTCGAGGCTCTCCACCAACCGCTGAAGTTTGCCAGCCTAAAGCCTGCCCCCAGCAGATCGCAGGCTCGCACTGGTGCGAGCCTTCAAATCTGCACCGGAGTGTGGGCACAGAGTGGCGCGCTCCATGCTTTTGAAAGACCTGTTTCAAACAGTCTTTCGAAAGCACGCTGGATGACCACTTTGGGTCATTCCGGAATGGGCTGAGGTGTGGAACTACACTAAGCAGGTCCGACCCAGTCCGCTCCCAGGTGCAGACATCCTCCCTGGAGGATGCTCTGCGCCGTTTCTTTAAGCCCGTGTGGAAATGGCCATTAAGTCTCCATTTCACCTCCTTCCAGTTCATCATCAGGATTTTGAGTTGTTAGGGTTCTGTTTTGAATGGTTCTGTTAGAAGGATAGAGCTCCTTCCATGGGATGTTCTATATTTTGTTCTGCATTTGAGAAGTTTAGTACTATTCAGGAGTGAGCCCTTAGAATTAGTTCAGGACTGAAAGTACCTTACTTTGATGATGTTTTGTTTTGTTTTGTTTATTGGAAGGGCTGGTACAGGGCACTGTGTCTCTTTAATGGAGGGATTTTATTGCTTCACAGAGGACTTAGGTATACTTCTGGCTCATGAGAAGACTCAGGGACCAGCTTTTTTTTTTATCTTGGTTCCCAGGAGAAGTTGGATGATATGAATAGGAGGGTGTTGTTCTTTGGGGGACTTAAGAAAGCCACTCTTGGGGAGTTTCAGGAGCTTAATTTTGCTTGTAGGGTGGTTGTTCCTGGTAGGGCCTTTTTAAGGTGTCTTTGTGATGCTGTCATGTGTGCAAGTCCCATCATAAGACTATGTTGATTGGGGGTATTAAGGAAGATTTGGGAAGGAAATACTGCAGGATCTTCTTCCATCTTTTGATGGGGTATTCTTCTGGAGGGATGAGCTGCAAGTTCAAGATGCCTTGCAGGTGTCTTTCAATACAGCAGGATCAATAGGTTTCAGTGTTGTGTTTAGAGGACATTGGTGTGCTCAGTCTTGATCTGAGGAATGGGCTCAGACTGGCTTATTGAGAGATTTGACCTTCTTGGAATGTTTTCAAATTGTGGTAACTATTTGGATTTCTGGTGTGATAACAAGGCAGGTGTCCATGGGATTAACATAATATCCTCCAAATCACCTGAAATTATGCACTTGGTCGGGGCTTTCATTTTTCAGTGTTTGTGATACAATATTTTGAATACAGCACTTCATGTGGCTGAAGGGAATAATAGGCTAGCTGAAGCTTTTTCCTGCCAAGAGATGGAGTACTTCAAATAGCTGACCCCAATGCAGACTCCAGCCCCATTCCAATGCTGTGGACCTGTGGAGTTGCGAAGGGTTGAGGTTGCCTAAGCCATTGATCTCTCATTGTCTCCTAGCACTAGACAGAGCTACCAGAAGGCTGAGAGGAAGTTTGAGTATTTTAGGATGGTTAACAAGTTTCAGGGTGTTTGGTCTATTCCTGTTGACCATATTCTGCAATACTGTGGCCCTTTTCGCACGGGTTTTCTGTCGCGTGACAGCCCCGTGAGCCTTGCGGGAGTGGGAGCATCGCTCTGCATGACGCACTCCCACTTCCGCCGAGCTCACGGGGCTGACGCTGAGCGAGCGCATATTTTTTTGATTTTCGCCTCAAAGTGAAAATCACCCACACTCGCGCAGCGCTCCTGGCGCCCACATGCACTTACCTCCTGTGCGGAGCGTTGGGGAGGCGGCCGGGTCGCGCTTCCTTTCCTCCGCCCCTGCGGAAGGAAGGGGCGGGGCGGGGTGCTAGCGCGACGGACGCAACACCTCCTGCTTCGCGCACGCGCGGGGGGGCCGGACGCAACACCTCCTGCTTGGCAAGGGGGGGCGGACGCGACAGCCTCCTGCTTGGCAAGGGGGGCGGACGCAACAACCTCCTGCTTGGCGAGGGGGGGGAACGCAACAGCCTCCTGCTTGGCAAGGGGGGCGGACACACGAGCTGCTGCCGCCTCCGGGAGGCTGCCGCTTCCCCGCTCGTTCCTTTGCCTGCGGAAGGAAGGAGGGGGTAAGCGGCAGCCTCCCGGAGAAGGCTTCTTGCGCGAGCCGCCCTCCCCTGCTCGCGCAAGAAGCCTTAATGCGAAAAGGGCCTGTGTTTCACTGAGGGACCAGGGGGCTGGCTCCTCAGCCCATCAGGACTAGGTTATCAGCATTGACCTTTGTTGCCAAGGCACAAGGTTATAGAAACACAACAATTTGTAAACATAGGACCTTGTCCTTCAGCCAGCCCAAGTCACTCCCACTGAGGTAAATGACTAAAACACCAGAAAAATGGCCAGTGTTCTCTTCAAACAAAAGAGGCAACAAACTGCTGCACCAGAGGCCTCTTCTCCCCTCTTCTCTGCCACTCCACTGTGGCAACATCACCCAGCCCAGTTGAGCTCCAAAATGGCGACCTGTCACATCACCACACAGCACATAGAAACCAACAGAGAAACAGAAACAACATTAGTACCACAAGAAAACCATAAATACTGAAGAGGACACACAAAGCACTTACCCACAGAAGACTTTCAGCACCTGACAAGCTGGATTGCCTGCTGGCCAAAGTGCATTGCAAAAGCTATAGGTGCAGCCCCAATCTGAAAGAATGGGTGTCAAACTTAACCCTGTGCAAGTCCAAGGCCTTTGAGGTAACTGTCCAAAACTGATACTTGGTCAGTAATGAGAGGCTAATGTAACAATGACAAAAAAAAAAAAAAAAGACTTGGAATAAGTAAAAATGCACCTTTGAAATTTGAAGAACAGCCCTTTTTTCAGACTACTTTACCCACTGCATTAAAGCAGAACCTGGGATATTAGTTAATTTGAATAAATATACTGAAGCCATCCATAAGTGAGCAATATTAGGTGGTATCATTCTTTTCAGTGGATGGACAACTCATGTAGCCTTGGGAAGTTCATCTGTTTTCTAGACACTGAGGAATACTAAATAAGCTGGTAAAATATTTCACAATGTTGCTCTGACTTCTTTGAATGGCTTGTGACCAGTGAAACTATGATTTAGACTTCAAAGCATGATATTGGGATCAGAGTTTGCCTGGTAATTTGTGAGAGGTAAATAGCATAGCATCTAAAACAGCATATAGCATGTTTTTGCTGCGGTCAAGCCAAGCCAAGCAATTTATCAGACATTTTCAGCAAATGCTCATGATTGCTTAAGAAAACCTGTTTGTGGCTTCATTGTGTAGCATGAAAAGTCCTTTGGGGGAAAAATCAGAACACTGTGCTTATTGCTGTGCAGTAACTGATAATGATATATCTGTTATATTGCTAGTTACATTCTATACCAGACTTTTGGACCTCAGTATGTATAACAATGCATTTTCTCCGATTAGAACACATTGAAGCTGACAGGAACATCTACTTCAGGATGACTCATCTCTTGAAGTGGATGGTGTTTCACCCAGGTCCTCAAAGTGGCTATAGAAGAAACTTGGCAATGAGCAAAAGAAAAGAATTGACAGCTTTCTAACAAGACCAAAGGGCTGTAGGAGAAATTGCTCATGGGAAGGATATCTGGAACAGAACCTTAGTAGGTGTTTATGTACTAAGATGAGAAGCCTCAGTTTCTGAGTGTTGGGTAGAGAAGATGAGAGACATAATGGACATATCTAAGATCATTTATGGTGGTAAAGTGAATATCAGTGGCAAGTTATGATTGTCCATAGATAGAAAAAAATACAGAAAAAGGCAGACCAGAGCTCTTGTCACTCTGTATAAGGAATCCAGCAAAACACTAGACATGACTTCTACAGAATCATTGGGAATTGAAATAACAACACTGAAGTGATTCATTATTGTGGGGAGAGGGAGCATTCAGACTATAGTCAAAATGTGACACTGCTTCATGCAGATTTTGGCACGCCTCCTTAGCCACACCACTCCATCTAGGCAACACCCTAGCAGTTGATCCAGAAAAAATGCAACTGGAGATAGCTGAAAAAACTGTGCTGTAACACACAGCTTCTCCAATCTCCTCCGTTTCCTCAACTGTTATTTTCATTTTGCTGTCTCTCCAGAGACACCAGGCAGAAGGCAGGCATGGAAATTCACCAGTTTGAAAGCTGAAGTACAGAGATTAGAGGCGAGAGAGTCACACAGATATGAACTAGGGGCATAGAGGAGCAACACTGCCATGTTTTTCACTTCCCTGGGCCATTTTAGGCTCAAGAGAAGCCTTTTGAAAAAAACAGGAAGTGAATCAGAAGTCATAAAGGCTGTGAGACTCCCAGGAACATCTGATCAATCACATTGGGTAGCAGGACACTATGCAGAGCTTGGACAAGTTACTTTTTTTGGAGTACTGCTTCCAGAATCCCTCCAACTAGCATATGCATACTACTGGGATAGTAGGTCCTTGTTCTGGTCTAGAAGAATCCTTCTTAACTTTAATTATTGTTCTTTTAATTTACAGACTTTACAAAACATAGTTAATTTACAAAAATGTCTACAACTTCCATTTCACAGAGTTTTGACACTTATGTATTGTTTATAGATTCTTAGGGAAAGGTAGTTTTTCTTTTCTATCCTAGACTGACATAATTTAGATACAGGGTTAAATTATGGAAATTGCAATGAATCATTTGAGATGCTATTCACTTCTTGAGCGCAATCATTATGTCCATTATTTAAGCCCCAACTCATGTAGTTTTCCATTATCAAAATGTATAATTACTAACATTGCTTGTAGCCATGGGTAAGTTTGAAGAGAAGAGGAAGTCTTGCAAATCACATAAGCGATTATATATTTTTATCTCTCAGGAGAGATTCCAAATTCCTCTCGGGCTCCTAACAGCTTTTTGGTTATGCATTTTTCCATGTGTATTATCCTCCTACAGAAATAATTTGGTAACAAAAGACCTACTTAGTATTCACACATATGGAAAAGTCTGTAAAATAAACACACTCAGCTGCTTGACATAAGTTCCTAAATGTTCTTCTTCAGAGAATAGATTCAATATGTCTTTTGCTACTCAGGGTAAATCAGAGGTATGCAATCTCTTCTATACCAGATGTTTTGGACTATGCTTTCCAGAATCCCTGGTCACTATGGCCCTTTCCACACGGGGGTTAAAAAACGGTGTAGAGTGACCTCTGACGGAGGTCGTCTACACCGTAAAGTGGATTGGGGTGGACTACTTTTGCATAGTTCCACACCCCAATCCGTGCAGGGGCGACCGGAAGTGGTGGCTCCGCATGCTTTTTAAAAACCACTTTTCCGGAGGTTTTTAAAAAGCACAGGGCGTGCAGCCCCGTGCAGCCCTGTCACAGCACCCGGTGTAGATTTGCAGGCGCGTGCAAGGGCATGCCTGCAGATCTGCAGGGGGCGGGCTTTCCAGCTGGCGAGCTTCTCCGGTTGGTGGAGAGCCTCCGCCAGTCGTAAGCCGCCATTTTGGGCAACACGGGACACCGCAGGACACCGAGGAGTGTGGAGCAGCGAAAATGCGCTGGTCCATGTGGTGACAGACTTACCTGATTTCAGGTAAGCTCCGTTGTACCATGTTTTCGCCCGTTTCTTCCTCCGCATGTGGAAAGGGCCTATGATTGCTGGTCAGGTATTATGGGAATTGTAATGCAAACCGATGTGGAACAGAAAACAAATATAACATATGCCAGGTTTACTTTTCCACTACAGAATTTTAGCATTATAATTCCACTTTGACTATACCAAGTATAGTCAAATATTAAAACTGTTCACTCCTATTAGTTCACAGACCAATAGGCAGGATACAAAAGAAAAAAGAACCATGGAGGGAAGAGCAAAGCAAGTTCAGAAACTATGTCTCTTTCAACAGCCAGTGTTATCTGTTGGCTTACACATGGGATCTGCTTTTCTACAGGCTTCATGTATAACCTACATAGTCTCAGTATATACAGTGGGATTTGTAAGTGGGCAGGCAGTTGAGAATGTCATCTGAAGTTCTTTGTCTTATATGTGCTTCCATACTTGAGTGGAAAAGAAACAGGTGTTGTAGGGGCAGGCTAGTCCTGGTTCTTTCTTCTTTCCATGTCTTTAACAGGCTGCAGATCATGAATTCTTATGTCTCTCTGTATGAGGCATATATCTTAACACCTGTGCAGCAATTCCTTGAAGTTCACTGGGTTTCTGTGTTCTTGCTGTCAGAGCTAAAGCGGAAGGTACCAGATTGAGTTCTCAGATCTCATGGCAATAACTAAAGTCTTAAGGAATAACTATGCTTCTCTGGTTCTCCAGTTAGGGAGACAAATCTCAGGACAAGCAGCGCTGGAGGAGGTTAAAAGTTGGCTGAATATATGAGGAAAGTTTAAAGCCTGGGTGCTTATCTCATCCCTGCATCCAACTGGTAGCAGGACTCACTGATCCAAAACTACAGAGTTTCTCTGTGTGTTATACTTGCATCAATTCAGGCAAGGTGGACATTGGGCAAATTATATGTAGAGGCAAACTGAGCTTCCAGAGGTTCCTGGGGATGTGATTTGCTAATCTTCTTTCTTTCATGGACCACACTTTGCCCACTCTTGGTGCTCTTTTCACATTACACAGTTGAAGTGCTACATTCTACTTTAACTGCTGTGGCAATGTCTTATGAAATTCTGAAACTGGATGCTAGGTGAGGCACTAGAGCTTTGTGTCTGAAAATTCCAAATATTCCTCCCTAAACTACAAACTACAAACTACAAATCCTGGTATTCCAAAGGACATTGCCATGGCAGTTAAAGTGGAATTATAATGCTACAATTCTGCAGCATAAAAGGAAACCTGGTATTTGTGATATTTGTTTAAGGTGATAGCACCAAAAATTCACACACTTACTCCCTCACACATGTACACACACATACACACACCACACAACAAGGACCTGTCTCTGTGGCATCATAAGGTCTCATTACTTGGTCTCAGATTTTGTTCTGAAATCTCAGGAAATGGGAAGGTGCTGACCTGGCAAACTTAGACTCTGATGTTTCTCTGAGTGGTACTTTATGTGATGCAGTACAATGAGATGGTATTAGGCATTTTCGTATCACTTTCATCCATGCTGATTGCCATGCTGGGACTTAGTGGTATTCCTATGGATTCTGTAGATATGGATGACAGGGTTGCTTTTTTCCTATATTTCCAGTGTGTGTATGACTGGGGAAAGTGCAAATACTTTCTTTTTTATTTTTCTCCTGGGAATGCCAAGTACCTGTCTTACACTGACACTGTGAATATGTAAATGAGATGCTGAAATGCTGGAATCATAAAATTGCCCACAGCAAAGCTGCAGTCATGGTGGTTTAATTTATATCTTGCCTTTCCCCCAGAGCTGGGACTTAAAGTGGCTTACAGAAATTAAAATCAATATGGTAAAAAGTTTCAAAAAGTTATTTCTGGAATGTCAGGAGGGAGGTTTGCTCTTAACAGAAAATATTAACCAAAGTTGATACCAATCAAGCCTCCAAGAGGAAACAAAGGCCCTCTCATGCATGATGTACTATTCCCACTAGAGGAGGGCTTTGCAAACAGTGTGCCAAGTCACCTGAAGTATGTAGGTGTGTTGTCTACAATCTTGAAAATGTATGTTATTATTTATAAATCATATATTTTTAAAATATATATGAAAAGTTTTCATGAGATATGTTGTGTCCCCATACATTTTGTTATTACAGTTTATGTATCTGTCTGTATCTTTTATAAGGGGTTAGCTTAACCTGCGGTTTGCTAGTAAAACTGAATTACTGTGTCGCAAAATGATGCATGTCTAAAAAGGTGTATCACCAACATGAAAAGTTTGGAAAGCTCTGCACTAGAAAGGTACATAGAAGGACATGTCCTGCAGATCTCAGTTCTCAGATATATAATACATACATATATATATATATGTGTGTATGTGTGTGATATATATATATATATATATATATATATATAGGGAGAGAGAGAGAGACGTGTTCTTTCAAGATTGCCAAATTTGGTAATTAGGTAATCCAGGTGAGGAGATAACACTTTATAGGATCAGTTAGGCATTGAATTTGACTTTTAGTGAAGCACTGAAGTAGGAGCTTATAAAGCAATTCTATAAAATCCAAGTGCTAATCAAGAACAAATGAGTGAAATTTTGTCTCTTATGAAGCTGCTAGTATCACTTGGCATGCTGAGTCCATTTCAGCTATTGTTCTATTTCAGTGCCTTGTGTTATGCTATAAATATCACAGCAGCTTTGTTTAAGAGAGGAAGAGAAAGGGAGGGAAGCTCTTTAGCACAGTGGACTGATGGAACCGAGCAAGCAAAATTTGCAAGCCATTATAGATTTTAAAGAACAAAGAATATTGATATTAAATGTTTGGGGTAGTACAAAATGCTATTATTTTTCAGAATATGTTAAGTGATTTCAGTGCATGTAAAATTTTTAATTGGCTTATTGTGTAATTATTAAGGACAAGGAGGCAAAATGAATAGCTGAACACCAAAACCCATCACCCAAAATTCTGAGTATCAACTTTAGTATCAAGAAATGGCATACATCACTACACCCGTACAAAATAACTGCAGTGGCAGATTGGGGCAATCAAATGGGCTTTGCTCTACTGGAGATCTGATCAGCAGTCAACAACATTGCGACCATTATTAAATCTTATTTCTCCTCTCATTCCCAAATTAATGAGAAGTCTTTATTTAGTTGTCTTTAAGAGGCTTTTAAGTGGCCTTAGAGTGTCTCTCCCATGATATCTTCACTCTTTCCCACACACTTCATCTCTCAGGGCCACAGACACGACTGCTTCTTGATAGTTCCTGAATACACAGTATAACATTGTGAGGCAAGCATCTTCATATTTACTCAAGCGCAACTCCTGTTGTGTGTAATGGAGCCTAACTATAACAAATGTGACCTTTTCGGGCGTTCAGACCTTGCTCAGTGCTGCTTCCTGCTATGCACATGCTGAGGACTCATTTGAGAGCATCTATAAAGTGCCTTGATCTTTCTAGGTCCCTTTGCCCTATAGCCATGACACTTTTTCAATTAAAAGAGGGCATTTGTATTTGCAGGATTATATTACCTCCCACTGTTGATATATTTTGTGTGTGTGTGTGTGTGTGTGTGTGTGTGTGTGTGTGGAATTAGGTTGAAATAATCAGGGATGCCCAGATAGTTTTGGGGCCCAGGGAAGATGTGAGTATGAAGGCCCTGCAAAAACCCATGGGAGGGGATCTAGTAAGCCATTTGTCAGGGCTGATGTAGGGACCATTGGGTACACACAGGAGAAGAAGACATTTTTGTGATCCCAGAGAAAATAGCTCCATTTCCCTCCTCTGGCAGACCTGGAAAATAGCAGAAGTGGGTAAGTAGGAAAACATGGACAAAATAAAGGGAATAATATCTTTAATGTATTGTAACTACGGTCACACGATAACCTTTTGAATGGTTATGCAATGTGCATGTGTGAGCCACAGTCATAAGCACCTAGAATCAATTATAGACATGGGCCATAAGTCTATGAAACAAACAAACAAGATGAAAATGGGGGATAGTTAAGGATTTTTTTCCCCCTGAAGCTGGAGGTCTTACTTGGCAAAATCTTAGCTGCATAATCCATAGTCATAGTTTTGCAAAACTCTTATAGGGTTTTACATGGAAAGCCTGATATAAAGCAAAAATTAATGCATCGATCCTTTGATTTGAATAACAGGATGCAAAAAGTCTAAAGGTCCAGCTAAGGATCAACTATTGTCTGGGAATAGAAAAGAAGTAATGGAAAACAGTTGACATGAAAAGCCTGTTAAGAATCACAAGGCAATTTTTCTGATACCCTGTTAACCTAATAGTTTCCTGGTAGCAACTTAAAGAGCTTCTTTCTCTTCTTTACATGGCTTGTCTCTTGTCTCATATGATAAGTTATCTAAACGATAATAATTTCAGACCACATCCCTATAAGGCCAAATGAAATTAAATGAGGAGGGGCTGCTGAAACCAATGCTTTCCTGGTTTTATTCATGCTTCCCAACCACCCAAGACACAAAAGAATCTCCATTACAGTCAGGATGCTGCCAGGAAGATGTTAATTGAGGGCACTTATATTACAACAACAACAATAATAAATTTCAGGCTGTGTCACCTGCTAGGAGCTGTTGATTCTCTAACTAAATGAGAAATGGAAAGGTGTGTTTTGTGGATAAGTGTTTGCAGTTCTCTTTATTGCTCAAGGGCTGTGAATGGAGGTGAAGAAACCAGGATATGAGAAGAATATAGAGGTTGTCTGGGCATCTAGCAAATACCATCTTATATAATAAGTGACATACTCATTTTATTTCTGAGTAATCCATGCCAAAATGTATTATTAGTGTAATTAAACTGCAACTTGCTGTACAATGTATATTAGTAAGCCTAGAAAACAAGTATATTTCTTTTCTTTTTGTTTTTGTTTTTAGGTACAGGAAAGAAATTGACTTTATTTCGAGATTAATATTCCACTGAACTAATGCATGCTGTCTAAATTGTGTATTAGGTGCTCTATCATGTGATACTTGTGCAGTTTCTAAAAAGCCAAGACAAATTAGCTAAATAATAAAAATGGTCCCCGTACTTAAAAGCCTGTCAATTTCACTGTTCTCGTAACAGCTCTTTCAATAATGCGAAGTGATTGAGAAAGAATAAATGATGCCTAACTTTGACCTTTCTTCTATTCAGCAGAGAATGGGGTTGTGATATGCTTAGAAAGTTATTGTAATTTTAAAGACACCCTTCACATAGAAGAATTTCGAAGCAAGTTTGCCCCACAAACCACAGAGATAATATACAGATTGCTTCTGAAGGTAAAGTCCTTGTCATTCCTGTGATAAACTCTGAGTGAATAAGCGTTTGAGTATCTACCCTACAAATAACATATGCTTTGCAAATTAGGTACCAATTTTTACTGGAACTTTTGAGCACCTGCATTTCCAGAGCAAAGCACTTTGTAATGAGCAGTCCTAGAATGATTTATCACAGTAGATACTCGGGGTGGTGGTGGTGGTGGTGGAATTGTTTCCTTTTGCTGTAACCTTCCACTGCCACCCTTCTCCTTCCCTTAATGGATCCCAACCACCTTGACTGCTTCCTTTTTGGTACTTATGCTATTTTCTTTCTTTCCTAGAATCTAGGTATACTTCCTTGAGACATAATGTACTTCCCCATCATCTATTCAATGATTCAGTGATTCAGTCTTGCCTCAGCAAGACTAAAACCACACTGTGCATAAAGCTATAGCATGCCCTGTGCCACTGTTTCTTTCAAGATACATTTTTATGTCCTGTTGGAAAAAATTAAAAAAAAAAGATTTTTGACATTTACTTAGATGATGGATGGATAGATAGACAGTTCAAGTCTAATTGATAAAGTATAGTGAATCACAGGAATTTGAACCTGCTGTCCATGTAGGGTTGGAGGAAAACCAGGTTGCTCTTGGCTACCCATTAATGAAACCTCCATTTGTAGAATGACCGAAAAACAAAAATCTAAGGAATGAGAGAAACTTATCCAGCCTTCTTGGGCTATGAAGAAATGGGATTTCTTTTTATTAGACTATAAAGTAGCAACAACTGGGGAACTACCAGTTAGATTGTTATATTGTGACCAGAATAATGCCCTACAGTGTTATAGTGCTATTATTCCATTTCCAATGTACTATGGAATCCTGGGGTTTGCAGTTTAGGGAGGAGCATTTAGACATCTCAGTCAGAGAGCTCTTTGGCCTCAGTAAACTACAAACCCCAGAATTCCACAGAATGTTGAAAGTAGAATAATAGCATGTAACATTGGAGTGCGGAAATTGCTTCTGTTTTCAGTTGGAAATTTTGCAATGTAAAGGGGCAACTTGATTTTTTTAAAAGCTAAAATGATTGAATTAGGATGGAATTTTAGTAAATGAATAAATTTATTATTTAGCAAAAGCCCTTAATTAAAAGACTGAAATTAATCTTTTAAATAAAACACCGTTTTAAAGATACAATACAAATATTTCACTAGCATCAGCTCATTTTACAGATCAGCAATAAAAACAGACACCCAAAATTTGTAATCCCTCTCGCTTTTTTCTCATCTTTGACATTAGTGAATTATTTTGTAATTAGCTTAATCCATGAATTTAATTCTTATTAATTAATAATTACAAGTTATTGCATTTTAATTAAATAAATGAGAGACACTGCTAAAAAACAAAGAAATCTTATATTATCCAGCAGGTTCTTTACCCAAAGCCTGGATTTTTACCAAAATGTTCTTAATTTAGTTATTCTATCATAGTTAGTGAATTAAAATGTTTAGTTCACAAGATCCCAACCACATATGTTAGTTCATGATCAGGATATGACAGTTTAGTTAATTCTAAGAGTTAATGGATTTAAATCAAGAAGCCTGGGAGGAGGTGGTAATCTTTTGATCCAAATGATCCTGCTGAGTCCAGACTGTAGAGAGTCTTCTCCTCCATCCTGGGAAACTAAATGTTGAAGGTTTAAAATCTGGGACCTTTTATTGGATCCATATATGGATCAGTAAACGAAAGAAAAGATGGAGGTAAGACTACATGGGAGGAAGAAAGTATGGGTGGCATGAATAAGAAATGTGGTTTTGAAAAAATTGTGTATCTATTTCCTTCTTTCCAAAGCTCAAAAGGGAATAGAGAGGTACAGCAGTTAAATCACAGATGGTGTATTTTAGCTTTACTTCGATAGGCCTTTTAGTGTAGGCGAATTTAAATAAATAATTTTAAATAAATTTAACAGGGAAATGTTGTGCACTTCTAATATAAATAGTTGAATTAGGCTGTATAGCTTATTAACAGTTAACTAAATGCATGCACCCTTGTCTGTCCTTTCTCTAACTGTGGCCCTGGTTTAACATCCCAGCAGATAGATCAGGCCATAGTAAGAGGGCACATAAGGGCACTAAAAAATACACAGGAAGCCACCCTCATCACCTGGTTGCCAAAGAACCTAACATCCATACCCTGTTTTTATCATATGTGCTTTTCTTTGGCTGATTTCATATTGGCTCATAAGGAAGTTCTGCAAAATTGACACAAATCCCTTGAGGACTTCATTATCAGAGCTTGTTCAGCGATAATATGTCAATACATTTCTCCTAGTAATTGAGATGCCTTGGTAACAGGACTGAAAGAGAAATGTTAAATTGTTTGCCCTGTGTGGCACACCTTTACTTCTCAGCTGCTGTTGTGGACTTCATTCTTCTTTGACGTAAATAGAAAGTTCTTTCAATGAAGATGCTCAACATGAATAGAATGTTGACGATTGATTCAGGCATTAATTTCAAATTACTCTTTGAAATATTATTAAGGAGATACCTATTTTCTTTGCAAGCTTTCTAGGGAATATCTTTATAACCTAAATTTCATTATACAGAAAGTCTTAGGGTGAGGCCATGAATCAATATTAATCCAATTAGTTCAACTAGGTAGCTTTCGTATTAATTTCTATCCTACCTTTCTCCCAATGTGGGATGAAAGCAGTTTATAACACAGATTAAAACAAAGTAGTGTTGAAAATCTAATGATAAAAAGTGGGTTGGACCAGGAAAACATATTAAATAATGGCTGGCAATCCTGCTGGCTAGCAAAATAGACCCATTGCATTAATTACTTTTGTCATTTCATGGAAAAGTATATTCAACACTTCAAATAAAAATCTCAAGATATAGTATCTATCTATCATGTGGGTGGGGAGTCAATTCTTCATGAAATTTGTACTTGGAGGAATTAGTAATTTTACCAGTATTCTTTCTGCTGTGAGAAAGTTCAAAGACTATTAATAGTTTGGGATGTCTTCTGCATTAAAACTGCACATGTTGGGTTTGTTTGTTTTGGCATAGACCCAAATTATAGCATCTATATTCTGTGTGCATGTGTGTGTTCACACACATCCCCATGACACACATTAGGGATTTAATTCTTCACTAATTTTGCTCCTGAAGGAAGGAATAAGAATTTTCTTCCTGCTCTGAAAAAGTCCTTGCAAACTGTTCAGTCTGCAGTTTAGGATTTATTCTGTGCAAAATTTGCATGTGGGTACTGTGAAGAAATATTCAGTGCTGAAGTTGTTGTTTACTATGTGCAAAATGTTATTTTATGAAGAAAATAACAGATGTTAATTTTATATAGTATGAACCCTAACCTTTTGAGAGTTTCTTGGCTTAATACTTTGGGCACTGTTCTCTGAAAGCAGATAGGCAACATTTCCAATATCCAATTTTTCAAATGTTTAATTATCAACATTTTGCTATATTAATTCATTTCTTTCCTTGTTTATTTTATATCCTGTCTTTGTCCCAGCTTGGGAGCCAAAACAGCTTACAACAATTTAAAAGAATACTCAACTAAAATCTTATTTTACATTTTTTTAAAAAAATAAACACTTCTGTTTTAAAAGCACATAGCTAGAACAATTTAATACACATTTAAATTTAAAAGGTAAAAGCACAGGAAACAACACTGAAAACTCTTTTCTGCAACGTGATGTATGAACCAAACATCTGTCTATACAAAAAGATCTTCCTGAGTGTGGAAAGAGGACAGAAAGAGCCAACAAAACCTCTTATAGGAGAGAGTTCCACATCTGGTAAGCAGCTACTGAGAAGATTCTCTCCCATGTCCTCACCTAACATGTCTGTGATGGTGCAGAATGAGAGAAAGCCACTCCCAAAAAATCTTAAAATTTGAGCAGGCTCACATAGGGAGATATGGTCCCTTTCCACAGGATGGTGGTGTCCCAGCATGGAGACAGAAGAGGCGCAGGACAGTGATGACACATCCACATGACCTTGTCGTGGTCCCCCCTCTTCTTGCATCACCAGCCAGTGTGATTGTGAGGTGTATCATTAACAGAGAAACTCTGTCAATGACCCCCCCCCAATCATGTGAGCTTTCCATCACAGCTGACCATGCAGAAGGGCCAGAAGGGTGATCGCATGCTTCCTTCCCCACTGCAGCCTAGGAAGAAGGCTGACTGCAGTGCAGAAGGAAGAGGCATGTCCCTCTCACTCCCTTCCACATGTATCTGGTCGGGGTGCAGAGGAGAGTGTTGGGGACACACACTCTTCAAAGCAGAGGTGCTGCTGGGACGATACTCAGATGTTGACAGAGCAAGGTAAGGTGCAGAAAGGGCCACAGTCTTTCAGGTAAACTGGACCTAAGCTATGTAGGATTTTAAAGGTCATAACTAGCACTTCGTATTCTGCTTGGGAATGGACTGATAATAAAGCAGTATCAATGGAAGAGTTTTATGTCCCCCATAACCAGGCTCAGTCAGCATCTTGGCTGCAGCATTTTGGACCCACTGAATGTTCTGAACAGTTTTCAAAGGCGGCCCCAAGTACAGTGCTTTACTATAATTCAAACAGAATGTAGTCAAGGAATGTGTCACTGTAGCTAGGTCTGACTTCTCAAGGAACAAGCACAGCTGGCACAGTAGGTTTTTGCAATGAAAATGCTATTTTGACCATCACCAGAATAGCCTAGTCATAGGCTAAATCCTATTCCCTGATCTGCTTTATGACTGACCAAGAGCACCTCTGTCAGAATTAAGTTTCAGTTTGTTTGTTCTCATCCATTCCATTAGTAGAGTTTGGTGTTATCAGCATACTTGTTACTCCAAACCTCAAAAACTCTGGATAACCTCTCCCATGTCTTGTACAGTTGACTTAATCCAGCATCAGTTTCCCATTGTGAAAAAAACAGATTTAATAATCAGAAGTTGTTTTATGTTGAGTCAAATGAGGGCAATCTAACTGAGTGTTATCAGCTTTGATTAGCAGTAGCTCTTCAGAGTTTCAGGCAGAATCTTTTTCTAGTCCTACCTGGGAATTCCTAGTATTTCTTAGCGGTTTCTTGTACTAAGTAGGCCCAACTCTTCTTAGCTTCCGAAACCATCAAGATCAGGTGGGTTCAAGTGGTAGCTTAATATAATTTTGAGCTCAATGTTATAGATA
This sequence comes from Ctenosaura bakeri, assembly GCA_948474755.1. Lineage (NCBI taxonomy): Eukaryota > Metazoa > Chordata > Lepidosauria > Squamata > Iguanidae > Ctenosaura > Ctenosaura bakeri. Next base: position 454,503 of record CAOLHI010000539.1, on the reverse strand, counting down.
GTCAAGTACTTTATAAACAACTGTATCTGCACAGTGTATAACTTTATTTTCCAAAGCCAGCTTGAGCTGTAGGGCCTTTGTTTTTCATGGAAAATAGGGGCATCTGGAAAGGTTCAATCAAATCTAATTTTCATGTTGTTTACACTCATGGTTGCTTACCTGTAAGAAGTCATATTTGTGCCTAAGAGGACAAAATTAATGGATTTGTAATCACCTGAGATAAAATGTACCGAAAAGACTGAGGCATTGTTACGCCTACATTTTCCAGAATAATTCCTACCCTGTCAGTACGTGATGGATTAAAAGGATTTCTAATGGAGTGGTGTTCTCTCTCTCTCTCTCTCTCTCAAACATGAAACAGAAGAAACATAACAGCTTGGTAGAATATTTTTATCAAGTAACTACATAAGAAATAATCTGTGGCTTTGTTGACTGAGGCACTCAGGTTTGAAAATTTTCAAAACAAATATGTTATCCCCATAACTTTGCAGCGGGGGCTGATTCACAATATATTTCATAAGTGCAGCTAGCCAGATAGTAAGGTGAAATGTGAAATGATTATTGCCATGTAGCCTGAAATGAATTGATGATGAAGGACTATATCAGTGCACCAATTTCAGTTATGGAATATAGCCTGAAATTCTTCTAACAGAGCTTGACATTCTTCTATATTCTTAAAGTCTAATGCTATACATCTTTTCCAATAAGTTTTATCCTTTTTAACCTGCAAGTTTTATACTTGTGAGTTTTCAAGTGTTTAGTGGATCTTTCTCATATGTTAGCACTGAAATGATGGCAATCTTTAAAAACTAATTTCATCATGTTAGCTGATGATATGTTCTTTGACACTTCTTGGTCAACCATCTAGTCCTGAGAAACATAGAAAACAATATTAATGGCACTCCTTATTACCATACAGCTTTCACTATTGCATAGTTCTTCCAAAAAGGTCAACAATCTTTTACAATTTTTCCCCTCAACAATTGATACAGGATTCATCAGTTCTACACATGGACCATTAACATTCTTTGTTTTCTTGTTATCCTTGCTCCATTCCTAGCTTCTTTTTCTGCCACTGGGTAAAAATGGAGCGAATGGATGCCTTAACCTTGTACAACAATATAAACAAGCTTTTACCAACCAAAATGTAAAGGGAAAAATAATAATAAATTGATACCAAGATCCTCGGCGTACCAGAGTAAATATTTCCTTGTATCACATCAAATTGGCTGCAAAAGTAAGTCAGCTTGTTAAAATTCACTGGGAAGGAAAATGCACATCCATTACTAGATAACAACTGACTTCCACTTGATTGTGTGTTGCTAATCTTCCTCCCTTGACATCATTCACAGGTAGCTTGAGAAATTATGTTGCTATATTCTTTGATGTATAAATAGGAATTTATAATGGAAAAGCTGTCACAACCCGAAGTGTAGCTGTCTCAAACACATGGCCCTAATCAACAATGTATTAATTAGCAGTACAGAGACAAAACACCTCAGGGAGACAGATCTTTCTATTCCCTCCCCCGTATACTCATGGCACTGCTCTTCAGAGATCTCTTCAAGTCTCACCGTTTGGATACAGGGATGTTTTCCTGAGGAACAAATATTCATCTAGATACCAATGGTGTAAGATCCCTGAAATACATTTTGTTCCTCATGGGTATTTGTAGGGCTGCATAAATGGTACAAACTGGCAGGACCTAAGTTAATTGAAGTTAAAAAAAAAGAAAGAAAGAAAAGCTGATTTCTCTGTAAAACTGTGGAGAAAACAATCTATATTGTTCCAGTGTTACCCTGTGTGTTGGGGGTCCCGGGAGGGGCACCCAAATTACCAAATAAAAACACAAGATGGGGGGAATTAACTCGAACACTCTCTTAAGCTAACGAGAGGCAGGGTAACTTTAGCTGGGATCTTTTACCCTATGTCTACAGTGTCGGGTCAGAGAGTGGTTAGACAAGTTCTAAAGTAACAAATAATATTTTATTATGGACAAACAACACGAAAGACACAACATACACTAACTAACTGAGAAATAGAAATAGAGAGTTGTGGGGGAATAGGTAATATGACACCTGGTCTCGTCGTCCTGGAGAGAAACGGAGGTTGCAGGGCAAGAAAGCTCAGGGCAGTTCGCTGAGGGGAGCTCACTGGACAAACCGACAGCAAGGCGGGATGGAAGTCCAAAGTAGTCCAAAGAAGACTTGAAAATGGGGACCTTTTATAGGGTGGATTTTACCTACAGGCCATGCCATGCTCAGTGAGAACAAAGGAAATTTCTAGCTGGACAAAGGCGTTGGAAAAGGTCAGGTTTTACATGATGGGCTTAGCGCTTGATGACAATAGTATGGCCAATATGCAAATGGCCCAACATAAAGGAATGGTTCGGCACTCGGCCGTGCGTCTTTGTGTAGATTTGCACTGAGCAAGGCCGGTTTGCAAGAAGGTGTTCCCTGAAGCATCAAAGAGGCTTAAGTTGCCTGCCTAAATGAGGTTTGGAATTCACAACCATTAACGGCTGCACCTAATACGTGCTTGTCTGGTGGACCTCTGCAAACACGTGGAGTAGGGTGGCAGAGAAAGGTCAAGTAGAGGCCAAATTATTTGATATCAAACGATATCTAGTGCTCTCACCAGACATATCATAACCGTGGTAATACCAGAATAACTTATCTGTATTTTTGATCTTGAGACAGATTGTTGAGTGGATCTGAACAGGTTTTTGTTAGGTTTTGATTGCCTAGGGAAGAGAATTTGTTGCTTTGTGCATCCCCAAGTAAGTCTTGGACATGTAGTGATACTTCTTTGCTTCTCTTGGATACCAGGGCACTTTGAAACAACATATGGGGAGTATATTGAAATTAACTCAGAAGATCACCATCTCTTGGGAGAAACTTAAGGCGCACAGCAGGAGACAGGTTTTCAAAAATAGGTTTTTGAGTATCCAATTCAGTTGTTGATGAATTTTTATCTCATTAAAAATGTAAAGTAGCCATTATTATAGCCTGGATGTGATATTCTGAATATAATTCATAAATGTAGGACTCTGAAAATATGTTATTGGGAACATGAAACGAGCTATGTGTATAGGTCAAGAAATTTGACAGATTCAGGGTTATTTGTTCTAAAGAAGAAACACTGAGTGTTTAGTCAAGCTAACTATCAACAATAAGCTAAAGGGAGATTCTAGCTGAAAAAAAGAAAAAAAATGGGAAAGCGAAAAAGATGTACTTCATTAGTATTATAGTCCTTAATCATTAATCAATCTGAAGAATAAATGCTGCTATTATCTGATGGCTGGTAGCCAGAATAATGGTGGCCAGTTACACACTTGTGATTGGATCACAAGAGATTGGATATTTAATGGCCATAAGCAGAAGACCAGGTAACAATCACTCCTGATAGGTGGGAAGACAAACAAAGAGGAATTAGAGATAGTATAACAGTTAATCCCAGAGACTCAAATGGTAGGTTGTTTATTAGCCTTCATTCATGTCATACTTAGCTGTTTCTGACAGCCTTTCTGCTGTTAATGCTGTTCCAGACTGGTAAATACTCTAAGTGCTGGTAAGAGACAGGGAAAGAACAACTTCTTCCTAAATAGAGGGTATTAGATACTGTGCTATAATGCAATGTCTGTCATTAAGTATAACAGGTGCTACAGATTTGAGCCAGCGTGTTATAGTGGCTTTAGTGTTGGACTATGACTCTACAGACCAGAGTTCCAATCTCCACTCAGCCATGGAAACCCATGGGCAACACAAATTATACAATAATAAAGTTGGAAGAGACCAGAGGTGTCATCCAATCCAACTCCCTGCCATGCAGGAACACACATAAAACACTCCCAAAAGATGATCATCCAGCCTCTGCTCACAAAACCTCCAAAGAAGGAGACTCCAACACACTCCAAGGCAGCATATTCCAATGCTAGACAGCTTTTACCATCAGGAAATTCTTCCTGAGGTTTAGGTGGAATCTCTTTTCCTGTAGTTTCGATCCATTGCTCCTTGTCCTAGTCTCTGGAACAGTGGAAAACAAGCCTATTCTTCTTTGATATGATCTCCTTTCAAATATTTATGCATGGCTATCATGTCCCCTCTTAACTGAGTTTAGTCTGAGCTTGCAGACTAAACATAGCTCCCTAAGCCACTACTCATAGACCATGGCATTCAGTCCCTTCACCATTTTGGTCTCCCTCCTCTGGACACATTCTAGCATGCCAATATCTCTGGACACATTCTAGCATGTCATTTTGTTGCTGGCTGCTTCAGAAGGGTTCTTTTTTGTCCATTAAGTTTCCCTGCCTCCAGCTTTGAACTTTCTCCCACATGGACTATAGCCCAAGTCCATATGGACTACAACCCAAGCCCAAAATAGATTGTTGCCTGGGAGTAGTAAGAAGTTAGGTTCTGAGGCATGGGATTTCATTTTATAGTTATTTTATAACTCTTTATTTCAGTTTGTCACTCACTTGCATCTATCTTTTCTTTCCACCTCCATCAACAGAGTTCATTTATTCTCCAAATGCCTTGTTGTTAAAGGTTAGTATGGAATTATTAATTTTCAGGAGAAATTATAGATCCACCAGACAAGCAACAATAAGAGTACTGTACAGGTACAAAGACTGGTCTGTGAATTAAGGTCTGTTGTTAATCTGAGAGCCTCTGGGAATATGTAGAATATTTTTTCCACAACTGAATCACTGCATCGTTTCTGCTGCTCTACTCCCAATGAAGACGTGTGGTCTACCCAGATCAGAGAGAGAGCACAGGTTGTTCATACAATAGCCAGGGATTCCAAATAGAATCTATGGTGTCTGCAGCTTAATGATCAGGTAATCTAACAAGCACACTCTTCCCTGCAACCTTACTGTAATGATGTGACTATAGCAGGTGGGTAAAAGGAAGGATGTGGTGGGTGAGTAAAAAGCAGAATGGGGAGCAGGAGGGGGAAGCCAAGAAAGAGAGGAGTGGGTGATGGATTTGAGGAAACTTTTCATTTAATTATCTAATGTGACTAAAACTCTAGAGAACTGCAAAGAATTTCATTTCAGCCTACCCCCAAATAATATACAATAACGTACAATCAAAATCAATCCAGAATACAATCAGCAGGTTACTGAAGAGAATACTGAAGAGAGTGCACTCCCACACATCCCCAGAAAGGCTCCAAGCACTTTCTTTTCATGCTAGCCATAGAAAGGAACTGCCTTTGGGCCTAAAAGGCCTTTCTGAAAGGGCCCCAAATATTATATAATATTTGTATATTACACCAATATATACAATAGAAACCAGCCCAGGACACAATCAATAGAGAAGGTCAAGTTACTGAACAAACTTATAATATACCCTATATCAACCCAAAAGACTCCAAACACTTTCTTTCCATAAAGACCCAATTGGGGGGGGCATTGTGAAAGGGACCAGGCTGCTTGAAGGTTTTTATCTCCTGTTAAGCAAGCAAATCACTCCCATCAACCCATCATTCACTGCCGTGACTCATTTTTTCCTTCTTTGCATTCTTATTTTTCTTTTCTTTCCCAGACCTAGCTGTTCTGTTTCACAAGCCTGACTATCTGAACAGAGAGTTATTTCACTTTTCCTCTGTTTTGTCTTCTCAAAGAAATCACACAGATAATTCTGCCTATCCACAGAGTCACATGCACATTTCCTCCAGTTCCAATATTTGACATCCTAATGTGCCAGTCTTTCCTGTTTTACTGGATGTGACACTCACCCCAGTAAATACTAATGAATTCTCATGAGCTAATTCACTGGATAATATTTTTAATTTCAGTATTATTTGGGGAATTTAGAAAGCTGGTGAAATCATTAAAATGATGTAAGAATTTAACATATTAATTGCTAAGTTATCTCCAAATCTCTTGGTGACAGTCCCCATGGGTCATGCCTCCAGAAGGGCTTAAAAGAGCAGGGAACTGTGTTGAACCCTAGTCTCAAAATGATTAGTGGTGTTTTGAAGGGAGAGGTTCCAGGTGATGTTATTTCATGCTCATGAAAATGTCCTGGCATTTTCACATGGCAGTGCAAAACCTCCCATTATGCCATTCTGCTCACAGACTGACCCACTGGAACATTATTACTGCTACGTTCCACTCCCATTGTATGATGATTAGAAACAGGGAAATCGAACAGTTTCACTTTCTCTTATATTTAGGCTGAGACCTCACATCACTGAGAATAGCATAAAAGTTCTGCCAGAAGAACAATACTATGACTCCCCTCTCATGAGCTCAACAACTCATCATTTCCCTAAAAATTTCTCCCTCCATAGCCTATCAGTGGTTGGTAGAGAGAAGGGTGGGGACCACAGAAACATTTGGATATGACCTCAAAGCCAAAAACAGAATGATGGCATGTGGTGAGATCTGCTAGCATCCTCTAGAGGTCTTGGTAGATAATATCATTCTTATCTGGCAATGGAGATATAGCCAGAGGCATCTCTGACCCCTCCCATTCTCCACTATCCACTGAATGACCATTGGGGGAAGCTATCATAGCAGAACGGTGAGTCTAGGAGGGGAGGAGGTCGTTGCAGAGAGAAGAAGATAATGCCAATTTCTGCAACGAGAAAAAAAGTCATACAGAGGTATATGTTGAACTTATATTTGTGTATGTCACTAAGAGAATACTGGCCTTAAGTTTTTTTAACATTCTGAATATAAACAAATTTGCTAATTGTGGTAAATTCTTCAGGGACCAAACTGAAAACAAAATTTTCCCTTTTGTACAAGCCAGATTCAAGTTCAGTTTCTCACATGGAGGGGACTGTTACTGCAGTCCAGGCCTACCCAGAGATAGCACTTGATATCATTTTGATATCAAACCATTCAGCCTTCCTCTGCCACCCCGCTCCACGTGTTTGCGAGGCCTCCGAACGAGCACGTAAACAGGTGCGGCCGATAATTGCTGAACATTCCATTCTCCACCTAGGCAGGCCGGACAGAGCCGGTTCATCGCTTCAGGGACCTCTCCGGCAAACACTCTTTTGCTTATGTGCAATAATAACAAAGGCCACCTGCCCCAAGCAGGCAGCCTTACAAAGCTGTACTGAGTGCTCCGCATTTGCATACTGGCTACACTATTGTTAAATCGGCGCTAAGCCAATCATGCTAAACTCTGACCTTTCCGAAGCTTTGTCCCGCTCCTAAATCGCATTGTTCTCACCGAGTAAAGTATGACCTGCAGTCACAATTCACCCTATAAAAGCCCCCAATTCTGAGACCATCCTCGGATCGCTCCAGACTTCCATCCCGCCTTGCTGCCACTTTGGCGAGCGCCCCTCAGCGAACCGCACTGAGCTTCTTCCCTGCACCCCAACGAACGCTATCTTCATATCTCTTCAGGACTACGAGACAGGTGTCATATCACCCACTTCCTTCCGAAAATCCCTACTTCCAGTTCCTTAGTTAGCTGTATGATTGTGTTGTCTTTAAAGTTTGTCTGTATTTAATAAAACATCGTTTTTGCTACTTTATACCATCTGACTGCTTGACTGACCTGACCCCGTAGACGCTGGGTTGCAAGATCCTGCTAAGTTACCCTGCCTCTCACTGGCTTTAGCGAGTGCTCCAGCTAATTTTCCCCAAGTCGTTGTTGCTGTTGTTCGGTTATTTGGGCGCCCTCACGGGCCCCCGCAGAGAACAGGGTAACAGGACCACACTATATCTGCATGTATTTTTAAAAAAAGATTGGTACTAAAGGTGAAGAGCCTCTCCAAAGAAGGAGAGATGGCAACCTTCATTCAGCAATGACATAGTTGAAAACATAGGAATCCAATCCCAGACTCTTAAGAATTGCACACTTGTAGAACTGGAGTTAGATGTCAATTTTGGTTTCTCCCACATGCAATTTTTTAACATTTCCAGTTTGTTCCATTATGAAAACATTGCTGACTGGTGCCTCCCATGTCAGCAGGCTAGTGAATCTCTCTAGTTTTCATTCAAATTTTAAAGCAGCTATCCAAGGTGCTGAAATTGTTTGAGAGTGCTAGGGCTCAGGATGATAGATAGCTCCTTTAAAATTCAGATTAGAACCTGTCCCAATAGCACCGTCCCACTGGCATCAGAACCACTAGCTTCTACTGCCTTAGCATGAAAAAATGTATAGATTTTGGTAAATCCATGGACTGAAACTAAATTCCCACCCTTTCCTAATGGTGACTGACTTAAGGACACCCTTAGGCACACATCAGCAAAGCAGGGACACTCCATTAGAACTGAATCATGTGTCTGATCATGTATAAAGTACAGATAATGACTGGGAAATAATGGAAGACCCAGTGTTTCCAACCTTGGAGTAAGTATATGTTGCTTGACATGCAATAGCTATTTGAAATGTTTGGATTATCATTTTAACTGCCATTAAGGATCTGTATGTTGGCACATAGGTTTGTGGAAGTATTATCTGTACTAGTGAAGGCAGCCAGCCCTGACACATTGTTGGGCTAAGACAGTAAACATTTAACCAACCTAAGTTGTTTCCGCACTAGAGTGTGATAGCATTATGATTCCACTTTCAACATCCTATGGAATCCTGGGGTTTGCAGTTTTGGGAGGGGAATCATAGTGCTATCACACTCTAGTGCGGAAATGGCCTTAGGAATAATGTTTAGAAGAAAGATGGAAGATTCATTCAAGCTGGAACTCAAAATAGCAGGGGCAAAATGTTCTGTTGCTGCATGGAAGCGATATCAGTTCCTTCAAAAGAATATAGATATATGCATGAACTAGAATTCAAATTCATTTTGTCTCTTGTTCATTCCATTTATATTTGTTTGTTCTGTCACCAAGGGGCCCAGCCTGTAGTATTACCTGCAAACACAGAGATACCATCAAAATAGTTATCCTAAGCTCTACCATATTAAATGGCAAGCAGAAAAGAGCAGGAGCCACCTGAATTTTTATTGCATTTCTTTCTTTCTTTCTTTCTTTCTTTCTTTCTTTCTTTCTTTCTTTCTTTCTTTCTTTCTTTCTTTCCTCCTTTAAGAAACTGCCTTTAATTTATAATCTTCCTCCTGCAGCTGCTTGTCCTTTATGAAATGGCAAAGATGGAAATGGAGCTTTCAAACTGAATGACATTGCAGCTGGAGTGAGAACAAAAGGCTGCAAATCTCATAAACTGGTGACTTCCCTAAAATTGACTGGAAAGAGAAAAAGAGATCACAAGGTGGAAAATGCTAAGTAAACAGAATTGCTTATGACTCATACTTCAACTCATCTCAAATATTAGTCAGAAAAATTGTTTTGTATTGAAAGGATCAGGAATTCCTCACTTGGATCACCCCTGCCTTTTGAGTCATGGAATGGATCTTTGCCATGTTGCTTCAGAAAAAAATCAAGAGAGGCAGTGTAGTTTATCCATTCGAGCGTTGGATGGGAACTCAAGAAATCTTAGACCCAGTTGCCATCTGAACCGTGGTATTTACAAGGTAATTTTGGGCCACTCACCCTTCAATCACCCTGGCCAAACTGACTAGGGCCATTTCTGCACTACATTGTTATAGTGCTATTATTCCACTTTCAACATCCTGTGGAATTCTGGGGTTTGTAGTTTACTGAGGCCAAAGATCTCTCTGGCTGGGAATTCTAAATGCCACTCCCTAAACTGCGAACCCCAAGATTCCATAGGACGTTGAAAGTGAAATAATAACAGTGTAGGCCTAGGTTGCTGTGAGGATAAAGCAGAGAAGTGGGAAGATATGTATGCCATCTTGAGTTCATTGGAGGAGAGGTGGGAGGTAGATGTAACTAATCTATAAATAACTAATTGACCTATAGGCAAATCATGGTGCAATTATTCTAGCGTTGACAAGGTCAAAATATTAAAAGCTGTGTTCGATTGGGAAGAACAAGAAACACAGAGAAAGCAATGTGATAGCATTTTAAGGGAGCCTACAAAGCTAGAGGTCAGAACTGTCCACCTAGCCCTGCATTGCCTACTGCATGGATCTCCAGGACTTAAGAGGATATTAACTGGTCCTTTGAGACTCTCTGCTACCAAGCTCCCATGCCATTAATACAAGAGCTTGGAAACGTTATTTTGTTGGCCAAGCTGGTTGGGGGATTCTTGGAGTTGTAGCCCCTCAATGTAACTTTTCAGAGCTCTCTTCTATTGCTCAATCTATTGGATATAAACTGTAGGCTTACACAAATTTCTTCATCAGGTAAGATGTTTAGGAGTTTAGAAGGAACTATGGAGAAATTGAGCCAGATCAAGTTTTTCTGTTTTGTTTTAATTTTGGTTTTGGTTTTACAAGCTAATACTATGGTGGCATGATAGTATTGTCATAATAGCATTGTACTTTAAGGGGACAACACTAGAAAAGTGGTACAAAAACTTCCAAGGAGGACAAAGCTCTAAAGGGAACACTGTGTGCTCTGCTTCAAAAATAGGAAAACTGGTGCTTAGATTGTTTGTTTTCCAATAATATTTTGAGAATGAAAAGATCAGTGGAAAATTGCACAAATTTGCAATGATTTGATTTGAAAGTACATACATGCCACTTTGTTAGTAACAGATTTTGTGGCTGACAGGGTGGTATACCCTCAAAATTCGACACACTAGTGCAGGAGTAGGGAAAATGTGGCCCTTGAAGTCCCCACCAGTCTCCAAAGCCCCACAACACATTTTTTTTGGTAAAGAAAATGTGACTTTCACCTCAAAACTGCTCAGAAAGTTCTCCATGTAGAGAAAATACTCCCAGAACCCTCACCCCTATAAATTTATAATTTTTTCCCCAAATTTTATCTCTCAAAGTGAGGCCAGGAAGTGATGTGATGTCACATCTGGTTGCCATTTTGAAAAGCATTCTGAAGAGAAACGGGTATTTTGGCATGATGGGGGATGTAGTTCATGGAAGGGGTGCTGGGAGGGGATTGGCTAGAGCTGTTACTAGACCTTCAGCTGGGTTTGACAAGTGATAGAAACCATGCAATGAGCTAATGTGTGAAGGTCTTTGTGTCCTCCACTGGAGCAAGACAGTGATGGAAATAAAGTATTTTTTTGCTCCCCCTGGGGTCCTGGTCAAAACCAGAGGGTCCATGTTTACAATTTATACATTTTTAAAACAACAACAACAATCAATTGTTAATTGTTTGAATGATGTCATGTCAAGTTTGGCCTTGAAGAAAACCAACCTGCCTAATAGTATATTGGTTTTCTTCTTCACTATCTGTAAAAACTTCCCATTTAAACACCAAATTAGGGTCAAACTAGATGTTGCAGCACATCCATATTAATTTTTTTCAGAATATCTGCCTGCTTCACATATAAAATAATGTGACATAGAGGTTTGGAGAAGGTTTGCATGAGATTTGGGTTGAAGTGCTCATTCAGCTAGTAGCCTTTGAAAACTACCTTAGTGCCTAACTGCCTCTTAACCTCTCATCCTTCAGCCTAACTTGATTCAGAGGATTGTTACAGAGGGATAATTTTCATTCAATCAGTGCTTCTTGGCAGAACAATGGAATAAAATCTCTCAAATAACTGAAAACTTTTAAAAAAGCAGAGGATTGGAGTCTAATTTTTGCATGTAATGGAACATGCAGGCAAGGAGAACACAGCAGCCTCCCATCCCCTGCCTTATCTTGTCCACTGTGTAGCTTGCTGCTTTCTTCTTTTGTCACAGATGACCTTTCATACCAGAAATGATCTGGACAGAGGTGAAAAATTACTTGAAGCAAGGCAACACAGGCAACAAAAAACTGATGGGGGGAATCAGTGTGGTATAGTGATTTGAGCATTGGACTACAACCCTGGAGACCAGAGTTCGATTTCACACTTGGCCTTGGAAAACCACTGGGTGAACTTGGGCCCATCACCCGCTCTCAGTCCCAGAAAAGCCCATAATAGAGTTGCCATAAGCCAGAAAAAAACTTGAAGGCACACAAGAACAAACAGACCTATTTGGCTGGCTGTGATTCTGCTCCTCTCCACACATAAAGACTGTCCTTCTAACTCTTCCTTGTTAGTGGCTGGGGCAGATCACATCAATAAGGTTCATAGGCCTGCTCCCATTTGACCATTTGTTCAATTTGTGCCAAGACTCAGAACAGATATGCATCCAAATTTACTGGGAAAGTGTCTCAACAGCATATAACTATATTTCTTATTTATACAAAGCTTTCTGAAAGTGTCCTTGCAGAATCTGGATTTACTAGAATTTAAGGGCAGCAGATTATGCCCATGGAGTGCATATTATATCACTAATTTCTCATAAAAATAAGTTTCATGGGGAACCATTTGTGGTGTGAGTGCATTTTTTGCCAATAGGTTATTTCCCCTCTTAGATTTTTAAATGCTGTGCACTCTTTCAGTGCCCTTGGCCCAGTAAGTGAAACTTACCACAATGAGCAGTGCCAGATGACATTGAAAAATGATCTGTCACTAGTGTGAGCAGGACAGAGTTAGGAGAGCTTTATCATGGGAGGCAGAAAAGATTAATGTTAGCCTCAGCTTGAGTCAATCAGTGTCAAAACTAACCAAAGCAATTGATTAAATGGAAACGCTTAACAGAGTCTGTTATCAATAAATAAGGATGAATATTGATGCTGATCTAGAAGATCTGATGCTAGGAGACTTCTTAGTTCAATATGTTGCTTCCTGAAAAGGCCCATGTAGATGAGTTTAGGAAGCTCACAAGCACAGCTGTTTCATGTTGAACATTTACAGTGTTATGGTTCCATTTTAACTGCTATAGCTGCATGCTATGAAATTCTGAGTTTTGTACTATGCTGAGGCATTACTTCTCTCTGGTTGAAAATTCTAAATATCCCTCCCTAAACTGCAGTCCCAGGATTTCATAGGGTGGAACCATGACGGTTAAAATAGAATCACAGAATTGTATGAAAGGGCCTACAGGACCTTGTCTACAGTCTCATTCACCTGACAATACAGATGTTTTGTTTTATTTTGTTTTTGTTTGGCATTAACAACTCCTAGAATCCACAGAAGGCATGGCACCTGGCCTACCAGCTAATCAGCCTCAGGGCTAATAGTTGATAACAGGGTAGTTATCCATGAATTTCTATAATCTCTCTCCGATACGTAATCTGAGATGGACTGTATCTATTGACATGGTTTTAACATTAGTCCCAGTCTCAGCGCCTGCAGTAGTTTCTGCCAAATGGAAGCAACTTGAAGGCCATGGAAATCATGATTTGGCAGGAAGTGTGTACAGCCTCTGCCTTGGATTTGCCATTACCAGCCTGCAAGGAGAGGATGTTAGTATAACACAGAACCAGGCTTGTTGCCCTTAGCTGAAAGGTTGGTGTGATTTTTCGACTGGAAAACTATAGACACATGTTATCTGGAGCTTATAGTTATTTTCTCTGTTTTTATGGATCTAAGAAAAGAATCAGTGAAGAAAACTAGACATTCAGAAGACTGGAGGCCACGTGGAAGGAGATTATGTAATAATCATTGTTCATTTTCTCCAAGTTCATTTATTATTTGTAACCTTCTTTTCCTTCCCAAGAAAGCTGCCAAAGCAAAATACAAGGGAAAAAAGAGGCCCCAATAAGAGAATAATCAGAATACAGTCGGCCCTCTTTATTTGCATGTTTAATGTTTGTGGATTTGATTATTTGCAGATTGTTTGCCACCACCACCGCTGGCACCTTACTGTATTTTTAATGGCAATAGCAATAGCAGTTACATTTCTATACTGTTTATCAGTGTTGAGCACTCTCTAAGCAGTTTACAATGTGTTTAGCTAATTGCCCCCAACAAGCTGGATACTCATTTTACTGACTATGGAGGGCTGGAGGGCTGAGTCAACTGGACCCCTGCAGGATCGAGCTCACAACGTTGTGGCTGCAGTACCAGCATTTAACCACTGAGCCACCAGGGCTCTTGAAGCAATTGTGTACAGTACATTTGAATCTCCAGTGGGTTGTATCAGTGGATCATACTTTTTTTGTGTGTATGTTAAATATGGTTTAGGGGCCCTACAGATATTCACAGTTTTTCCAGAACTGTGAGAGTCCTGAACCTCTAACCCCCGCAAATGTGGAGGGACAACTGTACTAAAATGGAGCTATAATCTCAATGCAGAGAACAAAACCAAGTCATTATCTAATCAGCATCACCATGAGCATAATCCTGTGCATCCAACATAAGTGCAATCCTGTGCTACAATTGAACTCGATCGAGCTTACTTCTGTATATATAGAACTGCTTGATAAATTTATTAAAGTCAGTATTTAACAAATAAGTCACAACAATTCCACAAACTAATAACATTCACTATAGTTTAAAATCCAATAAGCGTTTCAAAAATAACACCAAAACAAATAATATCAGTGTTTGAAAGCCCCTAAAACTCAATTAAGCATAATAATAACACAATTCAGGCACACTGAAATGCACAAGGAAGCTATAAAACTGACAACAGCAGCTAGACTAATGAATAAACTGATGAGGCAGCTTCTGCATAAATGTACAAATAACAATAGGCAACCAAAAATGAAAGGGAGGCAAGGGCCAAAGGAAAGAGCAAGGGTTTTAAAAGAGAGTCATCTCCAGTTTCCAAAAATAGGTAACACAGGGTTTGGGGTTCTGCCTCACACCCATCATCAGTCACTTTGATTGGGACTGTGCATTCCATCTCTTCCACTTCTCTTACTACTTGCATAACCACTTATTTCTACAATTCTAAGAAGAAGAAGAAGAAAATTGGCATCTTTCCTTGCCCCCTCCCACCTCTGACCAATGTGGTGCTGCTATTATGCTCTGCCTTTTGATTTGCAATGAAAAATGCCAAAGCAGTTAAAAAAATAATATTTTACTAATAAAATAATGACAACACAAACACGATTTCAGTAATATCACAAGTACTGCTCTGTTTGTTTTCTACTGTTGATACAGAATCATAGAACCTTAGTAGTGGAAGGGGCCACAATAGTCATCTAGTCTGACACCTTGCCATGCAAGAATGCACAACTACACCATTCCTGAGGGATTCCCATTCAACCTCTATTTAAAGTCTTCCAGAGGATAACACCACTCCCTCCTCCCTGGCAATCTATTCCACTGTTGAACAGTTCTTCTTGTAAATAAGTTCTTGCTAATGTTTAGGTGGAATCTCTTTTCTCATAGCTTGAATCTGTTGGTTTGTACTCTCATCTCTGCAGTAGCACAAAATATGCTATCATGTCACTTCTCAGTCTTCTCCGAATTAAACATACCCAGATCCCTAGTTTTTTTTAAAAAAAAAATAAACACCCAAAGTTGTTCTTCACAACTATTGAATTCCAGACCTTCCATCATCTGGGACACCCTTCCAGCTTGTCAATATTGTTTTTTGAGCTGTGGTACCCAGAAATGGACCCAGTATTCTAGCTGTGGTGTGACCAAAGCAGAACAGAGAGGAACTACCTCTTGATTTGGACACTATGTTTCTATTGATGCAACTTAGAATTGCATTAGCTTTTTTGGCTGCTGGATCACAATGTTGAAGAATAATATAGTTTATTATTTTTAATGTTAATGTTTAATAGTATTCTATTATATTGGTGTGGAAAAGTTTTCAAAATGTTTTTGAAAGGGACCCATAAACATTCAGAAGAAAGAAAGAAAGAAAGAAAGAAAGAAAGAAAGAAAGAAAGAAAGAAAGAAAGAACTCTTTGGTGCATCAGATTTCTGTAACAGAACCCTCAGTTGGTACAGATCTTCTGCGATGAATATTTTTCACTCACTAAATGGCTGCAGCATTCACACTGTGCAATTATAGCAGTCTTGTTCTATTATAGTTGCCATGGATTCTTCTGATGGAATCCTGGGGTTTTAGTTTGCTGAGGTATTAGAGCTCTCTGGCTGAGAATTCTAAATATCCCCTGAACTACAAATCGCAAGTGTTCCTAGGATGTTGCCATGGATGTTAAAATCATAATGTGTTGCATGATCACTTTTATAACAGCCATTATCAATCAGACATTTCTGGCAGGGTCTTTGCCTTTCTCACTTTGGATTCAATGTCTTTCTGTGGAGATAGTTCCCATATTCAGCTGTCAGTCACTGGCTGGGCTGAGGTCATAGTAAGCCAGGCTTCCATGAGAAATTTGGCTTACCGTGTAACAGCAGCTTCTTGTTGACCACAGCCCAGTCAACCTCTGGGAGCAGATGTAGCTAAACTTCAGTCTTCAGTTTATTTGTTGTTATATGCTGTGTAGTAGGAGTCTCAGACTTGCCTCTCCCCCAGTGAGCAAGAAAGATAACAAACCATGGGCTATTTTCCTGGCTTTTTAGGGGAGAGACAAACCAGAAAGTCCTCTCCAGCTGGGTTCACACGTCAGAATAAACAAACCACAGACTGAGGACCCATAGCTTCTTAATTCTAGCCTCTGACATCTGAGAGTGTCCTCTGAGTATTAAGACATCAAAACATCAAAGGATGTACATGACTGTATGAATCCACCCCTTTGATAGCTGGATCAATACAGTCTGAAAGGAAGCTATCCTAATAATAAGAGCAAAAAATACGAGAGTAGTTTCTGGAACAAAAAGCTCAGTGTGAAAGATCTCTGGAAAATTTTAGTGTGTGGGATGGTCAGGGTAGGTTGATAAGAGTTTAGTATTTCCAATAAGGTTGGAAAGGGGTTTTGATGGCATCAGTGGGGCTGTACTGATTTTGGAAAGCATTTGGAATTAAGAGTACATAAAATATTCAAATACATACCATTGTCAACAAGGGCTCAATAGAATACTTCAGTGACAGTGTCAGTTAGGGTCATTGAGGTGACAGCTTATAAAACAAAATGTACTTGCCACAAAGTACATTAACTAAATAATGTCAAAATGTAGTAAGTGGACAGAATGACATTTGAAATGAAGTACACACAAGAAAAAAGCTAGCTGGATGAAGCGTAATAGCTGAATTTAAGACACACAGGAAATGTTCTGAAGAGCAAAGTTCCTGACTATAGTTCTGGCAACTAAGCCATTTAAAAAGAGTTTTGAAAAGAAAGTGTGATCTCTATGGCCATCTGTCAGGAGTGCTTTGATTATGTATTCCTGCATGACAAGGGAGTTGGGCTGGACGGCCCTTGTAGTTTCTTCCAACTCTATGATTCTTTTAAAGACTGTGCCTTCTGTTGAAATAAGGATATCTTTACTGCACAGCCTTCCTTGAGAAAGTGCCATTGCCTGAAGGAGGTTCTATAAGATTCACTGTATAGATTAAAGCCTGTACAAGGGTCTCTCACCAAAACTGGGGGTAAGGAGATGCAACCAGAGCATCACTGTCGAGCTTAAATTCATTATTCCATATCTTAGTTTCCAGAAGTTATGAGGCAGTATCATCGCTGGGAAATTTGATTAAATGGAAAACGAAATTGTTGCTGGAGTTCGTATAAACACATGCACATACATACGCATACTTGCACACACACACACACACACACACTTATACAGACCTCTATTAAGTAAGTGATAAGAGAACAAAACATTTTCTTTGAGTTCAACTTTTTTTCCTGATATAATTTCTACTTATTAATTTTGAAGTAGGATCTATTTGTATCTCAGCCTCAGTTTTTCTGCTACTCCACTTTTCCATAACTTTCCAGAACAAATTCTCAGTCCTTTTGTCATTCCTTGACATCTCCTCCCTCTCCTTATCTATCTGTCATTTAAGTCTTAAAAAAATTAACAATAACAAATGAAGGTCTCCTCTTCCGCAAAGCCATTTACTTCATTGTACATGGATGGGACAGAGGTACTGTTGAGTTCTGAAATGGTTCTTGCAAATTCCAATGTGGCTTATAAAGAAAAACTTCCTGGTGGATAATGGCCCAAATTTCTACTTTTGTATAACATCTAGAATACAGTTGCTACTACTTGTTAAAAGCCTGCAAAGAAGTATATGTTGATATTCACAGCAGTTGGCCTTCTATTAGGTTAGAGGCACCCGAGCCAAGCTGCTTTAGTGTTCACATTTCATGAAAACAGACAGAGAAACAGGCAAGCAGAAACAAAGTATGACCTGGCATGTTTGCCTTGACTGTAAGGGCAAGAGAATTTATTAGGAAGATTGTAATTGTAATCATTATAATGAATCTGTACAATTATGTAATTCTAATCATTTTCACTTGTAAGCCAACTTGAGTCCCAAGCTGGGAGAAAGGTGAGGTGTAAAGAACATAATTATCTTTTGTTTCATCACCTTCATCATCTCTGAAAAACAAACTGGAGGAATTATATACAACCGTTACTCTATACACCACAGGAAAATATGTTTGATAGATGCAGAGACTGAGAGAGATGCTTTTTTGGACTACAAATCCAAAATGTAACTTTGTACAGCTGTCTATTTCAGAAAGACAACTGTTACAACCTTGGACTAGATTGTGTGTATGCAAGGAAGCTGCCCTTCGGGCAGACTCAAGTTATGCATGTAATTCATGATAATCTGAAGTTTTGGCATGCTGTTGGGTCACAGTGCTTGAAATTTTCTTCACTGACACCTAGGCATTTAGAAAGGTTTTTCACTGATAGCAACTTTTGATGAATCATCAAATGGTTCACTGAGCCAATCTGCGGAAGGGCTTGATAATATTAGGCCTCTTCATTTATGTAATCCTTAGTGTGAAATTAAATATGGAAAAAAATATAATAATGTTGGTCCATCTGCTATACCCTATAAATGCTAAATGGAGAATGAGATAAAAAAGTAGGCAAGTACATATACAATGGAATCCCATAGGTAATGTATAGTAGCTACCTAAAAAATGACAGTTTTTTTATAAATGCTTCAGAAATATTATTAGAGACAGAGATTAGGAACAGGTGATTCTCCAGATATTGCTGACCTAGAATACTATAGAATGGTATTCTATAGAATACTTTTTACCATTGGCTATGCTGGCTAGGGCTGAAGCAAGATGCAGTTCAAAAACATTTGGAAAGTCCCATATTCTCCAGCCTTGATCCAAGGAATTTTTGTAACAGCCTTAGAAGGTAAACTATAATGTAACAGATGTGTGAACAGAGAAAGACTGACTTGCTGAAGACTACACACTGGCCATGTGGCCAAGACAAGATTTAACCATGAACTAGCACTCCATAATTTCTAACACTATGTCACCTATTTGTATGTGGTCCAGTGCCTTAATTTCTGGAAAACTATTTCAATGTAAATTTCATAAGAAGCAGGAAAAAACTACACTGAGGCATTGTCTGTAGCACATTGCCTCTAACTGACAGGATCTTGGATTCCAGAGATGAGGTTCTGGAATATAAAACTCTGCTGTGCACAGCCTTAGCTTCAGATGTCAATCAGTGGTGGGTGGCAGGAAGATCCTGAGCATCATTTGGCTGCACTTCTGCAGGTAGGAAAAACACTAATGAATGAAATGGCTCTTCCCTATTTCCAGCTGCAAAGCTGCACCAGAATAGTGTCCAGTATGGCCGCTCCTTTGGCCCTTGATGGGTACCTCAAGCTAAGATAGCATGTGTGTGTCATTACTCAAGGAGATACTGGATATCTCATTCCACAATGACTGGGGAAAAATACCTTTTGAGTGTTATATGAGCATATATTACCAACAGAATTCCTGCCTAGCTGTATTAAATCAGTTATGAAAGAAGGCAATTATATAAATACTCATGATCAATGTATGACATTCAGCAGACGCAAATGGTTAAATGTCTGCTGACATGTACAGCTGCTCCACATCCACACAACCACCTCTTCTCTTGTTTGTTCACGAGAAAGGAAAACTTAACTATATTTAAAATATGCTCACTGGAAGACTGTTCAAATGTACTAACTACTGTTAATAAACTGTACACCTCCACACTTTGATATGGTTTAATTGGCAAAATATATATTTAATTGGTGAATAGTTAATTGGCATAAATATAAATTATACACTTCTATGGCTGCATGGCCACACTGGCTAAAAGGAAAGGGTGGCCGAACATATGCATTGCAAAATCAGATCAGGAAAGACATCAAGGCAGACCCAGGTCATAGTCAGGAAATAATCAGGAAACTCCAAGGAGAATGGACTTACAGTTAGCCCTCAATGACTCAACCTTTAAGAGACAATAGTGTCTGAGATGTTCCCACAGGACAACTGATTGTCTTAACTCCTCTCCTTCTACTGACAAACTTCCCTTTTGTCCCTACAACTGCCCCACAATTAAAAAGCCGTCAAGACTACCTTTATCACCTAATGCTAAGGTCATCAGTCCATTCCAGACCCCATTGTTCACTCTCTAGACTCCATTGTTTCCTCTGCCAGAGAGCCATTAGCATCTTCTCCCTCAAGGCAGAAAAAGAGTACTTAAACCTCAGTTTTTGGCTATCCAACCCACAGTACACTGGTTCCTGGTCATCACTCTGCTCTCCAATTCTCATTTGTGTACTGTCCTTGGACTCTTAATCTAAGCCATGTCACTCTCTGCTTCTCTACTGGATTGGTAAATATTACCCACTTTGCCCTGAAAATCTCACTATCCAAAACTTTCTTCCCTTTTCCTTCAGTTAGCCTTGTGTGAATGTGTGATTGTGTGGCTCTTATATGTGTGATTGCAATTTCCTCAGTAAAGCAAGCAAGCTTACTTTTGGATCTCTGGCTGGTTCTTCCCTCTAGCAGTGCCAATAGACAAAGACATTAAAGATTACCCCTCGTAAGGTTACCCCCTCTCACAGGATTTGAGCTAATGTTTCCTCACTGTTTCATGGAGACACTGGCATTTCAGGTGGACCCCTGAGTCACTCAAGTTTTGGGGTAACACTACAGCCACCTACTGGCCCACATAAGTCTTTTATTACATAATATGAGTGTGATTCATATGAACCCCATGCAGACATGTGGTAGAAGAATATGCAAGGAGCTTTATAGGACCATAGAGGCTAGCTCTGGCCACTGCCATGCACACTGGCATCTCTGTCCTGCTATCCACATATTTGTAGAAAACAGGAAAGCTTTTGATGTATATACTAACAAATGTGCATAAAGCTCTCCCACATGAGAAAGGACTCTGGCCTGATCAAGCTTCCTCTTCAGATGGAGAAGCTCCACGTCAGTAAATTAGTTCTTCTCCACCACTGTCCAAACATGTAGATGGTGAAGCATTTTCACAGCAGATTCTTTCACCAAGGTCACAGCACATTACATGGCTAACTTTGAAGACTCCATGTCCTCCCCTAATGTGCCCTTCCAATGTATTGAGAAGAAGTCATGTGAACTTTAGAACTTGCAAGCTTCTGAAATTGAAGTCTGTATCAGAATTCTTTTGGCACCAAATTCAGTTTTACATTTCAAATTTCCTTTATTCTTCCACTAGTCTTTTCACATGGTTATATCCTAGACCTAAACATGATCACATATAACAAATGAGGCTAGGCCTTATATCTGGATCAGGGCCACATAGTCAGTACTCTAATTCAGATGACGATTCAGGGAACAGCAAGTAAAAGGGACAGTGACCAGTAGGCTCAAAGTTAGCACCCAGGTCAACTTGAGTATCTATTTGGTTAAAGATACTCCTTTTACTATTTTTATTTGAATATATCTATCAGCCATTGGTACAACAAAATGGTACTTATTCCTCAAATAAATGTGCTTTAATATCAGGACAGCAAAGCAAACAGTTTTATTCCTATAGACATGATGCTGCAAAGGCTGAAGTTTAAAATTTGAAACAAGACATGTTCAGAGTACACTTTCAATCAGTAAAGAGAGCCATGCTTCAATATAAAAAGGGATGGGGTAGAATCCAGTAGCACCTTTTAAACTGTTTGATTAAAATCATTTAATTGCTGCTAGATCTCCCCACTTTTCCTCTATCTTTCTGTACCTTTTGCTTGTTGTTGGTTTTAACTTGTCAGGAATGTGGAAAAGTTGTAAGGAACTGCACGATGAAGGTGGAAAGGAGAAAAATATTAGTTATGTGCTTCATAACTGATGTTAATGCGTATGATCATTTAACTGTGGGAGGCAGGTGAGGAAGAAAGACTATTATGTTCAAATTTAAAACTATCTAGGGTCTGCCACACATTTAAAGCCTTCAGTTGGCTTTAGTCTGTAGTTAAGTTTTCATTTCTCACTAATGGTTTACTGATTGTAGGCACAGAATGCTAAGAAATTCCCAGCTGTGGAGTGGGGAACAGTGTGTTTTTTTAAAAACAGGCAAAGTGAATGTTCAGGCTTTGGAAGTGGGAGTTTCAAGGAGTCCTTTATTCCTCAACCATTTGGTGTTCTGATACAGTATGTGTCAATTTGTCTCCTATAGTGAATCAGACAGAAAACAGGATGTGTCACATGTAAGCTCTCAGCTTCCCAGAACTGGAATACTGAGCTCCAGTCCTCTAGATGCTGGAATATGGCCTACAACAGCTTGGGATGTTAATATTAAATAGTTTACAAACTCTAACAATGGCAGAGATGTTCTTTATTTTTTTCAGAGTATACAGCTACATTTTGAAATGGAAAAATACAAAACATTGCTGCTTTTTTTCCTATCCAACAGCTTATGAAGGATCTTTGAAAATGTTCATCAAGCTCTGAAAGAATTATTCCCCTTGAATAGCTGCTTCTTTATTTTATTATTTCTTATTCATGCTTTTGGCACCCTGAGTATAGGATTTGTTTGTAGGAATAGGAAAAACCAACAGTTTTTTACTGCTATCTTCCACATTTCCGATGGCCTAATCTTCACTAGTGCCTTACTGTAAAATACTTTTGAAAAAAAGTGGCCTGTATTAGTTGAATTCTGGGTGTTATTTCATGGAATCTCTGGATCTCACAAGCATCTTCAGATATTCATGCACTATCAATTTGAGCATTAATTACCATGTGACTCTTCGTTATTCCATCAGAAATATCTTCACCAGTTCCAGAATCCCATTAGGGTACTAAGGAGAACCTCAATTCTAGTTAGAATCCGAGCCCTAATTTGGTGACTTGACCAAATATGGAACAAAGCTGAATTGTTGGGAAAATTCCATAGCCAATGGATGAACCATATTCTTCAAAACTGTGCATGTTATAGCATGCATTTTGACTGGAGAGAAAATCAGTATGCAAACCAATCAAAACGGTGATCCCTGAGAAAAGATTTAAGCTTTAAACATTAAACTACATATTGGTTCTCTAAGCTATTATGATATGGTATATTTGGGGGGGGAACTAAATCCAAATCCAGCTGTTACTTATCCCCACAACCACATGTTTCTGTTACTCATAAAATTGACAAAAATGTAACAACTTCTTAGGACTGATAATTGTAAGGCAGTAAATGTGGCCATTTTATCTGAAAACATGGAATTATTTTTTATAATGACCAAAAAGCCAGATGGAATATAATAACATCCTTCCCTAGTCTTTGTTTTGACACCTGTTTTTTCACCCACACCGCTCTCTGTTTTTGGATTTAGAATTGTGGGCAGTTTCACAAAGACCTTTTTTTTAAAAAGGTGAATAGTTTTTCTTTTGCTTATTCTTTTTTTAAAATAAAATAATAAATATCAAGGTAAACAACAGCTTTTGAGGCTCCATCATTGGTATATTGGAATACACTCATGATGTATGTGGTTCTTATTGACCTCTCAAAAACTTCACAATCCTGACACAACAGTAAGTACAATGAAGTCCTTCGGCTTTAAGAACTCCAGTCTAGGATTTGTCTGCTTCTATAGTCTGGATTTTTATTTATTTGAAGACTGAGTTCTCAGATGGTATCCATGCAAGATTACTGTATAGATCCAGCAGGGCAAGCTAGCACGAAATTTCTGAGCAAAAGTACAATACACTAAAAAACCGATATACAAGTTTTTTTATTTCAGAACATAAATATGCTAACCAAGTAGTCAACAAATTGTTTTCTTCTTATTTTTAATCTTTACACTTTATTAAGATGTTAAGGATTTATATTTCTTTCTTAACGAACATTACGTGGAGCTTGTATTCCCTTGGTGGAATACAAATACCTCCTATTTCTGCCAATTAAAATGAGGTATAAGAGATAAAACCTTCCTGAAGTTTTTCAGATGGCTTAGCAATACTGGTAACGTGGGTCTCTTTCACATTATACTTTTATAGTGCTCTGAATCCACTTTAACTGCCAATGTTCCATCCCATGAAATCCTAGGATTTATAGTTTCATAAGCTATGTACAATTCTCTGCCAGAGGTCTAATATAGTGGTTCTAAACCTTTTGTCCTCCAGACGTTTTGGACCTCAACATTCTGAAGTCCCAGCTGGTACAACCAATGATCAGGGATTTGGGCAGTTAAAGTCCAAAATATCTGGAGGACAAAAGGTTGAGAACCTAGTGGCTCCCCAAACTACAAGTCCTGGGATTCCAAAGAATGCAGCTAGTGGTATAATGGTTTAATGAGAAGGAGACCTCAGGTGCAAGGGAGTCTGGATTCTTATTCCGCCTTGTGGGTTTAACCTAGCTATGTGACATTCAGATTGCAAGGTTGTTTGGGCAGAAAATTATCAGGGTGGAGTAATGTTACTCACATTCAGTTAAGTGTCTTTCAGGACTATGATCTGCATTATTTGTGAAACACAACTAGGGTTACTTCAGTTTTCGTAATTGATTTGAAAGGCCAGACAATGAAGTGCTATTTTATTTTATTTTATTGGACATAACTTTTTAAAAATAAAAGTAACATGCTGGCATGACTGATAATTATAGCTCTTACAACTGCAAGAGAGGGGTAATTCTTTCTTATCTTTCTAAGGCCTAGGGAAAATCCCTCCTATGACTTTGCTATTTGTATTTGTAAAATATTCCATTAGTACTGATTTTCAAATAGCAAATCTCTTCCCAGTGCCAATAGTAGCTTTAGAGGAAGGCCCTTTTCACACCTTACCTGGTGCCGCAGGGATCGTGCAAAAAGCATCTTGCGAGAGGGAATTGTATTCCCTGCACTTACCTCCACACCAGCTCCATGCTGGACAGAAGGAAGTGTGATAGCTCTGTCCCTTCCTTCTGCAGCATGGCCAAATACTTTCTCAGGCTGCGCTGAAGGAGGAAGTGCAGCCATCACACTTCCTGAGGTTCCGCGTGCCAGGTAAGTGCAGGAGGGATGCAGGAGGAATGTGCAATCATGATCATTTTTGGCAAAGAACTGAAAATGATATACTGCGTGATTGCTGTGGGATCGCTACAGGAGCGATGCGTAATTGTGAGAACGTCATGCAGAACCATGCTCATGATTATGTGTCACTTCCATGGCCATTTTGCATTCAAAGTCACGTGTGAAAAGGGCCGAGGTGTTTTCCTTAGTAGGAGGGAAAGAATACATTTAATTCCTAAATTTCTTATTGGATTCCTTTCCTATATTCCTTCCTCAAATTCCTTGGAGAGGGGAAGAAAAAATTCCGCCTCTCTTCTTACCTAGCTAGCATCTCAATGATTATCCATTCTACAGTGGATTCATTTAATGCCACATCTAGTTTATGTCATCGAATGAAATTTGGCCTAGACTCACATTAACTAAAATATTTCATGTAATGTGATACTTCTGAAGATCTTGGGGCCTGAGCAGTGTCACAGGGGGAAAGAGGGTCTGTCAGATAACCTGGACCTTAGCTACCTAGAGCTTTATAGCAAAGCAGGATAACCAGCAAACAGATTGGTGGCCAGTGGAGCTTTTGTAATAAAGAAACTGTATGATCCCTGTAACTAGCCCTACTTAGCAGTCTAACTGCAGCTGTCTCTGTTCTAGGAATGGGTGCAGTTGGTGAACTAGCTTTAAGTGTGCAAAAGCACACCTGGCCACCATGGCAATTTGGGTTTCCAGGTTCAAAGTTGAGTCCAGGAATACATTCAAACTGTGTACCTGTATCTTCAAAGGAAGTGCAGCTCCGCCAGTACAGGCTGAATCCCTGATCCCTGAACTGCCTTTTAACTGACCAGGAACACCTTTGTCTTAGCTGGATTAATTTTCAGTTTGTTTGCCCTCATCCAGCAAATACTGATGCTAGACACAGTTTAGCATCAAAAACAGCTTCCTTGAGGTTAGGTGGAAAGGAGAAATACGCCCTTTTCGCATGGGCTTTCTGTCGCGCGACAGCCCCGTGAGCCTCGCGGGAGTGGGAGCGTCGCTCTGCACAATGCACTCCCACTTCCGCCAAGCTCAAGGGGCTGCAGCGGTGCGATCGCGGGTTTTTTGATTTTTGCCTCAAAGCGAAAATCACCCGCGCTCGCGCAACGCTCCCGGCGCCCAGGCGCACTTACCTCCTGTGTGGAGCGTCGGGGAGGCAGCCGGGTCGCGCTTCCTTCCCTCCGCCCCTGCGGAAGGAAGGAAGGAAGGGGCGCTAGCGCGACAGACGCGACACCTCCTGTTTCGCGCGCGCAGGGGGGACGGACGCGACATCTCCTCCTTCGCGTGTGCGGGGGTGACGGACGTGACACCTCCCGCTTCGCGCGGGAGGGAGGGATGCAACACCTCCTGCTTCGCGTGCGCGGGGGGGCGGACGCGAGAGCCTTCTGCTTCGCCCAGGGGGAGGGCGGCTCGCGTGAGAAGCCTCCTCCGGTGCCGCTTCCCCCTCGTTCCTTCGCCTGCGGAAGGAAGGAGGGGGAAACGGTAGCCTCCCGGAGGAGCTTTCTCGCACGAGCCGTCCTCCCCCCACCTGTGCGAGAAGCCTCAATGCGAAAAGGGCCATAGAGTTTTGTGCTATGAGTGTACAGGTGCCACAGGACTCCAAGCATCAAGTGGTTTCATGTATACATTAAATAGTTATGTTTTAGACACTTTTAAACAGTTTTCATTTAATATTTTATAGTTTTATTGGTTTAAATCTGGAGATCAGGGTTCAAATCCCCACTTGGCCATGGAAATCCACCTGGTAACCTTGGACAAGTCATGCTTTCTCAGACTCAGAGGAAGGCAAAGGCTAACCTCCTCTGAACAAACCTCACCAAGAAAACCCCATGATAGGTGTTCCTTAGGGTATCCATAAGTCAGAAACAACATGAAGGCACACAACAACAACAAATTATTTTACCCATGCTCAGTTTTACTCCAAGTTGTAAAACTGCCTTGGGTCCCATATTGGCAAAAAGATGGTGATGAAATAAAAATAAATCCATTAAAATTAAATTATTGAAAGACTGATATACTTTTTGTAAAAAGTAAAATCCCAATGAGCCATATGAATCTTGCATTAATAAACATTCAAGCACCATCTAGTTCAATCCTTTGGAAGCGTGCCATACAGCTACACTATTCCTGAAATGGTGTTTTTCTGGTCTTTTAAAAATATATCTCAAAGAATTAACAGCAGCCTTGTAATTTACTGTTCACTTGCAGTGAATAGCAATTTTCATAGCCAAGTGTCAAGCTGCATCGACACCCACCTGCAGCACTTTCTCCCACTCCCTCTTTTAGTCTAAAATGTTAGAAGAATGGAAAGGAAAACCATATTCACTATCATGGGACCAGTGACAGTCCCAGGAAAGAAACAATCTAGGGATAGGGAAGGAATAAATAGGAGGTGACTAGTCCCCAAATAATTATTTCCAAGGATAGATAAAGCAGTGATTCATCTGCTGAGTTGGGTTGTTTGCTTCACATGTTTAATGTAGGAAAAAAAGGATCAGCTGGACAGACACAGAAAAAAAATACAGATTTATATACCTTAACTTTCCATCTTACAAGAAATATGTGGAGGACTGTGTTACCTTCAGAAGAATGACTGTTCTGGAAGACATTATTCATCTGGTAACTTCAGAGAAGCCTGGAAACAGCTTCTGTTTGTTCTACTAATTGAAAAAACAAAGTTGTTATGATTTTCATAATGAACAGAGTCAATTAAACTGATTAGACCTTAAATTCAATATTAAGATTCTTCCTGGATTAATCATTAAGTGCTAATAGACTTAGAAAAGATACAATTAATGATGTTCATTTGTAGTATAAAGATGCAGAAAGTTCAGAACTATAAAAATAGAGCTTTAGGTTTTCCTCCAATCCTAAACATATGTGAGAAGTGTCACTGTGAAAGCCACATTGGCTTTGTCTGGATCATGAGCATCAAATTCACTCACATTTTACTCCTTCTTCTCTGTCAGAACCATGAAGAGGAAGGGATGTTTCTATTTCCATTTTTATTAACTGGGGTATACCATAATGTCTGATACCTAAACTGTGATTAGTTTTAGCTAAGGTTTATCAAAATAATCCAGCTTCTTAACCAAAGATTTGGAACTGACATGTTTCAGTAAATCATAGTTAAGGTTAACCCCAGTTTATGCAAGTATGGATGCCACAGCAAGCTGCTGTTGAATGTAGAAAAGGAAGTATAACCCTTCAGTTTTCTTCATGGGGTGAAAGAAAAGGAGGAGTGCGCAGACCTGAAATTCCCTGCAGTTTGTTCCCATAATGATAAAAGACGGTGTATAATTACATCTGAACACAGCAAATGTGAGTCACGGAAACAATGCATAAGCTTCAAGCATATCTGTTTAGAAGAATTATGGAAAGAAGATGTGTCTCAATAGGACTCTCTGTAGGCCTTTTTGCAGCAGCCTGTAAGATTTTAAAGAGTGATGGATGACTTATCAACCCTTGTCAGTTCATAATAGGATTTGCCTAACATTTCTCAAAAAGACTGATAAACAACTTGCTTATTTCTAATCCTCATTATGAGCCAAAATGGAGCCTGATGTTACCAGGATCATGATAAAGGCTGACTCCTTCCACACCTTCTGATGAGTTTTCCCAAACCCTACAGCAATAGTGATTACTGCTGTTCCAGTGGCAAAAGAGAGGAACTCTCTTTCCCCATTGCTCTTCCCTGCCACCTGGAATGCTGTGATTAGATTCCCCAGGACATCTGATGCCTGTGTCTCTGCTTTAATAGCATTCCACGAATTAGGAACAGGGAAGGCAAAGGCAGAACACACACTTCCCTGTCATTGGAAGAGCAATCACTAGCAGAGAGGCAGCCATTGTTCAAATCCGACTTCTGTGGGTCTTTTTAGGTGAATGTTCAGAATTGCCAAGATTTGTGTTCCAAGACAAGGCATCACATACTGCAGCGATACCTTTAGAATGAAGTCAAGGTATGTTCTAAACTGAGGACTCTAGCAGTGGTGCTCAAATCCATCCCCTAGGCTCCCTTGAGATCTTGCAAGTGGGAGGAATGGAAGGCCTGATCTCAATTGTGCCACACTGAGGTGCTGAAGTTGGCTTGCCATTTGTGTCTGATGCAGAACATCACCATTCATTTCAAGGCTGCAGAAGGAGAGCTGCACATATGGTACCATTTTGCATGTGGAAGG
Source organism: Ctenosaura bakeri (assembly GCA_948474755.1). Lineage (NCBI taxonomy): Eukaryota > Metazoa > Chordata > Lepidosauria > Squamata > Iguanidae > Ctenosaura > Ctenosaura bakeri. The sequence goes on along the minus strand of CAOLHI010000539.1, from coordinate 425,230 downwards.
ATATGTGTTACATGTGTGAAAAGGATATACATTCAGTTGTGAATTGAGTTGCATGTTCAGGTGTTGTGCAACACTGTCATTCAGCCCAAAGACTGCACAGTACAATCCATGCATAGCACCATATGCATAAATCTGTGCTCCATAATCCCTGTGTAGGACCCTGGTTCCTATAGATTTTAGCCCAGCACAGAGAGCCAACAGAGTCCTGATCTTGCCTTTTAAAACCACTGGGTCTTATCTGGTTCTGCACTGCTGAGACCTAAAACAAACAACAGGAATGCCCTGTGACCAGTCTCCTCATCCATCAGCTCATCTTGCCTTTTCAATCACACATGGAACCAACAGCTTGCCTCTGGGCCCACCAAGCCTGACAGATGAGTTACAAGGAAATAGCAAAAAAGATATTGGAGAAGTCAGGGAGGTGGAAGGGGGAGATGAAAGCGGTGCTCCTCCAGTTCTAGTGAAATAAGACAAACATGAGTTTCATGGTTTTCAAGATTTCACCATTTTCAAAGAGCTTAATACATTTAGGATTGGGTCTGCTTTTCCTTGACAAATAGGAAGGACAAATTACAAGCAGGACAGTGATAGCCGGAGGGTGGATATCTGGTGTATGGAAAGTGCATAGGTCATTTCTACCTAAGGGATTTATAACCATGAACAACTGGTTTTGCTTAGTATTCTGGGAGCCTCTGCCCGCTCAGGCACCAGCCATAGGTCACTACTGAGGAAACCGTTATCTTCTGATAAGGGAATAAACATAAAGATGACTGAACTGCAGGGTGTTGCATGAAGGGAATGGAAGCACTGAAGCAGTGACACTTCTCCTCAGGCATGGCTGTGTTCTTTTGCTGCCCGCCCACTGACTGCACACATCTGTGAGCTAAAAATGCACACTGCCTTAATGTACCCAGCAGAGACTGACATTTCCCTGTGTTGCTGCAGAGGGTGAGGCTCTCATCCCTGTAGTATCCATTTTCTACCTTTGCCCACAAATCTCTTGCTTAATAATCAAATGAAAACAGCAAAAATCATCACAAATGCATTTTGTGGAGAGCTTCAGTTGAAAAACTTGATTTCTTCTGTCTGACCTATTTTAGAACTCCAGACTCCAGAATGGGATTTTTCTAATCAATAAAACATTTTAATAAATAAAACACTGCCTCTAATCTGGTGCTTCTCAGTCTTAAATGTTATTTTCTGCTTTAGCAAAATCACAGTATTATGGTGTTTCAACCTAATGTAAGAGCTGATTCAAACATTAAAATTTCCCCACATCATGCTAGCTTCTCACATGTGTTGGGGGAAGACAACAAAATAATATATTTGCTCATGGTATGTGAGTGACAATTTCCCTCATCAAATTTGCTTTAATCAAACAGGCCTGCAAAAATAAAATAAAAAAGAGACAAAAGAGATGCATGAAGCAGACTTGCTTTGAAAGTCACAAGGATCAGATCCCCTGTCCTTGGGGACATTTCTCTTTGGGGCAGGATTTATCTTGATGAAAGCTAATTAGCAACCCAGTGATATTTCTGGTGTAGTCCAGAGGTCACATGAGGCATTCAGAGGCTTCACAGGGAACGAATGGAGTACTGATATCTTTCCTGCATGATGGACAAAGAAAGTAAGTTGAACAATGGAGGCTGGGGTCTTGTTTGTGTAGGAAAATGGCATTTGCATAGGCAAGTGCATGTTTGGGCTGTACAGGTGCAATAAAATTAGGTAATGGAATTTATGTAAAGCACAAAGGTGGTTGTGACTATTGCTGCAGGATGAGTGGAAGCCTGCCAAGACTATAAGGGGTGTTCGGATGTCTGGAAGTCAAATGAAAATTAAGCCTGTGGCAGCCAAGACTGCTGATGTGAATTAAAGATGCCTGAGATGTCATAGGACACTGTGCAAAGTGAAGTGGTTGTGGCTTCCCTGAAATTAAGGCACATTGTAGATCATGGTTATAATTCCATTGCTTTTTCAATTCAGTTTTTTTAATCAAAGGCAATGCCATGCCATGCACGAATGAACTTAAAGACTAGGGCTTCATTCACTCTACACAATCATATGCCCTTTCTGCAACTCACCTTTTTGTGGAGCTGGGGTACAGGGATCATGTGAGCAGTCTCTAGTGAGAGGCTCTCGCGTCCTGTTTCCCTCAGCTCCATAGCTGCTGCCTGCTTGCGTGAGAGCCCCTCCTCTTCCTTCCACAGTGCAGTCTGGGATTTTCCCAGGCTGCACTGGGGCAGGATGCGAGTGCCATGGCTCCAGAGTTCCGCACACACAGCAAATGTGCATGGGGCCCCGGAGCGATGTGCGATCGTGCACCATTTTCAGTTCACAGCTGAAAATGATATGGTGCACGATTGGCACCTGCCAGGCCCTGGAGCATTGCGTGATTATGAGTGCGTCTTGTGGACTGCTCCTCGCAGTTGTGCAATGCTCTAGGGGTCCTTTTGCATGGCAAATGCCATGCAAAAAGGTAGATAGTCCATTATTCCATGTTAGCTGCCATGGTTCCAGCACATGGAATCCTGGGGTTTGTAGTTTGGTGAGGCCCTGGAGTTCTCTGGCTGAAAAATTCTAAATACCCCTCCATAAATTGTTAGAAGTTGCAACTTTTGCATGCCTAAATCACTGGTAGTTAGATTGTGTAGCTCTCTAGGAGTTTAGGCACAACATGTTTATGACTACTTCTTGTTTGTTTGTTCACACCCATTCTCTTCCTGCGTAATGTTGAGATTCCTTTGTTCTTTGGCTTTCATCTGCTCACATCAGTTTTCTCTTCCTCCCTGCCTGCCTCCATGAAGCTTGTGCCTTTTTAGAGCTCTCTCTGGATGAGATGTTCCAACTCTTCTGAAACTATGTAGTACTCTTTATTTCCTTATTTTCTTCAAGAAGATGAACCTCTGTTGATTATGCAGATCTATGAGTAAAACTACCTTTATATACATTACGGAGAAGACTAATGCCATTTCTGCACCTTACCCTTTTCTGGCATTGTCCTGGTGTCATCCCAGCAGCACCTTTGTGCCTAGCACATGTGTCCACCCATTCTGCATGGCTGTCAGCAATGGGAGCAGAAGCAATGGGTACATACAGGTTAGCAGCAGGACTGTGATGACATTGTGCAAAAGCACAACTGGCAGACTGCAAGCAACTCGTCCCCTTCACGAGACAGCAATGTCATGTGGGAATGGCCTAAGTTTGATTTCTTTCCTACTAGTTATTGGTGTGGTGGCAGACTGGTTACTGCTTCTAACTTCTGCCTAGCATGTAAATTACTCTGCTAGAGAGATCCACCAAATCTCTCACATTTTCCCAATCTAAACTGCCAGTTCCAGGATTCCATATGACAGAACCTAGCAGTTGAAATGGAATAATGGAGTCATAATTATGTAGAGTGAATGGGCCCAGGATGCATAAGGTCAAGGTATGAAAGAATATCCATATTTACAGGCATTTACTGGGGGTTGAAATCATATGCATCTTTCTGCAAACCCCAAACTCAAGTGATACAAGGGTCAAGGATGCTCAGACTTTGGCAACAGGCTGCTGTACAAGCCCTGAAGCAGGATGAGGGGTGAGAGGCATGCTATTTCTAGACTTCAGCATGAAATCTAAATTCAGGACCTCTCCAGTCAGAGCATGAGGCCTGAACATGAGGCTTTGAAGCTAAAGTGTGATTCACTGGGTGGGAAAGGATCCCAGATACCCTGTAATAGTCTGTAAGGCATATCCTTCCCAAGCCAGAGATATGCAAACTGTAGCACTCACTCCCAGTGTCGCTGGATAGCAAATCTCACCAATCCTAGCTTAGCATAATCAATGGTGAAACATTATGGGAATTGTGTTCCAACATCTAGAGAGTTAGATGTGGCCCACTCTTACTTTGAGCTATGGGAGGATCGCAACATTGCAGTTTAAAGGATGCTGTAAAAATTGGCCTCGAATGGCATATTTCCTCCAGAAGGGCTTAGCATTCTTCTCCCATAATCCATGACATTTTGATAGGTCCATGCTTTTATTTTAAAAAAAAAATTAGGAGGACATTTTCAACACTTGGAAAGCATTGTAAATTCAGCTGCTATTCAGTGGCCTTTCCTGCTGTTTATTTCATATGCAAATAAATATGATTTCTTTTATGTTCTTGAAAACATTGTACTTCCTGTTTTTAACTGAAGAGCCAAATCTATCGTTCACGCCACTCATCAGCAACTAAAAGCTGATTCACACACTAAAATCTTCTCATGCTAAGAGACCCTCCCACAAAGGTAATAGTTCAGTGTTTTCAGCATGAAAAAAAGTAGGAAGTATTTCCTCTGGAATTTGAAATACTAATTACAATGACACCTTGTTATCATGGGTGGACCATTCAGCATACATTATTTGAGGAGAATTTGTCTGCAGCACTTGTGCCAAGCTAAAGCCCTTCAAGCATCAGCTTGTAATTAAAAATGAGAGTATGGTTATGGTTCTTAAATCCTGATTAGAAGTTGCTTTAAATAATTACAAAAGTAATTCAGTCAATTTTAATCATTCACACATTGCTTGGGAGATGCTAATCCTGATTTGTGATGTGACATATCCACAAAATATCTTTTTGATCCTGCTAATGAAACTCTGAGAAAGTTTACAGCTCGTATGAAAACAAGAAAATGCCTCTTTATGTATATTGCTGTGTTTTTTATTTAAGATATATCTAGGCATATCCACTGACCTTAATAGCTCAGATTTGCGCATATGTGTCATATAAATATTAGTAGTTTTGAAAATAAGGGCCTATGTGGTATAGTGGTATGAGCATTGGACTGTGATTCTGGAGATCAGGGTTCAAATCCGCACTGGGTGACCTTGAGTATGTCACACACACTCAGTCCCAGAAATCCTTGTGATAGCATTGTCATAAGTCAGAAACAAGCTGAAAGCATGCAACAACAAAAGTTTTGAAAATAATTGTTATTTGTCTGTTTCAAAATCTTTCTTGGAAGTTCTTTTCAGGCTGGGAGTGGGGTTTTTTTTGGGGGAGTGGACATTATCACATAATCTCAGAGCTTTGGACATTAGGTTTAAAAATTAATTCAAAGGTGCTGAACATTAGAAATTGGGTGGTTAATTTGTCACCAACAGCACTAATAATGGAAATGATTTCATTAGTAAAGATGAATTAGTTAACACATTGTTTAAAATGATGATTTCCAAGGCAGACAAGAGCATGGAGGTTGTCACAGGTTTTTATTAGTACTTTTAAGTACTATTTTTTTCCTCATTTTAAATTTGCCTTCTTTCACCTGGAATTTTCCATGCAAATGAGCTACCAAGTCCATAATAAAGTTGTTTCCTGGGAGTGATAGAACTTCCAATGTTTCTGGAATTTGCTATGCTGGGAAAGGCTGTCTTAGTGTATACAGTCTCATTTTACAAGCTGTTCAGTTAAGGTTTCTCACTGAACTAGATCTCTCTTCCTTTTTTTTTTTTTTTAAAAAAATCTTGTTCTTTCCAGCATGTTCAAATGCCTTGTTTCTTAAAAGTTAACAAAGAGTGATGTTAAAGCAGGCATAGGAATGATGTAACCCTCCGGATGTTGTTGAACCACAGTTTCTGGAACTCTTCAGCATTTGCTCTAACGGCTGGCATTGCTGGTAGCAGTAGTTTAAGTACATCTGGAGAGTCACATGATGCCCAACCCTATGTCAAATTTTAGTAAGGAATGATGTGTTGATTTCAATTGGAGTATGCTGATCGCACTGCAAATGTAGCAGTAAAATTAGTCAGTGAGTAAAAGATGTAGAGCTCATAATCAGAAATGTTTTGAGTGTCTCTGAGCATGTGTAGCATTTTTCTGGGCAACCAAATCACTACATGCACTCCAGTCATTTTCTAATCAAGAAGCGTGATCTGGAAGATCAGTGGTGGAGTATATATTTTGCTCATTTTCCTCAATGTGATGTTGTCCCCTTGGAAAACCCTGTCCCAGAGTCTACAACTTTGATATAAAATTAATCTAACCCACCAGAGAGGTTACTTGAATGTGCACGTAGGCAATAACGGTTGTACAATCGAAAGAACCAGATCAGGCCAGTAAAATCCCCAGTTACGTAACCCATGGTGGACAAAAGGCCTTTAACCTTTAAGGGGTCCACTTGAAGGGAGTAAAAGTGTTCCCAGAAAATTGGTCACTGGAAGCAATAAAACCTTATCAGATCCATCTCCAGAAACTCACACCACAGCCTCAAAGTGGAGGAAGATCCTGTTATTTAGATGACACTTTGTTATCTTCTGAGAAATGCCAGGTGTAGAGGTGTTTTTTTTATTATTCTGTTCCTATTTGTTTTCCCCAGGAAAGGATTTGCCTTCAAAGTAAATTTTTCCTACCAATAGTCCCTGTTTTTGGACTAGTTAGACACAGGAGAGGAAGGCGATGCAAATGATTATGATGCCTCCCGGTCTTACCAACTGATGGGTCCCCCTCCTTCCTCAGCATCTCTTTGCTCAGCTGACTGCTTCTTGGACCAAAGGACTTCAGGAGAGGTGCTGTATATTACCCAAGCTGCGAATCCCTCAACAATCTCTCTATCTTATTTCCACTCTTTATTTCTATTAGCCCTTGGATGTGTGTGTGCATGTGTGTGTGAATGCAAACTATTACTATTCAATAAACTCATTCATTGGACCTTTTTGTGTGATTTCTGACTGAGCCTGACCCCATAAACTTTGGGTTAAAGATCCTTAATTATCCTGCCCTCTTTGCATTGCTAAAGCAGTGCTCAGAGCTAATCTTCCCCACAAGTGATAATTTTGACAGGCGTTGAGAATCCCCTTAAGGGACCCGCAGCAAACAGGGTGACAGTGACTTCTTCTGAGTAGATTATTTTTAAAGAAACAAACAAACCAGTAACTAGAATTCAGTATGGGACATACATCTATGGAAGTAGACTTACATCTGCAGGAAATAGCAGTTTTGCAACAACTGTATTCACAAGGGGCTTCCATGATATTACTATGTAGGGGAGCCAACGAAGTGATTCTTGCACATAGACACAAATGCACATCAAGACCAATGCACAACAGGTGCCGATGTGGAAAAGGTGCTCCTGAAGCTCATCTGGACGCCAGCTAGGGAGTGCCAATGTGCATTGATAGAACCCGAAGCATATCAGAACACTTTTGCAAGTGCCTTGATCCTCATCTTCCTAATTCACAAGAAGGATTCCATAGCACCTTGTTATGTACCTAAGTGTACATAAAATTATGCAACATAAACTGATATAAAATCACAGCCAACTTTTTAAAAAGTCTCTTTAAAAAAGAAAAACAGCAAGATGCTTTAAAATGTCTTTTGTTCATCTTTTCTCTTTTTTTTCTGCCCCAAATGGGAAGGGTGTTAAGTTAGCTTTTTGTCCAAGTGGCAACTTTATCAAACTGTTCAAAGTTTATGATTCACAGAAAGGCAGGGGTGGGATAGGGAGGGGTCGGATAAAGGAAGAAGAGGGAGAGGGGAGAGAGAGAGAGAGAGAGAGATGGTAGGAAAAAGGTTGATGAGAACTTTCCATTTAATTATCTAAGTGCCCAGCATTGTGTGAGCAATAATAAACACGCTAAAGGAGTCTAAAAGGGTGAAATGAGTAGACATGGGGAAGGCAATTGTTGTTGTTCTATTCCTTTAAGTCATTTCTGGCTCATGATGACCCTAAGACAAACCTATCACAGACACGGGGAAGATGGCGGCGGCATAAGCAGACACGTTTTGTTTCACTCCCACCCTCCTGCTTTTGTTTTCATTTTATCTTGTTTACTTTACTTACTTCCCCCCCCTTCTTTTCTTTTTTTCTGTGCGTTATTTAAGGAACTCACAGTTTACAATTACAAGTGGAAACAAAACAAAGCAAAGGATTAAGTAAGTGGGAAGACTTAATGAGAAACAAGAGCATGGTGATAACTCGGAGTGGCTATAAAACTCACGGTCTTGTCCCGTCTGTTACAAACCCTCCCCTGAAGAAAGCGAAGGCTCAGACAAAAATAACCCAGTTTTATACGGACAAGAAATATGAGGAGGCAGCTGAGGAACAGCAGCTCCCAGATACTAATATCAGTTTTGATAAGCTTATTTGTGATAAAAATGCAGGTCACAGGAAAGATTTTAGCGCTTGATACAGCTGCAGAACTGTCTCTTGTGAAGAGCCCAGTAGCTCATAAATTAACCCTTGTGGAGGATTTAATGCTGAAACAAATTTTAGAGTTTTCTTCAAATAATGTTAATGCAACCACAAATGATTCCTTCTGTGTGTTCTCCGAGGAAAACGAGGAGAGCATATTAGTTGCAAAATGGCTTATACTGTTAACTGAGGATATTGGAAATATAAAAACCTTTTTAGCTGACTGCAATAAAATTATAAGCATTTTGGCAGAAATTTGCAAAACCGCTATGATAAAATTAAATAAAGACGCTATAAGAACAGAAAAGAACAGCAGCAGGAAAAGCAGATCTACTAAACAGACTCATAAAGCTTGCAAGATAAATCAACACAGAATGAGGGTGATATCTACAAAGAAAAGTAAAATTTTTAAAAATCTTAGGACAATGCAATATAAAAAAATGAATTTTAGAAAGCCCTTCAATTTACTTGACAAAAACTCAGTTGTGGAGCCCAGGCAGAACTCTGCAAAGTCAACACCCAAGAAGAAAATAGAGCGAAAGTCCTCTAAACCCTGCCTTGCCACTCAGCTGGAGATTTTAAATCAGACTTCCACATCATATTCGCAAATTCAGGATCCTTGGTCTTATGTTTTGTTAGGAGCCAACACTAGACCAACTAAAGAGATAATTTCCTCTGATGGGACTTGGAACTTAGTCCTAAGCCGAAATATGTTGGTTTTGTCAAACTACCCCAAGCCACGGGGAATCCTGACACAAGAGGAGCGTAAAGCTCACCTCTGGATTACCTTAAGGGGATCTATTGTTGGTGTCTTGAACATCTCAGACTTAGAGCATGTGGAGTACTTATGTTTTGATGGCTTACATGCCAGGGCAGTAGTTACATTCCGAGAATGGAGTCTTGCCAAGATGGTGTTTGAACATAGAGAAGACCTGAAGAAGAGCGGCCTATTAGTCTCAAGATTTTTTGAAAACATGGCACCACCAGCTCCATTAATTTCATATGTAGTAACAACCTCTAAAAGCCCTGTAGGTGAAGCAGTACACCAGGATTTATTTTGCTTTGAAAATCAAGTGAGAAATTTGTATAATCTAGAGTCTAAGGAACACGTCAGCTGTGAGACTTGCAGATCTTTATCCTCAATAACTTTGGAGAATGGTCTTTTTAATAACACTGAAAAGAGCTTACTGCAATCGTTTTATGCCCTACCGCACGAGGCCCAGCTGGAAATAGTGTCCCATCTTGATCTTTTACGTTCTCACTTGTTAGGTATGATGAAGGAGCAGGAGGATCTTCGCGAGCAATGTGTAGCATACCAGGCTACAAATGCAGCTCATCAGATTAATCATCACAAGTTGCATTCACAGGACAAGAAGCCAACTACACAGTCTCATCAGGTTATTACACAAATGAATCCTTTTTACCATAAGCATGAAATAAAAAGCATTTCTGAGGATTATGCCTCCAAATTACCCTCTGTAGAGGCAAATATGGTCACAACGGCTGCATGGCTTAAATTGAGAGAACTTAAAGAATGGGAAAAAGGGTTTCCCCCCCAAAAAGCAACCAATATGGGTCCTTCTTTATGTAACATCATTAAACCATTAGTCTCCAATGTAAGCAGATTAAATACTTCTTTGGATGCCATTGTTTTGGCTGCAGAAGTGGATGAGACTACAGAATGGCCCAAGCAAAATGACCACACTCAAAGACAGCCTAGTGCTTCCGTAAAGAACATAGGAGACAATCAAGGTGCAAATGCCCCAAATCATACTGATAGTAAATTGAATTTGTGTTCTATGGGGCAAGTAGAAGGTCTTGTTAGGCAGGAAAGCTCTTTAAATTTTCATATTTCTGACTGACTTAAATCATCTCGTCAGACCTGCCAGGTTGGTCAGCTGTCATTCCTGTCCTAGAATATTGCAGGCTGGTGTAGTAAAATTGTAGACCATTCCTTCTGTAATTTTATTGGAAGCTATGATATTCTTTTTCTCCAAGAGACATGGGAATGTGATAGTTTAGAGTTGAATGGTTATGAAACATACCCCCTGAAAGCAGATCCTAGCATTAGAGGTGGCCGCCCTAAGGGAGGCCTTGGTATATTAATTTCCACTAAGCTTTGTGTTAAAATTTATGGCATCGATCATCTGCCCAATATCGCTCTTGCTCTGGTTATCAAACTGCATTCACTCCAGTTGTTGTTAATAAATGTTTATTTTCCCCCATTATCTCAAAGACATCAAATTAAGGATAGGTGGATAAAGCTACAAAAATTTATTAATAAAATGACTGCTATGTACCTAGAAGCACTTGTGATCTTGGCAGGTGATTTTAATGCCAGATCGGGTCTAAATAATGAAACAATTTATAATCATTATGGTGAGTACCCCCCTGAAGCAGGAGCCTGTCAGGCAATTTAAAGACAAGGTATGCAACTTTTCTGGTTTGTGTCTTCTGCAAATGTTGAACAACTTAGATTTAGTAATGTTGAACGATGGGGTTGAAGAAGATAAACCTGGTGAATTTACATTTACACCCTGGCACTGGGGCTTCAATGATTGATTATATAATGGTTTCTTATAGCTTGTTAAATCTGGTTTCAAGTTTCAGGGTGTAGGTACATACTGAAAGTGACCATCTCCCTTTAATTGTTGTACTAAATCTTGAGATATCAGACCTTCACGCTGAGTTTGAACCCGGGTTAAGTCTGGAGGGCAATTTAAGATTTTTTCACATCCGATGGAATGTAAATCTAGAGGAAGCATCAACTAAACTCCTTGACTCAGAAAGCTGTCTTAGATTAAGAGACTCTATTTTATCTGTAAGAACACCAGAAGAGGTCTTATGTTTGTACCAGAATCTAATTGTACACCTGCAGAATTGTTTGTTATGTAATAACTTACCTAGAAAACATTTTTTCTCCTTTAAATCTAAACCTTGGTTTGACCAGGAATGCCTGGAGATGAAGAAAACTCTACTCAGAAAATATAAAGAATATAGGGAGTTGGATATGACATCATTACCTGTGGAATTGCTGTGGTTAAAGAAAAAATATAAAAACTTAATTAAGGAAAAAAAGAGACAGGCAGTGAGATTGAATTGGCAAAAGCTAATCACTGCATCACAGACGCATGATTCAGCTGCTTTCTGGAAAATAGTGTCTAGGGGTTGGCAAAGTAACGTACATGGACTAGATTTCCACATCCCTGTGAAGACCTGGGAATCATACTTTAGTGCCATGTATGCTAGCAGGTAAGCTGGAGACTCACGATCTCTACAAGACCTCAGGGGGCTCCCTGAATGGCCCCCTGTCACTTCATCTGAAATTGGCAGTCTTATTTCTAGACTAAAACTGGGTAAAGCCCCAGGCAGTGATCATATACCTTCTGAATTGCTTAAGTCAAACTTGGAGTGATGGGCACCGGTGTTAGCCATTCTTTTTACCTGTATTGACCGGACTGCTTGCATTCCATCTGACTGGGGACTTGCAATAATTGTCCCCATCTATAAGAAAGGTAATAGATCAGATCCTGCCAATTATAGACCAATTAGTCTGCTAAGTATTATTAGCAGTCACCTTCTAGAGAAATTACAAAGTTGGATGGAAGAAGAAAATTTTCTGGAGGCAGAGCAAGCAGGCTTCAGGTCTGGACATTCCTCTGTTGACCAGGGGTTAGTACTACAGCATTTATTAGAAAAGTATTCCTTCTCGACTGAGGGGGCACTTTATTCAGCCTTTATAGACTTTAAGTCTGCTTTTGACACGATTTCAAGAGACAGACTATGGTGTAAGCTTGAGGCTACCAATGTGGATAGGCATCTATTGATTCTTATTCACAGTCTTTACGATAAAACATATATGCGAGTAAGATGTAATCAGGAAGGACATTTGTCCAGTTTAATACCAACATACATTGGAGTAAAACAAGGCTGCATCCTTGCCCCCACCTTGTTTAATGTTTATATAAATTCCCTGGTCAAAACATTATCTGAAACAAACTCTCACCCACCTAAATTGGCAGAGAGACCTGTGAGCGTTTTATTGTATGCAGATGACACCGTACTTCTGTCACTGTCATGTGTAGGTTTGAGATCGCTTCTAAGAGCGTTAGATGCCTATTGTAGCACCGAAGAGTTGGAAATCAATTATGACAAAACCAGAGTTTTAGTTTTCACTTGGAAATGGTGTAAAGGTCATTGGCAACTAAACAGCCATTCAATTCAACAGGTAAATTTTTACAAGTATTTGGGAGTAATTTTTCAATCTACTGGTTCTTGGAAAGCTCAAGTGTCTTATGCCATTGCAAATGTACAACGGAGTTATAATTCATTGATTTCATTTTTTTTACTCCAAGGGAGGTCAGTTTGTACCGGCAGCAATACAGGTGTTCAACAATAAGATCTTACCACAAATGCTTTACGGAGCACAATTCTACACGTTCAGCAATACTGCGGTTTTAGAATGTAAGCGCAGTCTCCATCTATCCAGTTTTCAAAGATAGAGGGCAGACCCTACGCCCTGCTTCTTATTTGAAAAATTTAATTATACCTAAATATAGGAGAGCCTTTTCCAAGGCTAAGTTTAATGTGCTTCCATCCGCATTATTGAAGGGTAGATATAACAATGTACCATACTGTGATAGTCTCTGCCCTTGCGAGGAGGAGAAGATAGAAACGGTGGGACATGTTTTACTGTATTGTTCCTTTTATCGAGATCTTCGATATCGCTTTATTACTCCTATTTTACAAGGTATCCCTGGGAGATCAGACACATTTTATATTGATTACCTTTTGGCAAATCAGTCCCCTGAAATCACAGCTAAGGTAGCAACCTTTTGTTCAGCAGCTATTACCTATCGGCGTAGGATGTTGCCTTAGCACAAATGAGATCACGATATTACGTTCTGTTTTTATTACATTAATTTAATTCATATATTTCATATTTAAGACATAAAATATATTATATTCATGTTTTAAAATTTTTACCTTGTAATCTGGTATTTTTCTAAAATTGTCTCTTCCAGGGTTTTTATTATGGTATTGTATCCTATTATTGTATTTTGCTTTTTAGATTAATTACTTGCTATGTTGGACTAAAATAAATGTACACAAGCATACACACACATATACATATAAAATTTTAAATGTTATAAATTTAGAAATTATGTTTTCAATTTCCACTTTAAGTTGAAATGTTAAGGTTATCTCGCTATATTTTATGTCTGATGTTTGCAGAAGATTTTAACAAAATTAATTATTGTTCCAATTGTATTGTTTTAATTCTGCTCTAATTTGCTGGCTGTTTGCCGTAATAAAATTTTTGGAGTTTGAAACTTATCACAGAGGTTTTTGGCAAGAGTTGTCCAGAGAGAGTTTGCAACTGCCTTCCTCTGAGGCTGAGAAAATGTGACTGGCGGGCTGAGTGATTCAAACCCTGGTCTCTAAAGCCATAGTCCAATGCTCAAGCCATTACAGCATGGATTTAGCTAAATGAATGTTTTTGGTCCAAACTAAAAGCTCCAGTTTCACCACTCCCTTCAAAGTGTGTAATCCACTGAAGCAGGATGGATGGAAAGCAGAATGGGAAGAAAGCAGAAACAAGCAAGTGGGGGGAAATGGAGATGGAACTGAGGAAAATTTTTGACATAATTATTGAAGTGGCTAGCACTGTGTGAGAAAAAATACTGTAAGCATAGTGAAGGTATGCAAAGTGATTTGTTTCAGTTGATCCAAATAATAACAATATACAATGCTGTCAATTACACAATAATATGTAATAGAAACCAGAAGAAAATCAATAGAAGAGAATTGGTGACAGTCACAGCACACATCCCAGATACCAGATGAACCAGCCAATGAAGGAAGACATCCCATTGCACTTCATTTCATTCCAGGATTCTTTCCTCACTTTCTTTTCTTTCTTACATTGCTTCCTAATTCCAGCTCTTCAAATCTTTCCCAGCTATTCTTTTACTACGGCCATTTCCACACAAGGCGAGGGAATCGCTTCGTGCCGTTACTCACCAGATCTTCTGGCTCCTTGGTCCGGTCCAGGGTGAATCGGAGCAGTGTGTAGTCTTAGATCCACACTGCTCCAGCTTCCAAAATGGCGGCTTCCGGTTGGTCATGGGTCCTGATCAACCGTGAAGCTCACCACGCCTAAAGCCCACCCACCACAGATCGCAGGCTCACATTGGTGCGAGCCTGTGAATCTGCACAAGGGAGCAGGAACACAATGGCGCGTTCCAGGAAAATAAAGACCTGTTTTTGCAGTCTTTAAAAAACACACTGGAGGACCACTTGGGGTCGTTTTAGAGCGGACTGAGGTGTGGATCTCCAGTAAGTAGTCTGCTCCTAGTCCACTCCAAGGTGCAGACATCCTCCGTGGAGGACACACTGCACCATTTTAATTCCCTCATGCAGAAAAGGCCTAAGTTTCAATTTCACTATTCTAGACCGCAGTGAAACAGCAAGGAAAATAGCCTGTCTAACAGCAGAGGCATGTGATGCATTTCCTCCAAGCCTAGTCCTTCTTCTTATGATTTCTTAGACTTATGCTTCCTGTCTTACTGAATCTGCCAGAGGAAGAGCCATCCGCACTACTTCATTCTGATGCTCTGAAAGACACATAGGCCCTTTTCGCATTGAGGCTTCTTGCGCGAGTGGGGGAGGGCGGCTCGCGCAAGAAGCCTTCTCCGGGAGGCTGATGCTTCCCCCTCCTTCCTTCCGCAGGCGAAGGAAGGAGGGGGGAAGTGGCAGCCTCCCGGAGAAGGCTTCTCGTGCGAGCCGCGCCCCCGCGTGAAGCAGGAGGGTCGCGCATCCGCCCCCCCGTGCGAAGCAGGAGGCTGTCACATCCGTTGCGCTAGCGCCCCGCCCTGCCCCTTCCTTCCGCAGGGGCGGAGGGAAGGAAGCGCGACCCGGCCGCCTCCCCGACACTCCGCACAGGAGGTAAGTGCGCGTGGGCGCCGGGAGCGTTGCGCAAGCGCGGGTGATTTTCACTTTGAGGCTCAGGGGGCTCTCGCGCGACAGAAAGCCCATGTGAAAAGGGCCATCGGCTCAACTTCTGCATTAATCAGGCAATCTAGTGAGTTAAGCCATATTATTAGAAAAATCTAGTAAATTAACAAGTTGCTAATTATTTCCAAGCTATGCATAAACTACCAATGCTGCTAACAAGTGTGTGACTTGGGAACAGTAATGGACTCAATATGGACAATTTAAAACTTAATACAAAGAGAGAAGTAGAATAGCTGGTCAGTGGAATAACTGATCCAGGTATAGGAATACACATTGTTTTTAGATAACATTGTAAACTCCTGAAAGGATCATGTGCACAGTTTTAATATATTCCTGGATCCAGCTTTCCCCCTAGATATCCATTTACTGGTGCAACTAGGAGTGTTTTTTGCCTATTCTTTGCTTGTACATCAGTTACAACAGTTCTTGGGAAAGGAAGACCTGGCTCCAGGAATGCCCCAGTTACATCTACTTTGAGTTACTGCTATGTGCTCGACTTGAAGCTGCTTTTGAAAAAGCATCTAGAAAGAGCAGCTGGTTCAAAATGCTGCCACCAGGTTTCTGAATGTGCAACTCCACTGCTCTATCAGTTTCACTGGTTTGCAATCTGCTTCTGGGTTCTGTGCCATCTCCTGGCTTCTGCTCAATTTGTTTGAAGGGTATCTTCTGCTGCAAGAAACAGCTTGAATGTTCACATGCTGGGAATATGGATTCAGTTAACATTTTAAAAGGATTTATACGAACTTATAAATTTCATTCAAAATGGAAAGTACATTGAATTTTTTAAAAAAAATCAACGGAAAAATTTAAGATGGGAGAACTTGAAATGGTCTGTTTTATTCAGTTCTTGCTGTACAATTGTTGGATTGTTTTAATCTGTTTTAATAATTTACCTTTTGAGGTATACACTTTAAAATATTTTAGTGTGATTAATAGCTTAACACTATGCTACCTTTTGCATATTTTTTATTATATTGCAATCCTTTTAATTTGTAAGCTGCCTTGGGTCCCAATCTTAGGGAAAAGGCAGGATATAAATAAAGTCAATAATAGTATTAGTAGTCTTCATCATTGTCGTCGTCGTTTATGAAAGTTCGGAAAGAATTTCATTTCAGTTTCTTTCTGAAAAATTTCACAACATTTTCAAATTTCTTTTTATTTAATACAGAAAGGAGATCAGAATGAAAATGAATGTGTGAGAATGTGTGAGAAATAGAAACTATTTTTTTCTCATTTCTAGTTTAGATCATGTATTTTCAACATGCTTTTCATGCAGCTATACAATCTGATTTTTTTATTATAATTTTTAGATCAAAATTTTCAACTAATTAAAATAAAATAACATTCATACAGTTTCTATGCAATCTATATCTTTACATATATAATACCCCCTCCCCTTTTATTTCCCCTTGTTCCTTATTTAGCATTTTCTCCAAATTGTATACTATTTCCCAAACTTTTTTCCAAAATATCTTTTTCTTGCCATACATCTTGTACAAGTGCTTTACATATATAAATAAACTTCTTGCCTTTTTAATATCTTCCTCACCCTTGGCATTAACACATCTCTGAACCTTTCTAATTCATCTTTATTTTTAACTGCTCGCATTCCTTTCGACCCATTCTAGTATCTTTCTCCATTCTTGCTCAAATTGTTGAGGTGAGTTCCCTTTTATCAAGCTAGAAAGCTTCTCCATCTTTATCATATCAATGATCTTAACTTTTCAGTCATCAATTGATGGCTATGAGTTTTCTTTCCTCAGGATCTTAAATATAATTTTGGGTGCCACCAACTCCCATTGTGTGTCTAGGTTTAATATGAACTTTTATTGCAGTCTTCTCCCTGCTGGATGAGAGAAATAAAAATGAAAAACAGTGCACTATAATCATAGGAAAGAAATCCTCCACACACACACCAAACTGTGTTGATTTTATTGCTATTTATTTGAAATTTCGGATTATTTCTGATCCACACTATGTGAAGCAAAGTACTCTTCAGGAATGGACAGAGGCTTCTTGGTGTGTATGAATGGTGAATTGGTTCTGGATTTTATTTCACACTTTTCCAAGATGCTGAACCTGTTTTGAGAATGGAGTTGAATATCCTGGAGTCTCAAGTAAAACCCAGGGCAGATACAAGGCATCCCTGACATGGAAGACCTTGGATACCTCTGATACTGCACAGGCAGCTTTTAAACACACCTAATGTACTGAATATTTCTTGCTGTTGTTTCTACTGTACAAAGCATTTCATTACTTTTTGTGTTAAGAATCTCATTCTCAAAATACTGCATAGGGGAATGACCCAATGAAAAATGCTTGGGGCTCTCCCAACCAGAGTGATCTAGCTGCTAGTATCCTATAAAACAAATGTTTGAAATTTCTTTCTATATAGGTACAGCACCAGAATAAGGGGCCAGACCAATGTAGTCACTGACTGAATGTGAGTGCAAACATCTATCATCATCATCATCATCATCATCATCATCATCATCATCATCATCTTTGTTTGTATTCTCACCTTTTTACTGGGTTGGGACTCAAAGTGGCTAACAGATTAAAAAAGACATAGTTACAAACTCATAAAATACAAAAATTAAAACACAATTAAACAATTGAAAGAATTAAAACAATGGTGAAATACCTAATTAAACTTGATTATTAATCAAAAGATAACACCAGCACATTTCTGTTTATAGTCTACAGTTAAGGAAGCAGTTACAAATATAATGCATAGGTTTTTACATCCTTTGGGGGATCTTGAGTCTTCTGCAAACCTATCAAAATGAGAAGCACCTTTCCAAGATAAAAATGTTCAGTTAATTATTAGTTGTTTCTAGCACACAGCATTCTGAAAGCACTGGGTGTTCCACAAGGGTCCCATGGCTGTTTCTGTGGGAACTATCTGGTAGGTAGACAAGATACATTGTCTTTTACAGCACACTTTTAATTACAGCTTTCTAATCCAGTATGCAATGAACTTTCACTTGGTGATCTGCTACAGAAACAAACTTTGAACAAGTAAGCTAAATAGAGATAAACGTGTTCATATATTTTTAGGTAGAATGTATCTGTTCAATGAGTTTGAAATCTTAATGTCAAAACACATTGTTAATGATGGTATTGTCTACCGAGCAAATTTCACATTAAAAGACAGTGCTGAGGGTATTATATTGATTGCTAAGGGCAGGGGGAATTACTCAGTATGGTATTCCACAGCTTTTTTAGTATTTAAATTGTCACAACTTTTGCACAAAATAAAGCTTTTTACCACTCAGTTTATCTCTGTGCTTTTTGAAATTTTATACTAATTATAAAAGTGCACACTACAGTTGAATACTTGCAGGTGATACATGGCATTAATGGCAATTATTATCTTCCACAGGAACATGCTGTTGCTCATTATTTAAAAAATTATCCTCAGGCCTGCACTCATGACACATAAACTTCCCCCCAACCCAGCTGAACAGAAATGTGATTATTTTTTAAAAATGCACATTAAAAAGCCAGTAGGGTGTTTTATATTCATGATAGAGAATGAAGAGATTCAGCTCTGGGCTGGTCCAGATGGCACTTGACTCCCATGACTAATTTCATCTTGCAACACTAAACCAGAGGTAGGGAAAGAGACATTGTGCTAGGAAGGAAACTCCAGAGCCCAGGTACTAATTCGGGGAAGGTGTGAGAGAAATATATGATGCAATTATTCCAGAAAAATCTAGAAAATAGAGCACTGTTTCCCAGTACATGAAACAACTGTTGTTCACAGTACCATCAATATAATCTAGATAGCAATCTAGTAGCTTCTTGGGTGAAGCATAATTTATATGGGGCTTATAACTGGTGTCAAGGAGTCTGTCTTAATTGGTTTACCCCCTGAAAAATCTTCTGTATCCATCCATTTTGTAAAATGCCCTAAAAAGGTTAATTGAAACAATCAATGTTGTACTTTCTATCGCCTATTTAAATCTGTCAGTTGATCTAATGTCCTAGAACATACTGATGACTAGATATCAGGGTTGAGTTGTAGGCACATGAAAGTGGTGCTAGTGGAAGTGGGTCAGAATGGGATGATAGGAGCCTGAACTGAGCAAAGGGCAAAAGCAGCAAAACAAAACTTGCCATAATCAGGAAGACAATATCTGCCCAGAAAACATCTGAGCTGAAACTACAAGCCCTTTATTTCTCTTTGTAATCTAGCCACCAGTGTGATGTGTTTGACAAAGACTTTGGAGAACAGGGTTCAAATCCCTACTCAACCATGGAAAACCATTGATTGATCTTGGGAAACTCAGACTCTCTCATCCTCAGAGGAAGGTAAAAGCAAACCCCCTCTGAACAAATCTTGCCAAGAAAACCTATGATGGGTTCACCTTAGGGTCCTCATGAGCTGGAAATGACTTGAAGGCACACAGCATATTAGCAGCCTGAATCCATAGTCTCAAAGCATTTCACTCTCAAAAAAGAGGCTCCAAATGGTTGTTCTGAATGTTTATCACTTACAAAAAGCCAAGAGTTCCCAGTTCTAATTCCAGTGACGCCTGGCAGCATGAATCTTCAAGCAAGTCAAATACAAATCCATGTACTATTGTGTTCTTTCAAGTCATCTTCAACTTATGGTAACCCTATCCTATGGTTTTCTTGCCAAGATTTATTATTCAATGGAGGTTTGCCATTTGCTTCCTCCTAGGCTTAGAAAGTTTTATCTGCCTAAGACCACCCAGTATATTTCCATGACTAAGCAGGGATTCAAAGCTCATCCTCCAGAATCCAAGGCCAACACCGAAATCACTATACCATGCTCACTCTATACTGTATATTGCATTTTAACAGAAAGCATAAATGGCTTAAAACACTTAAAAGAATAAATAATTAAGCAGTAGGTGAATGAATGTGGCACACACATCTTGTGTATTATGCAGAAAGGAATCTTATACATGACCTAAGCAGAATGTGGACCATTGGCATTACTGTAAGAAGCCAATATCTCTTTCCAAAGGGAGAACAACATGATAGACATATGAGTTCTGCCAAACATACAGATAATATGAAAAGAAGGGTCAAGGTCACCTTGTAGAGTTCACTCACATGGTTCACAGGTGTTCATTTGATTCTGCTTGTTGTAAGGAGACATGTTCAGAAATAAAGTAAATAGAAACAAATGTACACAGCTTTCAAATCCACAAACACTATTCAAATGGTGAATAAAAAGCATGCAATCCACAGAACAAATGGGAATAGCAATAATAAAGCCATGATCTTTTCAGTCCCAAGGGACCCATTTGATATGGACTGGGAAGGTTACACGTGTTTGTGCATACATGTAAATATAAATGCATATGCAAATACGCATAAGCTATTTCCCACACATTCATTTCAACATACATTCACACAGACAAACACTCTGCAGAGTGCACACTCCCCACCAGCACAGAGACACATCTCAGTCTCCCAAATGGGGAGACTGAAACCTTGTTTTCTTTCATGTCTAGATATTGGGATTTGGAGCATCAGAAGTGAAAATGTCCACACAGATAATCCAGCAGTCTTCCCTGAGATTGCTGTCTCTTCACCACTGAAAATTGCAACAAAACTGCAATCTTGGAAGCCAGACAGTTCGGTATGGTGGGTGGAAATGCAGATCGTTCACTCCTGATCTTAAGTGACCCTCAGTAACCAACAGAATCCAAAAGTATGTCAGGATAAAGAACTAACTCCAGTTGATCCACTGGGCACAGAATTTCCTCATAAATTCCAGAGAATCAAAGTAAATTTGTGAAGTTTATGTTCAGTTCTCTCCACCAGGACCTTCCACTTCCCACAAAGATAATAGTGGATTACTCTTACCAATAAAGATGTTGTGAAGTGCACTGGGAATAAACTGGTGATGATGAGAAGTTCCTCCTTTGACAGATCTCCAAGAAGCAGATAGCCCATAAACAAAATATCTTAGCAAGCAAAAAGTGTTCTCCATTTTTCACACAGTCATTTTGCCTTCCATACAAACAGAGACTCTTAAGTGCTGGAAGATCATTTGATATAATGACCTGCAACATTCATGGGTCTTTGCTGGTATTTGCTTTTGGCATTTTAATATTTGAATTGCCATTTCTACTGAAATGCAGCCTAAAATAAGCTTCTAGATGCTACTTTTAAGCCAAAGATCTGTGGTCCATACAGTCATCTTCCAAGTAGTCATGTCTCCAACCATGAGTTAAAATGGTTTTTAAAAAATTAATTTTTCAGTTGTGGGGAGGGGAGGAATTGTTTTATACTTTAGGACAAGATCATGAGATAGGAATGAGAACATAATGCTTCATAATTAAAAATACTTTAGTGCTGCAATCTCTCATGAAATTATATGCTCTGTTAGAGCAAAGAAACATGTCTTTAAAAACATCATTACTGAAAAATAGAATGAAGAATATGCCATCCCTGCATAAAGTTAGCTTTTAACAGAGTCTCATCGTTCTCTGAAAATTAATGAAATGCTAGTTTCAGAACTAGAGAAAAAGCATATGGCTGGATTATTTTAATTTCAGCAGGGCCCATGATGTAGATTTCATTTTGTAAAATAAACACTGAAAATTAAAAAAAGCTGGTTTGTCAAATAAATGGCCAATTTAAGCTGTAACCTAAGATATAAGTTATACATATTCTGTGGTCATTTGGCAATATATACTACCTTTGGCAGCAGCAGCAGCAGTAGTATCTGTTCATGTAAACTTATGTAGGAATATTCCCTGAATATGAAATCTAGTTTCCCCAAAACATACATGAATCACATTAATGAGGCTGGGGTATACTATTATACGTACAACATAGCAGAAGCAGATCATTCTATGCAGCATGTAGTACACATCTGTCTATATACCAGTGTGTGTGTGTGTGTGTGTGTGTGTGTGTGTGTGTGTGTACACACTTACACTCAAAGACAAATGCTTCAACAAGGACCAATACTTGGTGCATTTTCTGTAGCTCTGAAGGTAAAATAATATAATCATAACAATAATTTTTCATTTGTTACCTGCTTCTCCCCAAGGCTCGAGGCGATGTACAACATAGATACAAGTAAAAACAAATTATAGCTAAAATACACTAAAAACACAAAACCATTTAAAATACAAATATCTCATAATTAAAATATATCATAATTAAAAGTACAAATGAAGACAAGTACAATTAAAAGTACAAGTATCATTAAAAATAGACTGGGTGAGCCTTCCAGAAGAGATAAGTATAACTGTATGTACAGTTTCACGGAAAGAATTCTAATTTAATTCCACAGAAATTACTTCTAGGTAAACTTGCATGGTTGAAGTTGTGAAAATGCACTAAAATGCTTATCTAAGTAAAAAGCTCTTAAATCAAGCATTACTATAAATGTAAACGCTGTAAAAGCATCCTGTATTTAAAGTAATGCTAGAGGCCACAACTCAATAATCCCTATATAGAATGTTAAGCACATTTGAATGCTGATGGTTTCAATGGGAGTTAAATGTTAAGGAACTCCATGGGACTTTTCTTATTTAATATCAACAGGATCCTACCTAAGCACTGAATTAATTCAAAGCAAGTTTACACTCTGCATATAAAAACAAACTGTCAGAATACAAGATGTGCTTATCTAGAATATAAGTGTGACAAACTGGATGGAAAGGCCTCCACTGGTTCTGCTTGTAGACCTCAAATATGGTGCCAACACAGCTGCATAAGCTGAAGCTATGGCAAGAGCCACTGTGGCTAATTATTCTGATCCATCTGACTGTGATCCCTGGTGGCTACTGATATTTTCAATTACTCTCCTCTTTTTTTTTCCAGTTCCTCTTGAGTTCTCAACTGATTTATTGTTCGCTTCTTTTATTTATCAGTGAAACAAATAACTACAATTTAAGTAATGTGGATGGCAAAAGCATGTGGTTCTCATTGTGGTAAGATTTGGAAAATGTGATCTTTGAAGCATGGAGATGGGATCCCTGGGGCACTAGAATGTGATTGCTGTGTTGCCTCTCAGGAGGAAGAAGAATCCCTGATCCGATTAAATCTTTGACACCTCTGGATTTCTACTAACAACTGATTCATGGTAAAGTTTGTTTTTGTTTTTTAATGTGTATTACCATTTTACAACTAAGTCTACTTTTTTTCCGCTCCTTTTCTGTCTTTTCACTACATGTTTAATTTTGGGAATGTATATTCAATAGACATTTCAATAGTCAAATAGTTTATTGTACTGGGAAATGAAAATCCAGAGAAAATATTAACTTTCCACTTGAGTGTACTTGTACTTTTGTACTCAACAATTTATATTATTGGCCTTTTGTTAAAAAACCAGCCTTAGTTCTAACTTTAACTTTCTAAACCTTTACATTACACAAATCTCAGAATAATTATATAGTTATAATATAGAGCATTATTTGAAATAACTGTATCTAATAATTTTACCAGTATTCTACCAGCGGTATACCTAAAGCCTAAATTGTGTGTGTGTGTTTAATTATTCCTTTTGCTCAAGGAAGCAAGTAAAATTTTCACTTTTTTTCCCAACAAAAACATTTCTATGGATTCATGATGCTAGGAAAACTGGTAGATTTATTGGGATGAAGGATTTATTATTGCAAATATTAGAAAAATGAAAGTTCAAGTTTCTGCAAGCTATACTGCCTATTTAATAAAATATATGGGTTTTCTGACCAAATATTTTAAATAATGGTGTGTGTGTGTGTGTGCCTGTGTCTGTGTCTGTGTGTCTGTGCATACTTGTGTGTTTGTACATGCATAAAGAGCCAGTGTGGTATAATGGTTTGAGTGTTGGACTACAACCCTGAAGACCAAGGTTTGATTCCCCACTTGGTCATAGAAACCCACTGGGTGACCTTGGATGCATCATACACTTTCTGCCCCAGAAAACTCCATGATAGGTTCACCTTAGGGTCACCATAAGTCGGAAACAACTTGAAAGCACACAACAACAACAACAACAACAACAACAACAACAACAACATACACACACACAATTCATCACAATTTATGATGGGTATCTCCAACACATATAGTCCAATCTGGAAGATCTGTCTGCAGGTCACAAGGCCAAACTATATAAGAAAGTAGTAAAGCTAATCCTGCGTTAAGTGACCCACTGTTATCACATATTGGCAGGTCACCTTTGATTTAAGTCTAGAGCTACCATCGCCATATACCATCTGTCACAGTACATATCTGTTTCTTCTACCTCACTTCTAAATGGCAATTGGGATCTACCTGTCATAGGATTTATAAAATTTGACCCAGAATATTTACAACCAATAGGAAATATCACCAGAAAATTTCAGAAAACAAAGTTTTTTTCTAAATAATTGAGCAAGAGCTATGGTCACTCAATGTATGTCTCTGTGATAGTCTTCCCTACTATGACAATGACATGTGGATAAATTCAGTGTTAAGTGACCCACTGTTATCACATTTTGGCAGATCACCTTTGATTTAAGTCTAAAGCTACCTTTGCCATATACCATCTGTCACAGTACATATCTCTTTCTTCTACCTCACTTCCATCATATGATTAATTCTTTCTCTGACCCAGGTGTGTAGTGCAGGTGTGGATAAAACAGATTAGAGTCCTTCTCACACTTAACATAAATATTTATTTCTTTATTAAAAAATTATCAAGGTAATCCTACATAAATAACTCCTATCTCTTAGAATGCCATTTACTCACATCAGACACTAAGAAAGTCCAATCTTGTGCCTTCAAGTTGTTACGGTAGCCCTAACGTAATGGGAGCCCTGGTGGCACAGTGGTTAAATGCCAGTACTGCAAGCCACAAACCACAAGGTTGTGAGTTCGATCCTGCCAGGCCCCAAGGTTGACTCAGCCTTCCATCCTTTCGCAGGTCGGTAAAATGAGTACCCAGCTTGTTGGGGGCATGTATAGAAAAATGTTTCGAAATACATGCGAAATTGTTCACCGCCTCGATCTATATGGAGAGGCGGGATACAAATAAATAAATAAATAATGTGGCCCTATCACGGGTTTTCTTGGGTGGAAAGTTTGAGATGCCCCCAAGGTCACCCAGTGGGTTTCCATGGCCATGTGAGGAATTGAAACCTGGTCTCCAGAGATGTAATCCAATGTTTAAACCACTACAGCACACTGGCTTTCCCTATCCTGTGTACCTACCCAATATTCAGATGAGAGTGATATAACAGAAGCTGAGATGTCAGAGCCTACAGTGAATATGTGTATGGAAGATTTTTCTACATACATCTTCCTATTCTTGAATTGGAGGGACCATACATTACAACCAATACACTAAAAACTTTCAAAGTAGCCATTTTCCAGTATTCTAAAAACAACATGCAGTTCTCCATTGAAACATGCAATGCATTGCTAGGCACGCTTGCACAAAATTAAGTGCATTCATGTTAATTTTTGATATTGATTGACATTCTCTCTTTCCCGTGATTCAGTTTTATAGTAATAAATTTTACTTTTTCATACTGACATTGCTATAAACTCTTAAGATTATGCCTAGATTTTCCCCCCTCAGGATATTAGAATGGAAAGTTCTTACTTCCCTTGTGAAGCTTTTATTTGCTCTTCTGTGTGAAATCATTGCCAGCATTTCAAAAATGATTCTGGGCTGCTATTCTGACTTACCACTGTGCAGCCTTCATGACAGATGGTGTTCTGTAAGGCAGAGGACATAAGAAAAAGTAATTGCAGATATGTGATTTCATTGCCTGTAATACTACAGTCCAGCATAGCACCTATACAAGAAACTTAAGCTTCCATGAAATAGCTGTATGTATTATAACATCCAATAGCATAAATGGATGATAATTAAAAAAACCCCTTAGACTATGCATCCAAAGGCTCCAACAAAACAAAATATTAAAAAAAAATGATTGCATTCAGGTTCATTATTATTCCAAGAAGTTGTAACATCAGGATTGGGGCCAAAACCAGAATGTAGCACTTCTAAGATTCCCAACAGGAACCTAAACCCAATTGCTAGTCTCAAATACCATGGACCCCTTGACCTAATGGGATTTACATATGAAATACCTTACCTTTCAGCAAACTGATACAGTAGATTTCCTTTTGTTGAAATCAGCCACTGGCTTTAGACCTGATAGGATTTAGTATATTACAACTGTGAATGTTTATTTCTCTCCCCTGTAATTCTTGAAATAGTCCTTGAAATACCGTGAGGTATAAACATAAAAATCACAAGGCTCTCCATAACATTTATTGTTCAGTCTGGTCTATGCTAAGCAAAACATTCTATCAAATATATGACAGATTGTCATTACAATGTACCCTGGGATCTTTCAGACACTATTTACCCCTTCACTGTACCCTAACTCAGTTTAATCTGGTTGACAAAAGGGGAATCTAGGCACTGGAAATGGTAGTTTTGAAAAATATATTCTGTTTTAGTGATGACGAACTTATCTCAGTCTTCCAGACTTCTCTATCATTAGCACTGACTCCGTTGAACTGCTGGAGTTTTATAATACCTAATTGCATAGTATACAGCCCACTCTAGAGAAGAGGTAGGAAGCAAAGGGTTAAAAGTTCCTTCCTCTTTTGCTTGGTTTTTGCTTCCTGTAAGATGCATTCAAATCAATTCTGTCCCAGCCAATAATACTGATACTTCTGATCAGAAGGCAGCGGTGGTTAGTCATCTTTTGGGAAGAAAGAGGTTGAATGGTGCCTAGGAAGTCTAGGAAGCAGGTATTATAAAAGATTAGAACAGCCTTTAAAAGTATCTAAGTTGCTTAGCTTTCAACTCTTTGCTTCCCAGATTTTCTTGATAATGTCCATATAGTATATAATCAGGAATGATAAATCTCTCCACTCATTCTATTGAGTTAGCACTAAAAGATATTTGCTGTTTCCCAAACTATCATTCCTATGTAGGCAGGAACCTGGGTTTCCCATCCTTAATATTCTCAGTCATCTAATTGGTATGCAGTAAACATTACTTTAGACTGACTTCACTAAATAATGATGCTAAAGAGGATCAACTGTTGACCTAAGTTGACTGTAATTGTTGTTGTGATGATGGCAATTCTGAAGGCAGTGAAGACATATGGGTAATTACTAATACTGGAAAGAAAAAAAAACATACATTTCATAAATATTTTTGCTCCCAAAATTGTACCGTAGGTAGCAATTTGTTTTTCACAGGCTATTGCAACTGGATCCAAAACTCAGTAAGGAAACAGGGCTTGAGGAAATAGAAGATTGCTCTTTTCTATTTCTTCAAGGTCTATTTATTTATAGAGTGTTTTGGAAACGCTCTATGTGTTAAGAGTTTGTAGGTGGAGCTGCACAGGCTAGTCCTGCCCACAGTCAGAATGGTATGCCATCTTCCACTTGCTCCAAGCATGTGAAATGGTTGTGAACAAAAGTGAATTCTTTCATTGTTTAGATTTATATTTGGAAAGCTCCTAGCCACAAGGATATATCTTGCCCTAGCAGAGTGCATCGACAAGTATAGGGCTGTATGCACAAAATACAAATGGATGCCTGTCATGAAAACCTGTTAAATATTCATCACAAGGAGAAGAGACTGCAGTTCCAGCAGTTGGCAGGACTCACCTATACAGTGGTAGCTCATGGCACACATTTCAGTGGGGCAGTGAATCCACTCCAAGTTTTTGGTAGCTTTGAGGAGCCAATCAAGGTACGAAGCCTATTTTGGAGATGAGGTTCAGAACTTTGGATAACTCCTTTGAAGTCTGGGATTAGACCTAGAATGGATTTACTGCCCTTCTGACAGAGTGCCATCAACTGCCACTGAACTTGTGTGACCCTGTAAGTTCATTGAACCTGACCCACAAAATTTGTCTCAGTTGCCAAACAATGGGAGCTTTGTCTAATAGAGCAGGATGGATAACTTTCAGAGGTCTGGGGGCACTACTGGCACCTCTTGAACCTATCAAAGGTCATTTCTTCCCACAGCTGCTGTCATAGAAAAGTACCATTTTCCCTTCAGACAAGAACAACATCCTACCATTTGTCTCATTTAGAAGTTGAATTATGTTTCCAGCAGCATGGTTACTGCAAAGTGTGCAGAAAGTGCTCATATTGTCTTAAGGTAAAAGAGGTGATAGGGTTTTTTTACCTCCTGCTGCTTCTGAGGCCAAAGCAGAAAATCTGTCATTGGAAAGGCCTTGGAAGCTACAAAAATAGATTGGAGGTCCATGTAGCCCATGTTGTGTTCTGTCCACCTCTACAATAGATTGAACTACCTGGAGCAGCATGAAATGGGAATTTGAATCCCACTGATAATGATGGATGGATGGATAATATCCACATTTGGATAGATACATATTCAAATGCAGCTATTATTAATCCTCACTGCATTACTTTCAGGGGAATCTATATAACTGTCCATATTTTTCCCTGGCTAGTCATGCATAACAGTGCAGAAGTAAAGTCTCATCACACAGACCTGTTGGACAGTGAAAGTCCCAGAACACTGTGGCAAGACAGGGAACATAATCCAGTTGCCTGGACAGCATTCCTCCACAACTTTAGGGCTGAACATACTGGGACAGTTTCATTTGGCTTCATTGATGCCTCCACATAATCCAAATAAATTGGCTAGAATCAAGCAGTGAAAAAAATCTTTTCATGTAAAACAAAACACCAGGGGCACTACTGCAGCAGTGAACTGGGAAAACAATAGTTAAAAGACACAAACCAGAAGGTAGTTTTTGTTTCCCATAGGGCTGGAATAGATATTCGAAAATAGATAAAAGATGGGTTTCCTGGGTACCAGAAAACCTGGTCTGATCAGAATCTTTGCAGTTTAACTTATTTTGTGAGCAAAAAGAAAAGAAAAAAGAAAATTATTGGCATTTTTGCAGAATAAATCCCAAACTGTGATATTTTTTTTCAAGGACTTTGCAGTGGGGATAAAACTTGTAAAAAATATTTGTCCTTGCCTATGCAAGTGAAAATTGTGAAACTTCACACCCCCAGTTTCTTCTTTGAGTGGCACATGCTGTTCTTCATGAACCAGGTTATCATTGGCCGCAAGTCAAGATGACTGTATGGAACTTCAGAGACACTGTGGTACCGAACACCATGTGTTAGGGAACAACAATGGGAGAGGGATTTTGGCATGCTTGTGGGCTTCCCAGAGACATGATTTGGCCGTGGCAGAAAACAAGATGTTGGACTAGAAGCTGTTTTAGTATGACCCAGGACTTTTCTTATGTACCCGCCTTTGCAAAATGGAAATGTGAATGAAATCCCACAATAATTACAGAGTATTGATAATCACAGTTTTATACATCACAGCAAGGTATACTGATGGGATGCTGTCTAAAGCAGCCATTTCAACAGAAAAACTTAAGCTGAATGCAAACATTTTGAAGCCAAATAACCACATAGCCTTGTTTCCTCCCTTATCTTCTGCCTTGTGTTTTTTCCCTTGTGCAGTTCGTGACACCATGGCTTCCAGCTTCATTTGGTGACAATTGTTCAGATCAGATCACAACACAGCAGTAAGTGTTCAAAAAATCCTATACTGTTAACAAAATAAGCTGCATTTAATATGGAAAACCATAGAAAGATAAAGAAGTACTACCACACACACCCTTCAAGCAGTATTAAGACAAATAAGCTCATTAATTTAAACCATATTCCCAATTGTATTTTCATATGTCTGGATTTTGAGCATTGGATGACTTTCAGTGCTGCTTTATAAGAGACACTGTGCTGTTTAATGCTGCCATTATGATGTGTTTTGTGAGAAAAGCTACCATACCATCTCTAAGTGATGGCAAGAGGTAATGCTACAGATTTAGTGGGAAATCTGCTACAGGTAACAGCAGGCTGCCTGTAGCATAAGGAAGGGACAGATGGGAGTAAACTGATTTATAAAGGGCAAGATTCTTCAAATTGAAATGGGTAGACAAGCCCAAAAGGAAGTCCTGTTAACATACATATACTCGGGGTTTTCACTCCTACAGTGATGAGAAACATTAAAAGAATATATTTGTATATAAGAACATACAAAAAACAAAAATCTTCTCAACCACAGAAAAGTTATTTTATGTAGGAGACCTGTCCAATTCTGTTGTCTTTTCAGTTTCCTAATCCAGACCTCTTAGAGTTGGAGAGTGGTGAGACTGAGCATAGATCACGAACCAAAATTGGTCCAGAAATATCATCATTTTTTTCACTTTGCGTAGAAGATGAGAAGCAGTGTGATTGAATTCTTAGTTTATATGACCTACTTTTCTCTGTCAACAGCCCACCTGTGGTGCCTTGCCTCGAATCCTGGTGGCATTGTTATTCAGGCTCCCAGCATATGATCATGTATATTTTCAACTAGGATATTTAAGATACCTCTTGCAATGCACAAGGAAAAATTCACCAAGCATCTGTATAAAATAAAAATCAAAAATACACCAACACATTCATTCACATATCTGAATCTTCATGTTCTATCCAGGTATTCAAAAATAATTTTTTACAAAAGTACAGTCGCAAAATCACTGCCATCGTTGAGAACTTGTTAATAAGTTCCTGAACACTACTCACCATGTTTTTATGGTTTATATTACTAATTCAAGAAATTCAAATACTCTCCAACTAAGATTTGGTGGAATAAAAACAATGTGTTACTTTCTTGTTTGGTTTCTTTTTTAAATTCTAGAAATGCATTGTTATGAGCACAACTGTCTTCTCCTTCTTCTTCTTCAGAAAATGTGCTACTGGAAATAAAAACCTTGGAAATTTACCTAGCTGCTACCAGGAAAAAAAATTATTCAGCTACTAATTGATTCATTTTTGATCTGGCTATTATTTTTTAAAGACAGGTGCACACTTCTGGACACAGGTGTCCCTCCTCCTCCCTTTTCTGCTGAGAACATTTAACCTATTAAATAACTTGGCTTTAAGAGCAACTGAAAGCAGAAATAATATGCATCAAAATGATAGTCATCATTTGCCTGGCAACCAAAACTATGTAGCAGGGATACTGATGTGATTCTAGGCTAGAAGCCAAAATTGACTTAGGTATGCTTTTAAACATAGGCCTTTTCCAAGGCTTTAACATTTCTTTCTTCTCACACTTCTCTAACTGATCTCCTGACTAGAATTATAGTTAGGGTTGAGGAGGTCCTTGCCTTCTGAGAATCCCCTTCCTATGTTGATGGTTCTCTAGTTGCAGGCCTACCTGCTCATTGGTAGTCACAGGTAAACTTCCCACAATGGATCTATGGTAGTGTCATTGTGGATCCAAGAGGCAAGTTACTCCACTTACCACACAAAACACCGGAGACAAGCAACTGGGGAAATAAGGTCACAACTAATGGTTACAGCTGTAAAAAGGCTGGCACCAAAATGGGTCCAGATCCAGACATTGACCTGTTGATTGATGAAGCAGCACTTGGTCTGCTCGTCAGCAGCACCAGGGATTACAGGTGCAGGATTCCAATCGGGCAGAAGCCACTGAGTATATCCCCTGTTCCTTGGGGGAGTGACAAACACACACTGCCTTGAGCTGGCAGTGTTACCTACTGCTGACACCTTCAAAATCCAATAATGGGTCCTTCTATCAATTTGTTGATCCTGCTAAAATAGACATACTTTGTTCCTGAATCCAGGTCCCATGAAAACTACCTGCAGAGTTGTGACAAAAGACAATAACACATAAGACAACTTTCCATTGAAGAGGGGGTGAGTGGGACAATGATCCAAAAAACAAAACAAAAACAAACCTCATCTTGGGATTCTTACCTATAAAGCCCAGCATCCAGCATTACAGTGAAAACTAGTCGTTAGCTTCACTTTGGTCCCACGCAAGAGAAAATTTTGTACATTTCAACTTGCCAATATCCTTTTCTGAAATATGGTATCCAGAACTAGACATAGTATTGCAGGTAATGTATGTCAAAAGAGAATAGAGTCGTACTATTACTTTCCACAATCTGGATGCGATACCCCTATTGATAAAATTGCATTGGCTTTGGACACTACATCACACTGCTGAACCATGTTCAGCTTGTGGTCTTGGTCTGCTAGGACCCCGTAGATCCTTTTCATGTGTACTGCTTGCAAGCCTGGTATTATTTATCTTATATCTATGCATTTCATTTTTCCTGACTAAATGCAGTACCTTACATTTATCCATGTTGAAGTTCATTTTGTTAGTTTTGGCCCAGCTCTCTAATCTGTCAAGATGATTTTGAATTCTAATCCTTTGTTCTGGGATATTAGCTAACTCTTCTAATTTTCATGTCATCTGAAAATTTGATAAGAGTATCTTCTAATCCATCACCCAAGTCATTTATAAAGAGGTTTGACAACATTAGACCCAAGATAAAAACTCTGAGGCTCCCCGGCAGTCATTTCTCTCCAGGACGAAGCAGAAGTATTGATATTTACATAATTAATTTTATTCATGCCTTTATATTGCAACCTGGAATCCATTTAGATCAGGATGAGAATTATGTGGCCCTCCAGATGTTGGTGGATTGCATGTTTTAGCAACTCTCTTCAACATAGCTGAGCAATATCTAGAGGGCCACATGATTCTTACCTCTTGATCTACATAAAGAGTGCTTTAAAAACATTCTAACTAAATAGTCTTTTGCAATGGATTCCTCTGTTCTCTCCTTTCTAACCTTAAAATGTATGGTGTTGTATTAATCGGTCATAATCACCATCGCCTTATGCTGCACAATGGCACCTAAGTATACACTGCTAATTGTCCATTGTGCACTGAGATTTGTACTGCTGTACAAACATCCATCTTTACTTTCAGTAATGTGAGATGAAAGGAATTAGCCAATATTTTATTATACAAAAAGCAGACACTCAGAATAAATTAATAGAATCACAGCAGTATGAAACTTTTTAAGCTTTTTTTTTTTTTGGATGAAGAAGAAGAGGAGGAGGAGGAGGAGAGGTCGTGGCAGAACTAGCTATGGAATTTTCTTCCATTGTGTGAAAAAAACAGCAGCAGTGTTCATTCATGTCCTTATTTCCCTAATTAATCAATTGCAATCACAGCACATTTATCTGGAATTTTCCAGAATTATACCTGTCGTCACATCAGATTTTTTTTTCCTGTTCTACAAAAGAGGCGGAATGGAAGAGTGTGCATCATAATTACACTCAAAGATAAAATTGCTTTATAAAGGTCTTGAAATGTGCCTGTAGAAAAATAATTAATCATGCCATGAAATGACTATCATTTAATGATTGGGATTAAACAGAATATTGACATGTGCACTCAGATGCCTAAAATGCTATGTGGAGAGAGATTGCAGGGAATAATGAAATGCTTATGAAAGTTTTGCTTTTAAATTACTTGCTCATATGCTTCAATCATTCCCTGGGAAACTGTGGTGTGAATAAGACTGCTAATTTAGTTAGGTGCAGAAGCCAATTAAGACCTACATAAACACATACACAATACAATGTAGAATGATTTTTTCCATTGCTAAAAATAACTGTTATGGACATTCACTGTTAGAACATGTACTTAATGAGTGGTATTGTAATTAGAACAGACAGGAAGATGTTCAGGGATTAGTTTGAGGCAAAGTTTAATAAGTGAATGGGTTTCTTTTAATTTAGAACACAGCTCTGGAACATGGAAAGTAAAAGAAAGTCCACCAGAATCCTATTCAACCTGTTAACGTTATGTATCTTTGCATATACTTAACTACCTAACGGAGGCACTAAGAAACCCAGTTACTCAGTTGCAAAAATGCATAATGGGATGCCAGCAAGAGTACCTGATGCACATTTGTGCCCAGTGCTCATCAGGACTGATGTGATGCACACTGGTCTCATTTGGCATTGAACCAATTGTGGATTGGGCGCCAATGCGCATTGGTCACTTTGCTGGTATGGGGTGTGATCAGGCAAAAATAGCTATTAAACAATGTATTATTGATACAGAGGGCCAAATTGATCTAGCTAGGTCCCCTTCCTTTATTGCCAGTGAGGAGGTATGTTACAGCTCCTATGGTATATATAAGCAATCTAGAAGTTCCTAAACACAGTGTTTATACTATAGAGACCTCCATACTGATCTTATTTTGCCAATACTCCAAAAATATCCAGGACTTTCAGAACAGTAATATGTTTCATTGCTGCTCTCAGATACCCATCCAATTATAACCTATGAAGTGGCTGAATTTTGTACATGAGCAATTAAAATTTGTCAGATGATAACTTGTTCCATGGGTTAGTAAAATGATTGTCTAGTTGGGCTCTGTTAGGACTAGCTGGGTTCTGTTACCTGACAGATTAATACCTATCTGTATTTGTATCTGTATTTGCATCCTTTTGTATATTTATATGTATTTTTATTTGGATTTTATTGCTTTTATGCTAGTCTATGTCCATAATAAACTATCTGGCTCTGTTGTGCAGCCCTCTACTGGATATGGACATTATGCAACTATGCAATTCTAAGTCTCATGGATGTAAGTTCCCACAGGATTCCAGCCAATGTTTTTAAGAAAGTGGCTTATAAAGATTTCAATAAGCAGTAGCACTAAAATGAATGCATTCTAGGAAAGGATCTAGTTCCTGCATGACTACCAAGTCTTCTCCATGACACCAGGACCATAATCAAACACAACAAACCGAGATTCTTTAGAGATGTGCACACTGTGCATTCACTCCCACTACGACAACTGTAGCTTAAGTAGAACTCCCATGTAAACCTGGTGCTTTGTCTTGTGTCTCCCCAGCAAAGTAGAGAATTAACATGAATGAGCCATTTCTCCAGCTTGTCAGACAAGAGTGCCAAATTCAGATGTTACAGTAAACAAACTATGGATAGCCAGTCATTGCTGTATTGAGCCATTCCCAATTGCAGAAAGAGTAATCAAGTGAAAGGCACTAGCACACTGCCTTGCCCATGACAGGCTAGAACTGCGAAGAACTCTTCTAGGCAATTTTATGTTGCTGAGAAATGTGATTGTCAGGAATGTCCCTATGCTAGTGATCACAAGCCCTGGAGCAAGCTCAGAGAGGTGTAGAATTAACTGTGGCACATTCTACATGATAGCACAAAACCACATGGTTCATTGTTTGGAAACAAGATGGTAGCCACATAAAGCCCTTTTGTGTGAATATTCTCCCTAGTAACTTCACTATTAGATATTAGGTGCCAGTTTGTTGTTGTTGTTGTTGTTGTTGTTGTTTTATCAGCTAAGAAATTCAGCATTTTAATAAGTGTTTGAACTAACATTTCAGTGAACAGCTGTAAAGCGTGACATATTTGATGCTTGTTTATTGGTTACTTTTCTTTGTTAATTATTTTTAATGGCTGCTTATTTCTGGCTTTAGTAGTCTGTGTGGTTTTTAAGAACTTACCACTGGTGCTGCAGATTTTATTAAGCTGCTTTATTTTTAAATTCTGTGTCATGACATTACTAATTGCCACTTTGAGACTGTTTACAGGGAAAAGTGAGCTAAACTGTTTCTTTTCTGAGTTACTTTTCTATACATATAGTAACAAGGGGGTCCACAAACTAATCTGGAACTGATTAAACTAATGAAAGTGCAAACTACAGGTATGCCTCAATTAACGAAGTAGATACGTTCCTGGGCATTCCCTTTTTAACAGAAAATTTGATACCAGACACAGAAACGGTATGGAAGGAATAAGGATGGGATCTTGACCATAGAAAAGAAGACCAGCTCAACATGTTACAGAAATTCTTAATCCAAGATTAACAAGATATACATGTGAAATGAAACAATTAGCTTAGGGAAGCCTTGCATAAGTAAAACAGAAACATTTTGAACCTTCTAGAAACAACGTGAAAGCTTCTTTCAAATGCACCCAGGGATGATTTTTTCAGGTCTATCAATAACACACGGAGGGAGGAGGTGGAGGTCAGTTTTTGTGACACAGACTTTTCTGCTTTCTCATTTTTCTCTCTCTTTTTCTCTGTTCTGCTATTCCCACAAGCCAAATAAGGGATTTTGGAGGCACCTGCTGCTTATCTTGTCTGTTGTTGGCAGGCACACATAGCTATAGCAGCATCAGTAGCAGTATAATCTCATTGTTTCTAGCTCGGGCTTTATTTATTGTTTACTAGACTTGCTGTAGCAAAGTGACATGAACAGTCTAGGGGCCTTTTCTGCCCTACACTGTTATAGAGCTGTTATTCTACTTCCAACTTCCTGTGGAATTCTGGAGTTTGTAGTTTACTGAGGCCAAAGAGCTCTCAGGCTGAGAATTCTAAATGCCTCTCCCTAAACTGCAACCCCCTCCCCGGATTCCATAGGATGTTGAAAGTGGAATAATAGCAGTATAATAGCGTAGGGCAGAAGGCCCTATGTTTCTCCAGCCCTCCTTCATCATCTTCCCACAGCCAATGATGCAAAAAACAAACAAATATCCAGCTAGATAGAGAACAAAGAGGAAAGGGAGAACTGGGTGGGCATAAAGAGCTTTTCTAAAAAAGAGGTTGTTTGTCAGAGGCTTTGTTAACTTAGGTATGCTTGTAACATAAAAGATTTAGAATTTTAAAAAGCACTGAGAGGAGATCATCTATTTTCCTTGTCTCTTAGCTGAGAGGTAACTCTTAATTATTCTTCCTGGAAAAGATGTGCAGTGTAATAAATTGTCAACTGGAAGCCATCAAATCAAACTCAAAATTTAGAATTGTTGACTTGATCAGTTCCACTTAAGGCAGAACGCAGACTGTCACAAATCCAATTCGTGGTTACCATGGCAAATCAAAGTACATAGTGCAACCCAAGCTGGGAATCATTATCCAAACACACAATTATATATTCAATCTTCTTCAATTATTGTCTCAATTATTGCCCTAGCAAATTAAGGTACATAGAACAAATGCATTTGTATCATCACACAGAAGCAGACAATGCTAGATTGTAGAGCTACTGTAGCAATTGATATTATTTTGTCAGCTTTTAATGAGACATTTAATACAAAACTGTTGTAAGCAAGGGGCTCATAAGATAAATGCTTTCAGTATTGACACTCAGTTCTGCTATTTCTCCCGGTCTTTAAATACAATGGTCCTCTGATATATAATGGAGCTTAATTGAAACACGTCTTACATTTCCTAAGTGACCAACCACTTGCTTCCTAAGACATCCTATCAGGCCTGGTTTCTAAGATATATAAGTTCAGACTACCACACTTCATAGTCCAAATACTAATTTATAACTTATATTCATTCATTTGCTATTAATTAGGCTGCCTTGTCATAAGAGGCTCTGGTGTAGGTCAGGTCAGGAATCGTGAGAACATACATAATGAGTCTTTGCGATAGCAAATGCGTGGTCAGGAGTCAGAGTCATCCAGCTATGAGTCACATCTATCTGTGATCTTTTGCTTATAGTGTGAAAACTATACATGGTTTACTAGAAATATATATGTGTACCATATTTAATATACAAAATATTATGAACATAACTGTGGAAAAGCAGCACTTGCTTTCACTGAATTACTAAATTACAGAGGAAATTGTGAATACAGTAGATCTGCGCAACAGTAGATCTGCAGTGCAAAAATGACATGGACTATATTAAGGAAACGTCCATATTTTGCTTTTTTCAGCAGAGGTCTCTTAAACTGGTTGGGCCTGCATAAGTCTGTCTATCAAAGAGCAGAAAAGGCAGAAAGGGCATTTTCACATATGTCTCAATGAACAAACTGGGGCAGCTTAGACTTGTCTGTTTTTTTCTTGTTGCACAAACAGCTTGCACACAAAAAGGGGGGGATAGTTGCCTGGAGAAAGTGTGTGTGTGCGCGTGTGTGTGCGTGTGTGTGTACACTGCAATTTTGCACAAAAATGGGCTATCTGGAAACAATGTTTTGTGTGCAAAAATGTGGTTTTCATGCAGCAATACATTTCTCATTTTAAAAAGCCCACACTTTCCAGATAATCACATTTTTTTAAAAAATGGAAGATTACATTATTGAGTAGAAGAAACAGCATTCTTGCATATTAAAAAATTTGGCTGTCTAAAAACATTTCAAGCTCCCCCTCCTCCCATAATCTTATAGACACAGAAAAACACATAGCAACCTGGAAATGATGTTTGCACAAAATACCTCATAATTATTGTGCAAAAAATTAACTTGTGTTTCTTTGAGATTTAATGTTTAATCAATTTCAATAGAATACAGAAATAAATCAATCCAAAACTCCATAAAGAGAAAAGCAAGGGGGGACGGAGAAAAGAAACAAACCACACACAAACATTTTATGTGAGTAATTAGAACCAAAACTGAATTAAACTAATTCAAACTAAAACTAAAACATGATGACATGATCCATTATTAAAAGACTCATCTCCTACACCACATGTGTCAAACACAAGGCCCATGGGCCGAATCGAGTCTGCCAGGCTCTTTCATGTGGCCCTCACACCTCCTGCAGCTGCAAAAACTCTTCATCAGAATTTCCCTTTAGTTTAGCTGACAACTTACCCATCTGAACAATTACCATCAATCTCTTAAACCATATAGCCATTATCTCTAGTTTCTTCCAATACAAATCTCATTGCCATTAACATATATTGAAGTAATTTCAGTTGTTGTTTATCAAGATTGACATCATCTCTCCAAATTCAATAAGAACAGTTCAGAATTCTTAACAACTTGACATTTCAAAATTCTTTGGACCATATTCTGTGTTTCCATCCAAAACTTTTTAGCCTTATCACAGGTCTACCACATACGAAACAAAGATCTCACATGTTCTTGACATTTCCAAAAACTATCCTTCATGTTCTTATGCATCTTTGAGAGTCTCTCAGGTGTAAGATACCAGCGAAACATCATTTTGTTCTAATTTTCTTGAAGGTCATAGCAAATTATATTTTTAATTTCTTTAGTCCAAAGTCTTTCCCACTGATTCAGCTATAGATATAGATATATAGTATCCAAACTTCTTAGCCCAGTTGATCATATA
The DNA here is from genome assembly GCA_948474755.1 of Ctenosaura bakeri. NCBI lineage: Eukaryota > Metazoa > Chordata > Lepidosauria > Squamata > Iguanidae > Ctenosaura > Ctenosaura bakeri. Next base: position 386,114 of record CAOLHI010000539.1, on the reverse strand, counting down.
TTCCTTAACTTTTTTGTCTTCCACATCTATTCTCAATAAAAATGTATATAACTTGGCAATTAAGTGTTCGCCAATGGTACAAAGTAATAACTCAAATTCAGTTTTATACTTTTCAAAATCTCTATTCTTTTTATCTTCCAGAAATTTAAGGTAATATTGTCTGTATGAAAGCCATTGTATGTGAAAACCTTCCTCTTGTACCTGTTGTATAGATTTCATTTCATAATCCTGAATTGTCCTCTTTAATAATCTCCATATGTCAACTAGCATTGATCAGCTCTCACTTCTGTTCTGTAAAGATCTTCTTGTGAAGAAATCCAAAGAGGTGTTTTTGTACACAATCACAATTTATATTTATTCCAAAGTCTTAGTAAGGCACATCTGATACAATGGTTATTAAAGGTCACATTGACATAAAATCTGCACCTTTTGAACTGAATATATAGTCTTTATGGACTGGATGGTATTTTCTCCAAAGTCCATCCTCTCTAATACTTGGGGGAAAAAAATCCATGGAATATTGTCAAAAACTCTTTTGACATCTAAAAAGATCAAGGCTACCTTTTTGTCATTGTTGAATTCCAAATAATTAATAATATTCACAATAGTTCTTACATCATTCTTTAGTTGTCTTTTTGGCAAAAACCCACTCTGATCCTCATGAATATTCTCAAGCAATATGTTTCCTAAATCTATTTGCCAAAATGGTAGTGAATATCTTACAATCATTGTGCAGTAACAAAATAGTCTATAATTCTTTGTAAGTGGCTCATCTGTATCCTCTTTATGAATCATTGTGAAAAATTAAACTTGTGTTTCTTAGCAGAACAACTTCCCAAACCTCTTCAGTATGGCCCTTTCTGCACACGGTTATTAAGGCGGGCCAATGCATCTTGCCACGGAGGTCTTCTGCACGTTGGAGTGGACTAGGTTCGGTTTATTTACCTTCGTTCTGCACGTAATTCCGACTAAACACACCCCCATTTGGTGGTAAAGTGCACTATTTGAAAACTGGAAGAAATCGGTTTTCCAATTTTCCAGATCAATTCGATTCATACTTTCACAGTGGTGCAGACACGCACATTCACACCAATGCGAATTGGTGGTCAGGGGAGGGTTCATGGGAGAGGCCAGGGGGTAGTATGGACTTTCACATGTACACACGTACGCACGTATGCACGTACACAATGATGTACTAAACCATGCACACACAAAAAAGGGCCAATCACAGCCAACGGGGCAGGTTGAGGGGAGTAGTGGGAGTGGCCATGGCGGAGGCAGTGTGGATTCATGAACTTGCACTCCTCCGAATCAGAATGGAACATACGCAGTAGCTATGCAGAAGGAAATGAGAGAAAATCCACCTTGTTTCAAGCCCAGAAAATCTGGTAAGAAACAGCACGAACCAATTCACCAGCCTCATACGAAAAGGGTCTATGTGTGAATACCAGATGAGAAATATGTGTTTTCTCCTGCCGCAGGGAGAAAACTGTGAAAATTATTTGAATTTTCCTATGATAATAAAAAAAAAATATTAAATATTACCACTCTTAATGTATATCATTTTGAGAAAACAGGGGACCTAAGGTGATTTCCTGGAAGTTAAAACTTAAACACTTCATGAGATTTTTTTTTTTTTTGTAGTTCACTTCCATTTTAAATGTAGGTTTAGAAAAACTCTACTAAATACTGACAGCTCCTCATCTATGTTACTTCACCATAATGTAAGTGACAACTATTATTACCACTTATAATTTGTATTCTTTAGTTCTGTTTTGAAGTTGCATGAACAGTCCAGTGTGGAAGTGTCACTGTCCAGCTAGACTGCTTAAAGACTAGAGTTTATGTCAAGTCCTGCTTCCAGAGCATGGACTCTGACACAGAGTCTGAAGCAGACTCTGAAGCATGCCAGAGGTTGAAGCAGAAGGCATACCAGGGTCTGCTGGACATAGAGAGATTACAGTGCCAGATACAGAACAGGGGATGGTACCAGCTCCAACAGAGAGTCCTGCCTCTTCAGACAAAGAACACTCACCTAGACCCAGCTTTGTACAGCACAAGCAGCAAAGAGAGACTCAGTATTGCTCTCTCAGAATTTATAACCAGAAACAATCAATCAAGGCACAGCTGTGCCAGGCTTTGGGTCTATTTAACTGGCATCCTTCCCCTTCAGGAGTTGTCAGAGCTTATCTGACCTGCTACCTTGCTGGATGCCTTGACAAATGCTCAGATTGACCTTGGACACTCTCTTGCCATGAAACCATGCTGGACATTGTTTATGTTGGACTTTATTTACTACTCTTTGCTTATGACCTGGAAGTAAGTAACAAGCTGATATATATATAGTTTGTTTGTTTGATTGATTTATCCACTGTACCAGAACTGAGACAGGACAGTTTAAGAGTTCACAATTTAAGTAAAGTTATAATAAAATTGGCGTTGCTCTGACTTAGAGAAGAAGAGAGGAAGACTGTTCAATAAAACTGAAACTACATGAAATCTTAACATATGGATGTCTAACCTATGGAATCCTGGACTACTTGGTTGGATGCTACCACACATTGGATTGGACATGGTGCTGTTGGAACAGAGACCATTTCCGCACACACTGTTATAGTGCTATTATTCCACTTTCAACATCCTATGGAATTCTGGTGTTTGCAGTTTAAGAAGGGACATTTAGAATTCTCAACCAGAGAGCTCTTTGGCCTGAGTAAACTACAAACCCCAGAATTCCACAGAATGTTGCAAGTGGAATAATAGCACTATAATATTATGGTGCAGTAATGGCCCCAGTTAAAAGGTGGAGTGTTCAACCTGTCGGCACCAAACAAAGGTAGAATGATAATAAATATAATTTACTTTGACATAAATGACAGAGAAGTAAAGTTTCCTAGTATGTTTCAGAGATTTTCAAAGACACATTTCCCCTGTAACAAGATCTAGTCATGTTTAAGTGATGGTCTTTTTTACAGTCAGTCTCTGGTAGGTGGATCACAGAAGTAACAGAATAGGGGACATGTCTGACTACCTTCCTACTGAGGACATGGACTTAGGAAAGGCTGACTGGATATGGAATCATTTCTGCACTCCTACGGTAGATGTACATTTATGGTCTGAGTCATTGTCAAAGCAGTGTGGTGAAGTACTTTGAAATGCAGCTGCCCTTAATGCCTGTGACAGATGGATATAAACAGAGACTGTGGGTGTATACAGTCTTTCCAGAGGTTTTGTTAAGTACAAACACACACAAAAATCTGAGGGATAAATTGTGAGACAAGCACTTTGGCTATCTAACCTCAGCCAAGTACAGCCTGGAGACCTCTCATAGTTCCTGAAGTAGATCACATGGGACTGTACTTCAGCACACTCATAAGCAAATTTGTTTCTCTCAGTTTTATAATCATTGCTATATTTTTCCAGCTCACTATCAAACTGCAGGCCTGTCTAGAATAAGAAATGCATTGCTTATAAATGCTAAAACTGAATCTGGCATCCTTTACAGTTCCTGCTATGGATTTGTTCTGGTGATCAAGTCAGTTTACCCATCCACCCACAGCTATTCTAATATCAGCTTGGCAGATAAGAAAAGATCAGGATTCACTTCACAGTTACCCGTTTAAATGGAAATATTTATTCAAGTGTAAATGACCAAGGATGAAGGATTATTTTAAAAAATATCACGCAGTCTTTTGGGGTAAGGATTCAGAAAACTAATTATGGTACTCAAGGATAACACCCAAGAAATTAGTTATATAACGATTTCATTTAAAAATGTTGCTCTGCGTCATTATGAATGAAGGCCTCATACATGGTGATGAGTTTCTTGCTTTGGCAAGGCCAGCCCAAGTCATTTTGCTGCCTGAGGCAAAGGCTAGCTTAGAGGATAAAGTACAAGGCTATGTGGTACACTACCACTACACACCCAGTATTTGCAGCCTGAGGCACCTGATCATATTTCACTCTTCCTAATGACAGGACTGGTCCTACCGGACCAGGATCGCCTCTTGTTATTGTTTCTTTTCCCCATTCTCCTTCTTCTATTTAACTTATTTAATCTTCTACTGCAGGAGCTTTAGAGAAAAACAGAAAAACATCAGTTCTTGGTCACAGGATTACAGTCTTAAAAAAAACAACAGAATCAAACATGAGATATACAGAGAAAACTGATGGTGGAAAATGAAAACACATTTGCTTTAACTAAGAGAGTAAAAGAAGGATAGAGAGGTGCAGAAAACAATGGCAATCAAGAAATAGAAAAAGAATTTACTAAATCTAATTTGCAGAGGAAGAAAGGATCAGTTTTTTTTAAAAAAAATGCATTGGGCAAAAAAGGAGGACCACCAAATATTTACAGGGAGAAGGTTCTTCCATGTTGATGGGCCATGAGAGTGAAGGCAAGGATCCAAGAAATAGCATGGAGGAATGGAGATTTTGTAATAAATAATATTATAATATATCCCTTTTGTAATAAAGGGAATGGAGCTTTTCTAATAAAACCAGTGTTTGTTGAATAGAAGTATGAACAAAAAGAACAAAGAAAGTAATCAAGTTAAATAAAGAGAGGCAAGACCGTGAAGAGGCCCAAAGGTCAAAAGGAGTTTAAATTTAATATATAAACATAAAAGAGCCATATCATATCAACATATCAAGGTGTCAAATGATTGACACATAAAAAAAGAAAATTATACAAGCAGGCTCGTTGAGAAATAATAAGTTTACGCTTAGAAACAGGAAGAATGATGGACAAAAGGGGAATTTTTGGTGTCTAGTGCAGATCTTTGTTACATTTATATCTTGTGATTTCACTAGTTTTCTGTTGTTCTCTTACTGTTTTATTGTCTTGATAGATTTAATGTAGGGTTTGATTTTTAAACTGCTAGCAAAAAAGGTCAGCAATAAAGTAGAGCAAAAACAAACAAACAAAATGAGTCAGAATAATTAACAAATAGATAGGCCTGAATAAGGTTGCAATACAATCAATAGATAAAAAGACAGATTTTAGAAATATTAGGAGAGATAATAAACCTTAACTAGCTCAAAAAACCAAAAGTAACAGATAATGGCCATTTCCGCACTACAGTGTTAAACTGCTGCTATTCCACTTTCAACGCCCTGTGGAATTCTGGGATTTGTAGTTTACTGAGACCAAAGAGCTCTTTGGCTGAGAATTCGAAGTGCCCTTCCCTAAACTACAAACCCCAGACTTCCATATGAGGTTGATAGTGGAATAGCAGCACTTTAATACTGTAGTGCGGAAAGACACTTTACTTGCTGTGAAGATTGAGAGGTAATGTTGCTGAAAGAGAAGGGATTAATATTAATAGCCTATTAAGTAGCTGGAAAGTCAAACTCTAGCAGGGTAAAGCAGTTGCAAAGAAGTCAGACTAGTCTTGGTTATGCACATTATGCGCCTTTCTGCAGTACACTGTCACAGTGCTATTATTCCACTTTCATCATCCTATGGAATCCTGGGGTTTGCCATTTAGGGAGGGGCATTTAGAGTTCTCAGCTAGAGAGCTCTTTGGCCTCTAAACTACAAACCCCAGAATTCCACAGGAGATTGAAAGTGGAATAATAGCAGTATTAACAGTGTAGTAGAGAAAGGCCCATAGACTAGAGAGTTCTTGGAAAATGTGTGGTGGCACAGCAGCAAGTTCTCAGCTGTTCCAAAATTCATCTCAAAAAGCCAGCAGTCAAGAGGGAAAAATGCAAAAGGAAGAAGATACAGAACCTTCAACAAAACCAGTTCAGAGGTCAAAAATCTAAGTAATCTAAGAGAGCACAAACACGTACATGGGAGAGGTCTGAATCGAGGAAGTATTAAATACCTCCTTCTGCAATGTTCAGAAAGGCTATAGGGTTGTGTAACCTGATATTACACAGGTTAATATCACCATCGGGATTCCAGCTAAAGTGTTAAACTCGTCTCTCCCGTTCCATGATCCCAATCCATTGCAGAGTTCTCTCTGTGTATACTGATTAAAGGACAAGCCGTATAAATAACTCCCTGTGTAATTTTGCCCTCATTATCAAAAAATAAAACAGCAAAGGTAAGAACAAAGCAAAAGCTATTCAAAACTCTGCTCAAAAACATATTTAGGTGTTTTTAGCATTTTGATCTGATTGATCTTTAGGACTAGAACTCCCAACATTCACAGACCACTCTAGTTGGGGCTACCAGAGTTGAGCTCCAACATATCTAAAGCATCAAAGTTTGTCCATTCCTGCTGTAGACAATGGAATAGGGAAAAGTAGCAGAATGCTACAATTCATGCCACAAAATATCTAAATATACCTTATACTAGTTAAAGCCTTGCTCTTCTAGGACAGCATCGTCTTATGACTAGAAGGCAATACTTCAATATCAGCCACTACTTGCCATCAATATTGCTATGTGTTGCCATTTAAATGAAGACAGTAGTGAATGAACCTAGGCAATATACCATTCAGTTATAGTGCCTGCCAGAAGTATTTAACCCCTTTTCTTTCTTTCCTTCTTTCCCTTTCTTCTTTCTTCCTTCCTTCCTTCCTTCCTTCCTTCCTTCCTTCCTTCCTTCCTTCCTTCCTTTTTTAACTTTTCTGCATTTTGTTGCACTGCAATCTGGAACTATAATGGATATTGTTAGCATTGTTATCACTTGATATACACCAGATACTCAACACAGTGATGGTACAAAATATTGTTATTATGGCACAAAACCTTAGTAAGCAAAACAAAAGGGGGGGGTTCTTCCCAGTTATTTATCTGAGAACTGGAGAAAGATGAGAGTGGAAGTTATAGAAAAACAAAAGTACTGGCTAGCAAAACCATTTGGTTTTAAATTGTGTATTTTCCTTCTTTGAAAGATTCGTACAATAGAATCATAGGCCATTTCTGCACTAGACTGTTACAGTGCTATTATTCCACTTTCAACATCCTATGGAACCCTGGGGTTTGCAGTTTAGGGAGAGGCCTCAAAGGAATAATATCACCATCATCATCATCATCATCATATAACAGTATAATAGCACTACAACAGTCTAGTGCAGAATCGATCATAGACTCTTTAGAGTCAGAAAGGATCACTCTGGGCCACCTAGTGCAACCACCTACCAGTTAGGAACACACAACTAAAGCACTCTTGAAAGATACCCATTCAAACACTGCTTATAGACATCTGAAGACAGAGAATCCACTATCCTCAAAGGCAGTCTACTCCATTGTCAAACAGCTTTTACAGTAAAAAAAGGGTTTTCCTAATGTTTAAATGGAATCTCTTTTCTTGTGTTCTAGTCCCTTGAGCAGGTGAAAACAAGCTTTTTCCATTTTCTACATGACATACCTTCAGATAGTTATCATGCCACCCCTCAGACTTGTCTTCTGAAAGCTAAACATATCCAACTCCACAAATGGTTCCTCGTAAAGTTTGGTTCCCAGACCTTTGATCATCTTGATTGCCCTTCTTTAGACACATTCCAGCTTGTCAATATCCTTCTTATACTATGGTGTCCAGAAGTGGATATAATATTCCAGGTGAGTTCTCATCAAAACAAGATAGAGTGGTGTGATGAATTTCTGGGTGTGTGACGATATGAAGTGACAGTGCAACCTATAAACATGTTGCTGGGCAACCAGAATAACACCTTAGGAGCAGTATGTTGAAGGGGCTTATCGATGAGAGAAAAAGTTATATAACATCGAATACCTGTGAGTATTTTGATTCCTTCTGTGACAGCCTAACAAGGAGGTAGGGATTAGAGTCCCTTAGTGTCTAGTTGTTTGGGGAGGCTTAGTTTGCTGTGGAAGACTAGTGAAAGGCAGAAGAGTAATTGAACCTTAGTAGGATTTGGTGAGAGAGTGTGACCTATATCGGGGATTAAGCCTTTGGCGAGAGTCTGTCCAAAGTGCTGTTATATGATAATCATTCTTTTTGTGCAAGCTTAAAGATATTATTGAACTGTTTCTGAGCAGGAAGTTAACTGTTAGTATTGTCTGAAAAGTACACTGAAGAAATGAGTCAACATTGAACTGCGTATGAATTCACTACTTTATTCCTATCATTATCTTAATAAAAGTTACATTTTATCTTTGTAAACAATGACTTGGCTAAGTGGTGTATTGGGATACGTGACATTACCGTAAACACATTACCATAAAAATTATTAAATAGTTATAATAAACATTAAAAACCTTTGCTCTTTTACACAAATGTGGTGTTATCAGGGCGGAGGCAGAGCTGTGTGGGGCAGATAGGGTGCCTTACCAGACTGGGAACCACCGCAACAATCTGGGAGAAATAAGGGCCTGTCATAAGTGGCACGAATACTTCCCTTGATCAGAGTACTATACCCCTGTTGATGCAACCCAGAATTTCATTGGCTTTGTTGGCTGCTGCATCACACTGTTGAGTCATGTTTGGTTTATGGTCTACTAAGACCCATAGATTCTTTTCACACATACTTCTTGCAAGCCAGGTGTCATCTATTGTACAGCTGTGCATGTCAGTTTTCCTGCCTGGGTGTAGTACCTTACATTTATCCCTGTTGAAATTCATTTTGTTCGTTCTGACCCAATTCTCCAATCTGTCAAAGCCACCTCTATTTCTGACCCTGAGGTATTAGCTATCATCCCCACTAACTTGATGTCATCAGCAAATTTGATAAACATGTCTTCTATTCTGTCATTGATATTATAGCATCTTCTAACACATACAAGAAAAATAGTGCTGGCAACTGCTAAACATTGGTCAACTACAGTGAATTCTGCTTTTTTTGTTTTGTTTTTCTGTTAGTAAGGTACTTATTCATCATATGTAGCCATGCTCTTGTTGTGTTCTAGAAAAGCCAGCTCTGAATACTATGTGTAACTATATCAGGAATGTCAGGAGGGTCTCAGATTTCATCTCATCCGCTTCTATTACTGTCAATGTACTTTTCATTATGATTTCATCAGGATTAATTAACAAGATTTGGAGTAATATGAGGCACATATTTGCTATGCAAAACCAAATCAGTTGTACAATTGATGTTTCCTCACAGCTGCTACTTTTTGTGTTGATAGTCAAGAGTATAGATAGCTTATATTAGGCTACACCAGCTGTCTGCTCCTAGTTTGTTGGCTTCCTGATATTTGATAACTATGAGGTTGCTCTAAATGTTGCCAGCACTGGCTCTAGTGGGTCTTCTTGCTGAAAAACTACCTGACAAATAAATATCCAGAGTTGGCAGTGGGTTTGTTTAAGTTTGCTTATTCAACCAGAAAATATGGACTGGGCAGTACAGCACATTGCTTCCTTGCCAAATAATGATCAGTTCTTATTCAAAACTTTTAATCTCCTATATACTCCTCTGAAGTGCACACCAAAACATGTATAACATACATTGTATGCAATCATACAGTGACACTTGTCAGTTAACCATGGTTGTTTGTAGTTCTTTGTTGTGTGTACACCCTATGTCAGCCATAGGATTGCCTTTGCATTGGCTAAGCTCAGATGTAATGACTGTGGTCTGATGTCATTAGTCTAATAAACCATGGTTTATCAAACCAACACCATTACATTCGCAATAGAGTTAGAAATGTTGAGCTTGCTTGCCCTTTCCTTCTCTTCCTCCTGTCTCACATCTTAGGCAATTTTGTGGGTTGCTTAAATAAATTTCCCATTATACATGAACTAGAAAACTGAGTTAAGCACTGAGCAATTAACCAAGCTTACAACTTGATTGAAAACCAGAATTGTAGTCTGAGCTTAGACCACAGTCTTCTGGTTTAAATGTAGTCTAAGAAGTGCTGGGAAACTGAATTAAAAGAGTGGAAGAAAAAGCATAAAAGTCCAACATTTTTCTCAGATTGATAACCTATGGTCTATCAGACCTAGATAATTATTTCTGAATCAGGTCAGTTCGAAATGAGCCTGAGAATGACTCCTGAATTTAGTCTCCTGAATTTTGTAAATGTATATGCATAGCAATAAAATATCAGTATAACCATAACATTAAATTATATCAAATATGTTTCTTGTGAAGTATTTGTTAGATTTTTCACAAGCATTTAATAACGATACTTTTACTAACAAATTTGGAATTCAAAAGAATAGTCTTTTTTGAAGGCAAGGTTTAAGACTGAACATTAGTGATAAATATGGACCTTGATATACTGATAAACAACATAAAACAACGTGTTGCTTCACTGCAGCATTATTATAGTTCCTCAGTTCAAGATGTGTGGCTGTTCTCTTTTTATAGGTATTCAGCTGTATTGCCTCTCTGAGACAGTCAAGAGAAATGTCTACAAATTCCAGTCATAGAAGAAGTTTTATGTTGTTAGTAGACAGTGATTTCCACTGGGAGACAAGCAACTATGTAGTAGTTAGACTATAACAACCTTGATTTAAGTTTAGATTGCTGCATTTGGAACAATGATTCCAGAGTGAACCCACTGCAACAACCACTTCTCCATGTGCTGCTGTTACTGAGACTCCGGTGCATATTTTAAAGATGTGTAGCATAATCCACCAAAGTGAAACATTTTAAAGATGCATCGATTTCAGCAGGAGAGAGGTAAGGGTGTGCTTTACTCTCCCATAATGGTTTGAAGTGTTTAATTCTGGAGGATGTTGTCCTTAATATTTTGAACATGTTCCAGATGTTGATTAAACGAAAGCAAAAGGGAAAACCTTCCACATAAAATTGTGGTGCAAGCCAGTGAACTGATATGGTACATACTAAGTAAGCAAAAGTAAGCAGCTTAGATTGCAACTGTAATACATTTGTATCAGATCTTATGCACGTTTATCTAAATAACGCCAGGTGTTGAAATAGGTTACATTAACTTCTCATCTATGCTATGAATCTAAAATGGAGCTGAGTTTTCCCCAGCTATGTCATTTTTTATGACAGCTGAGAAGTATTTAGCTTGCTTCTTCTGTCCTTTTTATTGCAGGTTTCTCATGTTGTATTTTCCATAAGTATAAACAGGAAGAGGATTCCAGAGTAACAATGAAATTAAAAAAGGAGGTCTGAAAGCAAAAGGTGAGGATGTTGCCACAAAGTAGGAAGTGGGAAAGGGTGGGGGCCATCTTAATCTGGATCTGAACAATTAGATCAGAAAAAAAATCTTAGAATAAATTGATGGGAGAAACTTTTATTTTTTTTCCCCTAGGGTGACATTGAGGATCAAATTTCAGAAGGCAATTGGGATGATTTTTTAAAATATATATACACTGTAGATTTAGTATTTCTAGCAGCAAATCTCTTGGTGGCACTGGTAAATGTTAGCACTTAAGATACTAAATGATTTATAGCCCAGGACACTTTGCACTTTCTGCAGTAGTCATATTGAGTGCAGTAAATAACAGCATGGCCCTGATTTCATTCTCCAGTAAACAGTGTGAACAACAGATACAAGTCTCTAACCATTGGGAAACACTAACCAGGAAATTCTGATTACTCATAAATCCCTGGTGTGTGCCCATAACATTTTAAAGGCCTTTTATCTGAAAGTTATGCATTACTTTTTAAATGCCTAAAATTACTATGTCATACATAATATCTGAAGAAAAAGGTGGAGAAAAGCAGGCAGCCACAACCACAACCATGGAGTAGCCCCACAGATGTTCAAATTAAAGAAACTGAGAGGGAAAAATAAAGGAAGAACAATGAGTTGAGGAAGACAACACAAAGAGAAAACCGCTAAAGTGAGAAGAAACCCAATCAGAGAAAGCAATCCTGCCTAAATGAATGCATGTGTATATCTATCACAATAAATGCTGAATAGGATAGCAGTAGCTTACAAAATAGTCATACTAGTGTCAAGTAGTCATGGCAAGCAAGTACTCCTCGTTGAGAAATAAAAACCTGTTTTACAAATTCACATACTGTATATATGCATGTATAAATTGAACACATGTATAAGTCGAGGCCAGATTTGAGGGCCAAAATTATAGACAAGTCAAGAGTCATTCCAGGGACAGGGAAAAGCACCAGCAAGCTTAAGGAACCAGCTGACAAATTTTCCACCCAGGCATTCAGAAAGGCCTTTTGTCACTCTGTATAGAGAAAGTGATTTTTTTTCCAGAAAAGTAAAGGCACAGTATTAACTCTTATTTAAAAAAAGAGCTATCCCCTTCTCTAAGTTGATTGTTGAAAAATGAGAGCTTAGTCCATCTTGGAGAATTTAAAAGAAACACTGACCCCCCCTCTACTCTCTTGGCATTCCTTTGAAGGGAAGTGCAATTTTCCCTTCCAGGCACTCAAAAAAGCTAGAAACAGTGCCATGGTGGAGAGAGTAGAGGGGATGGTGGCTTTTACCAAGGACAAACTAATCTCTCACCTTTTGCTTCTTTACTCAGAGAAGGGAATATTCCCTTTTTGATAAGAGTGAAGGTACAGTACTTACACTGACCCATGGATAAATCAACCCCGTTTTTTAGGTCAATATCTCAATTAAGTTTCTCAGACTTGTACATGAGTATATATAATAGTTTCTGGGCCTTTCCCAGGCCCCTAAGAACTGTAGTGCTGACATGCTGTTCATGTGGGATGGAATGAGGGAAAACCTTCTCCATTAACTTGTGTATTGAGGCCACGTTTGTGTTCCCATTACTCTCTTGGAACTGCTATGGACTGTAAATTAAATGGAGACAATGTTACTCATAAAATCAGAGCCAAGAATCAGAGTGACTCTCACTTGTGTTCAGCTTCAAAATGTTGCCAGGGTGGCAGGCTCAACTCAGACCCAGTGAAAATGGGCAAATGTCCCTTCGAGGAGACACAGAGTGCATCTCCTTTCCCTATAGAGAATTGTCATCTAGCAGAAGGTAGGAGAAATGACTGTCAGGTCAGAAAACCTGAGTTTCATCATCAGTCTAAATCTGAAGTGCTGTATACTATTTGGCCATGAATGTTGGGCACAATGCTGAACATGGGAAGAAAAAGATAGGGCTTAAAGCCTAAATCAGTATAGTTTTCTGGGGGAAAGGTCACATCTCAGGGGTAGAGCATATGTCTTTCACGTACATTCATTGAAAAGGATTTCAGGCTGCTGGATTGGGAAGACCTTTACTTGAGATCCCCAAATAAGCTTGCCTTATCCCAGTCTGCCAAATTCAATAGCATAATCTGAATGGTCTAGAGACCATTGTATCAATTTTTGTCCTCCCTCACCAATTCCCCTATGGGCTGTGCCAGACTGAGACCATTTCTGATTCCCTTTATTACCTGGAGGCCTCCTATGGCAAGATACCACATTGCTTCAGTCTCAGTTTTATTACATAACCCCTATACTGAACACCAACATAGCACAGTGTTTCAATGAGCATGGCTGACAACTCATTTTACAATTGCAAGGCACAATGGGTGAAGGCAATGCATAATGGCAACGCACATTCACATGCTACTCTGTGTTCTTTAATGTGCTCCAAAAGCTAGAGTGATCTCTGTCTTTGCAGTTGTAAGGAATGAAGCAATCAATGGAGGCATTTTGGTGGTATGTGGGGGGGAGGGATCAATATGTTTGGTCAGGGTATGGGATTTTATAGAGTCTGGAATTAAGCTCTTTGCTTATCACATTGTTATTAACCACTCCCACATAGCTTGCATTTTTCAACTGCACAATTTTTGGTATTGCACATTTGCTCCTGGAACTGCACATTCTGTGCCTGGTTGTGCATGGAAATAGCACTGATTTATATCTTCATTTTGAAAATGCTAAGTATTCATTGTCACAATAAAAAATATGAGAGGTTTAGAACACATTTACATTATGTAGTTTGTATCCATTCCATTAGGGTGATTTGAATTTGTTTCTCTTTATGCCCCTGATCTGTTGTTATAACAAGTGTTCATGCTTTCAGTTCACATGGCCAGGTGTCAAATTCCTTCTTGTAAAACTGAGCTGAATTTTGCCTCTGTTTATGTGCATCAGTATTCCAGCAGTGAGTCTTCCACCAGGAAGATGAAGTGAAGAGGCAACTGAAATGTGATACATTATTGCAAACAAAAAATGTTTCAAATGTGGCACAGCACTGCTGAGGGGATTCCATTTCTGACTCTCTTCCATCTGTGTCTGAAAGCACAATAGATTGGTGAACAGTTTTCTCTTTTGAAAAGAAAGTTCCTGTTATGACACAATCTGGGGCAAGTGTGCTATTCATGCAAACACAAAGCAGAACTTTCCCCCTACAGACATTTCACTGGTTTCTCATCTTTCACTGCTGCCAGCTGCAGTATCATGGAGTCCAAATTCTTCATAACTTGACTACCAACCAAATGCTTTTGGCTTTATAAAGAATATTGGCTGTATTCGGTTGATTTATCACCATATTATTCCTAGAAGACATGAAAGTACGAACTAAATAGCCTGTCTACATACATACACCAAGTTACATAAGTGAAAAGTAACTTGCTAGAGAAAAGTTTTTAAATGACATAAAATGTCTCCTTATGTAGGAAGACAAATAATTCTTAACAGGAGTGCACCTATGAGGGAGTCAAAATGAGGGCACTGACTCTCCAATAAGAATTCTTCCACACCAAATTAAATTCCCTTTCATTACCCAAATTTCTAGCATTGCAGAGAATGAGACATTGAAAACTATTTACACATAGAACTCTCTTGTTTGTTGTGTTCACATTCCTTTGGTAACTTTCCCTGTCTCTTTTATTTGAGATGCCTAAATTGTATTTTTAAATGCTCAGCTGAAGTTTAAGTTACCACACTGCCACAGATTTAGGGGCTGAAGGAAAAAAAATCATTGGAACAGATTATTTGGGGGAGGGGGCAATGCCCTCACTTTGCCCTAGCCCATAGCTACACCCCCGGCAGTTAAAAATAAGCACAGTGTAAAAATGCATAAAACAGCAATGTGAAAGCCAGTATATTAAGAAATACAAAGCATCCTATATTTTTATTTATTAATTTATTTAAAATATTCTTATGCATCCTATTATTATGTTCTCAGAGTAGTTCGGGACAAGAGAAAACAAACTCAAATTCCTAAGGTAACACTGTAAAAACGTATTTTAAAACATGGTAAAAACATAAAAATATAATATTTTTTATGATTTAAAAATATAATATAAATGTTAAGCAGGAACAGATTAAAGGACCAGGCAAATAAGTAGGTCTTTCCTTGGTGCACTCATGAAATCAACAAAAGTTCTTTGGAGAAGGTCTTCCACAACTGGCAAGTACCTGTGTGTAGTGATATCTTGTCATGTTTCAGTCAGGGAACATATCAGAGAGAGCTAGAGCTGAAAAGTTTTGGAAGCTGCATATGGATAGAGAGAGAGGTGATCCTTAAGGTACTGCATTACAAAGCCATCTAGGGCTAGGTACCAAAATGGACTGGGAGACACTGATGTTGGCAAACCATAGGTGTGATAGAGTGATACCATTCACTCCCAATTTGGCAATTTTAGCATTGGTTTCTGATATTCAAAAATGTTACAGAGTACGTAGTCCAAATCCAAAGGCTAGTTGGGCATGATGTTGATAGCTCTAGTGCACATGTGAAGATTTATTCAAGAACTAAAACTTCCCTGTTCACATGATGAAATAAAAGTTTAGGGAAAAAAATACAGCCCTGAATACGGAGTCAAAAAAAGCAGGCAGATGTATTAAGCCTGACCAGGGCTCAAACAGGACCTCTAATGTCTTAGAAAACAGCTTTCAAATACTTGTCAAGAGAATGGTCTATGATGCCCAGCAGGGTCAGCCTGACTGTCAGGCAGAGTCAGCCAGCTATCTGAGACAGGAAATGTGGCAGATTATGAAAGGGCAGTGATATTTTTGTGTGTATGCAATTTAATGTGTTAGTATAGTATTTTTACTGCTAGAGATGGGGAGAGATGCCTGAAGAACATACTGCTTTCTATACCCAAATAACTTGGTACTATTAGAGCTTAGAATACTAAATTTGGAAATTAATTTGCTGCTTTTGAATGCCAGAATTAAGACTGTTAATTCAGTGCCATTCACTCTGATTGTTGTAACTGTTCTGTTGTGTTAATTAATTAATTAGGTGTTAATTGGTTTTTGAAGTTACCATGAGATTTACAGAGTTCCCATACAGCAGAGAGAGACGGTACTGTTGTTAAGGATTTCCCATTCAACACCAAGGTTGTTTTTAACTGCAACTGACCTTTGCTAACCAATATCCAATATGGAGGAAGTCATGCCAATTTTAGGGGCCCTCTCTTAGGGTTACTTGGGGTGTAACAGATCCACACCTCTGTTCTCTACTTTGCACCCCACCCAATGTCCATTCATGCTTCAAATGCCTGCTTTCTTAAAAATTAATAAGGACTGATGTTAAAGATAAATAAGGAATTGTGTGTTTATTTCAGTTAGAAGACACTGATCCACTGCAAGCGCAGCAAGAAGTGGCTTGTTTCAAATATGAGACAGTAAATGAAGAGAGAAGAATTCTTAAGAGAACATGCTTTGAGTACCTCTGAACAGATAAAGAACATATTTCTACACAGTTGAATTACTTCATCCTTTCTCTTTACCCATTCCCAGTCAAGAAGTGTGGCCCTGAAATATCAATGGAAGAACAATATTTGGCATGCAGGGGACAGGGAGCCCAAGTTCAGTCCATGACATTTTCATGTTAAAAGATCAGGTATGCAATGAGCTCATTACTCTCTGCTTCCTTCTTACCTTAATACTTATTTATTTAAATAGTTTAACTTTACACTGTAAGCCTAATGAAATAACGTTTGCTCTCACTCATTGGCCCTTTCCGCACAAGACTGGTGAATCAGTTTGTGCCTTTTCTTACCAGATTTTCTGGGCTCGAAACAAGGCAGACTTTCCCTCATTTCTTTCCGCACAGCTACTGCATATGTTCCATTCGGATTCAGAGGAGTGCAAGTTCATGAATCCACACTGCCTCCGCTGTGGCCACTCCCGCTACTCACCTCACTCCGTCCCATCGGCTATGATTGTCCCTTTTTTTGTTGTTGCATGGTTAAGTAACGTCATTGCGTACGTGCGTAAGTCCATACTACCCCCTGGCCCCTCCCAGAAGCCCTCTCCTGACCGCCAATTCGTATTGGTGCAAATGTATGTGTCTACACCACTGTGAAAGTACGAATCAGATCGATCTGGAAAACTGGAAAAGCGATTTCTTCAGCGTACTTTATCACCAGATGGGGACGCGTTGAGTTGGAATTGTGTGTGGAACAAAAGTAAATAAACTGAACCTAGTCTGCTCCAACATGCAGAAAACCTCTGTGGCAAGACGCATTGGCCTGCCTTAATAACCGCGTGCAGAAAGGGCCATTTTGTTACATTTTTTTTCCTTCACATGACACGTGCAATGTGTGCAGTAAAGATTCAGAAGAAATCAAAGTAGGTCCTGGACTGGTGAATACATGCATCAATATTTTCCATCAGCTACTTAGTTACATTTGCATAACTAATTAAATTCTCTTGGCCTGTACTCCCCCCCACCCCATCTTAAGAGACAACAACCACTTCAGGCAAAGGAGATTAATTCAGAGCTTCTGATCAGGGTACAACTAAGGTGAGATTTCCACCACTCCCATCAGCAAGCAGGACTGCAACAAGGGATTGAGACTTGGGCCTTTTTCGTACGCAGTTTCTGTTGCAAGAGGGCCCCTTGAGTGTCACGTGAATGGGAGCGTCGGTCCATATGACACACTCCCATTCATGCGATGCTCACGAGCCTAAAGCACGCATTTTATTATTTTCGGCTGGGAGCCAAAAATACTGCACGGTCGCGCAATGCTCCCGGGGCCCTCATGCACTTACCTGCTGTGCGGTGCATCAGATGAGCAGGCCAGTTGCGCTTCCTCCCCCAGCTCAGCCTAGAGCTCCCGGCCTGCGCTGCGGAAGGAAGGGGCGGGGCATTTGCGCAACACTCACGCGACCAGCAAACAGCTGCGGGAGGCAGAAGAGCTGCCGTGAGCGGCTCGCGCAAATAGCTGCTTGTGAGAGCAGCACCCCCACCGCCGCGACAAAGGTAAGGTGCGAAAAGGGTCAAGGATCCAGCTTCTGATTGTCGCATCCTTGTTCCTTGGCATGAGGGAGTGGAAACATCCTCCTCCTCCTGCCCTGATGGGAAGCTGAATAGACCTCCTTTTCCTGATCTGACTGCTGACTTTTCAGGTTGGCTGGGATGGAATTTACACTAAGACTATCTCCTCTTGATGAATACAGAGCAGCTGTGGATTCATAACCTAGAATTATGGATCTGTAACTACAATACTGAATGCCAGCCATGATTTTTAACACACCCTTAAACATCTACTTGGGAGGCCTTTCCTTATTGGTCCACTTGTATCAAGCCCTAACATTTCTTTTTGTCCCTATTTTTATATAATTAAAATGGTGCTATTAAAATAGATGTTGCACTACTCAGCTGATTAATTTGGGTATGAATTCCATGGACCCTAGTGATACTGGCTACCTTTACTTCTTGCTCCAATATGAATCGCTAATAAAGCCAACCAAACTCCTCAGTTACATACTAAAGGTGAGAGTAGATGGAGAGGGAGAAAATAAGAAAATAAGAAATGCACTAGATTTTGTGACAGGGGCTTACTTCTTTCTTTCTCAGACTGGTAAGGCAGTCTGAGAAGCTGCCCTGTCTTTTCCACACAGCTCTGCCTTCCCCTTATAACACCATCTTTCTGTAAAAGGGTGAGGCCTTTCAATGGCTATTTAGAACCCTTAATAGTTGTATGGTAGTGTGTTTTCTGTATTATTTTCAACACTGTATACCACTCAGCCAAGTCAGTATTTATAAAAATAAATTGTAATACTTATTAAGATAATGTAAAGAACAAAGTATTGGAGTTCGTATGCAAGTCAAAATTAATTCAGTTCTTCAGAGTACTATTAGACAGTTCCCTTTAGTCTTTAAACTCTCACATAAGCATAAGTATGATAGAGAGCTCTTTGGCTAGACTTTCACCAAGACTCAACACTCAAACTAGGTCACACTTTCTGACTAGATTCTATAATCGTTTAATTACTCTTCTGCAATTCTCTATCCTTCCACTGAGAATTATACACTTCCCACATAGTCACTCTCCCTGGCTGACTCAGGGACTTGACTTCCCAGCTCTTTCTGTTGAGCACTCTCACTGAAGGTCTGCCAGTGACAATCAGTATTTGCCGAGATATATATATAGAGATATATATACAGTAGAGTCCCGTTTATCCGACGCTCGGTTATCCGACCATCCAGATTAACCGACGTTGCGACGGCCTGGGGGTGTGGCTGTGGGCATTTCCACGCCCCCAGACATGCCCAGATACACCCTGACACGCCCCCGAAATGGCGGCCGCCACGGGCATCCGGGTAATCCGACCCTTTGGGTTATCTGACGCTGCGGCCGCCTGTTTGGGTCAGATAACCAGGACTCTACTGTATATATATGTGTGTGTGTGTGTGTGTGTGTACACACACACACAGACACACAGACACACACACTTTTCCCCTCAGCCACCAGCCCCTCCCACACACTACTGGGCTGGTTTTCTCTCCTGAAGAGCTATTTTGGTTGCCTGACAACCTATTTCTAGGCTGCTCTGGCACTCTGGATAGCCACACCCCCAGAACTCTATCACACATATTGCCTTGAGGAAAACTTTTCACTTAACCATGAGCAGTAATCATAGTAAAGAAATAAAAAGGGATTCTTTGCAAGTCATACTACCTAATAGTGTACAAAATCCAAAAATAAGCTTAGTAAAAAAAAAATTAGAGGAAAAGAAGAACCTCACAAGTTCTATGCCTCTCCACTCCCAAGAATGACTCCAAAAACTTCCATGCAAGTGAATTGGGTATACCAACCTTCAGCCTGACCCATGGGCCAGAAATATCTCCTGCCTCTCTCCCATTCAGTTCCTCACTCCCATTGCCTTCCAAAAATCCAGAAGACAGTAGATAGATTAAAGCAGCAAGCTACCAGCACAGAGTCATAAAATCCTTGTGGACATGAGAAGCAAAATAATTGAGAGAAAAAGAAACAGTGAGCCACTGGTGGAATGGGGAAATGAGGAATGCAAAGGGAGAAACTCCTCTGTTCAGTCATAGGCCATCCCCATACATTACCTGATCCTTTCATCCTCTTGTTGCAATCCCGGCAGTGCCTTTACTGGGAAGGGAGCACTACAGGAATTCTCCCCTCCACACCTGACCAGCTCCCTGAGGAAGGGAGCACGAGCAAAATGCATCTGCCTTCCACCTCACAGCCAGGCTCTTTCTCATGCTGTGCTGGGGGAGGAAGTGCCTCCATCGTGCTTCCTGCCCTTCCAAATGGCAGGTAAGGATATGAATGTTGCGCAGTCTTGGGCACTTAAAGGATTTATTCTGTTAAGTTAATATCCTGCAATAGTGGGACTGCAACACCATATGGAAATGGCCATAATTTTAAATATAAAATAAGGAGACCCTCCCTGTCTTATTTTATCTGGCAGACTCAGAAAAAGAGAGAGACAGAGAAAGACAATCACACTCTTTTAAAGAATTTTAATGACTACGCACACTTGATTTCTTTAAGTGTTAGAACAGATGCAGCATGACTCAGGCAACTTATGACATGCCCTACTCTGCCTCAGATAGCCAAATGTGTCTGGCTGGTCCTGACCGATAGGGATGCACTTTTGGGGGGATATCCTGGTCACAAGACATCTTTGATTTTGGATGTTTATTTATTGGTAAAAGCAGACCTTCAGCAAATGGAAATATTCCCATGACAAAATAACTTCAAATAGATCAGGCTACATGTATTCAGGTTCTTCCCCAACATCTCAAGCCCCCACACAACAATATTTATGTTGAACCATTGATGTCACAGAAGGTAGTTGGCTCATTGTGCCTTCCTATTCTGCCACTGAAGTCTTCTTAAGCTCTCTATGCTGCTTCATGTGCCTGAAGAAACTGTGAAGACAGGGATGGTAATGTGGCTCCTCCACACCTGAAGAAAGCTTAGGCAGACAGTGCAAAACAACAACAACAACAAAAAAAAAAACTTAGTACAAAATACTCACTTCTCTGTACCTAAACTGAGGGCCTTTCTGACCTATACTGTGATAGTGCTATTATTCCACTTTCAACATCCTATAGAATCCTGGGGTTTGCAGTTTAGAGAAGAAGCTTTAGAATTCTCAGCCAGAGAGCTCTTTGGTCTCAGTAAACTACAAACCCCAGAATTCCACAGGATGTTGAGGCTAGAATAATAGCATTATAACAGTGTAGTGCGTAAAGGCCCTCATAGTGAAATGCCAGTCTTTGCAATTCAGAGTGGAGGAGGAAATAGATGGTGCTAATTATACCAACTGAATCTGTATACATTAGGAATCACAATTTAAAAAAATTGCAATGGGACTCCTAACTTTGGAAATGTAATATTGTTCTAGCATGTAGCATTTTTCTATTGCAGATTTCTTTTATACCTTGGCAGCCTATTGCAGTCCTGATCCAGAGAGTGGAAGCTCAATGTACACATTTCATTTCCTGTTAATCTGTTTTTACCAAACTGTGCATGAGGAGCTGAAGGTCTAGGAAATTATGATGATGAATTGAACTAACACTGACCTTTTCAAGGCTCCTAACTTTGATTATCTTGGTCATTCTGACCGAACAGCATGAATCAATGAGAAGGCAATCAAGGAAGAAATAGAATGAGCAGAAAATTGCAGAAGATGTTGATTGTAAATGGTCCTGGGTCCTGTACTTCAAAAATCTTATACAGACAAGCTACAAATCTCTTACTTAATTGCTTAGTCCCATTGAAAAGAATTATGTTGGCTTTACAAGGTTGTGGATTCCTAGAATGAGACACAACTGAATGTTATCTATTTCAATCCCCTGCTACAGTAACCAGCTATCATATCAGAGGTTAAGATTTCAGGTTTTTCTGCTCTCCCCTGGCCAATCTTTGATTCAAGGATTTATTAGTTTGGTTAGCCTGATCAATTTATACCATTTTCTAATAAAGTTCTCTTTTCTAGAACAGAAGTCATTATTTCTGATTTTTTTTTCTTGATGAATGTAGAAATTCACAAGATGTCTTCAATTTCCTATTTTGTATGGTTGGTGTCACAAATGGTGGGACTTAGGCACCCAAGCAGTTAGAACAGGGAAGTAACGAACATTGTTTGAGGGATTTGGCTGTATTAGCTGAACATTTTTTTGGGAAAAGAAAGTGCTTCTCTGAAGAGATTGCTGAACTGCAACTGTGGCAGAAATATCCAGCTGCAAGATGAGAGATATCATTCATTGTTGAAGTGGTTGTCCTATATAAAGATATTACTTAAATGCTCCAATAATCTTTATGAATGTTGGCATAATTATTTAAAGATTGGTATTACAAATTGACACAATTAAGAAAACTAAAAGGGGAAATGTTTCTTTTAAAAATGTTGGTCTCAGCTATTTCAGCTTCTTTTACTGTCTGTACCTCTACTGTCTTGGACTGAACCGCACTTGTCAACTTTATTTTCTTTCTGATCTTGTAAATTGTCTTTACTGTAATGAGTGAATGTGATTCTGTGATTTATTGGTCTATCAGTATTTGACTTTGATTTCCTAGTCAACAGTTAATAAATTAACCCCTATAATCATTCTCTTGACCCCTAATAGTTGTCATTGGTTATCATCCAAGAATACCATACACCAATTGCATGACAAAGACCTTGAGACCTCTACCCTATCAGAATGATAATAATTAGGTTTTCTTTTCCTCTGCCACTTCAGAATTGAAACT
The DNA here is from genome assembly GCA_948474755.1 of Ctenosaura bakeri. Lineage (NCBI taxonomy): Eukaryota > Metazoa > Chordata > Lepidosauria > Squamata > Iguanidae > Ctenosaura > Ctenosaura bakeri. The sequence continues at coordinate 363,386 of CAOLHI010000539.1, read as the reverse complement.
GAAGTCTTTGACAGATTTCTTACAGAAAAAGAACCCTTGCTCCTTGGAGATATGCACACCCTATTCAATTATAAACCAAAACCCAGCATTTAGTGTTTTCCAAAGAACTTAAGAAATTCTGTCCACTAGTAAGAAAATTTCCTGTGACTCCATTTATTTGGGAACATGTAGGGAGTATACTTTCTTGACCTATGTCACCAGGGATTGACTTAACACCATTCCCTCAACAATAGCAATGTTGAAAATAAACACAGCCAAGGCAGAAATCATGATCCAGAGAATCAAAATCAAAAGCACATTTCAAAGAGTTATATGTGTGTAACATTTCTGTAAGGTCAGAAGATACCCTTCAATACTCAGACTCTTTTTCCCCCAGACTTCTACAGTCCTTATAAGATCTTGAATTATTTTCTGTGATAGAAACCTTTTCCCAAGCTCATATATCACCATCAACCACCTTTCAAACTAACTTTGACTTTTGGAGTTTGTATCCAGAGATAAATCTATGGATTCACTTATTTAAGCAACTTTGGGGACAGATGGTTTTGAGGAAATGACTCCACATTGTTATTTGGAACATACATGAGGGCTTAGGTCCTTGCAAACTATACTGTTACCATGGTACCTATCTGTCACCCTGACATTCTATCTCAAGATGTATTTGAGCTATATTTGAAAGTGCGTAAGCACACTTTCAAATATGGCTCAAACGCATACACACACACGCACACGCATGCAGAGAGAGAGAGAGAGAGAGAGAGAGAGAGAGAAGGAGAAGATTCACTAATTTTTGGACCTAAATCTACAATATTCAATGTATATTGAATCATAGAAATGCAAAGAAATTATGTCATTCCACACAATTTAACATTTTCTACAAGGTAACTATAAGTGACTAACAGCCTTTGCCACAACTTATGATGCTGATAGAGACAGGCATCATTTGCTAACTGGCAACCTGTTTGTCAGGGGAGTTAGCCAAACAGCCAGATAAGCATTTGGAATATTTGTTGCTTTCCTTTGGAATCCTTTTGCAGCCCTTTACAAGAAAGAGTTCATGGCAACATTGCTGTTGTTACTGTTATTTGTTAGTTTTTAAAATTTATTTAAAAGCTTATATCTACTTTGTATTCATTACTACCAAAATTACATTTTTTGTGAACAACTGTGGCCCTTTCCACACGTGTATATAAAACGGATCAATGCGACCTCTAATGGAGGTCTTCCACACCTTGTGGTGCGTTTGATCGCATTTATTTTTTTGTTTCCACACGTGAATCCGCATAGGCACGGTCCGAACTGGCTTTGCGAGCACTTTTTAAAAACCTTGAAAAATGTGGTTTTTTTCCCGAGATGCGGGTTTGTGCGCACCTGCGGACGTGTGTGGAAGCGCAGATACGCACTGATTCGCCCAAAGAGCTGGGCGGCGCCATTTTGTTTTCCTCGGTAAGCAGTGAAGAACAGAAAAAAAGAGGGAGGATTCTAGGTATGTGGGTTCTTTCACTTATTTATATTTATTTATCATTTTAGAACATTCAAGGTACACACGTGTGCAGTGACGCACGGAGCCATTTTTTAAAAAAAACGTCCAATCACGGACGAAGGGGGCGTGGTTAGGAAGCGAGCGGGAGATTAAATCTGATTACAGTGTGGATCTGCAGACACACGCTAGTGCGGAACACGCTAGAGCTGTGTGGAACGTTAAAAAATATAATGCGCCATTGCGCAGATACAAATAAAACCGGCCAGAACCGTCCCTACGCGATTTCGCGACCACGTGTGGAAAAGGCCTGTGTTCCACTAACATCTGACAGCCACCTAGATATGAGAACAAAAACCTAGCAGAAGTTTCTGAGTGCCAGAAATAGGAAAGTTAGTAGAAAAGAGGTAAATTCAATTGCATTTACATTAGAAAGTCGTGAATTAAATTGTCATCTAAATTTAAGTTAAAAAATTAAGTAGAAAAAAATCCATCTATGATTTTCATCTGGATGCAAAAAAATTGCCCTTACAAATTGTTGGTTTAAAATCTTTTCACCTTGGAATTAGATAAGTAATTTTATATTTTAATATCATCCTCACTGTTTATCTCCTGACTTTCTCCCCAAAGAGGCTTAATTGCCTCACAATTTAAAAAAGAACAATACACTTAAAAAAATGAAAAATGAACATTAAAATGGAATTAAAATATTCCATTTCCATTTAAATATTTAAAGAGTTTAAACTTACACTTCAAAAGATAAAACACAAGATAAAAGATAAAAAGGCAATTAAAAGTAGTTCAGTGTAAAACAGTACAGCACTCTCAGCCCATTGTTTATACACTTTTTCAAAAGCTTCTCAGAATGAAAAAGTATTTGCATGCCAATAGAAGGCCAGCAGAGAGGAAGCTATTCTGGCCTTCCTGGAAAGACAGTTCCAGAGTCTAGGGGCAGCCACTGAGAAGGCCCTGTCTCATGTTTCTCACCAACAATGCTTGTAACAATGGTGGGACTGAAAGGCCTTACCTGAAGGACTGAAGGCCTGGGCAGGCTCGTATCTATTATCTTTTAATCATGAACTAAACTTGACTGGTTTGGAACTTGTGACTAAAACATTGTAAACGTTCCACAATGCTTGGGAGACTTACAAAAAGTAACAAATAGTTTGCAAAAAAATCCAACAGAACTAGGCTTTTGGCAAAACCCATGAGAGAAATGAAAACATTGTTAGACCTTTAGCACTTAATAATTAAAATTAATTAATATATTTGGGTTGGAATATAAAATTAATTAATTTGAGTTAATTTCAATTAATTAATTATTAAAATTAATTAATTTTATATTCCAGACAAAATATATTCTAGCCATATTATTATTTATTTATATATTTGTTTATCACCTCTCAGATCACCATTGCTCCAGAAGCAATGTCAAGGAAGTGAAAACAAATTAAAAAAAAAAGTAAAAGCATTCTTTAAATATATACTAAACAACTTTTTGAAAACACCTTTTAAAAATCATATGACTACACCATGAAAGAGGTGGGGAAAATATAGCCCTCCAGACATTGTTGGATTGCCATTCCCATTATTCTTAACTTGTATAACCAAATGGGACAGTTGGTGGGATCTGTAATTCCACATAATCTCCTAATTATTTATCTGATTTATAAATTATAAATTTATAATAATTTATTATAATGATTATAAATTCATGCCTCCCTCCCACTGCTCTATATATAAGAGATTGGATAACTGGTGACCATAAGATAACTTTGGATAAGTTTATTTATTATAAATGTATTATAAATTTATTTATCTAATTTATTTATTATAAATTGCTGTTCTACAGATTGTCCAGGAAAGGTTTGCATTACACCTCTCTTTATAAAGGAATCAATCACCCTAATAACTTTGTATGGACCATCAGGGTTCTGATCCTCAATATTGTTGCTAGATAATAAGCTTCAATGAATACAGTATGGTATACTTCCTGTAAATATGTGTCGGATTATCTTACAAAGCTGCATATACTAGAACAGGGGAGGGCAATTCTAAAGGACCACTGTATTTGTCACCAAATTTGCATTCTGCATTTTGAAAAGAATCTCTCCCTCTCTTTTTCCCTCTCCCCCCGCCCTGTATATATGAGAGATTTGATAGCTGGTTTTTTTTTTATGTTGACCATAACGTAACTTTGGATAAGTTTGCTGATTCCATGGAATGAGAAAAAGATTGGATTTAGCTTCTGTGGTCTTAGTATTTAGCGAATGATAAAAGGAAAAAAGTTGACCATTGTTGCAGAACAAGCTTCTGTTACTATCATCATAGCATCTGTTGCTTATCTGTGGTAGTGTACTGCCTATCAGCTTTTGAAGTAATACATTTGTGATTTTCTCTATTGCTCTGCTGCTTTTTAAACTACAGGAAAAGAGTTTCAGGGCTGCTTTGTATTTACAACCTATCTTCATTTCAGAGTCTCTGTTCTTTATTTCTAGCAATCTTATAGTGTTCTCAATAAGGATAATTTCTAAATCCAGTCCAGATGCAGTATGTCTTGCAAATGTTTTTAAAAATATATAGATACACATCTTTTAGGATCCATGTATATGTATGTGTTTTCCTGAATGATGTGTGTATACATACACATCACTTCCATCTAGGTTATATAATCAATATCGACAGAAATATATATTGTATTATCATTTAGGGTGATCACATCAAATAGCAGTATTCATACTATCTCTGACTGAAATTGGTGAAATGTGTTCTGATGTCATTTCCTGCTAAAGAATGACGATCTTCAATTCTTAGTAGAAACATCCAAGATATGAGTGTGCAAGTTCCAAAGTTTCTGAGTGAGAAATTATCCCTAGTATGCACTGTGGAATATACCCAGACCTAAAATGCATTTTCCCCAATTCTGTTTTGGAAAAAAGTTCTGGTGACTTATTTTAATGGTGAATCACTGTTCTAGAAGCAGCGTGCTGAAGCAGCATCTCTCTCTCTTTTTTGGCTGGGTTTATGTGGTCTGGAAAGAGGCTGGGGGCTTCAAAAATGGGTGACGGTTGCATGTTTCCTACCTCTGTTCTATGGACTGCTACAGTGAACCATCAGCTGGCATGATGCCTTCTACATATGTAGGTGTTTTGTTTGTTTGTTTGTTTTGCTTTGTTTTGCCAATGCCTTCCATATTGGGTAGGCACTTTATATATACAGCCCTCCCTCCACATTCACGGGTCTGACCTTCACAAATTTGATTATTTGTGAGGCACCTGCTTGCCTCCCCCCAATTTTCCTCTTCCCACCCCTTTCATTGCCCACCCCAGACTTGCCAGGCTTGTGTTTAAAATGGACCTTTTTCCTTTTGAGTGAGCAAAGACCCCTCCCACTGCTGAAGTGTGGCCTCTCTGCCATGTGGTTGCACATTCTGCTGTGTGTTGTCTACTAATTGGCCGCATGCCCTCTTTGCTGCTACTTCTCTTTCTCAAGATGGCCACTGGCCACTGGAAGTAAGAAGAACTTCAAAACTCTCCTTTTCTCTGTCTGAGGGGAAAGTACCGGTAAACCTTTTAGGTTGTCTCCCCACCAACAACTGGGGCGAGAGGCAAAGGAATGGGAAGGAGGGGCTTCGGAGAGGAATCAGCAGTGAGAGTTATTTGTGGTTTTTCTGGCATGACACTTTCTACATGTGTGTGTGCGTGTGCGTGTGTGTGTATCGTTGACAATGTTTTCCATATTGGGTAGGCATCTTATATATAATATGTCTTGTATTCTAGGAAGCCTTCAAATCATTGCATATAAAATAGAAAAGTTTAAAGAACTGTTTTTCTTTACAGCCTTGAGCAATAAATCCAGCTCTTATAACATTTAGCAATTGGGCTGCTTCTTGAATTGTATTCCACAAGGTTGCGGGACCACATAGCCACTCCTTGTGTGCAGTAGCTTCTCATGATGTTCCGGCTAGTTCAACTTTTCTGACAAGGCAGTTGTGACAGCATTGTAGAAACTAATGTATGTCAAGCAGCAGTCATACCACTAATGACCTATATGACTTGGACCTCAATTGACAAATAGATGCTGTATACTAAAATATACTGCTACTAATAACAGCAACAACATTATGGCAGAAGGAATTTTTATCTTGAAGTTCTTTCATTTTACATGAACTTCAGCTATGTGAGCTTAGTTCACTGTCTGAAAATTTTCCAGATTAGGGGGTTTGGATACTCCATCAGGCACTTAATTTGGTGTTGTTGCTACCTCTCAAACACAGCTATGACGTCCATTGCATCCACAGCTATCCATCTGTACTGTAGAATCTTTTGAGACCATGGGACAGAGTGACTGATGGGACCCAGAGACACTCTGCTCCAAAGATGGAAAGAATATTCAAATTATTTGCTTCCAGGTCAAAAATGGGTTTCCTGACAACCAAAAAGAATAACAAAGCAGAAAGACTTTAGACATATGTTTTGTAGTTTTTGAGATGCTTCAGCCTCCACTCTCTTTCAACTTATAAGCTTTCTGCATTTAAAATAAATATTAGCATATATGCCATCCAGCTGTCTAGCAAATAGATGCAGGCTCCACTGGCTTGCATGACTGTTGGTGGCTCTGTACATTCATATGGACAGCAGCATGGAAGTGAAGAAGCATCTGAACTGGCTCTCTGCTTCACCCACTTTATGAAACATTAGGATCATTCTGTGTGCAAATCCCTATATGAAAGAAAAAGATATGAATGCTCTTTCTTTCTCAATAGGTTCATAACTACAGCAGGCTAAAGGAATAATCAGGATTTAGGGAGGGAGATGCAGGTCACTATAGCTTGGCTTTTCATATGAGCTTCCTGATGAAAGGTGAATCCCTGCCCTATAGAGTCAGATAAGATTACATTTCAAAGCCTCTGATGCTTAGTTGGTTGGAACAGCAAAAGAAAAAGTAGGTTTGGGTACTGCTCCGAGTTCCCATTTTCATCATCAGCACCTGGCATCGGTTACTATCACAACTGTAGTTTCTAGCAGTCTGTAGTTGTTTCTTTTACTCTTTCTTTTCAAATGGTGTAGTTAGTGAAGGAAGGTAAATGTGCTATGCCTATTTTTTCACCCAAAGTATATGTGTATAACCTGCATTTTAAATTTAGAACAAAATCTAAAACAGGCCTACAAAACTTGTGACTGATGAAACAAAGCATATCCCATTAGAGAAGCATGGGCACATGGTTTCATAAATAATAATTATTTTTGTTGTTATTTAAATATATTAAATGTTTTATTCACCTTTGAAAAAAAGTGAAAGGTATCTTACAATAGTTAAAACAACATTTTTTTTAAAAAAAGAAATGCATAATATTAAACTGGAATGTAAAGAATGTTTGCAAACTTTCTTATCATTTCTGACATACTGTGTTTTGACATATTGAGACATCCAGGTGGAAGAAAAAAGCTGTCAATCAACAAGATTTTTTGCCCCTGTGCAACAAAGACTATTTCATTATTTTTGGGGGAAGGGGAATCAGGAAATACTAAAACAAACACAATTCTGAAAAAGAGCCATTTTACTTCTTTTCCCTCTCTATTTTAAATTTTTTTATTTTGAGGGAGGGACAATATGCATAAAAAGGTGTGCTTTGCAAAAAGTTGTAACATTTTGGAAGGACAGATAAGGGACAAGGTTGTTACGGTAAATGTAAGTCAATTTTTTAAATTATTATTATCCAGATATATTTTAGTTCTTCCAGATTCACAAAGAACTAAACCTATAAGTGTTGGCATCTTCCAGCATTATCATTAGAGGAATTCTAACCAAGTCCTCAGGTTTCAGTCACTTCCTATGAACAGGCAAAAAACAGCTGGGGAAAAAACATTCTAACTCATTGAATATGTATCTGCTGGCTTGAGCATCTGAGATGTTAGTGAATAGCCTTGGTTCTACACCTGCAAATGTCCTTGTGGACAGTTTATTTATCTATTTCCATCCTGCCTTACCTCCCAGACTGGGACCCAAAACAGTTCACAATGTAAGTTAAAACAAAATACATTTAAAACAATGGATAATACAGAGGCAATGAAATAAATAATCATATTTAAAACATTAATTTAAAATAATTAAAAAGGCAATTAAAAAACAATAATAAGAATAAAGGGGGCATTTGAAACTGCAAAATACATTGGAGTCCTAATGGAGTCAGAAAGAACCCAAATTAAGACACTCAGTGAAAATCTCTGACTGGTCGAGAGTTAGAATATTGAAGCATCGTGGCATTTGAAGAATGGCAATCTCCATCTTTGTCCCATCCCCAAAATACTTTTTCCTCTGCTTTTATTATATTTCTCAGTTACTAGGCTCTGCTTAAGCATGTATAAAATTAAATTTTATTATTTCACCTTCCTACTGCATTCTTTATTTGTCATATAGAGGAAACATTTCCATCTGGCTGTTCCATCACACACTGTACTCAACAAGAAAGCACAGTTCGTTCCTGTATTATTTCACTTCATGAAGATGCAGAAGCTGGATTTTAAAAGGCTGGTCTCTGCAAACTCCTATTGATTAGTACAGAAAATGCCAAACACCTATCTGAGCTTGCTTTGGAGAGCTCATTTTGAAGTGGGGAGAGAGAGAGAGCCATGACAGATGTGAATCACATTATAAATCAATTGGTAAATGTGGAAAGATTCCACATTTTATGCATGCCTCAGAACTCATGATTAATTTTTTTTTATCAAACTCTTGTTTCAGTATTTTTTTTCTCACTTCTTGTGGAAAATGTTTGCTTATTCATCTGAATTGCTCCCTTTTCAATTGTCCCCACTTGCCTTTCATCATGTACTGTCAGATAATGGCTTCATCATGTGCTGTGAGTGGACAAGATTACCAATGCAACTTCTCAAGGAATGCGAAAGAAACAGAAGCCATGAAGAATAGTTGCTTCAAGCAGGTTTTTAAAAACTGACTAAATATTTCCAGTCCTTGAGGTTGCTGGTTAAATTCTATCACAAAATAGAGATGGCAGGCTTGATAAGTCATTGGTAAGTATGTAGAGATCACATGAGGTCTAGCAAAGCCCTCTGTTATTAAGATGATATGAGACGGCCTCTTCTCTATAATACATGGGTGGCCGTTTGATAACTAAAATGTAACCGCAGAGGATGATCTCTTTTTCAAAATGGCCAAAAAACTGTGTTTATGGTATGTCAGAAAATACTGATAAAGAGAATCTCAAAATGAAAAGAGTTCAGGACTTATTCAGTGCAAAATTTGCTCATGGCTCTTTTAGCACAGAAAACACCTTTTTTTTTTCCCAGAAACAATAACTGCTGCTTCCTGCACAAAAAGACCACTTTCAAATTGTACAGAACTGTTCCAAGACTTCAAGCAGTCTTCAAAAACAGCAGTTTTCAAAGGCTTTCTTGCAGCCAAAAGATATTGCTAAAATTACTTGTTGCTTTGTTCAAGAATGAAATCACAGTAAAAATTATATCCCTAATTTATTGAAGGCACTTGAGGGAAAACCTTGTCTTATGATCTTAATACCAACAACAGTGTCAGAAAAATGTAGATTTTCGTACAAAGTAAGCATTTGTGGAAGAATTATCTAGCTTGCTGAAATCTTGTCCTATGACTGAAAATTGAAAAACAGAGAATATATAGCATATAATGATGTACTTCAGTATCCAATGGTGTATTTCTGTCACTCACTCTAACCCCTGGTGCAGGATTTTTAAGGGTAGCTGGTAAATGCAGGAGGGAAGGGAATCACTGATTCTGATGAAAAAAGCAGCATCCAGCAAATATATACCACTGAATCCTGGTCCAAGCTTCTATATTTGGGCATATAGGTATAGCTTCTACGGACTGACTTTTCACCAGGAAAAAGCAACATAAGGCTTAATACTAAGGCCATTTCCACACTAGACTGTTATAGTGTTATTATTCCACTTTTGACATCCCATGGATCCTGAGGTTTGCAGTTTAGGGAGGGGCCAGGTGGCTCCTCCCTAAACTACAAACCCACTACAAACTACAAACCTACAAACTACAAATGGCCTAAGAATGGGCAGCGTAGATTGCCTGAATAGATAAGAGCACACACACCAAGAAAATGTGTGTTTTTCAAAAAATAAATTTGAGCCTGGATATAATAACATTACTTATAGTGCATTACTTTCTTGTTAATAATATTACCAAATAACTACATTACTTTTTAAATTTTTACTGTCATTAGATTCTTAGTGTTAGGAGGAATAATTTGTATTCCTGAAATATTACTTGGGGAGCATTTTGGAAGATTTTGAGTTATTTTGTTTTTCACAAGGAATTAAACAGTAGTTAATATGTTAACAATGTGTAATGACTAACACCACCAAATTACTTTTTAAAACCAACGTGCCGAAAAGGAACAAATTACCCTTAAAAAGGAGCATTCTAAGTCCTGAAAATAACAGTAATATTTAAAAAATGCACTCTGTTCCTTCTTGTCTCTTGTGATTTTGTAGAAAATATCTACCCTGCTTTTAAATGTCATCCATATTTATCAGACTGCATGGTTCTTGACATTTAGGAATATTTTCCTCTCAAACTGTAACTGAAGCTTTGACAAAAGGAGCTAATTATCAAGGGCCTGAATTTTAATTTTTTTTTAAAGAGAAGCAGCAAGCTAAGGATATGTGTGTATTATCAATCACTTCTAATGCTCTCCCAACAAAGGACTGGGTGACCTACAACTGCAGTATAGTTAAATTGCAGAATTGAAATATTTTGTGAAATCATTGCAGCAGAGAGCACAGGTATAGTTGCAGAAGATTCTTGGCAACCATGGAGGGACTGGTGTTCAGTCTAATACATGGTTATTCAGAAGTAACAAAACAATTCAAAATGGGACAAAGAGCAAAGGGCAGCTCTTCCACCACATCTCAAGCTCTGTTTTTTAGTAGCAACCAAGATAGATACTGTGTGCTGGGTAGCAAGGGTGGTTGCATGCACAATTACCTCCTTTCCATTAACAACAGTGGGGTGAACAACAGTGGGGTGAATATTCACAACTTGAATATCTAATAGGCTTAGACTTGACCTGTCTAGAAAATGGAGAAGTTTTGAATCCAGCAGATCCAAAACCAGTTTATCCCTTTTCCAATCTGGGAATTCCATATTTTTAAGCTTTCTCCTCGCTACTCCTGGTGGGGAGAACATAATAGTAGGTTTTCATTTCCCTGTGCATAGCAGAGAAGACACATTGTAGAGACCCCACTTTACTGATGGAAGCCAAGAGCAAGCCAGTAGGAAACAATTATAATTTGTTTAAGCCTTCAAGCCCATGGAGCTTTGATGGGAGTTATAAGCCTAAATCCAATTGCTAGCCTCAGCTAGAGTAGATCTATTGAATTAATTGCTGAATTGTAAGTCAAAACTTACATAAATCCCATTAAGTCAATGAGTCTACTCTAGCTTGGACTAGCAATTGGATTTAACTCCAATTGGATTTAAGTTCAATTGCTAGACCTACTTTCAAATTAATGTACAAAAGACTGAAACTTTTGGACCAAGCTACATGTTATGTTGCTTTCTTTTATAGCAACTTTGGAGTTGGAAGAGATCACAATGAGTCCAACTTCCTGCCATACAAGAACACGCACTCAAAGCACCCTCAGAAAATGGCCACCCAGACTCTGTTTAAAAACCTCAAAGAAGGTGACTCCACCACACTCTGAGACAGCATATCCTACAGTTGGTTGGTTCTTACTATCAGGAAGTTTTTCCTGATGTTTAGGTGAAATCTCTTTTCCTGATCTCAGTGAAAAACACAGCTATGATGCAGCTCTTTTCTGGGGCAAATAGCATCTTGAGGGATGCTTTCTTTTGTCAGGACTGTGGCACAGAAAAAAATGGTTAATGAACTCAACTCCACTCTACATAGAATGGCCACAAACTACAGCTATTCCAAAAAGAAAAAAAGTGGAACTTATGCAATTAATGGAATGTATGGTAAGGCACACTTTACATGGACTAAAATCAGTGGTGGCTGTCCACTTCTTCTCCCCTCTCTAACATGAACAGTGGAAAGTGGTAGCAACCATGTCAGTAGGGCAGGAAATCTAATTTGGGTTTTTATCTGCTCATTAAAGGAGCCATCTAGAGTACCAGAGCTTATCATGAGAATAGGTTCAATATCTTGGATTACTTCTTTAAAGTTCAGACTCAAATCAAAAGTGGTTTCTCCACCCCACTGATATGGAAGCCACCATAACTTAAAATCCAACTAAAGTTAATAACATTCATGCCTTACTGATTTTAATAGGAGAGAGTTAAGCATGTATTTAACCACACAACTGAAACAGTAGGACTTCAGTACTTAATTTTGGTATGCTGTGTGTCCTCTGATTTCAAATCAGAACACCACTTTTCCCTTGATACAAAAAGAAAAGAAAAAAGAAAAGAAGGGAGGGAGGGAGGGAGGGAGGAAAAGGAAGGAAGAAGAAAAAAACTTCTCAGCACAGTAACTTTACAGAAAACCAAAACTGAGTGTAAATGTTGATTATAACATTTATCCATAATGCCCTTTTCACCAAAGGGCAGAACACCAACATATATGGTCAAGGACAAGAACAATAAACATAAAACTATAACAACACATGGAATGAAATCCTCAACATCCTATCCATCTCAGCACCTTAAACACAACTCAGGGGCTTAAGCCAGTGAAGCAAACAGGAAGGTCTTCAGCCCTTTATGAAAATGGCTGAGATCCTCCTCCAGCTGGAAGTCCAAAGGAAGATTCTTCCACAAATGTGGAGCTAGATCTTGAAAGCCTCACAGGCCTGACAGAGCTGTGTACATTGGTGGAACATACAGTGATCCTTTGGCCATAGATCTTAAATTCCTGGATGGAACATACCATACTAGTTGAATTGCAAGATACAAGCTGCAAGATTAGAATGTAAAGCCTTGAATACCAGAACCAAAAGTTAGAATCAGGCCCTGGACCAGACTGGTAGCCAGTGAAAGATCTACAGGGATAAGAAATAAGAGAATATTCAGAGAGATTTAAAAAAACTCAGATGACATTCTGAATTAAAATCAGAGAGAAAAAAGAGCAGGAAAGCATACCTGGCTGTTCACTGTCCAAATAACAGCAACAAATGACTCACAGTTCAGTGTCTTTACTGGCTGGGGTGCGGCGTCCTCCATTTTGGCGTCCTTCCCGGGGTACCCAGAGATGGTGGCAGCCATGTTCGTGCATGTGCAGTTGCGTATGGGCTGGGGCACTGTGTCCTCGATTTCAGCATTCCTCCCAGGGTGCCTGGAGATGGCGGCAGCCACGTTCATGCATGCGCAGTTGCGTATGCATGAACATTCAGTCCAACGGCCAATGAGTTCAAAGTGGCCTGCTTCAAGCTCATTGGCCAGGACGGCAGGTGTGTGTGAAGGCATCCTGGCTTCACTCAGGTCTGCTTACTGGGTACTTACCTGGCAGGTCTCCAGGCTTTCAGCAGTCAGTGTTTGGCAGGACCCCCCTCCCACCCTGTAATTCACGGTTTTGTAGTAGATTTATTGTTTGTCACAACTTTATATGGGCGGTTGCATGGTCAGTGGATCCAGGATAGCGGATACCTTTGCCACATGCTAGGGGAAGGTCAGGTCCCTGTTGGGGTCAGGGGATGTGGTGAGCTGCCCAGCTCGGGTGGGCATCCAGTGGGCTCCCCCTGGTGGCAGTAGGACCGCGGTTGGCTACATGCCATCCAGTTATGTGCCAGACAGTTGGGTTCATCAGTTAACAGGCAGGTTGATCTATGCCTGGATTCATGCCCATGCTTACGCCAACCTTGTCCATGCTTGTAACCAATAAAGTTGTGGCCTTTCTTTCTCCAGTTGAAGGTTGTTATGTTTTCTTTGTTAGGAGGCTGTCACCCCTGGCCACGCAATCCTGGTGTGAGATAGTCAAGACTTGTACAAGTAGATGGGCAGTTTCAACACTCAGGAACCTCCAGATCCTGCCAATCTAAGTAATCCTTGATTACTTGCCAATGATTATTCCTTTGCCCAAGGGATACACAGCTAGTATGGCACTATTATATAATCTATAACAAATTGCCCCAGAAGCACATAAGAGCAAATTACTCTGCAATTTAAGCAGAAAAGGTCACAGGGACAGATACTGTCTTTTTCATATTCATGTTGTAATATGGTATTTGTAAATTTAGTTGTGAATTATGGAAATTATTGAAAAGACTCCTCTCTTCCTGCATTGTAAAGATGCATGGACTAATGAACAGTAACTACTTGAAATATTTTTCTGCCCTGCAAAAGAAAAAGCTAGCATAAGAGACTAGCTATACATTTCGATTCTATGATTAATCTATTCTCTGTTGCCTAGCAATCGCTCAGCTGCAGCAGGACCAAGTATTACATGTAGTGGTATGCTATGCTCCATTGATAATTCTCTCTCTCCACAATATATATGTTGCCAATGTTATCTGAAATTAGCTATAAATGTTTTTTAAAAACTATCCTTGGCTAGGAAAGTAGGGCCACAATGTTTAGCCAAGAAGTCATGTAGCATTAGCCCTATTTGGAAATCTATTTTTAATATAATGCCTACCCATGGCACTACTTTTCTGTGGTGGTGGGATTGCATGTTCCTGTGAGGCAAGAGGTTATGTTGACAGTAGCAGTGCTGTAGAAGAGTCTCCCATACCAGAAAAGCTTTTGCTAAAGAGCCAAACTAAATGTGCCAAACAGATACTGGGCAGCAACAGTAGTGGGTTGGTAACACTGGCAGAGGATCTCTCAGCAATGGTGACATTGCTGTTTTCTCTAACACTTGTCAGTACTGATCAGAAGGAAGCACAGTAAACCCCTTTTGGATTTCTTTTACTACGAAAGCCCTGTGATGAGACAATCCAAAATGAAACAAGATTTAGTGCCAGAAGAAGAGACTCCAAGGTCAAAAAGCACTCAACAAACTACTGGGGCACAGCAGAGAACAACTATGTGTTGCACTGTGACTAATGATGAATCAAGGAAGACAGATCTTATAAAACAAGAAATCGAAGGTATAAACATTGCAATACTTGGAGGTGAGCAAACTCAAGTGGATAGAAATGGGACATTTTGATTCAGATAATTACACAGGATTTTACTCAGGAAATGAAAATTTAAGGGGGTGGCATTAAATAGAGAGGAGAGATATAGCAAAAGCAGTCAAAGACTGCAATACAAAGTCTGACCAAATAATATCAGTAAGACTTCAAGGAAAACTCATGAATATAACCCTAATCCAAGTTTACGCTCCAGCTACAGAGACAGAAAAAGAAAAAATTGAAAGATTCTATTCTGGAGTCTAGGAGGAAATTGATCATACACAAAAACTGGATATCTAGTTAATCATATGCTGCTGGAATGTAAAAGCAGGAAATAGAGCAGAATCAAAGATTGTAGGAAAATTTGCCCTAAGATCAAGAAATGAAGCAGGAGAGCAACTGACTGAATTTTGAGAGGCCAATTGTTTGTTCACTGCTTTTTCATGCAACCAAAGAGGTGAATATATACATGGACATCATCCTGATGGCCAATACAGAAATCAAATAGATTACATAACTGGGAGCAGAAGCTCTGTTCTCTCTGCAAAAACTAGACCAGGAGCAGATTATGCTACCACTGTAAACTATGCGCACCACTGTTAGCAAAAACCTAATGTGAAATTTTTTCTTCTTCAGATCTGCTTAGACACTTCATTTTCTTCTCTTTTAATTCTTCTTCTGTCTCAGATCTTTCTTGTCCTTTCTTTTTCTCTCTCTCTGACACATTACAACTTGTGACGAAACATTTCTTTTCCTTCCTTCTCACACACTGTTTTCTTCCTTATCTCCTCTGATATACATAACTCTTGGCTAAATATCTTTTCCTTTTCCTATCTTTTTCTCTTTCTCTGATCCCCATACCCTAGTTACAGTCATATTGTCCTTCCTTCCTTCGCTAATCCCTGTCTCCCTTTTTTTTTTCCTTTTTAAAATATTTGGTTAAGAACATATTTAACTGAAATAAAACAACATAACAGAGGAAGAAACACATACAAATGGCTAGACATTTACTACCTAAACATCAAACATCTAACTAAATTAATATATAACCACAAAAACTCAACAAGGGATAAAACAACAAAATGGGAAAAGAAAATGATGCCATCAATAGAAGAGTGGGAAATGAAATTATTTGATATAATCCAAATGGATAAATTAACATGTATATTGAAAGGGGAGAGTAAAGAAAGCTTTATAAAACAGTGGGAAAACACAATAAAGTATTACAAGAATTCATGGAATAATATTAAAATGGTGAACATAGATTTCTGAAAAATACTCAAGGATTAGAGATTTAAAAACAAATATGGTAGGACCAAGATTGAAGTAGAAGAATGAGTAATATGTTCTAAAGTCAAAGGTGGAAGTATGTAGAAGAAAGTAATTCTACATGTATATAGAAGTAAATAAGAGTTAAGATAAGGTAGAATGTTAAGGAAAGATTAATGTGGAAGCAATTTGTCAATCTTATTTTATGGTCTTTGTCCTGAACTATTGTATGATTTGTACGATTTGTATGTTTGGTTTTGTTTTTCTTAATACTTGTGTATTTGATATGTATTTGTTTTGTTGAGAATTTGTTGCACATTTGTTTTTTGTTTTTTTTCTCTTTTTCCTTTTTGTTTATGTACATTTTAAATAATAAAGTTTTAATAATAATAAAAAGCCTATTACTGCATGTCTTCCCCAACTCTTCATTAAAAGATTATAACCTTCTCCCATTGTTTCTTAAATTCCTTCAAACAACCTTCTGTAATTAACATGGTCAATTTGCACCATCCACCATTTTTCACCCTTTTCTTTCTCCCTGTGCTCCTGGCTAAATTTGTCTCCTGCCTATATTCCCACCCCTTTACTCTTTCTACCTCCACTTCTTCTAGGTATGTTCACAATCTTCTTTCTTACTCTCTTCCCCTTTGTTTCTTCAACTTTTGTTTCTCCCTGTGCCCAGAGAAAACCTTGCAACCATGACTATGTTAGATTCTCAAAATTTTAAAGCTGTAATTGCACTTAAATTCAATGTAGCTTGTTTTTGAACAGGCAAGCTTCTGCGTAGACAATCCAGCATTATCATCATTACCATCATGACTATAATCAACATCTTCTTTTCCAAATAATCAGTGATTATTTTATTTTTGTTATTATTACCATCATCATCAGTAGTAATAGTAGTAGTGTGGTTATTATTTTAGGATTCCTCAAACTGATTCTAAAAGGAAAGAAAATGTAGCTAGTAATGGTCACTGTTTTGTGCGAACAATCCATTCTTGTTGCTTGTAAAACTTCTTTTGATTGGACTACAACTCCCCTGTGCCATTAAAAGCAAGACTTTTAAAAGTGTTAAAAACAGCTGAGAAAGGTTTGGATATTCTTCTGCTGAAAGCAGAACTTCATGGTGAATATCACAAGGGCCTGCCCCCCACCTTAAACCAGAGACCATCTCTAGGTTTCACATTTAAGTTCCAAATTTCTTGTATTTCAGAAGCAAAAAGAGTGCCATCAAGTCCCACGTTAATTTGGAAGGTGTTTCTATTAAAGTATTAGCCCAAATATACCAGCTTTTGCACTGATCTGAGAGATTCTAGTTGATTTGCTTTGAAAACCAAAGCTTATTCAAGCCTGGAATGTCTTCACACACTGGCAGTAAGGCAGCTGAATTGTAGACTATAGCTGCATCATATACAATTAGCATAGGTCTAGTGTGTACGTGCAAGAACTATATGATACCCAAAAGCCCATGGCTTGGAATTAATTGATCAGAAGTAATGAATTATTTGTAATTTTGACTTCTCTCAATAGATAATGCAGTAGCTAAGTTACATGCTGATTGTAGCTCTAGTTCACCATTTTGCAGTGGAACTGTAGCGTTTTAATTAGTTTCCTAGCTACAGGACTGTGGCCTCAGTTTAGGAGAACAATATCACTTGATTAAAATGCTGGCATATGCTGCACATCACCTTGTACGTTTAAAAAAAAATAACATTTAGTTACTTACAAGAAACAGCAAATTGAAATGATGATGATTGGTCTTTGGGAAATTGCTATAACTGAGTATTTTTTGGAGATAGCTTTCCAAGTTCAGGGGAGGAAAAAAAAGCATAATGATTACTTGGAGAGC
The DNA here is from genome assembly GCA_948474755.1 of Ctenosaura bakeri. NCBI lineage: Eukaryota > Metazoa > Chordata > Lepidosauria > Squamata > Iguanidae > Ctenosaura > Ctenosaura bakeri. The sequence goes on along the minus strand of CAOLHI010000539.1, from coordinate 345,706 downwards.
TTGGAGTTAAAAAAAAAATCCACTGTAGCTCCTCAGAGTTCTTCTTTCTAAAAACGTAAGTCAGCTTTATCCATAAGTCAGCTTGACTCATGTCTGTCACGATGAATGAGGAAAAAGCTCTGGCCTTAATGGAAGGGAGGAGTAAACTCAGTGGGTGACTACTGATGCAATAGATTAAATCTAATCATAAAATATCCTACATACATTTATCCATGTGGGAAAGAGATGGGTTTTGCTATGTGCCCAGAAGCTTAACATATTTAAATATGCTGATCTATATCAAGGCAGGTAATTCATTTCTACATCTGAATGAAAGCAAATGAATATGAACCAGAGATGAAAAAAAAAATCAGTGCAACTTTTGGTGGACGACTTTTAGCCCTAGTTCAACCAAATGCTAAGAGCCATTCCAAAATTTGTTTGTTTATTTAATTTATTGTTGACTTTTCTCTTGGTACAGGACTCAAGGCTGCTTATAGGAATTTAAAACAAAGTGCAGCTACAAACCATTAAATAAACCATTAAATAAACAATTTTATTAAAAACATTACGTTTTTAAAAATATTAAAATACAATAAAAATGTATAAAAGTACAACACACCCTATTAAAAAACCCTTCTGTTACAGTAAGTTAAGAGCCAAAGGTCGGCCTGAATAAAAAGGTATTTTTATGCTGTAGAAAGAAAATAAAGACCCAAACAAACTTCCCATGAGATGGTGTTCCACAACTTGATTGCAGTCACAGAGAAGGCTCTCTCCTGTACCCCTACCAAATGTACCTGTGATGATGATGAGATGGAAAGAAAGTTCTTTATCTACTTAAAAGTTGCCAAAATGATAGAGCGGAATATGATCTTTCAGATAATCTGGACACAAGCCACATATGGCTTTAAAAGTCATAGGCCATTTCTAGATTACACTGTTATAGTGCTTTTATTCCACTTTCAACATCCTATGGAATCCTGGGGTTTGCAGGGGCATTTAGAATTCTTAGCCAGAGAGCTCTTTGGCTTCAATACAAACCCCACAATTCCACAAGAAGTTGAAAGTGGAATAATAGCACTATAACAGTATAGTGTGGAAATGGCCATAATCAACAGTTTGACTTGTGCCCAGTCACAGGACAGTAACAGTGAAGTTGTTTCAATATAGGAGTTACGTGTTTTCTTGTAACCACCCCACTGCCCTATCTCTACTGCCTCTCTACCCTTTAACACTATCTCCCTGTTTATTTATCTCCTATGAGCAAGAGAGCAGAAATGGACATGAGAAGAAGGGTCAAGAGCTTCCATTTATCTTTCACCTGTGCAACTTCATGTGAGGGGAAGAAAATGAAAGCAAGGAGGAAATGGACCAACTAGAGAGGTAGGCCCACCAATGACATTTTGCCCAAAGGCTCTTATAAATCTGGAAAGGGTACCAGTAAATGCACATGATTTCCAGTTCACAGTAAATGGGCAGGCATATGCATTAGTCAGTCCTAACACCTGAACCATGTGTTGCTGTTTGCAGAAATTTACTCCAGAGTTGCCACCATATGTGCTGGTACAAGTTTTAGAATGTGAGATGCTGCCAGCTGGCTGTGTTCCTCTGAATTATGCCTCTATGGACTCAAGATCTTGACAGAATGACTGTTTCTATTTCTGCATGATACGCAGAGATAAACTAAGATCCACACAGTATGTTTTGTCCTTTTTTATAACTGTATGTTCCTGTGTTTGGGAACAGGTAGCTGCTGGCTTGAGGAACAGAGCACAGCTTGCTTCTTTTTCTACAAACACTGTTTCAGTTTGTAGGAGAGTCTTACACCCAGTAGGTGCCTTCTGCATTCAACAATCTCACTGCTCTGTTTTAAATGCTTTGCACACCAGCAGCTGCACCTGTAGGAAATGTATGCTCAACTTGTACACAGAAGGTGTAATTATAGCTAATTTGGCTGTTTCTATGAACTGTGAGACGTAATCACCAAAAGGGGCCTAGCTAGCAAAAAATGTACACTGCACTTACTTGCCAGGGAGTACAAGAAAGGCTGATTTAACTGAAGGGTGTGAATTAAAGTAACCACAGGTTTTGTTCTTCTTATTTTTAATTCTTTGTCCCTTTTTGGGGGAGAGTGGTTGGTTGGGTTTCTTGGAACTAGATGTACTTTGGACATATATGGAAAATCACTAGCACTTGATAGTTTTATATATTTCATAGCATTCAGTATGAATTACCCATTTAAATTTGCATTAACTGCTTTGTTGCTTTATTGCATTTTGTACAGTTGAATTTAGGAATTCTTAAAATAGCTCCATCTAGCTTTTTCATGATCAGTGTTAAGTGTTAGAAAAAGCCCAGATCTTTCCTGGTCATAGCGTATGAGTAGCAAGAGACTATACCAGGGCTCCTAGCTTTGAGTTGTTACTGACAATAGTGAGTCTATCATGTGTGAAAATCATGTATGCGATTGTGGAGCATCAGGACTGAGCATGTTCCCTGCTCAACATATGGTAATGGTGTGAGCCTAGGGCTCACAAAGGGAGAAGAAAGGAACACTATCTGGATCTACATCCAGAGTAGTACTTCTGTTTAACCTCAGATTGCACTAAGCTTACATTAAAAAATTGCCTTTTAAAAGCATAGGGTAAAGTCTGGCCAAATTGAATCAAATAAATGTGTTGTACTCAGAATCAGCCTTCCTGTTAGGCAGAATGAGGATCCTGCCCTGGAAAGTTGGTTTTGGACATCAGAGAAGAGCAAAAAGCAATACTGGCATAGTTTTCAAACAAGATCAACAGATATGAAGTACAGAGATTCTGGAAGTTTCTGGGCATTCTGAAAGCATGAGAGGATGGATTGGGGGAGGAAAGGACATTTTCAGAAAAAATAAATAAATACATGCAATTTTAGCACCTTTTACAGATTGAAAGTTACTTTCTAACTCTAGGAACACAAAAATCATTATGTATAACTTGGCTTTCCATAAATATATCTGATACATTAAAATTACAGTTTATTCAGAAAATTACAGAGTTTTATAAATCCAGAACAATAAGGAATGCCTGAACTATAGAGTTTATGAGTTCTTTTGCCAGTTTATGAAAAGCACAGCAAAAATAAACAGTAAAAAAGAAGAAACTATTAACTTAAGTAAAACAAAGAAAATTCAATCAAACCATCAATTTGTTTATCTATGGTCATGGACCAAATAAAAATATGTTAAAAAGTTGTTATAAAATAATAATAGTACACAATTACAGTTCCAGCTAAAAGTCATACATCATACATACATACATATATTAAGTACAAGTGTACTAAGTACATTGTGTTCATTTCAGTGGAACAAAGAAAATTGTTTTTCCTCTTCTAGTCCTCCATAGAGCCAAGCCAAAATAAATTAGTCATTCCTTTTAAACAAAAATGATAAAATAAGCTAAGCTCTTTTCTACACCCTACCTTATCCCGGCAGTGTCCCGTGGGGATCCTAGCAGGGACTCTGCCAGGAGGAGAGCATGACGAGAGCACTCCCCTCCACACTAGCTGCTTCCATGACCCAGGAATGCAATGGCTCCTCCTCTTCCTACTGCAGCACAGCCAGGTACTTTCCCAGACTGTGCTGGGTCAGCAAGTTCAGACCCTCCGCATACCAGGTAAGTGCAAGATGGTGATGCAATTGCAGGTCATTGATGGGGAAAACTTGTTAATGATTTACTCCGTGATTGCACTGCCTGGGTACAGGAGAAGGATGGGATCATGATGACATCATGAGTAACAGTCATTGTAGTCCCGTCCTTCTCCCTCCATTGTGGGATGACAACGTCCTGCGGAAAGGGCCTAAGACCAGGAACTGCAATTATGTGAAATACCATATATTTTACCATAGATAAAAGTCTACCTGCTACATCGTTTTTAGAAATAATGAGGAGACAGTAAATATATGATCAATTTGTCTTAAGTTATTTTATCCATCATTTGAAAAGAAAATACTCCATTATCTATTTCTTTAAAAATTTTGTCTAGAAAAAGAAGACTTTGGAGAAAAAAAATAGGAAATACAGTTTTCCTAAATGTTTATGATTTAGTAGTTCTACACTAGTGAAGCCTTAAGAACCTTTGTTTTGAGGCTAACATTCCTCTTTCCTTCACATGTCTGTTGCATCTGTGTCCTGGAAACAATAGCTGTGTCTACTTGATTATGGCCATTTTTACTTCCAAAATGGAAGTAAAATAGTTCAAAAGGGTATAACATTCCCCTCTCTGCCCTGCTTATCTGGAAGGGATACTTTCCATGACCCCCAGTAGATGTCTGAAACCACAGGTAATGCCAAAACCTATATATATATATACTATATTTTCCCCCATACATAGTAGAGGGTGGGTGGCATACACAGTGTGGATATGCTGGACAAAGGGATGATTCATATCCCAAGCAGGATGGAGTGGGATGTGCAAGATTTCATCACGCTACTCAGAACGGTATGCAATTTAAAAGTTATGAATTGTTTATTTCTGGAATTTTCCATTTAATATTTTCAGACCATGGCTGACCACAGGTAACTGAAACCACAGAATGCAAAACTGCAGATAAGGAGGAACTACTGTACAAACACAGAGGCAAACAGAGATAAATTTCATTTCCAAATGAAATTTAGATAATCTAAACTGACATGGACAATGGGAATGAGAAGTCCTTTGTAATTCTGGGATCTCAGAGGTAATACTTTTGGATGAAGGAACTATCATGTACATCTCTAAATTAAAATTGCTTTGTTCAAGAACAAAACCTGGGACTCTCAGAGACTTTCTTGCCATTTGAAGGTATAGTTAAATAAAATGCCAGAGTTTGGGAGAAGAAGCTTTAAACTGGAATTTAAAATGATTGGAAGGATTTAAAAGAAAAGCCTACAAGGACATAATGATATTTATAATGATGACATCATAATGTATGGGGGAGAGAGAGAGAGAGAGATACACAAGCCTCCCCTGAAAAAGAGAAGCACACATTCAGGATGCCAGCCAAACAGGAATCTAGAATAAGAGATCAAGCTCCATAAGAAAACTTGCAGCCAGAAGGAGAGGCCAGACTCCTATTGTATGGATGAAAATGACTGGCTAAAACCTTATTTGTTAACAGAGAACATAGTAATATAGCATATCACTGCAGAAAAGGAGCAAAAAAAACCATGTATGCTAATTGGTTTACCCACACTCCTTCTAAGTAAGTCAGGATTGAAAGAAGGACATGGGCCCTTTTCGCACAGCAGTTTGCAAGCGAAAGGGCCCCTTGAGCATTGTGTAAATGTGAGGAGCGGTCTGCATGACGGACTCCCATTTACGCGACACTCAAGGCCCTCACGCGCAGCAAACATGCATTTTTTTATTTTCAGCTTTTAGTCAAAAATGACCCGCAATTGCAGGGCCTGGGCTGCACTCACCTGCCATGCATAGCCTCTGAAGCCGGACCGGTCGAGCATCCTCTCCTCAGTACTGCCTCCAACTCCCAGGCTGCACTGCGGAAGGAAGGGCCAGGGCACGGGTGGGACTCTTGCATGAGCAGGAAGGAGCTGTGGAGCTGAAGCAGGAGGCTTGCGAGAGCCTTCCTGCCCAGGCTTCTCACGCAAGGACCCCAACCCAGCAGCGTTAAAAGGTAAGGTGCGAAAAGGGAACAGGTCTTTAAAGGATGAGCTAATCCCTGTTGCTTCTGGTTTGTCAGGAGTGCTAACCCTCCAGTGCCCAAATCTGCATGGTAATAAGTCCCAGAACTATCTCTGTGATTCCCCCCAGTGTAACCTTGTTCTACTTTCTCCTCTCTCAGCTTCATAGCCAACATAGGAAAAGAAAAAGAGCTTGACTTCTGATTCCCACCAATTCACAATCAAGAGACCTTCTTATGATGCCCTTGTTCTGGACATAAATATTAAAACACACTGATGACAAGTGTTATACAGGCAAGTGAGGTAAGTCCAAAGAGATTGCCAGCTGATGTATATCCCTCTACTTCGACTTCTGAACATTTCAATTCATGTGCCTTCTGGTGGCATAAGTGATAACAGATAGCGATCTCCCTGCCTGCTCTGGACATTGTGAAAATCTTTTGAACCGTGCCAATAAGCTGTATGTTAAATTCTTTGGTCAAATGATTCTCCTTGGAGTGTAGGATGATGGTGTACAGAGGTGCCTCAGTGGTAGCTGGTTTGATGTGCCACAGAAGAAAAGAGATTTATTGTAACACAGTGAAAAAAACACAGGCTAGGAGATTTATGCCTATGTTCTGGCTTTTGCCACTGGCAACTAGGTTCCTCTCAGTCCAGAAGACAATACTATAGCCAGTTACAGAAAGGGAAGGAAAAACAGACAATTAAACAACAGAGAATGTCCTCCTCATTTATATAATTTCTGTAGGCATCAGAGTGCACATACCTTCCATCTGAATGTTGGCTCCTGAAAGCAGCTGTGGTGGCAATGATCCGGAATGAATGTGGGGATAAATTGGGGAAGGAGGCCGAACAGCCATTACTATCCACATAACAGTACTGGATGATGATGACGACAGTGATTTCTTACCTGTCTCTTCCTATGGATCAAGGCAGAAAAAAACAACAAATAACATATAACATCAGTTAAAACAGCAAGTAAAACCAACACAATACATATTAAGATCTTTTTCAATAATCTGGAGGCTGGTCTTTACTGCTGTTTTAAATGCAGACAGTGTCTCCATCCATGAATCTCTCTCAGCAGGTTGTTCTACAATCTAGGGGAAACTGAAGAAAATGTTCTCTGTGTATCAGTCAGCATAGTTTTGGCTGATGGAAATAGATGTCTGTCAGAGGATCTGAGTGTATGAGATGGATTATATGGGAGAAGGGCACCAAGACTCTTCAGTCATAGAATGGAAGACAAATACATCTACCGTATGCTATCAGGAACTAGGCTAGATAGCCTGGAGTAAGCTGGATATCCATGGATCACAATGGGTAACACTTGCCACACAATGTCCCCCTTCCTTCCCCCACTGGATACCCAGAAGGCTCAGAAGCCATTTTGGTAGGTAACATCAATGGACGGGCTCCACGAGCATTATGTGATTGCAGCAGGTAAGACCTGGCCTTTAGGGCCAGTTCCTAAAACATGTGGAGAATTACAAGAGAATGATCAAGAAACAAAAGAAAGAGGGGGAAATGTAGAGGAAGGGGAAAGTGGAATCAAAAGAGAGAAAAAATTGAGAAGAAAAGGGAAGAAGAGAAGAACCATGGATTAAAGAAAATAAGAAACAATACAGGAGGGGAAGAGAGCAATACCAGGACATTCAGCTTCTCAAGAGCTTAGTTCCCAGGAACAGATAAGACTCAGAAAGGAGAAGACTAAACTGCGAGACAATTCCAACAAACGCTCGCCCCAATGTCCCACCCAAAGGCAGCTCTAAGAGCCTACATTGTAAAGAATGATCTAATCATGAAATTTGAGTGTTCCAGCAGCGTAATTTGCTTTGTCAGCTCTAAGACTCAAAATGGCTGAGCATGAACCATAGTATGCCTATTTCTGCTCTCATGGCCATCAGTATTAGATCTTGGCTGGGATCACAAAATAAGCCTCATTATGGACAAGATTTGAGGCCATCACAAGACATCTATACACAACCAGACACTTTTCCAAGATCAAAGCAGCAACATCATCTCTCTCCTTGGGCAAAACAACCACCCTTCATAGTTGGTGGCCAAGAAAAGCACTTCCATTCTGTTCCCAAAGCATCAAATGAAGAGCTGCTCCAGCCATTCTGAGTACCAATACTATTCCTTCAGTTTTGTATATTCTTTACTATAATGTAAGAGGCTTCATGTTTGTAATTTGCATTACATTATAACTATATCCTTTAAGAGAAAAGTATCTCTTTTTCCTTTCATTTCTCCTGCAGTATCTCTCTACACTACATGTGTCCTCCCAGCCATAATTCCCCTTCCATTACTAAAGGGCTCAAGTTAGGGATTTAAGCAGCCCAACTCCCTCTTCTTTTCCATGATCCTGATAGAAAGTGTATGCATGCAGCTGATAGCTATTATGATTTAGGAGCAATGACACCTATGGCTTTATAAAGCCAATGGACATTTTATTGTAGGAGATGCATTATAGATAGGAAAGCTCTCTAAGGCTGCTAACCTAAGCTAGGCTAAGCAAGGACAGAGATCAGGACTGAACTGGTTTCACTTGTATAAAATTGAGGTAAAGAGGAGGCAGAAAGAAGAAGTAGAATTATCCCTAAAATTATCAGTCTACATCTTAGAGAAGTTAGGATATGTGGATAAGACATGAGGAAATCTTAGTTCACTGAAACACTATTTAACCCAATTGCTGCTGCTCTTTATAGCATGCATTTGACTCTTTCAATGCTGAATGTTATTACATTTCCAACAGAACCCATCTTTTTTTTTTCCTTCCCCTGCTTCCAATATCTCATCATTTCCTACATTTCATGTTAAACGTATTTTTCTTTTAATCTTAAAATTACCTGGGAATGTCCTCTTTCTTGATAGCCTTGTTTGACTTCCCAATGGATAGGCAGTAAATCACCTGAGTTAGCTGTTAGAGGGAATGTTTAAAATATGAACTGCTCCATTACTGCACTTTAGATTGTGAAATTTATTCTTTCATGCATTGTTTTGACACTATTGGCAGACTATTATTTTCTAAACCTAGAGCTCAAGGTTCAGAATTTGTCACTGATATTTTATTTTTTGAAGTTCTGAAATAATTTAGTTATGTTTTCTTATGGATCTCTTTCTATATGTTTGGCAATCATCTTTTTCTTCTTCATCATCATCATCATCAGGAGTATGTGTGTGTCATCCATAGCTCCACATCCATGAAACCAACACACTAGAAACTTGGTGTACATCCTGGGAAGTATGAATTTTGGGGTTATTTTGTCTTAAAACAAACTAATTGACTAACATTTTCAATACCATAATGAGTCCAAGCCCCTTTGCCACATAGTTCATAATGTGATCCATATACTTTCACTATAGGGCTTTTCCTCTATCTTCTTTTACACCTCAAACTTGCCCAGTGATAGTTCATTGGAATCATCTCTACTAATCCATGTATGAGTTATTCGCTACTTTTGGAATGAAAGTATGAAAAGGTGCATTTCACAGTTCTCTCATCCCCTATGATCAAAATGCACCTGGCTTATCAGTTTGAAAACCCAATGTGGTGCAGCACTTTGTTCACACTGTTCACTGTTTAAGATCACTACCCCACAGTCCTGATAGAGATACTAAGACTTATTATTTGAATTAGAAAAGTAATCCTAAAGCTTCCGTGCCTATTCTCATTTGACCTTTGAAATGTATCAATCATTTCTAAATGTTATCTGAAATCACATATGAGTGGATCTTTTTGTTGTGGCTTGCTCTATATAGCCATAATAATAAAAAGAGAAGAGAGGTAGATCTGTCATATCTCTATGACCATGAAACCTGGACATTTGAAATCTAGTGTTTGTCTTTGGGTTATTTTGCTTTAATTTATTGAAAACTGCCAGCACCATATTGAGTCACCAGGTGGCAGACACTAGAGTGCTTCGGAATAAGGCAAATCCTTGGTAAGAATAACTTGCCTCAACAGTAAAAAGGTCTCTTCAAAAGCAAGAAGCTGTGAAGTTTGATTCAAATATGTGTAGGTAGTTTTGGTTGAAATCAGGGAGCAACAAGCTGCAAAATCATATCCTATTTATATGCAACCTGGGTGCCTGGTGAGCTTTGCCTTTTCAGATATACAAGTTGTCATACGAGTATGACTATATTTATAATAGGGTAACTGTATTCTGAAAAGCAAAAAAAGAGGACACATTTACTAACCAACTACTTCAAACCACTGATCAATATGACAACTTTCACTTTAAATACCCCTGCTATATACTCTGTGATAATTGCTACTACGAATATTCCCAACCTTCATCCTATTTACAAAGCACCATTTTTAACAGATTAGCAATATTTAAGACTACTGACAATTGAGCTGGTTATCTCAGCAATAGCCCAACTCAATTTAGGATCAGAGGCCCATCTTTTGCACTTATTTAACCACTATTCCAACATTACAAGTTATGTTTCAAAGGAACACAAGAGCAAACCACCTCTGAGTATTCTTTGCCTAAGAAAATCTCATGAAATTCATGGAGTCCCCATAGATTGAAATTTTGGATGTATATTACCTCAGTACACTTGACTAACTCCTAGTATAACAACTCATTTGTATCTTTCCTTTTCTCTTTTCTTTTCTTTCTGTAGACCTTAGCGTCAATCATTACTGGATTGTTTCATCTTAGTATTATCTCTGTTACTGTTTAGCTTATTGTATGATTATTTAAATCTCATTCCTCTACAAACTGTCAGGGAAAGTACCAATTTATCCTTTCTTGTCCCACTTTTCCAGCTGTTGTCCCACTTTTTCCAAATGTCTATTTTTCTCTCCTTGGCCATTTCCGCATTAGTATTTTAAAATGGTGCAGAGTGACCTCCAACGGAGGTCTTCTGCACCATAGCATGGACTGGGGTGGACTACTTTTTGTAGTTCCACACCTCAATCCACGCAGGAGCAACCAGAACTGGTCACGTGGCGTTTTTTAAAAACCTCTTTTTAGAGGTTTTTAAGAAGCACGGAGCACATAACCCTGTGTCGCTCTGTCGCCTGGCTCTGAAGCAGATCTGCAGGCGCGCGCAAGTGCGTGCCTGCAGATCTGCTGGGGGTGGGCTTCTGGCTGGCAAGCTTCTCCAGTTGGTGGAGATCCTCAACCAACCAGAAGCTGCCATTTGGGATGCCGGAGGACCGTGGAGCAGTGAACTTACGCTGCTCTGCGTGGCGACAGACTCACCCAGCCGCTGGTAAGCTCCATTTTTGAGCGTTTTTGGGCATTTCCCCACACACACACACACATGTGGAAAGGGCTCTTCTCCCACTTCCTCCTTTGTCCTCCATTTACTTCAATTGCTGCAAAATGAGTTCAAAATGCGGAAGCAGTTTGTGCTCAATTAGCTCAGCCAGAGGCAGAGGGGAGGTAAGAGCCCTTCCTAGGAGGCTTAGGCAAAAGCAAATTGCTTCACCCTTTCCTATCTTGGCTGTTCTTCCTCATATAATCACCACACTTTGATGCTGCTTGGCCACATGTGTTCCAGGATTCATCAGTGAAGTTCTGGAGCAAATGAGATCTTGGGTTGTCAGTTTTACTGAATTAAAAAAAATGTTGATTTGTATTATTCAACTTTTTTCCCCAGTGTTACTGTCACTTTGAGCATAGTTTTACCAAGGAAAAGTGGCATAGAAATGAACATGATGATGACACCAGCAATAATGCTGAGTACAGAATTGGCTGGGAAATTTTAGATCCATCAAGCAGGATTCCAAACTTTGGGAAATCCTTATTCCTAAGAAAACCATTTTCATTCAATATGTGCACTACTAGCAGTTAAAGACACAGAAACTCTGTGAAGAGAAAGGGCCTTCCTGAATGTGATGCCTTGACTGCAGAATGCCTTCCCCTTGGAGGTCCAACTGGCACCAGTGTTGGTCTCCTTTTGGTGCCAAGCTACAACATGGCTCTCTTATTAAAGGCCTTGGGGATTATCTTAATGAAAAGTGTACATGTACATGATTTTAAATTGTTGTACCTTTTAAAAGTGTTCAACTTTTAATCTGAAACAGTTTTAAATTGTTGATATTGTACACTGTCTCGATCCCAGGATAAAAAGCACTATATGAATATTTGAAAGAAGGAAGGAATTTGTTTAATTTCTAGGGCACCTTTCTCCCAGTCTGGGACTCAAGGCAACTTACAGTAAATTAAAACAAAGTATTAAAATCTGTCTGATGTGAAAGTTTAAAGGCCATTAAATAAACAATTTTATTTTAAAAAACTTTACCAATTAAAATAGTTTTAAAACATGTTAAAACTTAGTAAAAAAGATAAAAGCCTAACACACCCCATTAAAAGACCCTTCCGCCACAGCAAAGAGCCAAAGGCCTGCCCAAAATAGAAAGGTCTTTGCCTGGCAGAAAGAGAGCAGATGGAAGGTCAACCAAGCCTGCCATGGGACGGAATTCCACAATGCTGGAGCAGCCACTGAGAAAGCTTTATCCTGTGTCTTCACAAAATTCATTTGTGATATAGCATAAGGAAGGAAAGAAGGAAGGAAAGAAGGAAGGAAGGAAAGCAATAATGGGGAATGTACAAAACACCCTGGACTGAAGATTGTCCCCTTGTGCTTTACATGCCAAGAATCTAAGAAAATCAAACCATACATAAGAAAAGCAGTGTTGAAAACAATATCTATAATGCAATGTTGAAAGAAATGTTCTGAGAGGGAAACTAATGTGTATATATGTGCCAGTCAACCCTAGAATATGGCAACCCAAAGAGAAAGAATGAAAGAGAGGAGGCCTGGCTGCTTATAATAGTGTGGAGTTAGGAGGTGAAAAGGCTAAATGAACCCTTAAGTAGAAGAAAACACTAGTAACAGAGAAAAAAATAGGAGGTGAGAAGATAAACAGCACTAGGGTGAGAGAGACAAAAGGGTTGTAACTTGGCTGAAGCTAGTACAAGCCAAATGAATGCCAGCATACAGAGCAAGAAAAAGAGAGAGAGAGATACCAGCATGAAATAAGAAATGTTTTGGGGGGAAGAAAACAAAAGAGAGAGGGCAAAGGTGGGGGGGAGAGTTTTAATTCTGAGCAAAATAAATAGTGTTCCTGCTATACATATGGATATACACTGGGCCCTCCCTACCTGTGACCTCTGAATGTGCAACTTCCTGGTAAAGCAAGGCATCACAACCCTTTCACTAAAATGGTGACAACGTGCGCAAGGACATGCTGGAGCACCCACATGCATGTTGCTATCATTGAATGTAATGAAATGTATTTTCAAATTTCACTATTTACAGGATTAACTAGAATGGAACCCCCACATATCCAGAGGGCCCACCATATACAGATATATACATTGCAAATGGGTTGGAGTTCTGTAAGCCTAAATGTCCCTTTTTTAAAATCACCATATACTAGAGATCAGCCTTTTTTTCCAAGAAATCATCCTTAAAATTGGAGCAGAAAACAACAAAAATAATAATAATAATAATAATAATAATAATAATAATAATAATAATAATAATAATAATAATAATAATAATAATTCTCCTCTACGAAAAATCACTATACTTTGTCCAAATATCCCTTTATAGGTGGTTGCTGAATATGTTCCCAACATGGACCCAGCTGAAATTTGCCTGCTGTTCACAAAAGGCCTATTAATTCACCCTGTGAAATGTTGTCCTAAGGCCTTGTCCTTCCTTATCTCATCTGAAGTATTATGCTCTAACCTACAGAGACTCAAGCATAACAGTTAGTTAAAGTTAAGCCACTAAAACCAAATAATTTGCACTTTTAATCCCCCTCCCATTCTCTTACTTAAATCTTACTGTTTTCATAGAATGATCTAGATCAGAATGAACTGCACAATGTAACTTGAAATTCCACTAACCTACCATTTGTGTTACAGTTAAGTCACATTCCAATTTATCCATTTTCCTAAGGGAAAAAGATACATCAGTGTCTTCTCTGCTACAAAGATTCAAATTGAGTCATTCATGTATCTGTTACATTAAAGGCCAGAACTCAGGGAATGTTTACATTTTGTGGTAAATTATGGAAATTTGTTGGTGGCACTAATTGTTCTTCAGGTTGACTGGTAAATTCAGAATTTTCAAAATTGCCCAATCCTTTTAACATCATGTAGGCTGGGAAAAACTCTTGTCAGAAACTTGCTTGCAATAACTTTACCAATCAGTGTAGACAAATCTGAGCTGAACAGACCAATTTTCTGAACTGTTATGAACCAGCAACTTGCTTTCCTGTAATGGTTGCCACTGAGCAAGGACAGGGCCATGTGATGCCATTGTGAGAGGCAGAACAATTCTGCCCTCTGGCTTGGATCACAGGCTGCTAGTGGAAGATGCAGCAGAAATATAATGGCTGTATCATTAGCTTTTAGATGGGAAAGAAGATAACATACTGCTTAATGCCACCTCCATTATTTGACAAGTAAATACATGCTGCTCTGTCGCACATCCATTTCTGTGTATGTGCCTTCATGTCACCTGTCAACTTATGGTGACTCCATAAATTTCATAATGTTTTCTAAGGCAAGGAATACACAAAAGTGGTTTTGCCAGTTCCTTCCTCTGAAATGTAACCTATGGTACCTGCTATTCATTGGTGGTCTCCCAGTGGAAGAGTTTGGAGTATGTAGGGGGGGGGCTATGGTGCAAGGGGTATGGCCACTGTGTACAGGGGTGTGGCTTCACTGCATGGCACACAGGGGCGTGGCTACAGGCTGGGATGCCCCAGAAACATTGCTGCCCAGGGTGAATCACCCCCCACCCCCATGTCCCTATGTGACTGTGGTCTCCCATGCAAGTACTAACGAGGGCTGAGCCACTTAGCCTCCAAGATGAGACAAGGTCTGGCATACATCCATAAGGCTCATAAGGCACTTGTCATTCCACAGACCATAGGAAATGGGATAGCCATAAATTGCACCATATCCATAAGGTCCCTTTATTTTGAGAAAACTGTGGTGATTGGCTGTCCCACTTCTTATGGCTTGTGGAACACCAACTACCATACCATACTCCCCTGCTAAAAAAATAAAACTTTGCCTGACACATCATTCTTACAGGAAAAGTGGACTGGATAACACTGCTGCAACAGTACTAATGCACACTTATATGTTAGTAAATCATTCAAGAACCATGCCTTACAGTGGTGTAAATGATTAAGCAGTTGATAACTCCCATGTCAGTAGGTGGTGAGTTTGCTTTGGGTTTCATCCCAGGCTTTAAAGGGTCTATCCAAGATCCAAGTTAGCTTTAAAAAAAATAGTTCAGACTAAAACCCAGACCACATACTTTCTCTCATTGACATGGAAGCCACCTGCCAGCACCTCTGATCAATCATGGTGCTGATGTTCAATAATAAGATCCATTCTTTGAGCACACACATAAATCATGAAAAGCCATGGTTTGTGTTAAGCCTACATTGTTGCTAAAAGCATGAACCTACAAATTAAATGGCCACAGCAATCATGCCTTGTTTTTTCTGTATCTGGTTTGTTTATCTCCTGCTTTTCACAGAAGAGAGCTGGGGAATCAAATCAGGGACAAGCCAGAATTGTAGATCTGGAAGTCAGGACAATCCATGGTTTTGATGAGCCAGAACTAATAAGCCAACAAAAAACAATGGCTTCAGAATACGGTTTGTGGCTGCATAACAGAGGCAATCTGTTAGTGGAAGCAAATTCAAATAATCAGCCATATTGGTGTGTCACAAGCTATTCTGCCGAAGTGACCATTTTCCTATGGCATGACAAGCTATGGTGTGGTTTCTCAAAATGTTGCCTGCAGGAGATATTTTGAGAAACCACACCATAGCTTGTCATGCCATATGAAAATGGTTACTTCAGCAGAACAGCTCATGACACACCAATATGGCTGATTATCTGAACATCAGAGTAACACAAGAAAGACATGTTGAAACATACTTCTGAAAAGTTCACCTGTTGGGCCACATATAACAAGGTCTTTCTTTTTCTTTGTTGATTGAGCAAGATAATTTCACTAGCATAATTATGTCATATTTGAGAGGGTTCCTTTTAGAAATAAAAGATGATTGTTTTCTTTATTTGTGTATTCTGCCAAGCTATTTACTTTTAAAGGTTGATATGACAGGAAATAGCTACAAACTGAGAACTGGCCATTTGCAATGCTATGAATCATTCTTTAGCAAAAATATGACAGCCGTAAGAAATTGTATTTTGCTCACATCCATTGTGTATCTCTTCCTTTCCGACAATGCAATTTGGCTTCCTAATCAATCTTGCTGCAAAATCACTTTCAGAATTCTAGACTTATGATTCCTTCAAGGCTATTTTTTAACTTTACTGACTGCATACTTTATGGTACAATTTGCAAATATCTTTGTTATTTCCTTCCAAAAGGTTAGGCAATTGTGACTGAAGATCCTTCATACATTTCAAGAGTCTTCATTAATTTAGTCTAATAATAAAAGCAAAATAGAGTATAAGAACATCCTTTGGAGTATTCTTTTTGTGCTAATGATTTGTTGGCTAACAAACACCATTAAAAAAGCATGTCTGTTAAAAGTCATTCTAGGTCTGGATTCCTCTGGCATAATAACCTTTGACTTCAAAATGGTTTTGTGTAAGTAGTGGGAGATGGCAGGACCTAGAAAATTAGCAAATTGGGAGCCTACTTGATGTTCTTCCAGCAGCCTTTAGGGCTGAGTTCATTTATACTTCATGGATGAACTTGGATGTCCTGAAGAGTCCATGGGGGTCCAGAAAACCAGATGTAGCATCTGTTCCTTCAGATAGTCAATACTGAGGATAAGGACTTGGAGTTCTTTCCATTGAGACTATGGTGAAAAGAGAGGCTAGAAATGTGCCATTGATACTGGCTCTCACATTGTAAGGAGTTCCACCCATACCTATTTATTTATTTATTTATTTATTTTGAATAGTAAAAGACAAGGAACAGACAAGGAAAAGCAAAATTAAAAATATTAAATATTTTTAAAAACACAATAATGCTACAAAAAGCATAGCAATACAAAAAATACAAAGAAATAACCACAATATTAAATTATACCACTATACAATATTTTAAAAACATAAAAAATAACAAAACTACAAATATTGAACTAAATTACAACATAACTACATATAGTTACACTGTAGTAATCCAGCACTAACAACTAACCGTTAGATCCTAAAATAAAATTGGAATTAATACTCCTTACCTATTATTTATTTTCATAGTAGATCTAAACTTATAAAATTAGTTAGTAATAAATAGTTCTAAACAGGTTGTTAATAACAATTCTAGCTTGCTTATCAGGTATCTTTTTTTAAAAAAATAATATTTTCCTACCAGTTTTGATCATTAACACATTATTCTTATTCTATACCATATTAAAATTAGTAATTATTAAAATGAATAGTGTCTATATAGTAAGTACAGTAGCCCCTTGACTTTCATGAGGGTTCGGGGCACAGAACCCTCACAAAAGTAAAAAAAAAAAAAATGCAAATAACTTCCCCTAACATGCAAATGAGTGCTCCCCCTCCTATTTCCAGGGGCTCCTCAATCCATTCTCCTGCCTGTCACCCGCATGCCCTGACTTTTTTCTGCCCATATGGGCAACAGGCAAGCTAATAGAAGGGAAAACATTTCCCCCCAACTCTGTTCACCTGCCCATTCCTCATGCACACTGCCTTCTTCCTCCCTGTGTGGGTGAGAGACAAGCCAATGGAAGGGAAATACTTCCTCTGCTCCATTCACATGCCAGTTGCTTGTGCACCCCACAAGCAACTGCCCATGTGGGTGAGAGGCAAGCCAGTGGAAGGGAAAACACTTCCCTCCTGCTCCATTGCTCACATACCCCACCTTCTTCCTGCTTGCACAAGTCAGAGGCAGGAGAATGGAGGGAGAAAGGCTTGCATGCCTATGAACTGTTCCCTCTCTTGTATGCTTGCCTTTTCTTGGAACACAGAGTAGGAAGGTAGCACACATGGCCAAAAGGCCAGGGAATGGGAGAGGAAGAATGAGAGGGAGGCAAGGGGCACCTTGCAAATATTAAAATTCATGAAGGTCAAACTGACTGGTGTGGAGGGAGAACTGTAGCTTTACAGAGTAAAACTATTTTCCAGTTATTCTTCCTGGAATAATAGACGTATTAAATTTAAAGTTAAGCCTTTAAAAGAGGCAGGGGAGGTATCTCTGTAATCATCAAACATCTTGAATCCTTTCATAACTTTTCCTTATAATCATAAACCAATTTTATAAACCATGAACCATTTTCTTCACCAGACACCTTCTTGCTTTACTTTTTTCTATTTTTTTCCAAGAACTATATCATATTTAAGTATTCCTAAGAGGCCTCTTAGGAAGGCAATCAGGCACAGTCTGTGTCTTTTATCTTTATATGTAAAAAACAATTTGTCAAATTGGTCCCAGCTGAAAAAAACATTTTCCTGGGGGATCCATCCATTAATAAATCTATCAATATATTGTTGTTTTTCTCTTTTTCAGGTAAAGCTTCTTGTAAACTCACAGGCCAGTTGTCATATACTCTCTAAAATGAAATCAATTCACAGTCCAAGTTATCATTCAATTTCTCATTTGTAGACTGGGTTGTGACATTTCTTAAGTTTTTCATTTTTCCAAAATCAGCTGTGTTGACTCTCTCCCTGCCTTGCGGAGTGTTTGTCTCATTTTGTGTAGACATAGTTTCCAAGTCACAAATCAGGTCTTGCAAAAATTGTGTTGTATTTTCTTTTTCCTCAAGCTGCCAACATGCCACTTCAGCCATCTGTTGCATTTTAAACTCCTCATCTTTGTCTAAACAATCTTCAAGTTGTGTCTTGTATTCCAAAACAATAAGGCTGTGTACTCAAAACATTTGATAATAGGAGAGTTGTAAGCTTTCCCAGAGATGTTAAAATTAGCATAACACTGTGCATCAGATGGACTGGGCAAATAATTTTAACAATTCCATTTTTGTAGTACCCAATATAATTTTTTAGTATTAAAAACAAAGTCTCATTACACAATTAATATTAATCTAGTACTATGATCCACATCCAAACTCACAAAGGAATAACCAAACAGTACAGACAATTCAACATCAGAAGAAAGGCAATCAGTCCTTTAAAGGTCAAGGGGGGAAAGTCCATAATCCACATCCAAAAGGTTTCAAAAATCCAAGTACACAATATATATATATATATGTATATGTGTATATATATAAATATATATATATATATATACATATATATATATATACACATACATATACATATACATATATATATATATGCATATATAATCCCAAAGTAAAAGCAGGGAAAGAAAGAAAGAAAAACTAAAGTACTTATTTTCCTACAATGCCAATAGCAATCCCAAAAAAAGAAAAGAAAAAAAGGTACTGCCTCTTTAAATCCAAGCACAAGATTGCTTTAAGACAATAGGCAAAATACAGCTGCAGCAAGCAAAGGGCTTGTTTCCATAAGCAAAAATGTAACTAAGAAAATTATATACATAGAAGAGGCCCAGACACTGAAATGTAATGTCCATATGGGGGGTGAAAATCCTCATCCCACAGCTATACCAAAATGTGTGATTCTCCTAGAGCCTCAGAACATACTGTGGCTGCTCTGTTCCTGAGTGGACATTTCACAGGACCTGATCCTGGTTTGTACTGGGTCTTCAGGCTCCCCATGTACAGGGGAGCCCACTTGCTTGACAGGGGAAACGTCCCCTGTTAGGCACAGCACTTCAGAGGTATACGGTCTAGCAGAGTTAGCTAAATTGCATCTGTTAAAGAGAGTTCCACCCATATCACCTGAAATACTCAAGCCTACTCCGGGACATCACCTGATATCAGCCTTGCAAGATACAAAAAGAAAGACCAATTGTAAGCCCTGATCCTACTGTGTCAAATTCTTCATCAGGCAAGGCTGCAGAGCCGGTAGGAGGGATAAAGTTTGTTAGAAGAATGACTGTGTATTCTTTAGGAAGTCATTTTTGTTAGCTGAGCCTTGCTTTCTACTGGTGACGTGAAAATTTATACCAAATGTTTTACCTTTAAACCGTTTTCTTTCCCTGATTTGGGCTTTGACCTGTGATGGTAAAGGCTAACAGTGCTTCAGCTAGCAGTGGACACCTTTTCATACAGCTGCACTCATCTGCTTGGAACTAATTCAGCTATTGCTGTCTTATTTCAAGAGCTATTGTAAGATGCAGAACATCAGTTGTCAAAGGTGCAAATGCCTGGAAGGCCCACTTGTGCTAGGGTTGCCAGGTCAAGATCATCTGAAACTTTGAGGCGGAAGCCTGAGGCCTAGAGCGAGACCCCACTGACATTGTCAAGAATTATACATTAATTACCAATGACAGTGTGTCATCTGTTTGCATAGATGTGGGGGAAAAAATAATTTAGGTTATTGCTTCTAGCTAGAAGGGGAATGGAAAGTTGAGTGGAGGGTGAGCCCAGGCACCATAAAAACTGGAAGGGAAAGAGGAAGCTAACTAAGTAAATATATAAATGCACTGAAGAGTATTCACAAGATGCAGTGACATATCAATTAAGCCTTGTTGAGCTATAGATTTGTAAACAGTCCTTCCAGCTTTTCTCAAAAGTGGATAATTTGCACTCTCATCTCTTGCCCGCAGATGAACTATGAAAACTGGAGACTCAAGACCAGCTGTAAGATCTGGCAACCCTAACCTTGGTTGAGATAAGATATAGCAAGACTGGTAGAACAAATTTCTTTTCTCTTTGTTTCTTTTCTTTTCTTTTCCTTTCCTTTCTTTTCTTTTGAACCAATAGGCTTAAGTTATAGCACAGCCAGAGTATCAGGGTGAGGTTAGACTCTACGATTCTATAATATTGCTGTTTCTGACAGTGGATGTGATTTATCCCCTCCCACCACAAACAGAGAGGAAGAAGAAGGAGCAAATATACTATTGCAAGTAAATCAGCCTCTGCAGATGTTATTGGAATGCACCCCTTCATCTTCCCTAGCTAGCATAGCCCATGTTGAGGAATGCTGGGATATGCAGTTCAATAATGTCTGAGCTTCTCTTAGAGGTGCAGCTTCTGAGAGAGCTGAATTGTGCCAGGGGGACATCTTGGCTGGATCTCCATGAGTACAGTCATAGAAAGATAACTACCTCCTTTGCTCTTATCTTAATAGCTAGCATGTAATTGTCATATTCTTTCCAGGAAGCTGCATTATACTCAAGCAGAGCTGTTGGTGTTTCTATATTTCTTTCCCCCTGCAACATTTCTAATTTTTTCCCCCAGAAATTGTTTTAATAATACCAGATGAACTAATCCCTGCCAAGGCATCTTGCAGCTTTTGGGTGGATATCAATTTCATGCAGTTCTGAGCTGTCTCGCTTCAGAATGCACTTAAATGGGAAAAGAAAATTTAACCAGTTGTGAGCACACTTCTTGCGCATGAAACCAAAAGACTTAAAACAGTGTGTTGAGCTCAGGCATAATGGAAGCACAGGATGAAAAGTACCCTATGTCATTAAAGCAATGTCCTACTATACCAGGTTGTAAAGTATTTATGCTTACCTAGTTTCTCATGATCAAATTCAGCAGTAGGCCCTGTAACTTCAAACATGATTGTCATGGTGTTTGGTAAGGAGTAGAATAAAGAAAATACTCAGAGTAGAAAATTACCAAACTGCACTCTGTAGGAGCAGGGAAGAATTTATAAAAGTGATTTTCTATAGAGTATATGACCCACAAGATGTTCAGCATAGAAGAGGAAGTCATGGCAGAGTAGTTTTGGTGCGCACTAAAACTTATAACATTAGTCATCACAAATCCAGCCATCTCAGAGTATGTAAATGAGAGAAATGGTGCCAGCTTGAAATGGAACTAAGACCTAGTCTAAAGCTTAAATTTTCTGGCCTAAACGTTTGAAAGTATGTCATGGGCAATTCTAAAAAATGGCCTATGGAGGATGACTCATTCACAAAATTGTTGCCAGGTAAGCATGTGCCTTCCAAGTTGTCTTACAGGTTATGGTAACCCCATGAATTTCATAGTATTTTCTTAGGCAAGGAATACTCAGAGGTGGTTTTGATAGTTAATCACAAAGTACCAGTCGCCAGCAGTCAAACTGGTTTGTTTCAATGAAAGGTAACTTGCTGGGAACATCAGTAGAAGACAGAAGTGGAGGCTGAGCACCCAAACAGAGAAACCAATTTTTTTTTCTTTCTCCAACAGCATTTTCTCAGAAGGAAAACTGATAAGACAACTTGGGCTAGAAGTACAAGGCAGAAATGGACCTTAAATGCAAAATCATATATCTTTTCTCCTTAAATCAGAACAAAATATCTATCTCACTGAAGGCAAACTGCCCGGGTATTACAGCAATGCACATTCAGCACCAGCAGCACCAGCAAAGAAGTACAGTTACAAATAAAAAAAATCTAGGCATGTTGACCTTGTTGAGAAATGTGTGAGAAAGTGCTGGATCTCTCAAGCAGGCTAAGGAAATTGCAATTACAATATACTGAGTGACCTTGGCCACATCACATACTCTTAGCCCCAGAAAACCTCATGATAAGTTTGTCTTAGGATCACCATTTAAGTCAGAAACTACTTGAAGGCACACAGCAACAGCAGCAACAAATAAACATGTATTCAGATGTGTTTCCCATCATGTCTAACAAGAACATAGGAAGCAACTTTACAGCAGATGGAATGATTCACCTTTCGAGGTCAGAGCAGGCAATACACAGACCATTTTGTGGGCCAGAGACCTTCCTTGGACCCCAATGCCACAGTTAGCTCCTTGTTTTGTTTTGGCTTAGAAATAAGGGGAGTTGCTGCTGCTACAAAACTGTAGGAGTAGCTGTTCTCTTCTGATTTTTACTTTTTCCTGCTAAAGGCCCTTGCTCCAGATAAGTGTGCCCCTTCTATGGTCCCTTCCCTAAAAACTGGAACTTTTGGTCACTTCCAGTTTTGCACAAGACAGTTCTAAAGGCACATTTCTGTGAGCGTGCAGCCTGCAGTGGATCCAGAGGGGTCAAAACTGGTCCATAGACCTGTGAAAGTTACCCATCCCTGATCCAGACCACTTTTCTCTGTTCTTTCCAAATTCTACAGCAGAGGTCTTTTATTTTCACTGCCAGTGGCAGGAATTAGAACCTGGGAACCTTTGCATGCAAAGCAAAATGCAATTTCAGTCAGCTCTGTTTCTTCCTCTGTGCTAGAACATCTTCTTAAACCTGCAGATAATCTAAACCCACAGGGAGGTGAAAACTAAGCAATGGCTTAGCACTGTACAGTCAACCAACTGAATGTAAGAAACCATCACAAGATAGCCCAGTTTTTAATATGATCCTTCTAGTGATTTTAATGGGACAGCTAAATACATATATTTTAGTTATTAAAAACATATGCTTAAAGAATCACTTTCTAAAATGTTAGTATTGTGCATGAAGTATCATGTTGGCTGTTGTATATATATTTCAGTGCTGTTACCTAACCTGGCCTTTAACATGCTGCAGTTTAAGTAAATGGGATAATTAATGTAATACAGTAGCCTCTCCATATTTGCAAGGGTTCAGCACACAGAACCCTCACGAAAGTGGAAAAAAACACCAATAACTCCCCCTGTGATTCCTCTCCCATTCTCCTCCAGAGCTGCCCCATTCCCATTCCTTTGGCTCTGGTCCCAGCATTGGAG
Organism: Ctenosaura bakeri; assembly: GCA_948474755.1. Lineage (NCBI taxonomy): Eukaryota > Metazoa > Chordata > Lepidosauria > Squamata > Iguanidae > Ctenosaura > Ctenosaura bakeri. The sequence continues at coordinate 322,380 of CAOLHI010000539.1, read as the reverse complement.
AGGGGAGAAAAAGACAACCTAAAAGGCTGACTGGTACTTTCCCCTCAGACAAAAAATGGGAGTTCTGGAGTTCTAATTACTACTGGTGACCATCTTGAGAAAGGAGAAGCAAAGAGAAGCACCTTACCAATCAGCAGCCATTACACAGCAGAATGTGCAACCACATGGCAGAGAGACCATGCTTCCAGCAATGGGAGAGAGCTTTGCTCACATGAAAGGGGGAAAAAAGTCTATTTTAAACATAAGCCTCACAAGTCTGGGGTGGGGAATGCAAGGGATGGGAGGAGGAAAATGGGGAGGAGGTAAGCATTTGCAAAGGTCAAACCTGCAAATGTGGAAGGAGGACTGTAGTTCATTTAAATGTAGTCTACAGAGCATTAACACAATATAAATATTTTAGTCACTGTGTGTCAAGTTTGAAACTGTAATACCTTTTGTAAAGTTTACACCTGCCAAGGTAGCTACTTTGTGATTCAAAAAACAATGTTCTTCTTCATCATGAACGTGTTTTCTTATCAGTCATCTATCAAGAAAGACATTAGATAAGCACAGGAAGATGTTTTCCCCGCCTTTGGATGACTGGTACAGTTTTGCTCAGCAAGTCACAGGCAAGCCCCTGATGGAAGTTTAACCTTTCAGACTTTATTTGCTGTTGATGATGTCTAATACTTGGCAAACAGCTTGTTCTTTGAACTGGCTGCCAAGAGCATGGAAAAATACCGCTGGCCTCTTTCATGCAGCATAAATGAAGGAAATTATCACAGGGGCTGCAAAGGAGAAAATTACACATTGTCACCAATTTAGGTGCTAGAGGATTAATCTTAATCAAGCTCTCTTGACTAATTCTTACCCTTTCTTCTGTCACCTGTTCATTACTGTTGAATGATAAAGCATTATTGTTATTAGAAAGGCATGGATTATTAAAAGTCTGCATATTTTCAAGATATTTGAATATGGCTTATGTTGTTATTAGATCTAACCTTAGCTCTATGGTGTGTGCATTTGCCACAAATAGCGCAGATTGGAGAAAAAGTGCTGTGAAACAAAGCAAGTGCTGGAAAGTGTTAAAATGTCATCTTGCACTATGACTATACAAAGCCAGAGGGAAATTTTCCACTTCATTTTTGTGTGCTTTTCTTTAATGACTGGTTGTAAGAAAAATTGCAAGTAAGGTTACAAAAGACTTTTTTTTAAAAAAAAAATACAGTTTAACTGATGTTGAAACATGTTACTTATACAGACACAGAGAGAGAAAGAGTTGCTGTAACAGGATATTGTAGTGTGCCCGGTATTATAGGACTGTCAGGAAATAGCTGATGCCATCTGAATTAAGACATTGTAAGACTGTAGTTTAGATGATAAATATGAGCACTAAGTACAGTTCTTAAATGATTCAATTATATGGGGAAGAGTGCAGCTGACAGGCCAGATGCAGCCCCAATCCCCTTTTCGTAACCCCAAAGCCCTCCAGGACATCTCCAAAGCTCCTGGAACCTCTGCTTAATGTGTGGGGTGGGAAAAAGCCTCCAAAATTGCCCAGACCACTGCAAAGTCACTTAAAGATGCAGTGATTTGAATTGATTTATCCCTCACAAGTCCCCAAACTGTCCCAAACAGTTGATGGGGGCCAAATTTGATACCACAAGTAATATTGTACCACTTCCAGCTCACTGAAATAAATTAATGCAGCTCACTTGCCTGGCACGGGGGCAAGAATTGGTCCCCGGCCTCAGTGCATCCGCCCAGCCAGACTCCTATTATGGCATTCCAGAAAACAAACAGAATAAAGCTCTGGTAAACCCTAAGGCATCACGAGGTTTTCTTGGCAAAATTTGCTCAGAGAAGGGTTGTCTTTGCCTTCCTTTAAGGCTGAGAGCTGTGACTTATCCAAGGTCACCTAATGGGTTTTCATGTCTGACTGTGGACTTCAAGAAGTTTAAATCCTGTTTTGTTTTGTTGTTTTTTTTTTAAAAAATCAATTAACACAAAATAACATATAAGGCTCTCCTCCTTCCCAGTTTGTCCTCACAAGAAATCTGTAGGGCAGGCTGTGAAAGACAAAGTAATTGGTTGCTCAGTGAATCTGGCTCTTTAATCCAGTTTAAACTTGGATTGCTTAGCATACCAACCACCGCACCACACTACTTCTCTTTAGAACATGTTACATTCATACTGTAAACAAAAATATTTCCATTCTAAATTTGTATTCAGAACCTTCCTGCCAAAAGTGGATTCTTTGTGGATATGTGGATATTCTTGTTTCTGATTGTACGTGACTCCTGTTTCCTGCCATTGACTTATCTTTTGATAACAGTAAGTTTTATAAATTGGAAAAAGAAAGTGTTCACAGCCAGGACATCTATTCAGGACTTGCCAAAGACGTTTTGCTTTTGGGAGTGAACAAGATGCTTTTCCGCCACTGCCCTTAATTTAATGAATGATAATGTTGTAAGGCCCTGCTTTGAGGGTCTGTGATATCAATATGGTTTGGATGGGCACTATGCCTAATTGGTACCATATTGGGTTGGCAACTGTATTAATTGGTTCTGATATCAAAATCAAGCCTAAGAGATGACTGAGAGGGTCAAACTGAGGGAGTAAAGAAACCTGACTGTAAACAAGAGAGGCAGGTCAGCCTGAACACCCTCCAGGTAAGACTGTCATTTGTCAGGCAAATAGATGCTGTTCCTGTGGATAACAGGCTTAAGCAGAAGCTAGAGTTTTCCCAGGGAATGCAATTGTGAGAAGCCCATCAGGACACTGATTGACAGATAGCCGTCCCCTATGCACTTAGACTCCTTCCTCTTGCCTCATAGCACCCACAATAGACAGTTATTACAACACACATTATGTCTTTGTTATCCAAACATTGCAAACACTAGTGGGTTGAAAGTCCATTGTCTGTGCTGCAGCTCCCATTGTTCCAAACCTGGAATGGCCACTGGCTATTTTTTTTTATTTTTTATTTTTTGTACAAATACCCCTTATTTCAGCATGCCCAGTGCAGTCTCTTGAAGGTCTACCCATCACTCTGTCTATCTGACTCCTGAACAAGAACTGTCCTTAGGTCCTACTTAAACCAATCCACATTTCAGCTCTTCACTACTCTTCTGGACTGGTAATTATAAACCACCCCCTCAAACCCCTCAGCCTCTCTATCCATATTTTTTCCCTCCTTTTCTCCTTCACTTAGCTCTTATGTGAATGTTTGACTGTTTGTATTTTGTGTGCATGCATGAGTGAATTCCCCCCAATAAAAATATATTTTTAGCTTACTTTTGAATCTCTGGCTGGTTCTTTTCCTGCATGAGCCCATAAACATTGGTAGAAAAAGTCTCGTTAAGTTACTCCCTTCTTGCAAGTCTCCTCTTTGAGCTAATTAATTCCCCATTTTTTTTCCAAGGAGGTATTTGGCATCGCAGGGTGGCCTTTGTGGCACCTACGTTTTGCGGTAACAGTGTTATCCACCAAATACTGGGCAGTGGGCTGCCAGGGAGGGGTTGAAAGTAAATCATGTGACATACAGAATTCTGTTCTTCAGCATCTCAGTGCCACACCTCATCCTCTGGAATGTGCTGCCTGTGGTAGGTGGCTCACTTGCTTGGTAGGTTGGTTTCTGAACAAAAAACTTCCTTTTTCAAAAGTTTTTATTTCTGCAGGAATATCTTTTTACCAGTCTGGTGGCATTAATGCAACTACAGAAATCGTTACCACATAGGTTGCATTTGTTCTCTTATGGATTAATTACATTTGAACCACAATAGTCTGAACTGAGTTTCATGGAGGAGGACAAGTCTGGAGATACTGTTTCTGACAGTTCCTCCTCCCAGAAAGATGGAAGAAAGAAGGCCCCTTCAACTGAATTTGGTTAGGTGCTGAAAAATTTCAGTTGCTGTTCACATGCTGAGATAGGTGGTAAAATGCCAACCCACTGCACTTAAATGGTGACACATAATGCTTTCATTATTGGTATGTTCCCAAAGTAGCATACAGTAACTGTTGTGCCTCTGGAGAGCTTTCATTCTAGTTAGAGATGAAGCAGCAAGAAAATCAGTGACATCTTTCCTGTATTATCTGGATTTTATTTTATTTTTTTGCAACATGTCTTCCAACCAATTCCCTATCTTTAGACTGCATGCTCTAACTGACAGACAGCTCCCATGCAGTAGATGCAGAAACTAAGCTTATAACCTCAATATTGGTGGGAAAAAGGAATCAGTTTCCCTAAACAACTGAAATAAAGGAGTTAATACCTCAAGAAAAGAAGACTAGCTAGGGCTATAGCATATGAGCCTTTGGTTTGGACTGTGTCATCTGTGCTGTTCCTATTAATTCATCTGGAGAAGCAGAATGGGTACAAGAAGAATCTTGGCATTTTTTTTAGATGTCAAACCTGTTGAAAATTTGCAATTAATCCTGGCATCTGGTAATATTCTAAACCTCTAATTTTCATGAGCCTTCGGTTCTTTTCATTCCTTTTGAGATAATCATAGTGAAATGCACACTTTATTGATTTTATACATATGCCTCTGTTGACATTTAGGAAATGGCATAAGTCTTGGGATCATATTGCTGGGTTAACATGGTGGAAATAAAAACAACCACAAAGATTCTACAATTTCCTATAAATTCCCAGTAGGAGCTCAACTAACACTCATTCCAGGGAAGGTTATTGCAATGACCATTTTCAATGGAATGAGAATAAATGCCTATGGACAGCTGAGGTGAATCCATCAACTATGAACATTCTTGGTGTGGGTTAACCTGGCCAAATTAATCCATGCTCTTCCTAACTGGAGAACTACAGTATGCTCTATATGGATCTTGTCTTGAAGATGATTCAGAGATTGCAGCTGGTACAGAATATTACCACTTGTGCTGACATAGTCATTGATAAGTCAGCCTATTACACTTATTCTTCAGTTTCTGCACCAGCTGCCAGTTAGCCACATGACCAACTTAAAGGTCCTGATACTAATATACAAAGCTCAAGAACCAGGTACTAGGAAGGAACAAGGTATTGGCTTTCCTGGGATTTGTCTGCTATGGAGGCTCTACCTGTGATTCCCCTAAGATAGTGTGGCCTATAGGGAGTCAGCATGTACTTAGGGTGACAGAATCTCAGTTTTCCCCATTCTTGTCTTTTGGGAGCTAGTCAGATTATACAATTACTTGTATGCCATTCTGGCTGTCTAAATACCGTGATAGCAAACTATAAATTTTAAACCCCAGCATGGAAGGGACAAGAACCAACCTTTTATCCCCAGTTTTTTAAACCTTTAGGTTTTGTTTTTGTTTTTGCTTTTTACTCCAGGAGCTGATTCCCACCAACCCAAGCTAGTATATCCATTGATGTGGCATTTGGGGTGTTTTAATCCAAAAACATCTGGAGGGCCACACATTCTCCAGTGCTATACCATATTTGTAATAATCAGAGAGACCCCATTGTGATTCTTAAAATGAGCACATTTCAATTCTTTTGTTCTCCTGCTCCTGCCATGACTAATTAATTAATTAAAAGTGGATCTCATTCTGGGCTTACATCACTAGTGAATGACATCTTCAGAATGTACAAGATTATGTGTCATGAGGCATACCCAGTGGTAGCTTGTGGACAGAGCAGAGGTGGGTGGGTCCTCATCGGAAAATGACTCACACAAAATGAGCCTTTCTTTTTTGTTTCCCAAAAGAATATAGATTCTATTCATATGTTTTAAATTTCCTTCTGTTAGTATTATTCATTTTACTATACATTTTGCAAATGTTCTTTTCTGTAAGGTCAATACCTAGCCAAAGTGCCATGGTAAGCTTAACAAATGAAGCACAGTGGTTCATAAATGTTAGATTTTCAGCAAAATTGTTTCTTTCAAACCAGCAAAGCTGAAAAGTACCTCTATCAAAAGACTCCAGTAGTTTGAATGAGAACAGTGAAAAGAAACTAAAATTAGTCTAGACTGTGTTAAATATATTCATAGGCAATGGCACATGATAATGATATAAGACAGGGAAGAGTGGTTGGTTTTTGTCCCTTCCATGCTGAGGCTTGAAATTCAAGGTTTACAAACATAACATTTTTACAACAGATAATATTTCAACCAAGACAGTTTCACAGGAAAAAAAAATGATAATACTATGTTAAAATAAGATGCCAAAACAAGACAACAAGCATGCTTTTCTACTTACAAAACAAGCTTTTCTACATATAATCCAAGAGTTAGGCCTCCATGCCCCACTGAATTTGGCTGCATATGAGGCATGTAGCAACCAACAACTTTGGTTTTGGTTTGCTAATGGAAGCTTCTAGACCAAGTAGTGTGTGTAGGGATGGTAAATCATTATTTTTATGAGTCCAGATGGATGCTGAGAACAACAAAACAGTTTTTCATCCCATAGCTTTAAGACACTCAGGATTTTTTCCCCCTCCAATGATGGGAAATGGTACAGCTTTTTCACAAAGACTGTGCAGCTTGCCCAGAACACTGTGTAGCTTTCTGCAAAGCATGCAGCTTTTCCTGAGAACTGCCTTCCCTGAAAGCTGTGCAGCTTTTGGTATAGAAAGGAAAATGTCAAGATATGTAATTGGTTAGTGTTACTTGATGCTGCGCTGCTTCTTCTGCTCTTGCCCTTTAAGATTAAGGTGTAGAGTGAGATGAGGCTAAGCAGCTGTATGTTAATTTTATGTGTTTGACTCAGGCACTTGTAGAGTAATAATGTACAGATGCGTAGAGTGTATATAAGCAGTTTGGAGAAACTGCTCTTTCTCTCTCTTTCCTTGTGTCTCCTTGCTGTGTTGGTTTGTATATTGCTCTGCTGTTTTACTTTATCATGTTTTGCTAAATGCCTTAACTTGTTATCTGCAATAAGCCTTTTGTACTTTTTCTTTATTGCAGTTTGAAGTGGCTGTTTTTCCTCTAGGCTGTAGTTTTATTGCCAGAGGTTTTTTTGGAGGTCCTTGTTTGTTTAAACAAGTACCCCAGATATAAGGCTCGCTATAGGCACGCAGCCGACAGAAAATGCACAACATTCAAATTTCAGGCATCCACATATGTGTTTTACAGATGGTTGTTGTTGTTACATAGAAAACAGCAATGTTGCACAACAAAAACATGCATCTATTTTTTGTGTAAGATTGCTGGGTTTTGAGCAAATTCTTTGTCTTTCAAAATTGCTTTGTTCTAAATACAAAAACAGAAATTTTGCACAACAAAGATCTTGCATAATGAAACTTTTTGTGCAGAAAAAGAGCAGTTTTGCACAACAAAACCATGTATAGCTACAGCCTCAGTTTGTCCAAGTTTCTTTTCCTGCTGGATAACATTTGGATTTTACAACTTTCAAACCAGGAAAGGCTGCAGCTATTCATCTCTCCCTACCTGGAACCTCCCTACCTGTGGGAGGGGAGGCATCTTCCTGGCCTCCCAGGAAAAGAAGGTCACATTAAACAGTGCCACAGCTTGCTGAGACATGATTGAGACCATGAGAGTAGAGCTGGGGTTACTTAAAGACCCCAGTTCCCCAGCATTTCCTCTTCATTCACATACTTTGCTGATGAGCACTTTATGCTAGCTGTAGAGACTGGAACAAGGAATTTCAATGGACACCATCACAGTGGAGAACTGCATTTCTTTTTTCAGCCTAGGTATACTGAGCCATATTGGGGGGTTGATCACAGGGCAGCAGGGCCTTTTAGCTGTGCTGTGATATGACCCAGTTGCCAGCACTCACCTGGCAGGGAGGTTGGTTTGCAGGTGGCAAGGGTCCTGGAGGACTGCAATTTGAATGCCAGGGGAGCAGCATATCTGGCCTAGTCAGTCAAGTGTGAAACTATGATTAATGGGATGGGAGTTTATTCTAAACTGGTTACTAATCCCCTCCAATCCATCAGCTGAACAGTCTAGTTAGTGCAGTCTGGTGTGGTCAGCACTCAGTAAAGGCTGCCATGTGGTTGCTCAGCCTGCCTGATCACCATTCCTGACCACAACCCCATCTCTCACTCCTCTCTCGCTCCTCACTTAGGCCCTTTCCGCACCGGCCTATTAAAATGGTGCATTGCTACCTCCGACTGAGGTCTTCTGCACTGTGGAGTGGACTGGGGCGGACTACTTTTCGTAGTTCCACACTTCAGTCTGCTCCGGAGCGACTGGAACCGGTCACGCAGCATGCTTTTTAAAAACCTCTTTTAAGAGGTTTTTAAAAAGCACGGAGCGCGCAACCCTGTGTCGCTCCATCACCGCACTCTGGTGCAGATTTGCAGGCACACACTAGTGCATGCCTGCAGATCTGCCAGGGGTGGGCTTTAGGCTGGAGAGCTTCTCCGGTTGGTGGAGAGCCTCCACCAACCAGAAGCCACCATTTTGGATGCCAGAGCAATGCGGAGTGACAAGCTCGCACTGCTCCTTGTCCTGACGGACTTGTCCAGACGCTGAAGAAGTCCAGTGAGTCCCGTTTTTGCACGGTTCCTTTCCCATGTGCGGAAAGGGCCTTACATTATTCAGCACCAGATGCGGTTTTGAGTGCTAAGTGTTTACATGGCCCACCCCTTCAGGAGCCACATCACAGGCCACTATGGGCCAAGGCATTTGGGGCCTCAACACATGGTGCACATGGTAGGCCACAACCATGTGGGGCTGGATTACCCACACACACACACACAGGTACACACTCTCTTCATTAGCAAGAGGCCTGCACAGCACAAAGCATCCCTGGGCACTAGACTACACCACATGGCACAGCATGTAGGCCACACTGCACACACCCCAGCCTAATGAACATGAAGGTACTGGCACTGTTGCCTGCAGGTCCCACAGGACTTGGTGCTGCATGTGAGACCTTCATTAATTGAGCAACCACTGGTAACCTACTCAGGGCAAGTCTTTGGCCTTGTTCAACACCCCACAAAGTTAATGTACATAGGCCTCCAGAGCTGAAGCCTTACATCCAAGGCCTGCAGGCCCGAGTAATAAGTTATTGCCTCCTGACAACCCCTTCCCACCCGCTGTTGCCTTCCCCATAGTGCTGAGGCCCCACCTTAAGGCAGTGGTTTAGAGTTGACTAGTGTCCTTAGCAATATAATGACTCCTATGAAAGATGGTAGTGGATCCAAAGGGAAAAGAGAGGCAGCCCGCCAAGCTCCACCAGTTGAGCTGTCCTCCTCTTTTGAGGATGAGGGGGAAGGAATTACACTAGAGGCCATCTTGGCATGGATCACTGCTTTGGACAAGTCAGAGGCACCCCACATACAGGCTTCTCCACTCCCTAGGATGTCAGCAAGGGCATCCAAGCAGAAGAGAATCACTAATGAAATGATCATCCATCTTGATGCCACAGAGAAATGGAAACAACATACATATGGTACATATGGTAATTATCGTTGGTAAGCATAGGTGATGCCACCCAGTAGGTCTAGCTTTCAAGGACCCTGCTGCTCATCAATCTGACCATGAGCTCCACCACAATGCACACTGTGGCTGGGCCTCCTACCTCCTTCTTTATACAGGTTTGGCAAGGGGCAGGAGCAGGCACCATGGAAGTGACACCTAGCATCAGTTACAATTCTGTCTCCTATTCAGCCATACCATAAGGGAAGCTGATCCTTCCCCTTGGAGACCAGCTTCTTCAACCAACCAAAGAGAAAATCCCAAGAGGCAATAATGTAGACATATAAACATTCTTCTTTAGGGAGCTAGAGAAGAAGGTCAAGGATGAATTAGATGACAAGAAGAAGGAGAAGCTTCGGAGAAGGAAAGTAGAACAGAACTGGCCCAATTGGTTGTCAGGGTTTTTCATTCATGCAGGGGTTATTGCCAAGGTGCAGCCAATGCACGTGGCATCACTAATTCAATACATGGACGGAATACACCCAACATATGTAAGTTATGCAGGCTGGCATGGTTGTTATACGATAAGGCCCTTCATATGAAGGCAGCCATTTTTCCCACCCTCAGGTGGGGCATAATACATTCCCAGCTGTGGATGCAGTTGATGATGATCCCTGAGCAGTCTGTGCAGGACAAGCCATCACACAGTAGGCACTTAGTCCAGAAGTCAGCAGGGGGCAGTTCCTTTCAGGCCTTCAGTTAACCCAATCAGGCACTGAAGTTGTGTTGGGAATTTGAGGTACAGGGAGTGTGCATTTGGCAACACTGCAAATTTAAACACAAATGTTCAATTTGCAGGGGACCCATGCCTTCACGAACTGTACCAAAGGTTGAGAACAGGCTAACGGTGGAAGGGATCAGCAAGCCAGTAAGAAAGGCAGTGGAAGTGCCCCCCCATCTCCAAAAGGAACCCTTTAACCTGAACAGATTGAAGGATTGACTGTGTTGGTAGCCTGGCAGAAAACCCCAGTATTCTACTTGGAGGAGGGCTTTGAGGAGGACCTGAGGATTCCATTTTGAGGAATCTGATGCCTGTACACAGCTAACAATTTGAAATCTGGGAGTTAGAGCAGGTGGTTAGGAATAAGATTAGGAAGGAGGTAGTGGGAGGGAGAGTAGCTGGCTCATTCCCTACGCCTCCAGTACCCAATTTGAGGGTTTTCTCCATTACAGCAGTGCCTAAGAAAGCTCCTGGAGAATTCAAAGCTATGCACAACCCTTTTCACCCAAAAAGTGAGTCAGTCAATCAGTCAATGATCCCTCATGTCCAATGAGGTACATGTCTTTTGATACAGTGGTACATATGATACCCAAGCATGGATTAGAGGCAAAGTTGGTGAAATGAGACATGAAGTCAGCATTCCACCCCTTCCTGTGAACCCTGTGCACTTTGGGCTGCAGGCATACAACAACAACAACAACAACAACTCTTTTCTTATTTTGACAGATTCTGTGTTATGGCTTGTGCAGCATTGGGTGCTGATCTGAAGCCACAGTATAATATATTGGGCAACTCAGCAGGCCAGCACCAGTTGGGATCAGGGGATATAGCTATATAGCTACAGTAGAATGGCTTGGCAAGAGGGGCCTATCATGGTAGAATATGATACCTATGCTGTTTAGGGAGTGCCATAAACCTCCATTCAGAGAATAACCCTGATCTGCTGAACAGTAAAGCTCTGATTCTACAGGCAATCCATGACACAATGGTGATCCAAACCAATTGGCCTAGAGTGGAAATGTTGTAGTCTACCATTTTTAACTGGCAGGTATGTCAGGAAGGGAAACCCATGTTATATCAACAGAGCACAGCTTACGGCCAATAGGGAGATACACAATACAAAGGGTTTGGGCCATAATTTGCCACCCTCAAATGCCAAATTCCATAGGTGGGAGCTATACAGAATAGATGGTGTATACTTTTCTCGAGCACAGAATACAGTCTTCCTGGGGGATCTGAAACAGGAGTTTTTGGCCAGTCTGGTAGAGAACAGGGGCTAAGCAGATGCTTGCCCCATAACTGTGGCAGGCAGTCAATGGAAACAGAAGATCTGGTGGATACCTTGGCACCATTTTGGTAAAGGGCTCTAGAACTACCCTTTTAAGTCATGGAGTGGGAAAAGAAACTTCCCTAGGGACTGGCCTAACTCTCACTTAAAAAGTCCTTGGATTTGTGTGTAGAGGGGAACCTTGGGTTCACCTTCCAGATGCAGACTGGCTGGGGAGCAGCCCAGCTTCTGGGTTCTTCCTGGGGCTCTGGTGTTTTTCACAGAGGAAGCTGAGAAGTTGGTCTGGGATGGAGACCACCTGCTTCAGCTTTTTCCACATTAGGTTGCTCCCTTCCCCTTTGCAGCTCTCAAGAAGGAAACATAAATAGGCTTGAATTAAATAAAATGGCCCAGTTTTCAACCCAATTTTCTATACCACGTCTCATTATTTCCTAAGTTGGTCAGCAGTGATGTTAAACCATTCACCACATTCTTTGTATAGGGTTATAGTCTGCGATTTAGTTCTGCATTTGATGCAATTTTCCCAAGCACATAGTGAAAAACAACATAAGTGGGTGAGGTTTTTATCTCAGAAAGCTGCAGAGTTTTTGTAGAATCACAAAATGGATTGTGAATATAGGTTTTTAATGAAAAGCTGTACAATTTCTCAAACTCCTCTGCAGTTCTCACAAAGTGCACAGTTTAAGTTATGTCTGAAAAAAAGAAAAGTTCCCACAACTTTCAATATGCTATTTTTCTTCCAACGTAAGTTTGTTGAAAAGTTTTGAACTCCATATTCAACCTCAGTCAGGAAACTGATGAATTTTCATTCTACCTCTAGTATGTGCAGATGGATTCAGGGGAAAAAAATCCTAGCAAATGCTGAAAGCAGAAGGATTTTCATCATGTGTCATAACTGACCCTCTGGAATGTGAATAATTGGACACAGAGGAGTCAGATTGCCAGGAGTCAATGGCTTCAGATAAAAATGGGCTCTGAATCTGAGGAGCCGGAGACTGAAACAGTTTGGGGGCCCTTTCCTTAGCAGGATGTATCAGAAGCCAAGATGGCCCCCTTCCTTTGAAGTTTCCAGAAGAGATAAGGACAAGGTTTAAGTCCCAGTGGCTGTTTCTTCATAAATAGAAAATGCTGACTCATTAAGCACTTAGTGGCCAAAGGTGGATACCTATAAATCTCCTAGCATCTCCCTGGAGTCTTTGTTGCTTGCAACTCTCCTGTCTCAGTGACTAGCAATGCTCTCAATTGACAGTGTTCATGTGCTCTTGACCTTTGGACCTCTGTGTCTTACGTCTTGTTGGTTTCATTATCTAGATTTCCTCGACAGCATGCATGACCTGCCCTCCTGCCCTTATATGCTACCACCTGCAGTTGTCACAATGGGCATGTATTCAACTTCCTCCACTACCCTGGTGTGTCATTCCCCCACTGCCATTGGGTGGTTGAAGAAATTATACAGTGGGCCCTCTAAATCTGTGGGGGTTCAGTTCCAGAATCCCCACAGATACCAAAAAATTCAGATGATTGTGTAGCATATTATTAAATGGCAGTAATGTACAGACAGATGCTTCAGCACATCCCCATTCATGTCACCACCATGTACAGGATGTGACAATCCATGGTCAGTGGAAATCACAGATCCAGAGCCCACAGATCTGGAGGGTCCACTGTATTTCTGTGTGGTTTCTAGCCTGGGAAGCCATTTTCTTGGTGAGACTCCTGATGCCTGAAAATTGTATGTTCCTTGTCACTTCTGCCCACACCCTTCCACACTTTTCCCAGTTCATGTTTGCTAATGGCCTGTATACAACAATTTTCCCATGGTTTTTTGAACCACTGACCCTGGGAACAGGTGTGTATTTTTTGTGTGTGTGTCTGTAATCTTACCTAACCTTCCCTAAAAGCCACTAGGAAAGGTGGGGTAGAGAAATCATATTTAGATTGGTTGGTTTCTTTCTTTCTTTCTTTTTTAAGCACTTATATACTCCCTGAAAGGGTTAACATATAAAAGCTGTTGCTTAGGTAGAAAAATAGATGAAAAATAAGCTGGGCAGATGCATCTATCTTTATCTTATCAGGCTCAGGTATGCAGCTATGTTATGCTTAATACAAGGGAAATTTGGGAGTCACCGCGACCAGGGAAACATCCTCCTTGGTACAAGAATACATAATCTTGAAAGTGTTGAAACTGTAAACATGTTTTTGTATCTGGCTTTTGGATGTATCTGGCTTTTGGAAAAAGTATAAATACCTGTTCAAATGTGGGCTCTGGGTTCTCAGTCTTTTGGAAGCTGATTTCCACTGAGACCCTGCGCAGTAAATAAATAAATAAATAAATAAATAAATAAACAAACAAACAAACAAACATTTTGCTTTCCTCATCTGATGGTCTTTGTTCCTTGGTGAGCTACTTCATCCCTTTGAGGTCCACTGGGTCACAAGCAAAATATTTAAAATAAATTTCAGCATTAAAAATCCATTAAAATCACTTTTAATGAACAACCATTCTAACAATGAAATGGTTTCTGTACTAAAGCAGTGTCTACTGGCAGTAATAGAGTGAGTAAGGGTGAACAAAGTGAAACTTAGGCCATTTCCGCACTAGCCTGTTATAGCGCGATGATTCCACTTTCCACATCCTCTGGAATCCTGGGGTTTGCAGTTTCGGGAGGGGCCGTCCGGCCCCTCCCGAAACTGCAAACCCCAGGATTCCAGAGGATGTGGAAAGTGGAATCATCACGCTCTAACAGGCTAGTGCGGAAATGGCCTTAGTCCCAGTGATGTATTTAAATCTTTTTCTCCAAGTCTCAAGTCAAGTCTCAAGTCTCTATCTTCAGGTCTCAAGTCCTTGAAGACACTTTCAAGTCAAGTCTCAAGTCTGGGATCCAACTTTGCACCCCAATCTATATTCCAGAATTTCTGGATAGAGTCAAATTCAGTTTAAGCACATTTACAATTTTACCATCTGCAGCTTCAGAAGTGGGGAACAGGATCCTTCTTACTCCCCCTTCCCAAAGCTGGAGACTTTTGTGTCAGTGGCCATAAAAGAGTCTGCAGCTTTGGAAGTGGGAAATATGTTCCTTCTTACTTCCCATTTCTGAAGCTGGAGGCTTTTTCAGAAGTGAGGAATAGGATCTTCCTCACTCCACATTACTAAAGCTTCAAAAGCTTTAGAAGAAAAGCTTCTTCTAAAGATCCTTCCTCCTCAAGCCTGTTGCCTAACACATTTGCTGTTTCCCTCTGAGAAATGCACCCTGCACTCTGGGGCAAGTCTTGTGTTCTGCTCCTGGGAAAAGTTTTAGAAGGCTCCCCTGATATGCAGCAGGGACAGGCTGCTGAGCAGAGCTCAAGCCTGCCTCAAGCCATTGCCTAACCAGTTTGCTGTTCCGCTCTGAGAAATACATCCATACTTTGGGCTTGAGACAGATTGTCATGTGACCATGTAGGAAAAAAAGAGATGGAAGCATTGTTCAAAGTCATAAGATTTCTGGATGAATGTGTTATGTTGCTGAACCAAGCGCAGCAAATCAGTCACTAAAAATATACAAGTCTCAAGTCGAGTTGCATCATTTATTGCTGAGTTGAGTTTGAGTTTGAAGTGACTTAAATCCAAGGGCTTTTCCACACTTTGGGGGGGGGATGGGGCAGTCCGTTACTCACCAGACTGGCACGTTCCCCCCGATGATACCCGACAGTCCAGAGCAGCGTGCGCCCGTGCTACACACTCTCTGGCGATGAAAATGGAGGCTTCTGGTTGGCGGAGGCTCTCCACCAACCGGAGAAGCTCGTCAGCTGGAATCCCGCCCCCGGAAGATCTGCAGACTCGCACTGGTGCGAGCCTGTAGATCTATACTTTACAGAGCGACGGACTGGGGCGTGCCACGCTATTGAAAGTCCTCTTTTAATTGGTCTTTCAATAGCACGGGCGACCACCAGTTCTGGGCATTCCGGAGTGGGCTGAAGTCCGGACAAACGGTAAGTAGTCCAAACTCAGTTCGCCCCCAAATGCGAACGTCCTCGCGGGAGGATGCACCACTCCATTTTAAAAACCAAGTGCAGAAAAGTCCCAACTTGAGTGCAAGTCAGTCGACTCAAGTCTACATCACTGCTTATTTCAGACAAGACAGAGGTGCTCCTGGTCAACTATAAAGCAAATCAGGGAATAGGGTTCAGTCTGTTCTGTGTGGAGTTATGCTCCTCCTGAAATCTCATGTTTGAAGCTTTGGTATACGCCTGGACATTGATCTGAGCCTAGATGCCCAGGTTTCAGTGGTGCCCAAAAGTGTGGTAGTACAGTTAAAACTAGTGCACTAGCTTGTCTCTGAGAAGTCAGATCTGGCTATAGTAACACACACCTTAGATGCATCCTGTTTGGATTACTCTTTGTGGGACTGTCTTTGGAAACTGTTCAGAAATTTCAGTTGGTCCACCTGCTGCAGCCAGCCTGCTGAACAGGACTGGTTACAGTGATCATATGACTCCTTTGGTGGAAGAGCTTCACTGACTACCAGTCTGTTTCTAGGCAGAATTCAGCATTGATTATAACCCTTAGACCCTACATGGCTTGAGTCCAGACTATCTGAAAAATCATATCTCTCTATATAAGCAGCCAGAGTTTCAGATCTTGGATCAGGACTTTGTCTCAGTCTCACAACTGCCACAGACATGTTTGATGAGGACACAGGAGAGAGCCTTCACTCATAAGCTGTCTTCTACAAGAGGTCTACTTAACCCTCTATCTTAGCTTTTTCTGCCAATAGCCAAAGACCCTTCTATTAGGCAGGCATTTGATTTTCAACCACATAGCAGAAGGCCTTTTAAAAGTGTTGTTCTGTGTTTTTATTTTTGCATCTGTTCAATTATGGTTTAAATGTAGTTTAAACTGTTTTTTAACTATGTGCTTTTTAACAGACTTGCTGTTTGATCATTTTTTCTTTTAACTTTATAAAACTAGGTCTTAGCTAAACTTTTATTTTAAATTATTGCAAGCCACTTTGGGATCCATGCCAGGAGCAAAGTGCGTTATAAATTGAATGAATGGATAAATGAATAAATAAATAAATGAAAAGAAAATTGATAACAGTTTCAAAACAGATCAGCATCTTGTGCCATTAAAATACATTTTATTTAAACTGCAACCTTTGGAGCATGTTTTGCACCTCCTTTGCACACTGCATCACAGTGTTTCTTTATCTGTTGTTGTTGTTTGAGTTTTTCTTTTGTTTTTCTTCCATTGCAGAGTGGAAGAGAAGTCAAACATTATCTCCTCTGTGTGGATTTGAACCAATGACCTCCTGAGAGTGTCTATACATTTTGTGTCTGCTTTACAACATCACAGAGTTCACTTGGCGACTATAATATGACTTCCTAATCCTTTGGAGATAACAGTCTGCTCCAGTAAAGGAATTACAGGCTTTTCCAAAATATGTTGAACATTAATTAATGCAGGCACTTTTCAAAACTTTGTGTCCGTATGGGCCATGTTATTTTGCTTCCAGTGCCTCTGCACACACCTATATGAATGCCTGGCCACCAGTTGGTTCTCTTTGGCTGAAATCCTGTTGATTAATCCAACCTATTCAATCAATTGTGAGTCCACACATGGGTAGATCTAATTGGTTTAATAAGTCTACTTTAGCAGGGAGTATCAATAGTATATAGGACTATGAGTCTTAAATGTTAGTGATGTGGCAACATGACAGACAACATTGGATAAAACATGGGCTGGGAAAAAATGAGTTTCATGGGAAGCATGTGAATGTCACCATTAAGTCCAAGAGTGCTGTTGAGATTTCTAGGAAACTTGGTTTTGTTTGGTTTGTTTATTTGTTTGTTTTTTGCTACTTTTATGCTGTTTTAATATTTCGTGTTGTGATGATACAGCAGGTGTTCTGCCAGCATAAAGATGGTGTATTTTCCTCACCTTAGTATATATTGAATATTGGAGCTTTTTTGCTAGTTGTCAAGAAAGGATGGGGGAGAATTTTGTTGTAGTTCTTTTTCTGTAAGCAGATTTCATATTTGAAATGGAAAGAAAAAACTGAATGGAAGAGGAAATGAAATTGAAGATTCTCCCACACAATCCCAAGGTTTTCAATGCTTAACAATTAAAAAAATGGTGATTTGGATCTTGGTGTAGGAAATAGGTATGGAATCAGTTTCCCAAATGGGGTTGAATTTGGAGTTTCCGATTCCTTGAGAAACTTATGCAGGAAGAAAAACAGCCCTTCAAAAGTTTCCACAATTTTGCAAGAACTTTTTTCCCCAGCACAATGGCAGCTCTATAGTAAAAAACAAACACTAGGCTCTAGGTCTTTGCTATGCATGAAAAACTGCACAGCCTACTGAGGGGGAAAAATCCCTGTGCAAACAACATAATGAAGGGTCTAACATCATGACAGTTTGGGGTGATGGAAAACCAAAGAGAGGTATAGAGGGCGACTGAGTTGAAATGAGTTTTGAGAGTTTATACTTACATATATATGGATCTAGAATTGTCAGGGGAAGGGAAGACAAACAATGCCATATAGCAGAAAAAGAAACTTGGGCCATGTGAAGCTGTTGCCTATGCTGGTTGAATGTAGCATAACCCAAATGTTATACAACAGTAAGAGAAACTCAGGCTTATTGAAGGTGCAGCCTTTGCTGGTAGAATTGTATGCAATTTGCTTTCCACGCTGAAATCTGAACAATTGTCAGGGAAGGCTATTCCATTCTCAGGAGAAGCTGCATGGTTTCTGAAAAACTATGCAGTTTTCTGGGCAAGTGTGTAGCTTTCATAGGAAAGTTACCATTGCTAGTTGTTATTGTGTGCCTTCAGGTTGTTTCTGAGTTATGGAGACCTTAAGCTGAACCTATCACAAGCTTTTCTTGGCAAGATTTGTTCAAAGGGGTTTGTCTTTGCTTTCCTCTGAAGCTGAGTGTCAGGAACTGAATTCACACACACAAATATAACAGTGCATAAACACTATTTATTAGGAGCATGATACATAGTACGGGACTTCAGTGAGTGAACTGGAGGTAATTAGCAAAATTCAAAACATAAAAGGCAAAGAGTTTCTCATCCCGCCTGCAAGAGACTTTGAAGTTCTGGTTTAGCCTGGCAGCGCTTATCACTACATTCCTAGCTTTGCTTATCTAACGGTCTCTGGTTCTCATACCTTGTTACAAGCAAGCTGCTACTTAACTCCTACTACATGTCCCATAACTAAAATATGGAGGGCTACCCAAGACTGAGATAGTGTGACTTGCCCAAGGTCACCCAGCAAGTTTCCATGGCCTAATTGGAATTAGAACTGGGTTCTAGTCCAATACACAAACCACTACAGCTTGATGGCTCTCTCACCATGGCTTGTAGGCAACCATATCAGCACTTAAAATTAGGGATGCTGTCTCTTTTTTCTTCTCTTCTTAAACACATATGTCATGCACGTACCGCATGGCCCTCTTCGTACTGCATTGATTGAATTTGGCAATCACAGATAGGTGAAGTTTTGTTTCAATTTGTTTTTGAAAAATTTACCAAAATTCACAAAGGAAATGTATGGGAGAGAAAGTACTACAGATAAATTTTCCAATCTCAACTGTCAAGGATCCCAAACTGGAGCAGAGCAGCAATGGCGAGATGTCTTCAGAAAATTCCTACAGATTTCTTTGCATTCACCTGAAGCATCAGAAATTGCCAAAACCAGAGACCATCTTATTATGGGCAACAGTGATGAAAGTTTCATGAAACTATAATTGAAAAATGTCTTAAAACTGTAGCATATAAAATATCATGAAACCATAAGTAAAAATGTCTTTAAAATTATAACATATAAAATATGAAACTACAAGTAAAAATACCTTAAAACAATAACATGGAGTTATACCTTTCAGAAACACCTTTTTCTGAATTGATAGTTACCCTGCAAAGAGTCAGTCTCTCAGCAGAAGTGGTAGTCCCGCCATACACACATATAACTGTCACCTGAAAGCATAATAATGAGGCAATTTCTATGGAAATAGACTTGTTATTATTTAATCAGTTCTGCATCTAAGTGATTCATGAACCTCTTGTTGAAATTCAATAACCAGTTCATGAATTTCTGAAGATGATGGGGGTGGGGTGACTGAGAGAGAATGAGAGCCACCAACAGGTCACCAAGAAGTGGTTAATAAATTCTTTTCTGTCAATGATTAATGTTCAACAGTTTACTTCAAGGAATGTATAAATTTCTCAGTAAGGTCACACCATGCTGATACCTCTTACCTTCAAGCAATTTTATCATTTTTAGGAGAACTGCCCACAAATAATAAATACTGTTTACACTACATTCCAAAGGTATTTGCAAGAGATTAAAAAAAATGGAACCAAGGGTAATCGAAGTGATGAGGGAGATGGAGCAATTCCTGTAGGAGGAAAGGTTACAATATCATGGGCTTTGTAAAAAGTGGTTAAAGGAGGGCAAGATAAAAGCTTGTAAAGTTATGTATAGTGTGGAGAAAGGAAATAGGGAGGAAATTTCATCCTTCTCTTATAACAACCCAGGATCACACAATGAAGCTGAAGAGTAACATAATCAGACTAAATAAAAGGAAGTCATTTTTTCACCCATGCATAGTTACTATGGAATTTACTACCATGAAATGCAGTGATAACTGCCAACATGTATGGCTTTAATTAGAATTAGGTAAATCCATGAAGGATAGAGCTACCAATGGCTACTTGTCTTGGTGGCTATATTATTGTCCAGTATCACAGACAATATACTTCTGAGTGCCAGAACATGAGTAGGAAGCAAACCACTGTACTCTCATGTGCTGCTTGTTGGCAACTAAGGGAACAGAATGATGTTTTAGGCCCTTTTAGCATGCCTTTTGTCATGCGAAAGGGCCTCCAGAGTGTTGTGTGATTGTGAGGACTGGTCCACATGATGTCCTCGCAATTGCACAACGCTGCTGGAGATAGCAGGCGCTGAGCATGCAACATATCATTTTTGGCTTCTTGCCAAAAATGATGCATGATCGCACATCACTCTGGGGCCCCACACGCACTTACCATCCATGCGGGGCCTCCGGAGATGTGGCCCTCACGCTTCCTCCCCCAGCACAGTCTGGGAAAGTACCCAGCTGCACTGCGGAAGGAAGAGGTGGAGCCCCCACACTGCCTGCTGGCCAGCAAGGAGCTGCTGCCAAGCAGAAGCAGAGAGGATGCGAGTGCCTCTTGGAAGAGGTTGCTCATGTGATCCCCACGTGCCCACGCCAGAAGCAGGTAAGCTGCAGAAAGGGCCTTAGATAATCCTTTGGCCTGTTCCAGCTGAGTTTTTCTTTTGTGATTAATTTATTCATACACATATGCATCTTACTGGTTTACCTAGTAAAGTGCTAAACACATTCTTGACCTGAACTAGATGGTGTGTGATGTGTATAAATTTATACAAGCTAATAAATCAGTTTTGGCTGCTGGCACTAGATCCTCAGAAGGGCAGTATTTTATGGAAAGTGAGAATATACTGAGAAACAGCCTTGGGATAGCCTTAATGGTTGAAGGACTGAAATGTAAGATTGTGTTCGGTTGTATGTTTTCTGGTAGGGTTAGTAAAGTTGAATAGGGAAATGAATTGCATATCATGGCTCTTTTCTAGTGAGATAAATGTTTTCCAGTTTCCTCACTATATGCGTGAATCTGCTCTACAGTTGATAGTTGATCCCCAATCATCTCCTTCAGCAAACTAGTGTGTCCAAGGTGATTTTAGTAAATTATTAAATATTTGTAATGCTCACTCAAACTTCTAAAACAAGGGGTGGGGGAAACAGAGTATGCACTGCATATAAGCTGTTGACCAAAGGATGTGAGGATAGCACCAGGTTGGAGACGCCCTGGGCAAGATGCCCCCAAGCCTCACCCATTTGAATTAAAGATTGGGACAGATGCTATAGCCACTTCCTTAGCACACCTCTGCGTGACAGAGGCAGGGTGCTGCTTCTTGTGCTCATTACTGGTAACCTGTCCCTGCAAGTCTATCATAATAGTGGGGGCAGTGGGGGTGGGGTATTCTGCCCAGCATGTAGGACAGAATGAGCAAATTGCGCCCCCCAATGTTCAGTTCCTGGCATTGCTCACCATTGGCTATGCCAGTTTTCAGCTGATGGGCACTGTAGTCCAGCAGCAGCAGCTGGAGGGCAATACTTTGTCCCTCCCTCACTTAAGAAAACAGATTTGCACCACATAAACTGGTATCTGCCAATAAACTTCCACAACTCCATCGTGCCTGAACTCCCGTAGCTTCTGAAAGCCTCTTCTCCCCAACTCCTAACTGCCACTGCTTTGGGCCACAGACCTACTTGCCATAGTTGAGAATCCAATCCTTCAGCTTCAAACTGAAGCTGCACAAGGGCTGAGTTGAGCAACGAGTGCTTGCACAGCAGCTTGTAAAGTTATTTTATCTTCTGACTGCTCTGACATAGTATAACTGTGACAGGAGAGAAAACAGAACCAGTGGAAAACACTCTGCCTTTCTCCCTCAACTATCTTTTCTCAGTCATCATTCCAGCAGGCTGCTTAAACTATTTCCAACTTACTGTAGGCTTATTGTAAGTGTTGGACTTAATTCTTTCAACCCTCCTACTTTCTATCCATCTTTCCTTGGTTGTTATGGATTGTAAGCCTGATGGCAGACACTGTCATTACTACATCACTTGGAAACCACCCCTGGGAGTCTTCTTTTGGCTAAAGGCTGGGATTCATACAAATAAATTACCTCGGGCTATCACTGGGCCCTATTACATACTATGTCAGTGCCCAGAGGCATTCTGGGAGTAGTAAAAATGGCAGAGGCTACAGCCATATTCTCAGTGTTTCCATCAGAGCACCAGATCATTAAAAATACTTTTTAATAAACAGAAATGATAGAGTTAGCTCCAGTGCCTCACCCAGCGTGCATGGCCTCCTGCTGGTAGAATGTAACAGACAGACACATTATGTGGTTTCTAATGAAGACTTTCTTTCTAACGAAGACTTTCTCCACTTTCTTCCCTTGCTCCTAAGGCGTGATCTTCTGTTGTTGAACAAAAAGGGAAGAGAAGTAAAAGTAAGATAATGCCATGGGCTGCTTTTTAACTGGTGATTTGTAATCCTGCCATGTTTGGGCTACATCTTTTCCTCTTCATTTCATGAATATCTAAGCTGAATACAGTTTACTTGCTCTAATAGGAACCAAAGGTATCCTACATTATTGTTACAACATGGTACTAATATATTTATAAAAGCAACCTGTTTTTCCAGGGAGAAATCTTACAGGTGCTTACAAGCTTCTGCTTATATCAACTTGGCACAGCTATATGCATATAAATTTTCTGCTTCTCAGCAAATTCCCCCACTGCGTTTAGCTGATCCCTGAGCATTGTATCATTCTGTTAATATTTATTTATAGTTTTCTCAAGTGTAGTCGCTCTCTCTTTCTCAAGCTCTCTCTCTGTTTCTCTCTTCATATATATACCGTGTGTGCAATTTTTATTTCTGCATTGCCTTTTTTACAGATACTAAGGTATCAATTTAAGCAAGGCACAGGAGAAAATTACTTGCCTCCTTTTGCAGGAGATTTAAAACTGGTAAGCAAGTTGCATAATTGTAAGGAGCATTTTTTCAGGTTTTAATGATGTGGTATACCAGTCCTGTAAAGGTTAGTGCAAATAGCTCATGTTTGGAAATGCTTACTAGTTTGCTCTTCTCCATATTTCTCAGATAAAAATAGATAGATAGATAGATAGATAGATAGATAGATAGATAGATGGATTAAATAGATTAAAGAGATTGGCACAGGAATTTTTTCTCTACCTTGCTTCTCATACTCGCTAACGTGGTATGGCAAAATAAACCTGCCTCCTTATGCAAGAAGTTTCCTTGGTTCCAGTAATATGCTGTAGCACTGAAGCTAGGCATGAAGCAGATCAGTGTCCAGATGAGATTGTATTCTTCAACAGGCCATTGTGGTAGGATCTGGGAACAGATGACAATACACTTGCATTGGTATAGTCAGCCATCAGACTTGTAATGCTGGCTGAGTCCATGTCTACCATACCAACAGATAAAGAAGAAAATATATCCTCCTTTACCAAAGAAGTGTTCACAAATTTTTAACTTGCTGCACAGTCAATTACAGTGCCAACTAGTGTTTTATTGGCAGACTAATGTTCTAATGCGCTTGCTCTAGTCCATGTATGTATATTTGATTAGTTGAGGGACAATGTGATGGAAGCAGTAATCCCCATGAAAGTAAAGCAGTGCAATATTTTTCAGGTGGGAAAGTGGAAAATATGTTGCCCCCAACTGCCACCCCTAGAACACTAATAACAACTATACTGTTGAGATAGAGAAGGAGAGAGAGAGAATAGAAAAAGCAAAAGGAATTTATCAAGAGAGAGAATAGAAAATGCAAAAGGAATTTATCAAGAAAGTCCTGGTCAAAGCAAGAACTTTAAAAACAGTTTTCTAAATGAAGGGATGGAAAAAGACATCTAATGTACAGAACAAGTATTTGTGTGTGTGTGTGTGTTCTGTAAGCAGAACCATTTCACATGGAATTACACATTCGTTCTCAGCCTTCTACTTACATTTTTTTTTCCATTTCAAATGTTTAAAATTTAATATGCTCAAATAGAAGTCTGTTTGTTTTCTGGTACAGAATTTATTGGCCCTTCCCTGTTTAGATTCAGCATGATCAAGGTCTATACTCTCCTATTATTATTAGACATTGGCCTTTTCTGCATTTTATTTTTAAAACAGGGCAGTGCGTCCTCCAGCGAGGACGTTTGCACTTGGGGGCGAACTGGGTCCAGACTACTTAATGTATGTCTGGACTTCAGCCCGCTCCGGAACGACCAGAACTGATGGCTCCCCGTGGTATTGAAAGACCAATTAAAAGAGGACTTTCAATAGCCCAGCGTGCCCCAGTCCATCGCTGTGCTAAGTGTAGATCTGCAGGCTCACGCCAGTGCGAAGCTGCAGATCTTCCGGGGGCGGGCTTCTGGCTGGCGAGCTTCTCTGGTTGGTGGAGAGAAGCCTCCATTTTTGTCCTCAGAGAGTGTGTAGCGCGGGCATGCGCTGCTCCGGATCAGCATGCATCGTCGGGGGGGAGCGTGCCAGTCCGGTGAGTAACGGACTGCCCCGTTTTCCCCCCAAAGTGCGGAAAAGCCCAGAATTAATAACCAGGAACTTTCTTCCCTTTTTTTCCATATAGGGTAAGACTGAAAAAACAAAACCTTAAGTCTAGCTCATCCAGGCCAAGTTTTCAGAATGACCTGAGCAAAACGTAGGCAGTTCACCCTAGTACTGGTATTGCACTGGCAAGGCAAAAGCAGTCTGCCAAAAGCTATAGGCAAGAAGGAATCTATGCCATAAATCCTGCATCTTCTACACTTGGTATCACTCCAAGCTTCTAGTTTCTAGAGTCCTGCACCTTAGATCACAAGGCCTCCCTCACAGCAGTTTGATCCTGTATTTTTTAATGGCTCCGCCTTTGTTTCAAAATGCCATCTTGTTGTTCCTTGAGTGAGAGGTGGGTCCACTTAGGGTTCTATGGCATCCTAAAAGAGTTTATGGGAACGGAGATGACTACTGGCTTTTCAGCCATCTGGTTGACATTCCCTAGCTTATTAGTGAAGCAGATTTGTACTTCTAGCCATCTGTTACCCATACGCCCATCTCCACCTCTAACATAATATCCTGGCTTACAATGGAACCCTCATGCTCTCTCCTTCAATCTTATTCAGAGTTTTGTTATCAAAACAAAATGAAGCAAAGGATATTTTTCTTTTCATATAGAAACACGCTTCCAAGTTATTTTGTGTAACATAAATAATATCATAGGAATAGGAGGGCACCGATATAGATATCTCCCCCCACCCCGCGACACACACTACTCTTCTGAATATTTGGCAGCTTATACCCACTTTAACTTTAGGGAGAAAAAAAAATCAAGGCAGCCAATTTTTCTTAAGGTATCAAATTCTGCTTCTGCTTGAAACTTGTGTGCAGGAAGACAAAAGATGCTTCTTTCTTTAATGGAGAGTTAGAGAATGACCTACTTTCAAAGAAAATTTCCTGTGATGTTACCTGGTAATACAAGGCTGGAAACTCTATGAGTTCAGCTGTCCTGTAGATAAAATAAGTACCACTGCATAACATTCCAGGCCTGACACTTGCACATGCTTTTCATCTTTCAGTTACCTTTGCATTGTTCTTGTGATGACAACACTTTATACCAGGGCTTTCCAAATGGTGTGTCATGACACATTAGTATGTCACCTGAAGGGTATGGGTGTGTCACCCCCCTGGACTGAGAATGAGCCCCCAACCCAAGCCTTAGAAATATATGTTATATGTAATAAATAAATCATATATTTTTAAAAATATAAATGAAAGGTTTTCATGAGATATGCCGTGTCCCCATACATTTCGTTATTACAATTTATATATGTTAGTTTAACCTCTTTTTTGCTAACAAAACTGAATTACTGTGTCGCAAATTGATGCATGACTAAAAAGTGTGTCACCAACATGAAAAGTTTGGAAAGCTCTGCTGTATAGAAAAGAATCACAACTTACCCTGTCTTGAAAATAACTAAACTTATGATTTTCACCATTTGACAATAATATCCCAAGTAGGTATTAGGATATGAGAATGCTTATCTCAAACATTAGTGTAAAAATTGGGAATTATCTTCACACACAAGTAAAAGTTTCCTTTAAAACCAATATTAGACTTGGACTATGGCACCTGTGGGAGCCAGCACGATGTAGTGGTTTGAGCATTGGACTATGGCCCTGCAAACCAGGGTTCGATTTTCTGCAAACCCACTGGAGTTTGTCACACACTCTCAGCCTCCAGAAAACCTTATGATAGTCTCGCCTTAGAGTTGCCATAAATCACAAACTTGAAGGCACACAACCAGAAAAGGAAGAGCAACTATAATTCCTAAATCTGGTTTTCATTGTATTACTTTGTGCATTTATATATTACCTTCCTTCCAGTGATCTCAAGCCAGGCAGCATACCTTACTTTCCTGTTCCTTACTTTAGCTTCCAACAAGTTAGATCAGGTTTAGAGAGAGTAACAGGGAGTAGGGGTCATGCAGTGTGTTTCATGGCTCAATAGAGACTCAAATTTGGAATTCCTAAGACTTAGGCCATTTCTGCACTAGACTGTTATAGTGCTATTATTCCACTTTCAACATCCTATGGAATTCTGGGGTTTGCAGTTTCAGAAGGAGCTGCCTGGGGCCACCCCAGGGTTCCATAGGATATTGAAAGTGGAATAATAGCGCTATAACAGTCTAGTGAGGAAATGACTTTGGTTCAGAACTCTAAGCACTACACAACACTAGTTCTATCGCTGAGCTTATCTTTATTTATTTTGTCTTTAAAAATTATTCCAAGTAGTGGCACTTTCTGATTAGCTCCAGCTGCCTGGACAGCTACTAACGGAAACAACCACAAATGTACAGAGTCTACATTATTGAGTAGCACTGCTCAACAAGTTATTTTCCTGATTAGTTCATATTTGTATGATGTTATTTATACTATACTCAGTCAGTGATAAGAACACATGCATTAATTCAGCCATCAAGGACCTTCAGTTTGCATGTCAGAGGGGCAATGAATCTGCTCAAGGTTTAGTCCAAACTGTGAGGTAGCAAACCCTCTGCCCTGCCCATATCTTGAGTACCTTAAATAACTCCTTTGAAGTTAAAAATTACAATATGGAGTAGTGCGCCTATGACAGGAGAGACAGGAGAGACGTTGTCCATCACTGAATTTGGCCCTACAAAGCAGGAGGGTAGTTACATTTGAAATGGGATTCTTCTTAAAACTACCCAGTCCTATTCCTCTCTGAATACATTTTTGCTCTAATAATGCCTTATTATAGACCCACTCTTTATTTTGATCCTTGTTTCTTCTCTCACATTCCCCTCTTAACATGGTTTTGTGGGTCTGTTCTTTTGCTTAATGCTGTCACCAGTGGTTCCTTCTCTTGAGCAATTGCTGTGATTTGGGTTGATCTCAGCTTTATAATTTCAGTGCCTCTGATTTTGCCTTGCTAATGCATGCATTCTATCAGTGTCCTCTTTGAGCCCAGTCTTGCTCAAGTTCTACGATAGCTGCTGCAAATGCACTTTTGCCTTAAGAAAATGATCTCTCATTATTGGCTGAAATCATATTTGCAGAAACCTTTACAACTGATAAGAATTGCATTGGATTCCAGAGCCTTCTATCAATCAAACAAATGGAAAGAAGGAAAATAATACTGAATGAATGTGAACAGAATATTGAACGGGCTGGCACGTTTTGTGTGTGTTTTGAAGTTTGTCACATTGAGTTACTCTCCTTTCCTTCTTCTCTCCTATCCTCCTTCCCCCTCTATTTCTGCTCTGTGTGTGCATGTATAATTCTGTACTACATTTACACAACCAAAATGTAAAGGTGAGCAGAAAACTAGGCACAAAGTACCTTGCCCTGATAGTCAGAATCTATAGAAACAGAAAAGTAATATAGATGATAAGTTTTTAGAGATGGGAAGATTTTGCTGAACATCATACACTCAGAGAAGATGTAAGATTCGCATAATGGGTGGTAGTATACTCATATTCTACCTTGCAGTAGAAATTAGCTTGTATTTCTGGATTTGCCAGAGAGAAAGAAAAATAACAGGCTACTGCTCCTTTGAATCTGTCTGTCTGTCTGTCTACTGATTTATCTGCTGTAATATTAAAACTTAAGTTCAGCTATAATCTGAAAACACTGCCCTGTTGTATGGAGAACAGGAAATGCTTATAACCCTAGGCTTTTCCATGATTCAAGGCCACCTGCCCGAAAGCCTTGCTGCAACTTGCTGTAAACATATTATTCCCAGGGTACATCTCTAAAACACTTGCTGTTCTCATTCCAGTTCAAACATAGATTATAGTTTATACAGCACTCAGGTAGATCACTGTTGAATAAATGTTCTATGTGGAGAACAAAGTCAGGGCCCCCACATTTGGCATCTGTATCATCACTTAGTAGTATGTATGCACACATATGATAATCCAGAACAGCAGTGTAAACAGGTAAGAGACAGAGAGAGACAGGGAGAATACATATATGTAAGTGGAAGAAATTAAATGTGAGAGGATTAAATTGAACTTGCTGAAATATAGCACTATGCTGAAGTGTAAGAGGCAATATTTTCCTTGTTGCTTCATTTTCACTTTCAGAAATGTTTCATGGGCCTTTTCTGCATTTTGTTTTTAAAACGGGGCAGCACATCCTCCAGCGAGGACGTTTGCACTTGGGGGCGAACTGGGTCTGGACTACTTTCTGTAGTTTCGGACTTCAGCCCGCTCCAGAACGACCAGAACTGGTGGTTCGCCGTGCTATTGAAAGACCGCTTAAAACAGGTCTTTCAATAGCCCGGTGTGCCCCAGTCCATCGCTGCGGTCCTGTGTAGATCTGCAGGCTCGCACCAGCGCAAGGCTGCAGATCTTCCAGGGGTGGGCTTTCAGCTGGCAAGCTTCTCCGGTTGGTGGAGAGCCTCCACCAACTGGAAGCCTCCATTTTTGTCCCTGGAGCAGTGTGTAGCTTGGGCACTGCTCCAGATCAGCGTGGATTGTTAGAGGGAGCGCGCCAGTCCAGTGAGTAACAGACTGCCCCATTTTCTTCCCAAAGTGCGAAAAAGCCCATGAACTCTGTTTTTCTTCATCTTGTAGCCATTAAAGATACAGAACCTTGGAGAAAAAGATGGCAGCCATGCCTAACTTTGCAATATGCTGTGAGTGAAAACGATGTGACTTTGGAAGTGTCAAGTTTGTACTTCAAAAAAAACCTAGCCTAATATTATTCTTATTCATTCATTATTCATTAGGGCCATGATGAGGAGCCTTTGATACTCCAGTTGTTTGCAGCTTAAGTTCCCAGAAGCTCCAGCTAGTATGGCCAATGGCAAATGATTATTGGAGTTGTATGGGATGTAATGCCCTCAGTTTCCATGAGGACTATATCACTGAGGTACTTAATAAATTACAATTTTCTTTTCAACACAGAATTCACATCTTAAGAGTATATATACATGATGTTGAATACAGGATCTCAAAATCCAATTCTTGAAGCAATTCAAATTCAGAATGAGTCTACCTTCCTAACCCCTTTGTTCTGGAATAAAATGCTTTAAATGCAATGGGAATAATTTTTGTTTTAACTAATCATTCAGAAGACTGCTATCCATGTGACTTTAAGATGCTGAAAGTGACTTTGCAGACACCTGCAATGTAAGCAGATTATTATGTACCTATGCAGGCTGCTTGCTATATCCAAAGCTTGGTAATGAGATTACTTTATTGCTTGTGAAATTCAAGGTCAGATTTAAAGCTACAATGAAAGGGAAGGATGGGCTGCTGTCAAACAAAAGCATCTCTGATGTTTCAGACCATTATATGTGGTTATAAATGACTTCTGAGTTTATGCATTAGTTTCTACATCTATTGTAAGGAAATTCCCTTAGCATTCTACTGGTAACCATGACTTTACATCAACATAATGCATCCTTACAGTTATAACAGTATCCACTGATGCAAGCGTACTAGCCTTTCCTGTTATATTTGCACCCTAGAATTTAATTATGTACATTAAGTTGCATTTCTATTCCATTCTACTCCTTCTCCTACTATATTAAACCAGCATTTATACCCGGTGTTGCCTGGGATTTTATTTTCTCACAGATAATACTTATTAGAAAGATTTGAGATCCTGTGTCTACAATTCCCCAAACAGTCTTATCCAGTACCTGTAACTTTTCCCCATATTGCCCAATCCAATTTGTATTCAGAGTTATTAACATACACAGGTTGGGTTCCTGAGGGAAATACATTGCCCTCTTCCTTACTGCTAGGCCTCATTTTCATAGCAACTAGCCTATTCAAGTCAGGCATAGTTGACTGAGTTGACAGTTGACTGAGGCTGAAGAGCTCTCTGGCTGAGAATTCTAAAGCCCCCTCCCTAAACTGCAAACCCTAGGATTCCATAGAATCTTCTTAGGCAGCCAATCATATGAGGTCTGTGCCTGATACAACCAATCATATTGGGTCTTCACCCTGACACAGACAAACAAACTTTGAATTTTATATATTAGATAGGTCACGGTGTGGGAGACAGCTGTTAACACTCATGAATCAATTTAACACAGGATCGGCTGAAGCATCAAGAATTTATTTAAAAAAATACGTTTCTGCAGACACGGGTGCTCTCAAGAGAGAAGGACCCCCTCCCACAAAACAACACACATTTTATCCCCTACGCCAGCTTCCCTCCCCTTGGGCAGGACCCAAAAGTTACAACCCTATCAGAATCGCCTAAGAAATGCCCCCTTCACCATATTTACAGTATATATGATCATGCACATAATCACGCTTTAACCTTGTGCTTTCTTAACTCTCATTTGCTATTTCAAAATGCCCATCAACCAGATTCTAACTTCTCATTTTGCTAAACAAGGCCAAATTTTTTCTTGTTTTTGATTTATCAGCTTAGTTACCCCTTTCAACTTTTGCTGACCTTTAGTCTGCATAAGCGGGTGCCTCCCCAAAAAGGAGTACGGTCATCTCACTATTGAATTCTTTATCTATGTGCCTGGTTCCCTTTCGCTCCAAGGTCTTCTCTGGCTCCAAGCTGCCAGCTTCTAAAATTTATGCTTCTTTAGACTCCATTGTATTTCAAAAGCTCACATACTAAAGTATATGTGTGTAAATATATTTAAAAATGTGTTATAGGCTATAAGCTAATACATATGTTAGTAATACTTGTTAACAATATTGCAGAAACTAAAATATATTTTACTTCTCACAAATTCCCTCCTCTTTTCTTATTAGAATTTTTAGTTCCTGCATTGTTAAAACTGTTGCAACATACTTTTCTCTTTAAAATTATTTTTATTTCACCATGTGTTTTTCTATTACCATTTCTGACCCAAGAACGTGAGAGACACTTTGAGACCTGAGCAAATGGTTCAGGCCTACAGTACTCCCCCAACTAGGCAAAATTTTCAGCTGACAAGGGAATGGGGATGTGCAGAAGCCCTTTACCATAATCCCTGGGCATTCTGGCAATGCCCATCCCTCAGCAACTTCTCCTGATAATTTGTCCTTTATATCATGAGACATCCTAATGAGTGTATTTCCATAAGTCCTCAAACAGACATAACCCAGATATGCATACTAAGATAACTACTAATACTATGATTGAGTAAATTATGAAATCACTATCTTCCATTTAACTCCACCTCAGTGTTCTCAAGTCAGGATAAGGATTTCCAGCATTCACTTCTGTTAATACATGATCAACTTTGTCTTCTCTTCCACCTGATCTAATTTTTACAGTCACTGGAACAACTCGAGGTCTCCTTGGATGCCCTGAAATTGGCTGATAAACAGCCGTATGAGTACTTATTTTCGGTCCCACTTCTCCAGTCATTTATTAGTCTTTAGGCAAAATTATACAGTTCAGTCCTCCTTTCTCTCTCAAAGTCAGTTTATGACCTGGTCCTCTCCGAGCCTCCCACTTGTTATCTGGATATGGTATCAAAAGTCCTCGCCTATGGCCTCCCTGTTCTGCAACTTCACTCTACTGTTACACCCACGGCTCTACCACTTGTAGTTTCACCGCTGCTGGTGTAGTTAACAACACCGTGTAGTAGCTGTTGTCCTTGGGGCCTTCCAGCGGGGCTGCAGTTGTTGTTTTTCCAGGCTTGCATCAGTGCCTGGTCTCCAGGCTTGAAATTGTGTAGAGTCTCGGACAAGGACAGTGGGACCTGCTGCAGAGCTGCTCTGTGTAGAGAACACAAAACTTGGGACAGTTTTTGCACATAACTTCTTGGACTGGCTTCCACAATCTCATGCATACTTTCAATGGGATGTTTTCTCAATAGAAATGATTGCCCATAGAGTACTACCTCCTGAACCCTTTAACCTCCACCTATCCTATTAGTTAGTCTACTATAACCAATAGGTATTTCCACCTCTGTATCAGGGAACTTTTGTGTAATCTATCTGCATACTCTGGAAGGGTCTGAGTGCCCATTCCCTCCCTCCTGGGTGATGTTTTTGCATTTTCTTTCTGCTCACTTGCTGACAAGTCACAAATCTATCACAAATTTGTTTAGCAACAGTGTATATTCCTATGCATCTATAATGCTGTAGCAAAGTATCACATAATGCCCGGGTACCCCAATGATTTTCCTGATGTAAAGTGGCCAAGAGTTCCCCTGCCAGTTCTTCATTGCTAATTGCCTCCCACTCAGGAGAACCCAGTTTCCCTCCTGAGTTTTTTTTCTTTTTCTTTTATCCTATTTGAATGAATATAGGGACACCAAGGCATTTGAGTGAGGTATCAACACCCTAATATGCATTTTCTCTTGTAAATCTGCCCCTTTTGCAGCCCCACCTGCCAGCTTGTTCCTTATAGCCCTTGGAGAGTATCCACATCAAGTACATGAACTACAGATATCTCCAGAGTAAATTATAGTTCATCTAGTACTTGAATAATTAATTGCTCATGTGCCAATTCTTTTCCTCTATTGTTAATTAGTCCCCTTTCCTTTCAAAAAAATTATTATTATTATTATTTTCAACGTGTGCACTTCTCCAAGAACATATTGGGAAATCTGTGAGCTGTCTCTTCTATTTTTCAGAATTTGCAATGCCTGCTTTAGTGCTTGTGTTGACCTGTGTTTGGTAGTTCCTCAGCATCTAAGACCTCCTGTGTGATTCCATCAACTACTGCATATGTATGCTCCATCTATAAACAATTTCATCCCCCCTTAGGAAGGGGAGAATCCCCCAAATTGAGCCTTATTTTTGTTTGGTATTCAAAGATGTCTCATGGATAGGATCTGTTTGTTCCTCTAAATTCAGCTGGATTCACACAAGAGTCTGTAGTTAGCACCAAATCATGTTTTTTTTTTCTCCCTCCAGTAATATAGCCTCATATTAAAAAAAAAAAACACATAAAGAAAAATCCTTGGATCTGTTTACCATTTTACCCCTTTGTGTTAAGATAGTCCTGGCTGAATGTGGAGTGCTTATTGTGACTTCAGTTTTCCTCTGATTTCTTTATCCTAGTTATCAAAAAATCATCCACATACTGTAATAGAACAATTCCCTGGAGAACTGGGAATTTTTCCAAAACCTCCAACACCTTCCCAAATAGGTTTGGGGATGCTCCCACTCAAAGGCAAACAGCTTTTCTGAGCGAAGGGGCATGCCCAAAAGGTATCCTTTAAATCTATTACATAGCCCACTCATGATCATGAGGAATTTAAGACCACTGGGTGTCTTAGGTCTTACACAAGATGATGAGTCCCATCTGGCTTTTTCACGGGGATGATGGGAGTATTATTTTAACTACTGAAGACCCATCAGCTGCTGTACCAGGGTCTCCTTTTCCTATTTAGCAATTGATCCACACACACCCCATCCTGTACTTTCACCATAGACCTCAGAATGAACAGTGCCAATATTGCACAGATCAGCCCAAGATCAGCCCAAAATTGACAGCCTCTCCATTTTTCACTAGACTGCTTAAAAAGAAGAGATATACAACACCATGTTTTATATATCTCTCCCCTTGGACACACTTCTCTATACTATTCTTCCCCAGTTCAGTTGTTACTCTCTTTTCTATTATTAATCCTCCATTTTTGTACAAATACTTTTTACCTAATCCATTACCCCTTTCCATTCTCTTTCAAAGTTCTGGACAAATTTGGTTCTGTTTGGTTTTAGAGAATATGCCAATTTTCCATTCTCAACTGTATCCAATACTTTTAGTTTCCATTCTTATACATTACTTTCTAATTATTGTTGTTATTGTTGTTGTTATTATTTTCAATGCTAAGTATAATCCTAGTGACTTTTACAAAGGGGTTTTTTTTTCTCCCTCTAGTATTACTTTGATGTCATTTGCTACAGTTTTTTTTTCCACACTGAGAACATTCCTGTTCTCCTACTTTCCATTCTACCTTCCCTTCTCACAGCCATTTCTAGAAATCTCTCTCTCAACCGCTTCCCTTTCCTCATTGCCTAGCCTCCGCTCTCCCTTTGAAATAAGAAACCCTCCAAAAAACCTGACTTTTCTCCTTGCAATAACTTTCCTTTGTACTGCACCAATTTTGTATCTCCCAGAGAATTGAGCCTATTCCATCATGGCAAAATTTCCCTTTTTACTTTTTGGGATTTTAAATGACCAACTTCTCCATCCTGAAAACATTTCTGGAAAAAAAATTGTGGCCAGCTCTAAAAGCAGGAGGGTGATAAATCACTCACTCCTAAAAGTGCCTGGCTATAACTCTTGCAAGCCCCTGCAAGCCCCCAGCCTTCGCTTACACACCTCCTTTCCCAAGACTGAAAAAAAATTGTACGCCTGCTTAGGCAAACACTACCTCCTTCTCCCACACACACCTCTCTCCTTGCCTGATTTCTTGCAAGATACAGAGAGCGAAAACTTAAAAATCCTGCCTTCTGTAATTTAACCTCTAACTCTCCAATTTGGACTTTCTTTATCTTTCTTACATTGCTCGACTTCCTCCTTAACTTCTGATACAAATCTTTATTTTTCTCCTGAGGCTTTTGTTTAACCACTGCTGCCTCAAGATTCCTCCTCCTCCTCTGCATCTGATTCTGGTCTCCCTGCCTGTCCTTGTCTGTGGGAACCCCTGAGGTTTGTCTGGTGGTGAATCCAAACCTGGGGGAAAGGGAGGCTGCAGGCAATCAAGAGGATCCCAGTATTTAAGATCAAGCCTCCTCTTTTCCTTTTCTGATCTTAATTCCTCCTCCCTTGATTTTAAGGGGTAGAGATTTACTATTCTCTACCAGCATTTAGCATAACCCTGATCTAAAGGTT
Organism: Ctenosaura bakeri; assembly: GCA_948474755.1. Lineage (NCBI taxonomy): Eukaryota > Metazoa > Chordata > Lepidosauria > Squamata > Iguanidae > Ctenosaura > Ctenosaura bakeri. The sequence goes on along the minus strand of CAOLHI010000539.1, from coordinate 287,089 downwards.
TGTTTTCTCATTAGCATGCTGATTTGATTTCTGCTATAGCCAAGCTTGTTTTTCTCCAGCATCAGTCCCTATGGACTATTGGACTGAATGCTAGGGAGTTTGGCATTCGCCTCTCCCTTCTTTTTCTCTCTTGGACGTCCTAGTTTCCCATAGTGAAGCCTCCAGAGGTCACACACTCGATGCTTTATTCCACACGCTTCGTCTGTCTGGCCTCTGATCCCCTCACGGAGAGCCAAAAGCACAAATCAAGACTGCCACTCGCTCCGCACCTTAGGTACGTCTCACTCTCTCACCTCTGAATTCACTATTCCCGGCCACCAAAGGCAGTACTTAATAGTCAATTTTCTTACCTTTGGTCAGTATACAGAGTTTCCTGGCCAAAGCGCTTCCGGTGTGTCCTTTCTCTCTCTCTCTCTCATTCACACACACTCTCTCATTCTTAATGCTTCATCCGATCCTCTGCCCCTGGGCACAACCAGTCAAAGGAGAAGACAGAAGATAGGACCGTCTAAAAGAGAGACGGGGCGCGCCTCCCCTCTTCTGTCAACACACACAGGTTGCCTCCGATGGATGAAGATCCCGGACGAGCCCCCATCTGTGGGAGACAGCTGTTAACACTCATGAATCAATTTAACACAGGATCGACTGAAGCATCAAGAATTTATTTAAAAAAATACGTTTCTGCAGACACGGGTGCTCTCAAGAGAGAAGGACCCCCTCCCACAAAACAACACACATTTTATCCCCTACGCCAGCTTCCCTCCCCTTGGGCAGGACCCAAAAGTTACAACCCTATCAGAATCGCCTAAGAAATGCCCCCTTCACCATATTTACAGTATATATGATCATGCACATAATCACGCTTTAACCTTGTGCTTTCTTAACTCTCATTTGCTATTTCAAAATGCCCATCAACCAGATTCTAACTTCTCATTTTGCTAAACAAGGCCAAATTTTTTCTTGTTTTTGATTTATCAGCTTAGTTACCCCTTTCAACTTTTGCTGACCTTTAGTCTGCATAAGCGGGTGCCTCCCCAAAAAGGAGTACGGTCATCTCACTATTGAATTCTTTATCTATGTGCCTGGTTCCCTTTCGCTCCAAGGTCTTCTCTGGCTCCAAGCTGCCAGCTTCTAAAATTTATGCTTCTTTAGACTCCATTGTATTTCAAAAGCTCACATACTAAAGTATATGTGTGTAAATATATTTAAAAATGTGTTATAGGCTATAGGCTAATACATATGTTAGTAATACTTGTTAACAATATTGCAGAAACTAAAATATATTTTACTTCTCACAACGGTAAGAGAGAATGTTTAGCCCACGGACACCCTATGAAGGTGGGTGTGACTATAAAGGTGTTCAGTGAGGATTTGAAGCTTTGTTGTTATTGTTAACTGCCATCAAGTCAACTTTGACTTATAGCAACTCTATGAACGAGAGACCTAAAAGTCATCCTTTCATCAACTGACCTGCTCAGGTCTTGCAGATTCAGGGATGTATCCTCCTAGATTGCGTCTATCCATCTGTAATGTGGTTTTCCTCTTTCCCTACTGCCTTCTACCTTACCAAGCATTATTGCCTTTTCTACCCAATTCCCTGTTCAGCACTCTAACCACCACTGAGAACTAGATTCTTTGTGTTGGTATAAATATGCTTTTATATCTTAATGCATTGGACAAACACCTTTCCAGTAATTTTCAGTCTTTCAGTATCCAAGTGCAATTTATAACTGTTTTGGTTAACTCTTCACAAAGACACTTCCTTACCTCATGGTTGATGCCTACTCAGTTCCAACTGTGTTGGCTAAAGTGCTATAACAAATGGGCCCACTGCGTTTGGGATGCAACATCCTCACAAACACCTCCTCTTATATAAATTCTTATTCTAAGAAATTCAGTCAGTGTTGCACATCAAGAATGCTAATGAATTCACTTATAGTCTTAAAGACTGCTGGTAGCACCAGTCAAACTTTTGCTTAATTCAAAAGTTTGACTAGTGCCACCAGAAATCCTTTTCTTTCACATTAAGTCCCATGTGAAATGGACCAAAAACTAATAACAGCAGAAGTTTGCTAATCAGTGCCAAACTTTCATGAAAATATTCAGGATGTCTAAGTACCATCTTTGGTTAAAAATAGCGTATCAAAAAAGCAAAACAAAAAAACAAAACAAAAAACAAAAGACAAGAATACAAAGTCTTTAAATAAAGTAATTGATGAATCAGGTCCAAAACTATGCTGAGATCTTCATTTTGGTCCCATTAGCTAACATGGCAAGTTGAGTGTCTCTTTGATTTAAGCACGTGGATTTTATACAGCTTAAGAAAAACACTTTGAAGAATAGTATTGATTTCCAAGAATCCTTACACTATTTATTCAATTAAAGAATTATATACAAGGAGAGTAGGCTCCTGTCTCTATACTCTGGTGCAGGGGTGAGGACTCTGTGTATCTCCAGATCTTGGGCCTTTTCACACTACACTGTTATAATACTATTATTCCACTTTCAACATCCTGTGAAATTCTGGGGTTTGTTGTTTACTGACACCAAAGAGCCCTCTGGCTGAGAATTCTAAATGCCCCTCCTTAAACTGAAAACCCCAGGAATCCACAGGATGTTGAAAGTGGAATAATAGCACTATAACAGTATAGTGTGGAAAGGCCCCTCGTTGGACTGCAAATCCCCACAGTCAATAGTCAGTGTATGCAAGGGATGACCATGATAAGGGCTGTAGTTCAACCATATCTAGAGGACACATTCTCCATTCCTGCTGTATTGGTTTGGCTTCCCAAATGTATACATTAGAAGAAGTTCTAAGGCTCCAGAAAAGAACTGGAAATGAAAGATGAAGGGAAGGCGTGGCTGCACAGAGAATAAACTGTAACTGAGAGTAATATCTATGAGATTCTGGAACATTATTCTTTATATGAGTTAAAAGCAAAGGTAAGAGCCTTAAAATTGCAATATCATGCTTCAGAAGAAGAAGGGAGAAAAGACAAGGAAGAATTTCCTAGAGGTAACAGGGTACTGACATGAGTGGTTAAAATAGTCTTGCATTTATTTCTTTTATATTCATATTTATGCATGTTCATTTTTTTAATGAATGACAAGGAAATAACTTTTTGCTTTGTGTTTTATGTTAACCAGAGTTATTTAAACATTGTTGACTAAGGCAATTCTAATCTAGTGAGTTCCCTTTTTCTTTTCATCTAAAGTGTGTGAAGATAGCAGAAAGCCCTTTAAAGGTTGCTTGAGCCACAGTTTAGCTCCTCATTTTCAAACCTGACCTAGTCTGCTGTGATACATCACAGAGCATCTGAGTTATACAACTTTTGCTGAGGGGTTAATTTTGAAGTACTAAAATGAAACACCTGTGCTTACAGTGGCATCTGTAACTGGGTGAAATGTTTCAAACATTGAAAACACAAACATACCAATATCCAGTACTACATTTCTACTAGTGGAAAAGTGTAATCCGTTGTAAAGTAGGAAAGCAAATCTCCCTCTGACCTGAAGACCCCTGTGCACCATCCAAAGATTTCACTGGACAGAAGAGGTTTTGCAATATGAAAGGGTAAGGAAAAGGAATGTGGTTCTGTCAAGTAAGATATTGGATTTGGGTCATTGCCATATCTGAGAAAAGAAACATTTTCTATTGTGACTAAAGTTTTGGATGTTCTTTTTTAGCACTTTTTTTCAGCTGTCAGCTGCATTAAGACTTCTTTGCAGAGACTTCATGCATTTAATTTTCAAATTAACCTATTTAGACAGAAAAGCTGTCTTTGGAACATGGATTTTGGACTGACTGTATCAAGTCAGATTATGGATCTTCTAATTCTCTCTCTCTCTCTCTCTCTCTCTCTCCCTTTCCCACAGCTTATGAAGCACTGGAATAGAGGCTTCTCAGTAGGCTTCATTAGATTCTTCTAAAGGAAATGATTTCTATGCGAATCCAAGGGACAAGAGCTGGTTTTACTGCTTAGGTCCATGGCCATCCCCTTTTGCAGATTGTTTTGAGAACTATTCAGTCTTTGGTTTATTGACTGTCAGAGATGGCCCAAGAGGTCCTGCCTGAGTTACAGCAGCAAATGCTTCTTCATATCTCTCCCCCTTACCCACCCCAAAGTAAAGGTACATAGCACTTAAAGCCGGCCAAGATATTATACCATGTGAAATAGAAAATCCCTCTCCATCCCTGGCAATAACATATTAACAAGTTAAATAACTAACCCTTTACTCTTCTTTCAGGACATCGAGAATTTAGTGTCTGAGGCTATTTCCACTCTGAACTGTTATAATGCTATTATACCATTTTCAACATCCTGTAGAATTATGGGGTTTGTAGTTCACTGAGGTCAAAGAGCTCTCTGGCTGAGAATTCTAAATGCCCCTCCCTAAACTGAAAAGCCCAGGATTCAATGGGAAGTTGGAAGTGGAATAACAGCACTATAACAATGTAGTACAGAAATGTACTGAGTTAGCTGTTCCATTCTGTCTAACAGTAGAGTCAGACATGCTCCCTGTTGGCAGACAGGAACACTGTATTTCTGTTTCAGCTCTGTTTCACCACAAATGTTGGAAGCATCACTTGATGTGTGGCATATTCCAGATTACATTGACAATTCTGTCAGTTTCAAGAGTTGTGTAGTATATGTCTCTGTTTGGTGTGACCTGTGCACATGAGACATCCTTTGCTTGCCAGGTTGTGACAAAATGGCTGGTTGGTATTATAAAATGTATTACATGTGTAGATGCTGTTAGTTTAGCACTTGGTTCCTTTTCAGGAGCTTCCCATGGCAGACAGTGCTGTGCACTCGCTGGAACACGCAAAAAGCTCCAGGGTATTGCCAGATGAGAACCTGTTATATTTAGAAATATGCAACCTCTACGCCAGGATGCATAATGGAAGTTGCCTCTCCTGGGAAGTTTACATAATCATCAAACCCAATTCTTCCGGTAGTATTTTCCCAAACACTATTGTAGCTCTTTGATCATAACATGATAAGACAAATATCAGGAAATATGAGCCTATAAAATGATATCAGACTGGTTCTCTGCTGAAGAAACAGCTATGAGCATTCACTTCATCCACATGTTTACTTCTGCAATTTATTCCACTTCTATACTGACACTGAATGGCAACTTTTAAATTAAGAGTGAAATTCTCACTTACCTATACAGTATTCGGAAAGACTGTTCTGCCTTACTATTCATTTTAGAGGAAAACATTTTAATAAATCACTGAAATTCACTTGAGTATGGATTTTTTTTTTTCATGCTGTGCTCTGATTCTATAGATGAGAAGTGGATTAAAAATGAACCACAGAATGTTGCCTTGAATATGCAGGATTAGTGTATGAGGGGTTTTTTAAAATGCTTTTGAAAGCATGCCCCATACTTCCAACTTAATGTGCTCTGTTCAATAGTTTAGGGCTCTTCCACACTACACTGTTATAGTGCTATTATCCCACTTTTAACATCCTGTGGAATTCTGGGGTTTGTCATTTACTCAGGCCAAAGAGCTCTCTGGCTGAGAATTCTAAATGCTCCTCCCTGAACTGCAAACCCCAGGATTCCATAAGATGTTGAAAGTGGAATAATAGCACTATAACAATGCAGTGCAGAAAGGCCCTTAGTTTTAGAAATGTCATGATCCAGAACAAAGTTAAACACTTGAGAACTCCATTGATTTTTAAAATGTGAGACTGTATGTACAAATGTATGACTTCAGTCTGTTCTGGGCTCAATTCAAACTGCTGTAAATCATCTACCTAGCTCTATGTGACTTTTGTTTTAGTTACTTAAAAGACTGTCTCTTCCCATGCAAACCTACCTAGATTATTAGATCTTTAGCAGATCCACTTCCTTCAGTCCAACCTTCCCCAGAAGGAATTTGGTAGAAAAAGAAGAGAAAGAATTTTAACAACGGCCATTCCCGCACAGTGGGGCTAAGCTGCTTTTGGGAAGGATGGCAGCAGTTGGCAGGTCAAGCTTCTGCATGATGTCATTGCCAGCTCGTTGCCATCCCATCCCCAAGCATCATGCTGGTGCAGTTTTTGTGAAACGGAAAAAAAACAATTTTGCACCTCCAATTGGGTGGCACTCCTGTTGCTCCCGGCCATGCGGAAGCACATTGGCAACATTTCCGTCCATAGCACAGCAATGGAAAATGGCCAACTGCACTGCAGAAGGAAGAGGTGCTGCCTTTGCTTACTCCCTTCTGCATGGATCAAGGAGGTGTGGAGGGGAGAGTTGCTGACGCACTCTCTTCTGGGATTGTAGTGCAATGACATGGAAGAGTGTTGTGGTGTGGAAATGGCCTATGTCTCCCTCTTAGAGTGATGTGTCACTCCCAACCACCATCAGGCAAAACCTTTTTACCATACAGCTATTGGACTTCCCTTTGAGGGAAATGCTGGATGTAAATCCAATAAGTAGTAGCATTTTAAAAAATTTGCAAGATTTGCAAAAAATTTGCAAGCAAATTATTTTATTATGCATTATAACCAATCTTACATGGGTCTAGAGTGTAATATTTTCTGATTATTTATTTGATTGAGAAATGATTCTCCCAAATGATTCTCAAAATGGCTGTTATCCAATCCTCTGTCTTTGCCACCTTCATATCAAATGAAATAGCAGACTTTTTTTGCACATGATATTAACTTCTTAAAACATGCACATGATATTAACTTCTAATGACATGATACAATCCACACTTTCTAACATAAGCCTCTTTCTTAGAAGATAATGAGTTAAATCCTATTTTCCAAAAGAAGGAAAAGTTTTTGGAAGAGAATAGATTAGATCCAGATTTAAAGTAGCAGCTTAAAGTAGACCTATTTATATGAATGGGACATAATAGTTGTGACCAATTTTCTGATTGATTAAACTGAATCTACTCTACAGATACTACTGCTAAAATGTTCTAAAAGTGACTATCATTAAGTTTTCAAAGAAGGAACTGTGTTAGTCTCTTCCAACATAAATAGGAGGAAGGAAAGGGGAGAGGAAAAAAAGAAATGTAGCAGCACCTTTAAGACTAATGGCTTTTTATTTTCACATGAGCTTTTGTGGATATAAACTCACTTCTTCAGATGCAGTACTGAGTGGTATTAAGGCCTCAGGCATAAAGCATAATTATAAATTTGTTGGAGCAAGCAAATGTACCTCTGATGTTGTGAGTGGTATTATTGGCTCCTGTAATAATGCTTCCAGAGAAGATGTGAGGACAGAGTTGGCACCTGAGTTTGCGGTAGGGTCTTGCCCCTGTATTACCATCTATGTTGTGCAACCATTTCTGGAAAATAATACGGCACTCTCACAAGCTCTGGGATGCAGACATTTATGGGCTTACAAATAGCCCCCAAATCTTAAACAACTACTTACTTACAACAGAATATATAACATAGATGGTAATATAGGACAAGACCCTACCCTGAACCCAGATGCCAGCTCTGTCCCCACATCTACTTGGGGAACAATATTGTTGTGTGCCTTCAAGTTATTTCTGACTTAGGAGAACCATTTCTGACCTAAGGTGAATCTATAATGGGAGTTTCTGGGGCTGAGAGTGTGTGATGTGCCCAAGGTCACCCAGTGGATTTCCATGACCGAGCAAGGGAATTAAACCCTGGCCTCCAGGGTGGCAGTCCAGCACTCAAAACACTATATCACGCTGGTTGTTACAGAGGCCAATACCATCACTCACAATGTAAGAGGTACATTTATCTGCTTTTCCTCTTTGGTAAGCAGATTTATTGTTTTCACACATCAACACTGACCACTGTAAAAACCTGAAGGACCTGTGTCACCTCACCCAAGCCTTTGAGAATTTAGGGCAAGTGACATGATTGCATCTTTTTGGATCCGATTTCATTCTGTCTCACTCCCACAATTGTAAAAATATGCTTTATGCCTGAGGCCTTACTACCACTTGATATTTTATCTTAAGAAGTGGGTTTATATCCACAAAAGCTTATGCAAAAATAAAACCCAGCAAGTTTTAAAGGTGCTGTCACATTTCTTCTCCTTCCTTCCTCTTTTTATCACTGATTTGTTCACAGTGTTGTACATAAGAATGCCTTGTTCCTCAATGAAACCCTTGCCCTCTCTTAATTAAAATTACATTTTTCTTCTTAATAACAACATCTATCTAAGGGATCAGTTAGAAGTCCCTAACATTAATTTAATGGAGGCATTCCATTGACATTCTATTAGATTTTCCCAGTTAAATTACCATGATGGACTTTTAATGGATGTTTTAATAGACATTATTAACTAAAATATTGTAAAATTAAAATCTCACCCAATGAGTTTGCTTGAGTCACTGTTGTAATGTTATATTGAGCAATTGATCTTCAGCCTCTGAGAAATAACTTGATACACATAATTTAATGATACCAAGCAAAGGGGAAAAAATAAATTTGTAATATGGTAGAAGAAGAAATGTACCTGTGATGTGCATTTTTTTAGAAAAGTAATCTGACACTATAATTCGAGCACTCACTGGAATGATTAAAAGCATTTTTTTTTAAAAAAAAATCACAGTATCAGGGACACCTGCTCACTGGACTAGTACAGAGATTTTCTACAGCTGATGTCTTTGATAGCTTAGATTACTTGCTGAAGCCAGCCTTGAAGGAATTTATTTTAAAGAAATACTCTTGTTCCTCTGGGACAGAAGCTCTCAGACTCCACACACTACCTATGATTGTGAAGTAGGAAAAGCAGTTGCTAATATCAAACACTGAGAAGGTTTCACAAAACTCCTGAGCCAGAATTAGTAAGAAAAATCATCCAGGTATCCTTTGGAGATGGAAATATGAGGTATTACATAAATATAGGTTTAAAATACTACTGAGGAATGTCCAGCAGCGTCTTTTTCCCCATATTAGACATACACAAATAAGTATAATAATGATAATCACAATTGTCAACATTCAGTTGATGTTCCTTTGAATTTTCAAATATTCTCTTTTTTCAAAGTGGAAATTTTTAAGGAATATGCCACATTCACCAATATTGAGATTTACCTTTAAATATTAAGCATACAGCATTTTTCTGTTTGTTTTTTCAACCCCACCCCTACCACTAAAGTTTTGCTTACATGTCAAACAGCAGTTTGGCAGTTTTCAGCATCCTGATCATATTCCTAGGGTAGATTACCCCATTACTTGTGGGGAAGAAAAATGGCTATTCTTGAGGAAGAAATATGGTTGCAATCCTTTTTAATTCTATGATCCTAATCTCTTACAAGTGCTTCTGCTGTGGATTCTTTCATGGTAGAGGGTTGAATTAGATGCAGCCACTTCTAACTGTATGATTTGCCACTTTTGCTGTTGTGTGCCTTATATCCCAAAACCAAGGTGCCTGTTAAGAATCTGGGCAGAAAAGTCTTAGCAATGTGATCAAAGTTCTATGTGTTCTGAGACCTTATGATTTTCTACTGTGAGTTCTCAGTGTGCATGACATGAGGTCAAAAAGGCTCATGCTACACAATGTCATCTAAGTAACGGTCTCCCTGTGTAGGGTTTATATTAGGGATGGGACAAATCCAGAATCTTCTGAATTTGAATCCGGATCCCAATCCCTGGAAGGTTCTGGGAATCCATGAATCTCACGAATCTCAAATCTTTTGACTCCTTTTTTTTAGAAAGAGTTTAAAAGCAAGGGGAAGAAGGGTAGTCTTGGGCAAGACAACTCTCTCAGCCTTAGCAAAAGCCTAGGCAAAGGCAAGCCTCCCTCTGAAGAAATCTGGCCAGGACAATTATCATAGTTTTGCCTCAGGATCTCCCTAGATTGAAAATGACATGAAAGCCCTTTCTACATAGACAGAAAAATGTGGATTACTCCCACATTTTCCTGCCTGTGTAAACAAGGTCACGTACTACAGTACAGAGATAATACAGGTCAAAACTGGATTTTCTTTGCATAGCTCCTTATGGCATCCTGGGGTTTACAGTTTGATGATGCACCAGTACACTTTGACAGAGAAGGCTGTGACACCTTGTAAGACTACAAACCCCAACATTGTATATGAAAAAGGTTTGCAAGGGAGCTGTGCAAAGGAATCTTTCAGCTGTCCTTGAAATCTCAAGCCTCTACCTTCCAGTCAAGTCTCAAGTCCTGCAACAAGGAAGGCACTTAGAAACAACAACAACACCAGCCTCTAGTCCAGCCTCAGTTCTGCACCCTGCAGTCTCAAGTCAAGTCTCAAGTCCTGCAACAAGGCACTTTTTAAAAACAAAAAACAGCCTCTAGCCCAGTCTTAATTCTCTACCCACAAGTTCAGTCTCAAGTCCTACAAGAGACTTTCAAGTCAAATCTGTAGTCTAGTCTCAATAATTTCTAATCCCTACCCTCCAGTCTCAAGTTAAAATAATAGAGATTATTACCTTTCAGAAGGAGGCAGCCCAAGCGGGCACAGGCAGCCCTAGTGGGCATAACTTGTGGAAGGAGGTACACTGGCTGACATGTGGCAATCACTGGATGAGATTGTGTGACCCTGCCCTCTGCCTCACCTGATAGTCATCAGACCCACTGACCCAGCATTTATATATGCCATTGATTTTCAGCTCAGGAAATAGTGCTGAACTTAAATATTAAATGAACTTAAATATTAAATAATGCTCAATTTAAATACATTAGAATACAACCCCAGATTTAATTTCTAAAATTGTTAGCAAAGGCCATTATTATTCCAAGGGGAAAACTCACCTACTTGCCATCTCCCCTTGTGTGTCTGGTCTCCCAAGTTTTCAGGCATCCTGGTCTCCAACAAACTATTTGGTTGGTGGATTCGAAAAATTTGGTTTGCCTATTTTGGTGCAGGGATTCAGATTCACAAATCTCGAATCCTTGCCACAGATTCAAGGATTTGGTTGGCCCATCCCTAGTTTATATGCTGGAGAGGTATGCTGTGTATGGATGCTGAATTATACATCATCTTCAACTCATTCATGATAATTTAGGCAGAGTAGTAAGCAATACAAGGGCAGCTTTTTTAAAAAAAAAATCCCACCATCCTCTTGGAGTGAATGGGAAGGAAATATATTCTTTGTCTGGAGAAGATGTAAAATTGTACCATCCAGGGGGCCATGGCAAATGAGCAATAGACTGAGACGGTATGTATATCATTGGTGCACTATCATTGCATATGTCCAACCCTGGAATTTTCTCATATTTCTCTACTTTTGTATTTACCAATTTGCTTCCATCAGTAGCTACTAGCTTTTGAAGTCAATGGAGATTTCCTTCACAATGAAGGTAGTTCCACAATTATCAAATAGCAAACACAATCATCAAATGGAGGATTTTTCTAAATGCAACCATAGCATATCTCAAAGCATGAACAATATTCAGATTAATGTGAGACTCATAGCTGGCAGATTAAGAGTAGCTGACTTGAGTTATTTCTAAATTCAGACATGAAATGTAAAACATTTTAATTCTCTTAGCAATGAGTCATTTTGAGAAAGAACAATCCAAACTATGCACAATATATTGTAGTAAGAAATTTATCCAGGGTTCCACTAATTTTGTTATGACTTGGATGAGTCCCTTTAAAACCATTTACATGAAAAAAAAAATTGTCAATACAATCCTTAAATTTTGTTTCAAATGACATTCCATGTAACATGGACCTATAATAGCCATATTGTTCAAAATCCAAAGTTTGCCACTTGGTCCTAAATTTGCATAAAATGTTTAGGATGTCAACTTAAGTTCTAAATATCAGTTCCCAAATTTGAATTCTAGAGCAAAATCTAAATTCAGCTATTTTGTTTGGGAGATACCCAAATCAACTGACGAGTTTGGTCAAAAACATTACCTCTTGTCTGAGGGCCATCACCACCTGTGCCATAATAGCTATGCCTAGCTTAGAGGTATCATCACCGTTTTGTTGTGCTCACTTCAATGTTTGGGTAATGGGAGAGGGAGCCAACACACAGCCAATTCAACCCTTTGACCTCCACAGACACAGTTGAAACCTAATTTACAGAGAAACATGAGGGAGGTGCTATAGCAAGGTGTCTGGTAGAAACGTCAAGGGAGAAATTAGTTCTAAGAGACACGATACTTTGCAAGAGGGAAAGAATTTATGTACCAAATGTGTTAATGGACAAGATTTTAAGGCAGTGCCATGACATAAAGGCAGCAAGGCATTTTGAATTCATTAAAAGCTTAGTCCAAGTCAGGCTCCAATTCTGGTGATCTTCACTGAGACAGGATATAGAAGCTTACATCAAAAGCTGCCCAGTTTGTGATAGCTATAGTTGTAAATATAGCTATCACAAACTTGGCAGCTTTTGATGTAGGCTTCACCTCATCATGGGAGGAAATTAGCATGGACTTTATAGTGGACTTTTCTGAGAGTAAGTAGAAAACACAGATTTGGATAGTGACTGACCTGTTTTCAAAGCAATCCCATTTTGTGCCCTGTACTTTAATTCCAATGGCTCCCCAACTGGCCACATTATTTGTGCAACACATCGATAGACTTCATGGGGTTCCCAGTAAGATCATCTCAGACCAAGATTCTCAGTTTATCTTCCAGTTTTTAAAGGCTTTCCTGAAGCTACTTGGTATCGAGTAGCTTAGCCCATCATACCCAAACAGATGAGCAGACTGAGAGGGTCAACCAGATCCTTGAGCAGTACCAATAGTGTTATATTAATTTCCAACAGGATGATTGGGTAGACCTGTTGCCTTTTGCTGAAGTGGCTCATAACAACTCTGTCCATGTAAGCATGGGTCACTTCCCATTAAGTGTTCACCAGCCTTACTGATGAAGGAGGATGACCCTGTGCCTTTGGCCAAATTGGCCAAGTGAGCTTCATGGCCTGGGATTATGAGTGCCTTGGAGCATGCTAAGGACTCTTATAAAAAGCAGAATGACAAAAAGAGGAATCCTGAGTGGGACTTTAAGGTGGGAGACTTAGTATATCTGTCAACCAAGTTTTTGCAATGTCACCAACCTTCAAAAAAGTTGGATCAAAAGTATATGGGTTCCTTTCTCATAAAAAGAATATTCAGTTCTGTGACTGTCAAACTAGTGCTGTCTAATACATACCGACATGTGCAGTTTTTCATTCCAGCTTCTAAATCCTGCAGCAAAAAAAGATCTAGCAACCTATGAAGCCCACTCCACTCCTGTGATGATTGATGACCAGCAGCATTTTGAAGTTAAACAAATCCTGAACTCTAGACAGTCCAAAGGCTGCCTTCAATATTTTGTTCAGTGGAAGGACTTTCTTATGGGAGAATCTGAGTGGATTGATCACCATCATATTAGGACTCCAAAACTGCTCTAGGACTTTCATAATAAGTGCCCTGATAAACCAGGTCCAATGTAACATCACTTGTCAAGCTGGGAGGGGGTTAATGGCTGTAGTTTCATTATTTTCTGATTTTTTTTTTACACATTCTAAGGCCTTGGCTTATATCATTTGTGATTCCCTATTTTTCATTGCTTTCATATATCTTCATGCTAGCTTACCTTCACTGTTGCTTAGAAACTTTTGAGGGGTAGGAATTGCATGGGGGGGCAGAATGTCAGAGGGGCTCTGCCACGCTAGCCATGCCAAGTTTAGCTGTACCATAGCCATATTGATCTGTTCACTTAGAGGTTTGGGTAATGGGAGGGGGAGCATGGGGACCAAGATCATTCTAATGAACTGGTGTGATCTGGTGTGTGGGAATGGAAAGTGAACTGGAAGGAGTTAGGAGGTGCATGAGGGGGTTCTTAAAACTGGAACCTGTGTTGTATCTTCAGTTCTGTCAAGGACACTGTCTGTTTGCTGAGCCTAATTGTTAATAAATCTTTTTCTGGATCCATCCATGAAGACTGATGATTGAGTTAGGACAAAACAAGAGATTACACTTCTTCTTTCTGATTCTCTTGGCTAATACACACATATCTGAATGTTAAGCACATAAATCTGTATAGTGTAACACAGAAACACTTCAAGTTACAGTATAGATATTCCTTATATTTATTTGGACTCTCATTGGCTTAGAGTTTAACAGTTATTACAATATTTACAGTTTAAATGTCTTTAAATATTCTTTTATCTCTGATTGTTGACTGGAGAGAACAGCAGGAAATGTTTGCATGCTGAAACTGGAACTCCTTGTTCTTCAACATATGGCTTGGATTGCTTTCATGAATCATTTGATGCTATTTCAACTGGACCTCTTTTCTGTTTCTGGAACATGGTGATCTGAATTACAAGGTAGGGTGAATGGGAGACTGTCTGCATATTCTTTGTACAAATTCTGAGTTCCAAGATAGTAAGATGATAGGATCCAAGTGGAATAAATAAATTGCTCTTCAGCATTGGCTGTAAACTGTAAAACCTCAGATTATAACAGCTTAGTATTAGTGCACATGGATGTCTACATTATTGAGAAATTAGACTGCAACACCCACTTAGCTGGCTGCAAGTCCCTTGAGCTCAGTGGAATGAGTTCAATAGCAATAGCATGCGTATTTCTATACTGCTTATCAGCTAAGTGCTCTCCAAGCAGTTTACAATGTATTTAGGTAATTGCCCCCAACAAGCTGGGTACTCATTTCACCGACCTGCGGAAGGATGGAGGGCTGAGTCAACCTGGCGCCTGGCAGGATCGAACTCACAACCTTGTGGCTGCAGTACCAGCATTTAACCACTGAGCCACCAGGGTTCAAGGGGCCTATAGCCAGCTAAGGGAGTGCTGCAGTCTAATTTAACTACTATGGCATATATAGTGTTATGTTCTTTGTTATAGGAAATTTGTTCCATCAATTTCAGTGGGATTACAATGTGACTCATTTGCAGGGCATCCATAGATGTCTACTGAAAACCATGTACCATATAAATTAATAGGACTTACTTCCAGTTAAGTGGAGATAGAATTGTTGTTTTATACTTAAATCTTAAATTTAAATTTAAAATTTAAAATCTTTATACTTAAAGTAGACTCACTGAATCAGTTGCTGAAGAGTAAGTCATTACTATTGTAAAACTCACTGATTCAGTGGATCTGTTTTTGTTGGGATTAGCAATCGAGTTTAATTGATATCCAAACCACTAAATATATTGTCATATGAAAGCTGAATCTGTGACAATTATTACTAATAATTAGACACTCATATGGTACATTTAGGGTTGTAAGGAGGATATCATGTATAAAATAAATACAATATTAATATATAAATATTAAGAAAAATATATGAGATGTAAAGCATATTTTAATAGAATTCTCTTCATAGAGTCTACTGTGTCAGCCCTAAAATGTTGTGAAGCAAATTGTTTGCCAAAAGAATGTGCCTGGAGGGTTTTTCCTTCCAAGAAGAAGAAATGCTTTTAAAATAATCCTACATCTAAGGAGTCCCCAGAATGCAACAGGATTTAGACTGAGATGAAAGCAAAGTTTATATTGCACTATGAAATGAAGATGTAGAAGCTCAGAGAACATATTTGCTATGCACCAGCATAAGAATAAACCAGTATCTTAAAAGCAGATCTACAGACTCGGTTAAAATTCAGTGTGGTTGCCTCTGACAGACTTGAAAAGAAATCAGTCCACAATGCAGTTCATGACTAGTCAGAAAGCTTAACATGTAGTGGACTTAGAAAATCTTTGCCTCTCAAACCCAAGACAAAAGTTTTCTTGAAAGTACTGTATGAACTCCTACAGAAGATGGAAATCCGATAAGAACAGAAAGTTAAAAGTTACAAAGCACTAACAGCTCAGAGATGCATTGTGAATTTTTCATACAAGTCCCAATACTGAAAGACTGTTTTGCAGTAAGAAATATAAATAAAATTTATCATATTCAGACCAGTGTCAGAAGAGAGGTTCTCTAATATCATTTGAGAAAATGTTAGTTCTCATCAACACAACATTCTATGACTACAAGAATTTTTTTCCTTGATTACAGATGCATGAAATGTGGCTGACAAATTTGGGTTGCGTCACCCACACAACTTGTAAATGGTTCTGTAGATTGCAGTCTGTAGTATTATACTGCAGGGGTATAAAACATGATGGGCTTATGTGTATCTAATTTCAAGAGTGGTTAATAATTTTATTCTCATCTTTTCCCAGCAAAATCACTGAATGATGGTAGAATGTGGCTCAAGGGTATAGTACCTAGGAAATCTAGATATACTAAAAACTTATGATAATACCTTCAACAATGTTTAACTTAGTTTATTCCAAATTTTAATGTTCACATATAGTTTTAAAATGGGCTATATATCTCATTTCCTGTTCTTTTACTTGTAATATTAAATTCTAGGGAGATGAACAACTTACGAGTTTCCTGCAGTGAATAGCAGTGATCTGAACTTTCTGTACTCCGGTTTGTCACCTTTTGAACTCTCTCCTGCTGTATCATCAGAAAACTGAAAGCCTTGTTTTCTAAACTAAAAATGTCAACATAACATGATTTTTAAAAACATATTGGAAGGAGCACAGTTCAAATCAGTTCTGGCAAGCAGACAAAGAGCCAACCTCTCCAGGTCATCAATTTATTTATTTATTTTTTTCAGTTGTTCCCTCAGGATTTTATTGCATGCTTATTTGCTAAAAAGATTTCCTTTGAGATAGTCCAAAAGAAATGCAAAAATGGCTTGCATGTTTTCAATAGTAGGGCAAAATGTTGTGTTCTAATTCCATGAGTAAATATCAATTTGTTTAAACTCTGGGAAAGAAGCACTATCTTCACTGCAATTTTTCTTCTCGAGCTGAAAGCTCATTGCACTGCAGTTATGTGATAAGCAGACTTCTCCACTTCCAAACTTACAGGGCTTGGGAAAAAAGGTTAAACACGAACATGAGAAAAGAGGCCTTAAACTGGGGTAAGGAGAAAAAAAGCATGACAATTTGTTGATATCAGTGACACTTTACTTCCTGGGGCAAATATCTAAAGGTGGACAGAGGTATGTTTTATTCAGACTATATGTAATACAGATGGAAGAGTTTAACCCCTTTCTATACACTCCTGTTCCAAGTCAAACACTACCATAACTTTTAGTTCTACTAAATATGCCTGTATTCTTATTTGCCTTTCATATTTTTATTGGATACACACACACATAATTTTTGTGAACAGTTCTGGAAATTCTAATTGAATTCCAAATCAGTCAAAACTGACAAACAAGAACAAAGACTGGTCTTTCAGGACCCTGGACAGAGCTCAAGGCTTTTTGCAGCAACAGCTGTCTAAACTGAACAGATTTGTGCTTTTCAATCCTTACTAGCTTTTTTAGACTCTGTAGAGATCTTCATAGAACCTTAAACAGGAACCTTTCCCAATGAGGGATCCTTGCCCTAGGTCTCCTCTTTAGGCCTATTGAAATGTTATGCCTTGAGGACAAAATTGACAAACTTTTGGTAGACTCTGCCTCACAGTCTGTGGGAGATAGTACTTGGAAGGTTCAGTTCACACTGTGCTACTAGTCCCTCATTCTTTATGTCTGAGTCCAAGTCACTGCTGGATGTTTGTACCTCTCTGAATTAGGGGGAAAGATTACTGGATAAACAGCGTCCTTTTCTCAATAGGTAGCTGAAGTGCTTGCTGTAATCTACACTTGAGAAACAGAAAATAAATATTTACTATACAAAAACACAGCCCTGCTTATTATGAATCTCAATGCATGTAAGGTGCAACTATGTAGCAGTTAAGGCCTTGAAGACCAGAGAGATGTTTATTGATGAACACAAATTCAGCTATCAGCATTGCTCTTCAGATACAAATGAACCTTGAGTTCAGAGCTAGAATAAAGAATACAGCATAGAATAACTCAAGACAGAGGTCCAGTGCAATTGCCTTCACGGGCTGTGTAATTATTGCTGAGTAATACATACTGAGAAGGCATTTGGGAAGCTGACTCTTTTTTTCAGTTGTGAAATTTTGTTTCAGGTAAGCTTAGGGAGCTGGAAAATGATATGTTATCATCCTACCCAATCAAAAAGTCCTATATCTTTTGACACTCTGATTCCTGGCTCTGCTATTCCAGCATGTACTGTATAGGGTGATGTCCCACCATTTCTGTGCCTATACTGGTTTCTTCCGTCCATACATAACATGGCGGCATCATCAGTGTGCAGTTTTACAATTGGTTAGTAGTGGTGATGTTGCCATGGATGCTAGTGTTGCTGAGTTTATTCCTGTGGCTGTTTTTGCTGTATAGAATCTATAGGATTAAAAGACATTATGCCAGTGCAATACACACATTAGCAGCTGCCAGAACAGCAAGATCAGATACTTAATCTGTAAAGCATGAGGACGGGGGGGGGAAGAAGCAATGATGGACATAGACAGCATGAAATAAGAGAAAGAAAACAAATGAGCATAAAGGTGTTTTAGCCTGGCTATATGAGACTGCTGGCAATTATTGAGGGAGGCTTCATGGAAATCAATGTAGAAGCACTCTGAACCTTTCTAATCATCAAGATGCATCCATTGTGAAATATAATATTCACTAGGAATGCTTTCCTCTGAGAAATTAGAGTAATCTATTCTCCACTTCTGAAGCTAGATGAAAATATTGAATACTTGAAGCATCCACCCACTGACTTTGATGTGTGAGTGATAAGCACTTCTGAAAACTAGGCCACAAGGCTAGTCTTCGCAGTGGTGCAGCAGTTACTCTATATTTGAAATCCCTGTTAGGAAGCTACACAAAGCATCTTGATTAACAATATAATTTTACACCCTAGCAAGATAGAAATACTTTCAGAGATCCATTTCCAAGTGTAAAAGAAGTCAGAATCTACCTGTCTTTATTATTTTCCAAAATTATGTTCATAAATACTTAATTTATACATTCTGCATTTTATGACACTGATTGCTTAATCTGTAGTTCATAATTCATCTCCTTGCTTTGCCATCTATGCAAGACTCTTCAATGTATGAAATGTGAGAGTTGTCATTAGCTACTATTAAATACCAGTATCACAACATAAACATGGCAGCTGACATCAGAAATTAGAAGCACAATGATAAAAACATATACACCATGATAATGCTTCCTATCAAAAGCAGTAACATCTGGCAAAATAGTGATATTTGGTGGAAATCTTTTTTTATATATATATATGTAGGCATAAAAGCCTAACAGCAGACAATTTAGCTTGGTTTGCACAGGAAATTTCATCTCACAAACTTTAAAATATAGCCATTATGTTACAACATATAAACCTAGTGACCTTTAAATCATCCCAAGTGGAAGTAAGCTTTGGAAGAAATGTTTACAGCACCAAATTTGAAAAGGGGAACAGCGATAAAAAGGCAAGACATGTTATCAAAAATTATATCTGAACCAACGTGGTATAGTGGTTAGAGCAGTGGACTATGACCCTAGAGATCAGGATTCAATTTCCCATTCAGCCATGGAAACCTGCTGGGTGACCTTCAGCATGTCACATACTCTCAGCCCCAGAAAATCCTGTAATAGGTTTGCCTTGGGGTGGTAATAAGTCAGAAATGACTTGAAAGCACACAATAACAATGTGGCTTTGCCTGCTACCGGGAAGCTTCACAATAGTAGATACTAAAGTAGTCTATGCACTTCTTTTCTCACTTCAACTATAATGTGTTAAGCAGTGATTCTTCTTCTCTGTTGTGGTGACACATGTATATCCTACATGATTGAAGAATTCATTCATCTCATCATATGGAAGATACACAAGTCAAAGCTTTGCAAATTATTCTGAATTATAAAAAGAGAAGTGAGTTCCTTATGTTTCCCCTATTGGAGTTTCCTTAAACTTGGCAAGCAATCTAGGATGCATATTCAAATATCATAGACAGTCATCACTTATTTATGATAGTGCGATCAAGTTTTTTCTATAGCAGGGATTGAGAACCTTTTCTATAGTAGGGATGGAGAACCTTTAGCTAGTCCTTTATGCATGGCTGTGCAGCCGGGCTTTTTCACATTCTGAAATCTAAAACATCTAAAGGGTCCTAAACTTCCTCAATACAAAGAGTGAAATCTTTTCTTAGCAAAATTAATGTTTAGTCTGAGATTCTGTGGTTACCCTTAAAATTGCTTCCAAGGGAATGGAGCTCAATGCAAAAGGTATCAGATATGTAAATATTGTCCATATAAGTTGATACAGCAATATAAGGTACAGCATATTGACACCAACCGCCCAACAACAACCCAGCTTCTTGTGCCATAGATCAGAAAAGACAAAACAGCCAGAAAGTAGCACTGGCTTGAGGTGCCGTGGACTTTCTATGGAAAATGTTGTTTTCTGTATTAGATATTATGGTAATAAAGTAAGGAGCTAGTAAGGTAATGGAATGTGGGGAGTGGTGATTGGTAGAATGTTGGTGAGATGTTTGAAGGGATTTGAATACAGTTGGTGAAGGTTAAGTGGTATAGTTAAACCTTTAATGTGGTGAAGTGAATGAATAAGAATTAGAGCTAAGACAGTCAGTCAGTCAATGTTTAGGAAATAATGAGCGATGCTTTAAGAGTCTGAGTTACATAGGAGAAGATTGTGAGTGAGAGTGAAATATTTGTTTTAACTGTCTTAGAGTGTTAATCTATTTTGTTATATTCAACTTCTGTTTAAAAAATATTGTTTTTGTAGCATCCTTTTGGCCTCCAGGAAGACAGGGTTCAGACATGTTGTCTTTTGTGTCAGTGAATAAAGAAGGATGGTGTTTGGTAGGGATATAAGTTACATAATTTCTCACAACTTAACTGCCACAGCAGTTAATGCAACAACAGTCTTGATGAGATGGAAACAAAGGAAAGCCCTCACTCTCTGTGGTAACAGTAAGATCTGTGGAAATCACATTTGGTGACAGCAGAGGTTTTGGCAGAACCTTACATCTGCTGGAAAAAGTAGTGGGATAAGGGGCAGAAGCCTCACAGGGCTTCCATTTCATTTTTAAACATTAAATGGTATGATCTCGTGTGGTTATCTTTGACTAGTGAGGGAAAGAATATTTTTTTAAAATATTTTTTTAAAAAATAATTAAAAGATCAAAAAATTTTCTTGTTTTTGTTTTTAGTGTCATTAAACCCAAATGAGAAGAATCCTAGATATACTAAATAACTGGAACATTTGTAAATCAACTCCTATGTAAGTCTTATTGATTCAGTGGGTTTACTCTAGTTGGGACTGACAATTGGATTTAAATGGATAAAATGCTATTCTCCATACTTAATAAGTGGATTACTTAGGGCATAATCCAATTCCCTGTTGCATTATCACCACTGACTCCTGCATGCACTGCTCTCCTCTGCTTCTTCCGCCCTGGCAACATTTCTACAAGAGCTGTCAGTGGTTCCTTGAAATTTCAAATGACAGCCTTCTCTTCTGTCAGGCAAAACTCTTCCTCTAGATCTTAAGTTCAACCCTTGATATTTGCAGCCAGCAAGAGTTAGAAAAGTATCTTTTAGAAAGTCCCTGGAGGGCTGCAGTCTATCACTGGCCTCTATGGACCATTAATTTGATTCTTCGGACAGCTCCTTATCATGTTTCATGGACAGAAAGGTTTTGCACAAAGGTTATCAGACAGTTCAGATTCCGCACTTCAGTCCACATTGTACAGTTGTCTCACAGAACTGGGGTGATCAATCCAATGTGGCTTCAACTAATCTGTAGTAGATTGGTGGGCTGTAGAATGTATCTTTGTATCTAAAATTTGACATATGATTAAATCACAATTTTTAAACACTACTAATTCTCAAATTTTGAGAATATTGTGACAAACTTAATCAGAACAACACAGACATCTACAAGCCCAGACATATACATCTTCTGGTGCTTCTAGACAGGAACTGATGCCTAGATACAGACTGTAGGGAAAGCATGCATGTAAGGAAATCTTTTTCAGACTTGGGTTGGTACTCTTAAGAAACCTTGACATGTGACTAAAAGCATAGCATAAAATTTCTTGCACCCTGTTTTTGTGATTCTCTTGTGAAAGAGTGATTTTTGTTGAATAGCTTGTATATTTCCTTGGAGCTTCTAGATAGCTTTCTTTCAGCATTGAACTGGGCATTTCTACCCAGCATGTGTTGTGAATTACCTTTTACAGAGCAATTATCAGATCAACTCATAATGAACCAAAGCTGTAAAGAAACTGTCCATTTATGTTTTGCTTGACTTACTAAATGGTATAAAGTAAAAAAAAAAAACCACATTTGAAAGCCCATGTTACTAACATTCCCTACAGGAATGGGATAGTCAACAAAGTCCTGAACAGTGAGGAACAAAACTGGAAGGGATGGGAATTAAGACACTGGGGCTGCCCCCCTCCTTACCTCAACAAAATTGCTCAGCCATTGCAACGAATAAAAAAAGTATTATTATTATCATCATTATCTTTTTTTTATCCTGCTTTTCTCCCCAAGGGGACTCAAAGCGACTGCCAGCCATAAAAAAAAAAACATAATTAAAAACTATCCTATATGAAAGTTAAAACAAAAATTAAACTACAATAATAATTAAAACATGTTAAAATACATATAAAAACAGCATTAAAATATCAATTAAATAACAGTTAAAATGACTGGCACAGATAGAAATGCCTGCTGGAAGAGGAATGTTTTTAACTGTTTCCTGAAGGTAGGCAGGGAAGGTGCCAGTCTCATCTCTTTGGGCAGGGAGTTCCAGGGCTTGGGAGCAGCCACCAAGAAGGCCCTTTCCCCTGTTCCCACCAGGGAGCCCTGGTGGCGCAGTGGTTAAATGCCAGTACTGCAAGCCACAAGGTTGTGAGTTCGATCCGGCCCGGCTCCAAGGTTGACTCAGCCTTCCATCCTTCTGCAGGTCGGTAAAATGAGTACCCAGCTTGTTGGGGGCACGTATAGAAATGTATCGAAATACATGCTATTTGTAAGTTGTTCGCTGCCTCAGTCCATATGGAGAGGTGGGACACAAATAAGCTGCCTCAATCCATATGGAGAGGTGGGATACAAATAAATAAATAAATAAATAACTAAAAGGGGACTGAGAGAAGGGCCTCTCCCACAGATCTCAACACCCGGGGGTGGTTCATAGGGGAGAATATGGACCTGAGCCCTGTAGGGCTTTAAAGATCATCACCAGCACTTTGAATTGTGCCCAAAGAACAGAAGGACAAAGCACCGGAGGGGACTCACAATTAGTGAGTGGGTTCAGTGCCCTGGGGAAAACTGCAGCCACTCTTTAGGTAAAGGGTTTTGCTTGGATTTCTCTTGCTGCCTGTGTGGGAGTCCCTGGCTCTTGATTCCGCCCCCCCCCACCGCCGTTCTGGCTCGCTTTCTCTCTCGCTTCTCGTTGGTCTCCAAATGCCATATTGCAAATTGCCTGGGATTTCAGGGAGGGGGAGAGCTGGAAGGCTCAAGGAGGGGGAAGGAGAGGAACAGGGAGAGAATCAGGTCACCCGGGCGACTGGCTTCCCATTGCAGCGCTCGGGGTGGAGAAAGGGGAGGGCGGAGGGGGTGGAAACACCATCACTTTGTCCCTTTCCCAAGACCAATTTGATGCCCTTGGTTGTCATTCGTGGGGAACTCCCTCCCCAGCCCTTTCCCCGCCCCGAAGGCGAGGGTGTCTTTCTGTCTGCGAATGTGCGCGCCCCTCCGTCCTGCGCGTCGTCGTCCGTGTGTATATCTGTGTGTGTGCGTGTGAGTGTGTGAGTGTGCAGGCGAGTGTGCGCGCGTCTCTCTCCGGAGCGGGAGGAGGTAAACCGTGGCGCCAGGGGATGCTGCCTCGGCGAACCCCACCTCGGATTCCTGGCAGCTGATTGGCGCCCGGGGACACAATCCCCGCCTCACAGCCAATCGGGAGCCCGCGGCTGGGCATGATGCGCTGCCTCTCCGTGGAGGGATTCCTGGAGAAGCTGCAGAGCGGTGATGCTCTAGCCTCGGCTCGCGCCCCCTCCCTCGCCCGGTCGCGCTCTCTTTCTCTCCGTCCTCCCCCTCCGCCGCCGCCGCCGCCGCCTCCCCTCTCAGCCAGCCAGCCAGCCGGGAGCGGCTGAAACTTCACCCCCCACACAAAGCCGGCTCACGGAGAGAGCGGGGAGGGGGAAAGGGAGGGGGCGCCCAACCCAGGACCCGCTGGGGCGCGGGAGCGCGCGCCAGGGCGATGAGCGGGCAGCTCTGAGGAGGAAGGGGAGCCTCCTCCCGGCGGCACTTCTGCTCGCAATTGTTTGTTCCCGAAGTCGCCCATCCCGGGAGTGGCAGCGAGCGGGCGAGTCTACTCAGCCGCCTCGGAGAGAGAGAGACAGAGAGAGCGAGAGCGAGGAGCCCCTGAAGGACAGCCTCTTCGTCTCCTTCCTCCTGGTTCTGCTGAGCAGGTAAGGCGGCGGCGGCGGCGGCGGGAGCGCCGGACCTGCCCCGCCGCGTCTTCTTCGCTCCACGGCAGCGACTTGGAGGTCTGCGGGGCGTGCGAAGGCGAGGGGGCGGCCCCAGAGAGAGGAGACCCCGGTGGCCTCTGGAAAGGGCGGCGAGGGGAAGCACATGGCTCTTCTCCGGATAATTGGGGCGGGGGGAGGTGTGGAGAGAAAGCCGCAGGTCCGGCGCGTGCCGCCTGGAGGTGTTGGGTGGGGGGAGGGGTGGCGAGGGAGGCTGGGCTGGGTGGGTGCCTGGCAGTCTCCACCCCCTCTGCCCCGAAAAAGCCTCCCACCCACCTGGCTGGTTCTCTTTGAAGGAGAAGTCGCCTGGTGGGTGACATGGGGTGAAAGGGAAGGGGGGAGGGAAGAGAGAGAGAGAGGAGGGGGAGGGCAGGGAGGACGGAGGGGAAAGAGGGCGACTTCTACCTGCTCTCCAGGGACAGAAAGGGGCTCAAAAGAATCCCAGGCAGAAAAACTGCTTCGAGGGCAGTAAACAAACCCCGCAGCTCCTCCTGACGGGAGAATCGGCTTCGGAAAGGACCGGTCTGGCACTTGGTGTTGTGGTTTTGGCCAAAGCAAGAAGGAGGGGAGGGAAAGGGGGCACCAAGCAAAAGTTAAGTGCAGTCCGTTTTTTAAGCATCCACCTCCCCACTTCCCATTTCTCCTACCATTGATTTATTCCTCGAAGAAAAAGAGTTTCAGCCTCAGCAATTTCCAGCAGAAGGTATCCGTGCTCCCCTTCCCTCGTAATACACTTGTTTGGGTGCTCAGGATTCACTTGCATCGTTTTGGATTCATTGCAGGGTAGGGTAGATACAGATATAGATGTTATTTTCCGGCGGATGAAGGATATGGAAGTGGTTGCAGGAGATGAAAATGAAGCTTTTGAGATGTAAAAATTACAGAGATGATGGACCTGCCTATCTCTATAGGAGCTGGCAGATTTGTATTTATTTTTATCATCATTAAAAGCATCTCAATTTATAATTATTCCATAATTCTCTATACTTTCTCTTTCACAGATAATGTATACTAGATTGTAGATAATCTGTGTAAGCCGTAGGGTATGATGGCCCTGGAAATGTGCTTAAAAATGGAATGTATAAAGGCTTACGTAGGGTGTTAGCAAAAGTTAAAGAAGCAGGTGTTACAAAGTTGTAAAAAGACATTTTGAGGGATAGGGCACCTCTTGTTTTCTTGTAAAGATGTCGAGCCATTTACTGGAGCAACTATGTTCATCAACACACTCATCAGCATGAGCCTTTATGGCAGTTTCAACAATCTGCAATTCAATCCACACTGATACAAGCTGCCTTTTACCATTGTTCATCAGACCCAGCTGAGTGATTTCGGTCAGAGTGGAAGTGATACAACAAAGTCTCTAGGTAAATGTTACTGGAAAGCATTCCAAGTGACGTTCTAAAATGAGTGGAAAAACATATTTGGCCACAATCTGTTGACTGATATAAACTTCCAGTTGGCATGAGAGATGCCAAGTTTTGGGGGTTTTTAATGTCCGGTTGTGACTAAAGATAGTATCTATCTGCTTATCTGGATCTGATCTCATACATTTTCTCACTGAATGATATTTTAGTAGCATTTTCCCACATATTCTTCTATTCTGAGTCCATACCATAATTTTAGATGCTTAGATTCTGTAACTCATAGCATCATCCTGTGAATTGCTCTTCTACTCTTGTAGCCATTCTCTGTGTCTTCATGAGTATTGTTCACAGGGAGTTATTTTTAATTCTAAAGCAAATGTAAAAAGCAGATTAGAAGTATGGATGTTTCATTGAGTCGGCAAAAAGACTCTTAGGGTTAATCTGAAAACCTATGTTTTAAACCCGTAATATCTGAAACTGCATTTTAAAGGATAATTCTGTCTAGATAAATATGTAAGGGATGATTTCCCCTCAGTGTATGTGTGTTTACATGCACTCATGTCAGGACAGGTAGAGAAAGCAGAACATTCAACAGACTATAAGAGGATTGAAGAAATACTTTGTTTCTTACAAACTTGACCTATGGCAGGCGGGCATTTTGTTGCAGCAAAAATAATGAAGTCTTGTACCTTAAATACTTGTATATTTATTACAAAAGGTCTTGAAAGCGCGGAAGATTTGGTTATTTAAATGTGACCTAGTTTTGTGTAGAGGAGACATTCTCTTCCTCTACCCTGTGCTGTTGCCTTTTTTTTGTAGAAGTATGTGTAAAGGCAGAACTCTATTCACTCGTCTTGCAGTGTTTGATATATATATGACTCCAAAATTGAGAGGTATAGAGAGAGCCACTTGCAGTACTCATCTGCACTGGTTTATTTCCACTGAAATCAATGTCCACATCATCTTGAGTGCTCTGTTAATTTTAATTGTTTGCAGTAAAAATCAGGACAACAGGCAGATCCTGTAAAAAGAGAAGAAAATAGGAAAAAGTCAGATAATAGTATTCTGTAGGAGATTGTGAACTGTTTTGTACTTGCAAAAGCATAAAATGTTTCTGTGTACTCATGTCATATAACCTAATTTTCTTGCACATTAAAAGAATGCTTAAGAGTACCTTATGAATGATTGATGCTAACATGCTACCTCTATTTTAAGGGATATTAATCTGGAACCATGAGATTTATCCCAGAGATCAAAGCCAGACTTTATTTTCCCCTCTCATTGAACAAATGTATAATAAGTTGTTTAGGTCTTCTGGCACTTGTTCATGAGTACAGAAATAAAAAGATTGTGGGTGAGGATTGAGCAATACTAGATGTTGATGGAATGGAGCAATACTGAATTATTATTATCATTTATTATTTATTAGTACTAGTAGGAGGAGGAGGTTTGTACAAGTACCACATATTCAAAAACAACTCTTCTGTGGACTAAATAGAAGAGGTTGATGGAAGTTACAGAGGTAGAAAGCGACTCTGCTAGAGATGTGAAAGAACAGTATCCATATTTGTCTAATTACAAAAAAAACAAAAACAAACCGTAAAATAAAAGTTAATGGTAAATCTGTGCATTTGTAGTTGGAATATTACATTTTTATTCAGGATTTGAAGATGTGTTTTAAGAGTTGCCTCTGTAGAAAGTACAAAGTTAACTGATAGTACTTCAGAGGGAAATTAAATCATTTATTTGTGCTGTTGTGGCTGCTTTTTATTTAGACAATGAGAAATAATTTTTAAATATAGCGAATTCAATCATATCTAATATTCTGGGATCAAGATATTAAAAAACATGAACAAGTCAGCATGAGCATTCAGTATATTACCCACTACAGTTCTTATGAAAGCTGACTTTCAGGTATTCCTGATGTTTCACATATAAAATAATTTTTACTAATCTGGACATTATCTCTAGTACAGTATTATAATGACAGCATTTTCCCTAGGCTGCTAGTCTGTATATATTCAGAGCTATGGATTCAATGGCTCTAATACAGAATTCTACAAGGAAAAGAAATCAGACAGCTTTGGTGTTTTGGTCCTCTAGATTTGTTTGTTTTGAGCATTATAATGTATCCAAAAGAGCTTAATTAGAAATATACACATGAGAAGCTTTTTGGATAAAGCTTGGACTATTATGTACCCATGGTATTTACAAAGACTATTTCACTCTAAATATGCTTGAATTAATAAATGCAGTGTTGTGCGAACAAATATTTGGAGGATATTTTAAATGTGCAAAAGTAATCTGTAAGCAGTAGATGGAAGTTTTTTTTTAATGTAATGCACCAACCAGCTAGGGAAAGCTTTAAAATAGTTCAGATATTGCCACTTATAATACACACTCACACACATGGTATACATATTTAATATTACATTATAAAAAGATAGAAATTTTATCTGTATAAAATCTTTGGTGATACTTAAGGTAGAGAGTGGACAGATTTAGGCAGCACTAACGTGCTGTCCATCTAAATGTTTCATGTGAAGAAAGCTCATTTGTAGCAACCATATGAAAATTAAAAACAAAACAAAAATCCCTGAAATCAGACATTCAAAACAAAAAATAGGATACTGACACGTATGTCCTGCATACATCAAATTAACTGTAAAAGATTGCTGTTTTTGTCACTTCATTTAGGTTTTTACGGTTTGAAATTGCGAAGTGTATACTTGTTTTCAAGGTAATTCAAAAGGTAGTTCAACATGAATTCTCAAGTACCCTACCTGACAAGTAGTTCACTTGATTTTAGTTGAGATTACTGAAGAAAAATCATTTTGAGATATACAGCTCAAACCCTAAGACCATATCAGTTTTAAGTAGTTTCAGCTTGTTTTAAAATGGCTCTGGGATTTCAACATTTTCTTCTCTGTCATATTTTGTTTTTGTTTTCACCAGTTCCTTTAAGCTGCATCCACTGGGAATTTCTTCATTTCTCTTCTAGAGGGAGCTGTGCCTCTCAGTCCTTGAAGATTCTTTGCAGATTCTTTCTGGAATTCATTTCTGTTTCAGCCACAGTACCTACTATTAGTTGAGGGAGAAAAATATGAAAATAATAAAACAGGATAAAATATGATTAAAGTGATGAATAACTGAATATCTAACAGGGTTTGATATTTTGGAAAACCCATGCTAGATTAACATAATATGGACTGATGTTATTTCAGGCAATGTTCAATGTGAAAAATATTTACCATTGATCAAAACACTTACATTATTTATATATGAAATATGTTTTCAATTAACCATTTTTGCATATCTGTAATGTAAAGTAAGAATATAAAAGCATTATACACATGGTCTGTATCTATTGCAGAAATGTCTTGAATATTTTTATATCATTTTTGATGTTTCTCCCGTTCATTTGCAGACATATATTAGGTAACAGTACGTATAGACAAATATCAGGAAGCTAATTAAATTGAATAGAACTGATAACAAACATTAAAATAATAATAATATCCTGTCTGGAAACAGCTAAAATCTTTCATCTATTTGAAAATGCAACCAAGAATGCTGCACTCACCAGTATGCTCAGGGTTTTGTGCATTCTCCAATAGATTTTGGTGGAGGTGCTGTCCAAGAATGTCTATATGCATATTTCAGATCTTCATATTTCACACACAAGGTTAGGAGAGTATTGTTCATTGACAATAAAGAACTCTGGCATTTAAGATCAGATTTACATTTTTGGAGGTGTGCCTGATGTTTAGTAGATTGTTTGTTTGTTTTTACACCTGTCATAACATTCTAACTTTAGTGAAAGTGCTAAATGCTAAGAGGCAAAACCTTTGGATAAGCACTAGTAATGTTTATACAAGTTATACTAAGAAAAGAATACATAGTTAAGTTGTCTGTTTTGGGAATGGTGATGAATGTGATTGGATTATTATTTTGTTGCATCCATCTTACATAATTTGTAGCCTATGACTCCAAACTTGAGGTAGTCACAATGAAATTTTTGGTAGGGTTTTAATTTACCTTCCTTCAGGGAGAAGAAAGGTACATTTTCCTGTTTGCTTTTTTATTGTTCTTTTTTTTTATTAGCCTGGATGCTATTTTGTTGTTGTATGTCTTTTCCTTATAGCTGATAGGCAATTTTACTTAGACTGGCTACCATGTGTTATGCTCTTTATACAAAAATCAATAAATAAAATTATTTCTGCAGAGAAAACAGGTCTGTTGAATACTTCAAAAAGACTGGACTGTTGGTGGCGAGCTTTATATTTATTTGCTTTGTGGAAAAGCTCGTGATGTCCCCTAATCCCTCACTCCTGTTTTTAAAATTACCATATACAGAAAGCTGTGTATTTCATGCTTGTTTGAGTTCTTGCTGCTGTTCTTGTTGTTGCCTTATTCTGTCTGCTGATTCTTTTGGACCAAGTTTATAACAGCATGGTATAAATATTCAGTGTTATTGTCTATTTGACCTCCCCACCCCTCTGACATTCCCATTGCCCTGTCAATAATAGTAATAGTAACAGTAAGAAGCAAATCTAGCACAAATGTCACTTTTGTAAATTTCTGGGTTTAGAAAGCTGCTCCCCATCTCTTCCCAAAATGGTGGTAAGCTACACTGAACTCAGCATTCCAGTTTGTGATGTAAGGGTTTTTATTAATGTATAGCTTGAAGATTTGGGGTTGCATCTGTTTAATTTAAGGAACTGAAAATGAGTTTAGTCCTGCCTATGCATGAGGTGAGGGAACTTGTATATGTGTGCATACATTATTTATGTTGACCTCATAAATTTCATAAGGTTTTCTTAGGCAACAAATACTCAGACCTGGTTTTGTGAGCTCCTTCCTCTAAAATATAGCTTTGACCATCCAAGTATGCCAGTGCTGACCTTGCTTAGCTTCCAAGATCGGACAGTATCTGCTGCCTTTAGGGTATTTAGGCTCTTGGAAGGCACTTACCCTTGTGTATATCCAGTTTTCACTGAATCACCCCATTTATTACATTGGGTTTCCCTACATCTCTATATCCCATATGATACTGGAAAGTTGCTCAAACCTTCAGCAACAGTATTTACAAGTCAAGGAGCTTAAGAAGATAGTGAGGAACCAGAAAAATGGATGCCTTACATTCTGCGAACACAAGTGATACAATCCAGAAACTTATAGAATCATAGATTTGTCAGAGATCACAATAGTCATTGAGTTCAACCCCCTGCCATGCAGGAACACACATGCTCAAAGTATCCTCAGCAAATGGCCATCCAGCTTCTGTTTAAAAACTTCCAAAGAAGATGAATCCACTACACTCCTAGGGAGCATATTCCGCTGTTGAATGGCTCTTACAATCAGGAAGTTCTTCCTGATGTTAGGTGGAATCTCTTTTCCAGTAGTTTGAATCCATTGCTCTGTGTCTTAGTCTCTAAAGCAGCAGAAAATAAGCTTGCTCCATCTTCAGCATGACATCCCTTCAAATATTTAAATATGGCTGTTGTGTCATCTCTTAACCTTTTTTTCATCAAGCTAAACATATCTAGCTCCCTAAGCTGTTCCTCATCAGTCGTGGTTTCTAGACCCGTCACCATCCTCTGGACACATTCCAGCTTGTCAGTATCCTTCTTGAATTGTGGTGCACAGAACTGGACACAATGTTCCAGGTGAAATCTAACTAAAGAAGAATAGAGTGGTACTATTACCTCCTTTAGTCTAGACACTATGCTCCTATTGATGCAGCCCAGAATTGCATTGGTGTTTTTAGCTGCTGCATCATACTGCTGACTCAGTTCAGCTTGTGGTTGACTAGATTCCTAGGTTCCTTTCACATGTACTTTTTTTTTTAAGCCAAGTATCACTCATCCTATATCTGTGCATTTCATTCTTTCTTCCTAAGTGTAGTATCCTACATTTCTCCCTGTTAAAACTCATTTTGTTAGCTTTGGTTCACCTCTCTAATCTGTCAAAGTCATTTTGAATTCTGATCCTGTCCTCTGGGGTATTAGCTATCCCTTTTAATTTGGTGTCATCGGAAAATTTGATGACCATGCCTTCTATTCCCTTATCCAAGTAATTGATAAAGATGTTGGATAGCACTGAGCCCAGGACAAAACTCTGTGGCACTCCACTAGTCACTTCTTTCCAGGATGAAGAGGAGCCATTGGTGAGCACCCTTTGTGTTCAGCCGGTGAGCCAATTACAAATCCACCTAACAGTAGCTTTGTCTAACCCATATTTTACTAGTTTGATTGCAAGAATATCATGGGGGGCCTTGTCAAAGACCTTATGAAATCAAGATATGCTACATTGCTTTCATCCACCAATCTTGTAACTCTATAAAAAAATAAATAATCAGATTAGTCTGGTGTGGCTTGTTTTTGAGAATCTTGTGTTGATTTTTTCTGATCACAGGATTCCTTTCTAAATGCTTACAGACTGTCTGTTTAATGTTTTACTCTAGGATCTTTTCTGGTATTCATGCCAAACTGACTGAGTGGTAATCGTTTGGTTCCTCTTTTTCCCCTCTTTGAAGACAGGGACAACGTTTACCCTTCTCCAGTCTGCTGGTACTTCTCCTGATCTCCAGGAATTCTCAAGGATTATTGCCAGTGGTTAGGAAATTATAGGTTGTTGTGGATTTTCCAGGCTTTGAGGCCATGTTCTATTAGTATTTTCTCCTGATGTTTTGTCTGCATCTGTGGCTGGCATCTTCAGAATATATTTAGATCCTCTGAAGATGCCAGCCACAGACACAGGCAAAATGTCAGGGAAAATACTGATAGAACATGGTTTCAAAGCCTGGAAAACTCACAATGACCTGTGGATTCTAGCTGTGAAAGCCTTCAACTTTACAGGTTATGAAATTACTTCTGCCAGTTCTTTTAATGCTCTGGAGTGTAGTTCATCTGACCTTGGTGACTTGAATTCATTTAGAGTAGTCAGGTATTCCTGTAGTACCTCTTTACCTATTCTGTGCTGCTTTTTCCCTGTTACATAATCTGTTGCATTTTCTCTGGAATGAACATTGTTTTTCTTTCTGGAGAAACTAGAGGAAAAGAAGATGTTGAGTAGTTCTGCCTTTTCTCTGTCCTCTGTTACCACTTCTCCGTCTTCTCCTCTCAGTGGTCCTACCATCTCCTTGTTTTTCCCCTTGTCACAGACATAACCAAAAAAAGCCCTTTTTATTGTTTTTTAACTTCTCTAGCAAGTCTGAACTCATTCTGTGCTTTAGCTTTTCTGACTTTTTCCCTACATATGCTGGCTATTTGCATGAATTCCTCTCTGGTGATTTCCCCCTTTTTTCTATTTCTTGTACAATCCTAGTTCATTTGAAAGTTCTTTAGACATCCATCCTGATTTCTTTAGACACCTCTCTTTTTGTCTTCTCAATAGAATTGTTTGAATCTATGCATTCAATTTCTCACTTTTAAGAAACTCCCAACCATCATAAACTCCTTTCCCTTTTAGTATGCCTGACTGCAGGATGGCACCTAATATTTCCCTAAGTGTACTGAAATCAGCTTTCTTAAAGTCTAGAATGCGAGTCTGACTATGCTTGGCTTCCCCTTTCCACCGTATAACAAACTTCAGGAGAACATGGTCACTCCCACCTAAGTATCCTGCCATTTCCATCTCATTATCCAGATCATCATTGTTGGTTAGGATCAAGTCCAAAACAGCTCATCGCCTTGTTGTCTCTTCCACTTTCTGGACCATGAAATTGTTTGCAAGGCAAGTGAGGAATTTGTTGTGACATTCTTGGCAAAATTTGACTTCTAACAAATATCAGGATAATTAAAGTCTCCATTAGTACTATCTATGTTTTTTTCTGAATGTGTGGTCATCTGTTTTAGGAAGGCCTCATCTACATGCTCAGTCTGGTTTGGGGGGTCTGTAATAGACCCCCAAAATGGCATCCCTGTTTTTTCTCTCCCCCTTAATTTTTACTCAGATGCCCTCAATGTGGCTTCCAGGATTTAAATTATGGATCTCTTCACAGGTGTAAACATCCTTGACATATAATGCTGCGTCTTCCTCCTTTCCTTTTTAGGTGCACTGAAGTTTCTAAAATAGTTTCCTGATCTTAATGGTTCAGTGGTCTCAATGGTGTTTAACCAGTAATAAAATTGTTATTCTACATGTGAACAATCTAGATCTGTGGACTGTAGCAGTAGAAATGATTGAATTGCCCATTCCCTCCCACCAATATCTCCAGAGCCCCTCTGGAACAGATGTGGAGTATGTGTGTTTGGGAAGGAGGTACTATATGAGAAAAGAAAGGAAGGGAAAGTTTCTGTCATGCATCTACTTAAATGAAGTTGGATTTAAGTTATGACATGAAATAAAATGTGCAAATTGTCCATTTTGCTGCTTTACTTTATAATATGAAAACCTGTAGCCTAATTCAAAATTGACCAGGATAAATAAGAATAATTTAGAGAATGATTGCTAGATGTTTGTAATTTTACATTCAACCCATTATAGATCAGTCTAGTATCATCTCTGTATCAACTGGCAGACTGCTTTTCCTTCCTTTTCCATACTTACTATGCAGTACTGGGTGGTCTGTCTTACTCTAAAAGAATTTAATTCCTAGTTTTAGTATAACTGTTTGGCAGGGTCCAGCAGTTCTGTGCAGAAATGTAAATGTCATTTCCATATTTCCTGATGTCCCTGCATGCTTTGTATACATTTATATACCCATCTAAAGTTTAAACATTGAGGCCCATTCCTGACCTTGAGGAGTGAGAGAAAAAGATTTGGCCAGTGAGGAGTGTATATGAGCTGAACAGTGTACCTTTTTGACTTTAATGGCCAGGGCCATTTACTATTTTTCCTTGTAACATAATGAGATTTGTGCCTCTTATGCATAACATGACAGAGAAGAGGATGGTTCCCTTTTTAAAAAAATAAAAGTTAAGGTACAGTGTTAACTCTTATAAAAAAAACTAACAATCTTCTCTGAGTGGAATGGTGAAAGGTGAGTGCCTAGTTCACCATGGGAGAATTTCAAAGAAGCATTGACCCTCTCTACTCTCGTAGCGCTTCTTTGAGGGGAAACACCATTCTCCCACCCAGACTTTTAAAAAGGACAGAAGCAGCACTGTAGCAGAGAGTAAAGGAGATTGGTGCTGGTTGTAGGTTCTCCTGGGGTGGAAAAGCTTTCACTTTTTGCCACTTTACTCAGAGAGTGGAATGATTCCTTTTTTTATAAGAGTTAAGGTACAATACTTACATGACCCATGGATAGGTTGGCTCAGGTTTTTGGGGTCAATTTTTTGACTAAAATTTTTAGACTTATACATGAGTATATATAGTAGTTGGAATGTTTAAACATTTTTTAAAAATTACCCTATATTTTATACGTTTCTCCATTCTGCCAAGTGAAAGAATCAGCTGCTGCCACCAGAGCTGACATGCAGTCAAGGGGATTGGAGTGGAAAGGGCAGTTTTGGCAGGCTGGTTGCTTCAAAAAGTGACACTGGGCAGATTAGTTGGTGTGAACTATAAGAAAGAGTTTAGATGAAACTGGATGTTTTATATATGCTTGAAACCAGCTCAAGCATAATATTGCCAGAAAAGGGGGGGGCATAGATGGGGAAAGAATAGGGATTGGGTGAGTGATTGATTGTATACCCACTCACCCACCCAATTCATCTGTCCAGTGTACATGGCAACCATGTGGTCTATTACGCTGTAGTTATGTCAGAGTCCAGACAGGGTAGTCAGAGTCTAGGCATGGTAGTCCACTTAGAGTGATGCTGATCAGAGGTGAGGGGAACCAGAAAATGTTTTCCTCTACCTTTCAGTGGAAAATATCTTCAATCTTAAGAGTTACCAGCGTAAGGGTTAAAAGGTTAGCACATGTTGATAAAGCATGCTCTTGAGGGCAGCTTTGTAAGGTATGTGGGGAGGGAGAGGGGAAGGGAGGGGCTCAGATAGAATATAGCAGGGAATGAGATGATAGCCCCTTGAACTCTTATTTGCAGTCCTGGTATAACTGATCCATGAATAATAGTAAGCTAAAAGTACTGTGGTCTCTTTTGAACTTTGAAATTATCTAATGGAAGGAGTGAAAGGACAAGAGGGAAAATGTTCAAAGACCTCAGTAGAGGTCAGATAATCATTGTGGTACTCAGTGCATTGCTTCAGGCTTTCAACAGCCTCATATTGTATTTTGGTATATTTTTATTATGGTTTATGAAATGTAATGCTATTTTCTATGCTAACATGTATTTTAAAAAAAACCTCTTCTTTGATAGTTTCCTGATTAAGTGCTAAAAGAAAAGTGCTCCATGAAAACCACTTAAATGACAAGAAATGCTTTAAGGGACCTAATCTGGTTTCATTGCTATTTTCTTTACTTCTATCTGTCTTTTTTTTTTTTTGGTAACTTAATGAAAAATTTCTGGGAAAAAGTTTGTCTTGCCTATTTAAACTAGCAGAAAATAACCGTGAACCATCTGTACCATCTGCACAGCTACATATATTAAGCATTGCTGTTAAATATTGACAAACATATTGTTGAGATTAGAACAGAAAGTTGGAACTCTCTTTCTAACATTCTGTGGTGCACATTAGAGACTTGTGCCCACCATATTAGCTTAACAGATGAGGTCTGACACATAGGCCAGGATCCAACAGAATACTTCTACTGATTGAATTCTTAGAGGGGTGAATTCTGAGGTACGTACCTTTCCATTTTAGTCCCCAACGTAACCTGCTCTGGAGGGCTTGTAAGTAAGTTCTATTGAATGAGTGGATGCCTCTCCAAAACCAGATTTCACTTGTCAAGCAGACAGAGAAAAGGCAAAGGAAAGGAAGCCCCATTATGCTGATAGTTGAAGCCTTCACTGGGTATTGTTCAGGTGACACCAACTTGGTGGTAATGAACAGAGGCCATGTCAATGAGGCAGTGTGTCTATTCTGAGTTTCACTCTGAACTTTAAAGGAGCTGTCCAAGATGCTGAACCTATCTCCAAAATAAGCTCTACAACCTTGATAATTCCTTTGAAATTTAGACTAAACTCAACTGACATAAGAGTCAACCACTGGAGAGAAGGAAGGAATCAAGTGTTCGACAAGCAGGGTTCATCTTATTCTTGGAACCGTGACTGAGGATCAGTCAAGAGTTTAAAAATATAGAGGTCAAATGTATATTCAAATATATTACTAAGACCAAATAATACTTTTACTATGAGGCCTTAGATTTATGGGTTACCTGCCACAACTAGATTTTTCAAGTACGTTTACATGCCAGAAAAAGAAACAATAATTTCTGCTTTGCAGTGTACACTTTGAGAATCACATTTTAAGCCTCTTATTTTAAAGGTTTTAACTGAGGGGTGTTTTAATGGATTGTTTAATGCTTTGGGGTTTTGTGTTTATATTTCAATATATTTTAGGCATTTTTATTGGTTGTACATCACGTTGAGATATTTATAGGTATGGGAAGTAGTATAGAAAACTGGCTTTTTAAATTTTTGTCATCATTGTTGTCATCATTGTCAGCATCCTCCAGCTTAATTTTCATCAGAATCTTTTCTTCAAGAAGCATGCATTTATTTAAAAAGCAACCATTCTTGTTTGAGAAGCACTGTATGATGATTTTCATATTTTGCTGACAAAGAGCAGACTTGCATTGATGAAATCTATGTGCCTTAGCCTTTTCACTGGAGTGCCTCTCCTCCACGATTTCTGTTTTTGTTGTAATGGATTCCATTCATGTCCTTCCTTGAACTTGAACTAAAATTGTTAAGGCATTCCAACATAAAGATAGAGATGCATTAGTGGAACACATTTTCAAGGGTACACATGGAGGTAAAGTCGGGAGTATTTTGTTCATTGTACAGTATCTACTTATAATTTTTTCTTAAGTTTGGTCTGGTTTTTTTTTTAAGTTCACAATAAAATGAACTGTAGCAGTTTCTTTTCTTGATAGTGATATATAGAATTTTTTTAGCTTGGAATCTTAACCACACTTATTGAGACGTAAACTTCACTGATCACAGTGGAGTTTACTTGTAAGCAACAATGTATAGGATTAGATTGCAAATGTTTCTCGTTTAATAAACTGTTCTTTCAGACTCCTGCTTTTTTAAGATAAAGTGTGAGGACTTGTTCATTCTTGACAGAAGGATACCATCACTTGAAACTTCCAAAGCTATCGGGAGTGAACTGCTCTTGTGTAGAAAAAGAATTCAAATTTTTCACAATCTAAGAAACCTAGTAGATTATGCAGTGATAGAAGTGTGCCTCTTGTAGTACTGGTATTCAGGGTATATTGTCTGTACTTAGTATTGTTTATTTCTTTGAAATATTTATACACTGCGTACAATCCAAGGTCCTCTAGGCACCTTATAATATATTTAAAATACAACAGAGCACACAGTCAGCATGGTTGACTGCTGATGTTTTTTCCAAGCCTCTGGTGGAAACAGACTAGCAGACACATTAGGGACTGGTGAGCAGCAAGTGGGAGTGGGACACGTGTACAATTCTTTCCTAGCCCTTACATAATCCAGATAGGACTTTACAGAATCTCTGGGCTATTGTATGCCTCAGGTCAAATAACTTTGGTTCATATATGTCTGCCAAAGATAGAAAGGAGTGAAGATCATGTAGATGCTCTCAGTTTTAATCCTTGACATCTCCAGGATCAACCAGGTGATAAAGTAAAAGTCCTCTGTCTGATAGTCTGTAAAGCCACTGCTAGTTGAAGTAGATATTCGTCTAGTTGACAAATGGTTTGACCTAGTATACTACAGCTTCTTTTGTTACCTGTGTTGCTCGCCTAAGCTGTTGCTTAAGTCTGTCATAGTTATGATTCCTGTGTCTGTATACTGATCAACATGCTATCTTCATGAACTGAACTTCTCATATG
The DNA here is from genome assembly GCA_948474755.1 of Ctenosaura bakeri. Lineage (NCBI taxonomy): Eukaryota > Metazoa > Chordata > Lepidosauria > Squamata > Iguanidae > Ctenosaura > Ctenosaura bakeri. The sequence continues at coordinate 248,484 of CAOLHI010000539.1, read as the reverse complement.
AGTGTAACTTGTGCAACCATGGAGGTATACACAGAAGATTGCATCAGCTGACTCATCTCCTACTGTGAAAAAACTTCCTGGTTTCCACTGCTCCTGAGCAGGGATGGAGTTGTTTTGAATTTTTGTAGATATATCTGCTGATGTGACATTGTTCACATGAATAGACCACTTGTATGACCAGATATTTGCACATGTCCATTGGCTTCAATAATGGGCAGAGTGTCTGTGTGGATGTATACAGGCACAGTTGGAGATGGGAGTTATGTATTGAAGTCCTAACATTCTATCTCCTTTAGAAATATCATCCCCAAAACGAGCCAGCTGATACATTTAGATATATCTGACCTTTAAATACTGCTTTTGATTTCAGAATACCTTTAGCTGAGTTACACTGAATAGTGTAGAAAGGAACACAAAACATACTTTTCAGTCCATTTTGTAGACAGTTGAGGCTTGACTGACTTGACCAAGTGCTATCTTTCTTTACATTCTTTTTCCTCCTCTGTTTTTAAGGTTGAGTTGAGATTGAACGTGGTTGCGAGTGTTTGAGAAATTTAGTTTTGAAAATGTTTTTCAGGATATATTAGCACCCCTTGTATTAGCACTTCTTATAACAGAACCATAATTTGAGAGATACTTAGCTGTATGGATAGTAGTCTAGGGAAAAAGTTAAATAGCTGGACCAGAACAAACAGTTGGGTCTACTGAATATGATCTGGACAATTCAGAACTAAACTTGAGTCTGAAGTAACTGGAAGAAAAGGGTCCAAATTAATGCCAGTCTAGATTTTCAATAATTCTATGACTCTCAACTTTAGTCTCTCCAACCATATAAAAAACTCCTTGGTCCCTTTTTTGTGTATTTTGTAAACATAAATGGCTATTGTTCCTTAATCAATCATGATTTCTGTTATGTGGGACCAAATTGCAATTTGCTTGTCAGGGCTCCAATAATGCTTTGTTTGCTGTATAAATTTGTAATTGGGTAGTCATTGCATTAACCATACCAGCATAGATATAATACCAAGGGTATAATGGAAAAGATATACCTTACATTAATGAAATCAGGTTACTATAATTTGAATTACCACTGAAATACAATTATGTGAAGGGCTTATTATAGCTGTTTCCCAGGAGAAGAACTTTCATTATCAATTTTATAAGGAAGAACAATTCAGTTTTTGCAAGCCTGTTTCTATTTCTTTTATCCCTCACCAATCTTCCAGTATCATGGATTATGCTAATAAGCCAGAACACAGGTGATAGATAAAAGTAAAAATATAACTCCCCATTATAAATAAAGTTTGTGCACTGTACAGATTCTTCTTCACAGTTTTTGGAGAGAACAAGATATTGAGTCTATCTATGAGTAATATGCCATCCTTCTTTGGTAGAGAGATATTCACTGTTTGTCCACAGCTTATGACCAATCAGGACTACTCCTACCATTAAACAGAGTATGGCAGCAGGTGCTGAAAAATGAGGAACTAACAAAGCAGAACTACCTAAACTAACCTGCTGCCCTTAGGTGCATTGGATAACATTGGTCATGACCAGAGCTAGACCAGTAGTTTGGATTTCTACCTAGATGTTGAGCCAGACAGATCAGAAGGAGCCAGAAGCAAAGATCAAGGAGTCATAGCCCTGACATCAGATCTAAGACACAGTCTGTCCAGCAAGAGAGACTCCTAAATAGAGATCTCCAGATGTATAGCTAGACACTTCCCACAGTGCTCTTGTAACACCCAACACCAAAAAGAGCACCCCACCCCCCAAATCCTTCCTGGTTGATGTGTAGCTACCAATGTCTTGGAATGTGGGCACAAAGGCAGAGATCAACCGATGCTCAGATAAGCTTAAACTGACGCAGTGCAAGTAGTCAGTGCTGTTGTTTTAGCTAAAACACAGTGTTATACCAAGGTGACAAGAAATAACTGCTACTTTTCCCCATAGAGAAGATGCCCTCTTCTTAGGGTTTTTTTATTGTTACATAAAATCTGATTAAGCTGGAATCGTGCTGGAATTGTCATATCTTTAGATATGCCCATCTTCATGCCTAACATTCTCTAGAGCAGTGGTGCAACAAGACACCAGGGATGTTACCATTTCCTCAGCATGTTGAAAGACCCAGCGCACGCTGCTTGAGTCATACTATAACCTTATTCAATTAACCAAGGGGAAAAAAACTCTCCTCCATTGAGATGTTTTCCTGGTACGAGACCTGAAAGCTATTTTCCTCTCTTTGATTTCTGGTTGTAATGATGGAATACAGTTCATCTGACCCAACCTTCATTTAGGGGCAACACAATGCTCCCATAATGTGGACAGTAGGCTTCTGAATTATGAAACGTAATTTAATAGGCACCACTAAAACCTGAGAGGAGGGAATGAGACTCATGACTAGACTGTAGCAATGGAGGGCTATAGCCTTTTCAAACAGAAAGTGAGGAGGAATATGTAGAGGATGTTTATGTGTGTGAGGAGATCCATGACTTGAAGTATTGAAGGCAAGTAGAAAGGATTTGGATTAATATATAGAGTGGTTTGAGGGTTGGACTAGGAGACTGGAAGACCTGCATTCAAATCCCTGCTCAGCCACTGGGTAGCCTTGGGCAAGTCATACTCTTTCAGCCTCAGGGGCAGGCAGAAGTAATTCCCCTCTGAGCAAATTCTATCAAATTGTGATAGGTTTGTGTTAAGGTTGACATAAGTCAGAAATGACTTGAAGGCAAACAATATGTATAGTATGTATGTGTGTGTATGTACACATAGGGTAGAGAAATCACAGTGGCTACTTGATGAGGGTTTAGGACTGTAAGCCAGAATGAAAATTGGATGATGCTCTCTTATAAGAGACTACCAAACATTAAGAAGAAGAAAAAAGAAAGAGAGCAAGAGATAGTATTAATGGACAACTTCAACTAACCTGATGTCTGTTGGGAGACAAGCTCTGACAAGAATGTAAGGTTCAGCAGGTTCTTCATTTGTCTTGCTGACAGTTTCATTTTCAAGAAGGTGGAAGAAGGAACAAGGGGATTGATTTGTTTGGGCCAGATTCTCAGTAGCATGTAGAATTGGTTAATGATGTAGAAGTAGTAAGAACCTGAGATGGAAGTGACCATGTTTTCCTGGGGTTCATTGCACAGGGAAAAGGAAAAGCCAAGTATAGTTGGATGTTCAATCCAGACTTTAAGAAAGCTATTTTCAATACTCTTAAGAAAATATTGGTTGAGATTTTGTAATCATAAATATTCAGAGAGCAGGGTATTTATGACAGATGACTGTAACCTACTCAAAGCAAAATTGCAAACAATTTAAATGAGAATGGAAAGTGGGAGATGCCTAAAAAAACTGTGCTGGATGTAAAAACCAGGCTGGATGCCTAAACAAACCAGGCTAGATTTTCAATTAGATTGGAGCCGGAGAGTATTTAGCTCTCTGGACATTTGGGATTAAAACTCTCACTGGCTATGCCAGCTGGGTCTAAAACAGTTCTGTAGTTGTGGATTAAATGGAACTAAGCACAGGGTTGTACTTAATCCACTTCTCCTTTTCCAGCATGTTTTCTAACCTTACCTTTTTATCCAGAATGGTCCAGAGTAGTGAACATAAGTTTATCCTGTTTTATTCTCCTAACAACCAGTTGAAGTAGATTAACCCAAGAAACAGCAGTTCTCAAAGCCACACATTGACTTCAAGGAGAGAGTGTCCAATTCAAGCCTTACATACTGTCCACACCCCATTGGCTCTCATGGTGGCAGTGAAAATATCAGTTTAACATGCTGTGATCCACTGACACTTATCTATATCTTTATTAGCTGCTGGTATCATTCTAAGCTCTTTATGGTAGAACGCTCTAGCTAGTTCAAAATAAACCACATTATTCAGAACTGAGAGTTCATATACAGATTTTGCCTTATTATAAAGAAAACAATGTGCTTCTTTGAAAAATCCCTGCAGGGCTGTCAAAAGTGAGCAAACCAGATCCTTGAATTGGGTTTTGAGTGGTAATTAAAACTTTTACTATGAGCTCATTAGAAAATGAGAAAATTGGAGCTAATCCAGCTTAAAATGTAGGTCGTCTCTCTGCTTCTCCATATCTAATATCCAACAAATGGTTATGGACCTAAATGCTCATTTATTTGTCCCAAGAGGCCTCTACACTACTTGTAATATATGGTTATGGATGAAGAAAGTTGCCTACTGCATAGTATGGGGCAAATAGATGTTGGTACCAAAATACCTGTGGGCAAACCCTGAAAATAATCATTTACAGCACCATCTTGTACATATGTGGTTGGAAATCAGTCTTGTTGAGTTCAGTGAGGCTTACTCCCAAATCAGTGAGGATAGGCTTGCAGACACAATTAAATAATCACTTTTTCTGTAGGTACAATGCTGTCAGATAGCATTGTCCTCAAGCTGGATGATCTGCAGGTCACATACCACTTCTGTCTGTGCTACCAAGAATACAGTTTTGAGAAGAGATTTTCAGACAGGTCAAGCTAAAATAAAGGCACAGTTTGCCCCAGAGATAATCCAGGAGACCCAGTCCATTTTATAGATGGCACTGAAACACTAAGAAGCAGTCATGCTTTTGTTAATACGTGACCCCGTCATACTCATGACATCTCCATTCTTTAAATGGCAACATACTGTGCTGTTAAAGCCTGAGGGTGTGAAAGTACATTTAAATGTAGAACTGAGAGGAAATTGGGGAGGGGAGCTTGCAAATATAAAACTGGAAAGTTGGCTGTTCAAAGAATAAGGTAGAAAGTATAAATTTGGAGCTTACAATATTTATCTTCTTCAACTCAATACTGGTAGTTGTTTCATAGGATTGTATATTTTCACATCCGGCTTAATGCAAAGTGCTAAATTAAAATGTCTAGGAGAAAAATTTCAATATAACTTGTGAAAAACCATCACAGCAAAATGGTCGTCCGTGTTGATAACATCCACTTCTAAAAAATCTCACCCATTTTCAGCCTCTTTCAAACTAATGTGTTATGCCTTGGTAGTTAGCTAAATCTTTTATAAACCAGAAATCAGCTAGCTATAAATGAAGAAGCTGAAAATCTGTCAGTCTGTCATTGCAATTCTCATTATTTCAGTTTCTTTCACTGTTTCAATTCCTCACTGTTCCTGGCATTTGAGATGTGAGCATTTGACAGATACCTGTTGAACTTTAATTATTGTACAGAAAATACAGAAGGTGTTTTCAAAAATAAGCACTTATGCAGCAGAATTCTACAATCAGTAGACATGGATATCAGGTAGTCGGGAATGGGTGGGGAGGCCTGTCCCCTGAACTCTGATGTACTGCTGTCCACATACATCAGCTGACAGACGATTGGTGTTAGCCTGAAGGGGGCCTGTGTGAGTATGAATGTACTGCTCCCTCTTCTTGAATACAACCAGACACTTGCTTAGTAATCTGAATGGATATGCCCTGTACCTATTGCTTCTTTAAGGCACTTCTACTGCTTCTTTCCCCACTTCTCTTCTACATTCAGTGGTCTTCCATCTTATAAAGCTGTCTGTCTGCATCCTTATTACACTGTACAGTAGCAAAGGCTGCTCTTCCCTCATATGTAAGGAAAACTATGCACCCAAAGCCCTTAGTGCCTCCTTTCTCCCACTTAATTTAAACTAAGGTGACACCTCTTTTAGCGCTGGTCTCAAACCCACTCTCCTAAACAATGAGCTCTGAAAATTATCTCTTTCGAGATGCAGCAAATGCTAATCAAGTCTTGGAAGTATGTTCCACCTGTTCAAGAACATATTTTCACTCAGCCTTGAAAGTTCTTGTAAGTTATGTGAAAGGAGCTGGTTGGACTGGGTTGATCCAACCTATATTGGATTAATCCCTAGTTGAACTGTTTGGTGGACTGTGCCCTCCAAAAGCCCTTCTCTTTGCAAGCAGTAAGACTACTTTCTTCTGCACTGCACAGAGTCTCCAAGTGGTTGGCATGGTGGTAGCCTGAAATGACATGGGTTTGATTGTTCTGAATATCCTATTTGCTGGCTTGTAAGACTCACTTTTTTTTCTTGAAAAATACTGTTTGAAAATGGGATGTGTCTTATATGCCAGTGCATCTTATACACTGGCAAATAGTATTTGCCAACATATAAATGGTGTGTGTCTTATATGCTAGGAAATACGGTAGTTCAGTTTAATCTGACTGGGAGATTAGAGCACTGATTGACACCAGCTACAAAAAACTCACTGGACAAGTCATACTGTGACCTTGGGCAAGTCATACTCAACCTCAGAGGAAGGCAAAGACAAACCCCTCTGAACAAATCTTCCCAAGAAAACCTCATGCTAAGTTCACCTCAGGGTCACTATAAGTCAGAAATGATTTGAAGACGGACCACAAAAACATAAGAGAATCTACATATTTCAATTCTGCTTTTCTCCTGGGAAGTCAGACACACTTCCCTTTCTCCTTCTTGATGTAGGCTATGGAGTTCTACCATACAGTTCTTCTGAGGGTGGTATTTCCTTACATAAATTTCCCTGTTTTGTGGTCCTGGGGTATAAATAAGTCTTTTAAATTGAGCCTGGGGTGAGCTGCATGCTGAGCAGGTAAACTTATTTCCTCATCACATTAGCCATGGACAAGGGCCATTTTACCTCTTAATGGGGATATTTTGTACCTTTGGATGCAGTATCTCATCTGTATATTACTATTATTTGCTTTATATTTCATAGGGTTGCAATCATATTTTTTTCTTAATTTTCTGATTCATATACCCAATGCTTGAAGAGCTAATTAATTTTTTTATGTGCAAATCCTTAGAAGCTGTTATATATATACAAAACAGATATTTAGCATAGGTAATAGTAATCTATTTTCTTGTATTGAAGTAGATTTTTCTGAGATGTCAAGAAGTTATTTTTACTGAGTTGCCAAATTCTAGAATTTGACCTCGTTAGCTTATATTGTATTTGTTGTTTATTCTTGTTGTTTTCCTGTTTTTGTTGTGTTTGTTTAGAACTTTTATATAGATTATTCATGCTTTTTATTTTTCTTGTTTGTCTATTGTATGTTTCTACATTGTTAATAATAAGAAGAATCTAAGAAAAAAAAATTACCCTCCACCCCTTTTTTTTTCATTTTTGGCAAACATCTCCCATATGTGGTTCATCTTGTCCTGTTCTGTCTGACAGGCATTGCCTATATGATGTGTATTTATAGGGCCTGCAGCGTGATGGATTCTTTCAAGGGTAGAAGAAGAAGTAGATGACCTTCAGATTTTTGTCATTTGGTGGCATTATCAACATCTGAAAATTAAGTCTGGAATGGCTGGAATAGACCATATGTTGCACTGTTATGATTCTTGCTGCATAAATTCAGTGTTGGCATTTGGTCAAACCACTACTGTTTTGAAATGTGGTGCTGTTAAGATAGCCAGTTGCAGCAAGTGGGGTGGAACCTTTAGAATGTGAAGATGAGGCAAACACTACATTCTTAGCAAAGCTTAAGACAAGAGCAATAATGAGATAAGCACCTATCATTTATAGTTCATCAGGGAACCCACGTTTCTGATTTTTCTTTTTCATCATTTGCTTTTTCAAGAACAAGATGTTTCTTTCCAGATGGCTCCTGTGTATGCAAGGATGGGGATACATGGCTCAATCTGTTCAGCTGCAGGCTTCCTCCTGAAAGGCATCCTTTAGGTGCTGGCAATGCTAGCCTTTTCACTGTGGTTCAATAGCCATCCCTTAGCAAATCTGCTCATTATGTTGCTTTTATTTCTAGCTAAAAAGGCTTTGGAGTTGCTTCCGTTGAACATTGGTGATAATACTGTTCCAAGGGTCAGCCAATAAGAAGTGCACAAATTCAGAGAAGCCTGGCACATTCACATAGAAGATGACTTCATTATCATTTGCAAACATGTTCCTGCCAGCACATGATTGTGACTCCAAGCTTTACTTGAAATTGTGGCCAATTTCTTCTTATTGTGTTGCGGCTGCAATTGTGTTTGAAATCCTATAAATATGGAAAATATAGGAATGATTTTAAATGGCTGTAACTTGTGGTGTGTAAGAAAAAGCATTTGACATAAACAATGCTTGGAGACATGTTCTTAAAAAAAATTAAAAAAAATTAATATACTTTTCCTTAGAAATGCTAATCTGTAGCTGAAAACCAAATGATTGCACTTTTTAAATGAAGATTTTAAAGGCAAGGTGGCCATTAAATGAACACTTGTGGGTGTAATTTTGAAACTTCCCGTTCCCAAGCATGTAGCTTTGCTGCATAGCTTTCTTGTTCCATTCACAATCTTATAAAAGATTGTATCACACTTCCCTTTGAGATGTTCTTACTAACATCTCCCATTATTTCCATGCAAGATATAGAATGTCCTGTAACTCCAGTTGTCCTTCATGCTCCTCTCAGGTCTGACCAAAGAAAGCATAGAAGATGGCACATATGTTCATTTCTGTTTTGTTTGCTTGTGGCCATGTTGTTCTTGAGCAGTGTACATTTTTTATTGTTTCCACTGCAAATCATTGCTGGGGAGACATGATATCCCTGGTATAAATGCGGTAATATGAGTGCCAATAAATAGCTGTCATTCTCAACATGCTGAAAGGCCAAGATATGTTGTGTTAGTTATCAAAAGACAGATGTCCTTAATATGTCAGGTGATCACATACAATAATTGTTGACTCTCTGTGCTCATCATGGTGATTCAGTGGTATAATGAGGCAGCCACTTGACTACTGAAGAATGAGGTCTGCCTGCTTAGTACTGAAACTTTATTTTCACCAGGAAGGTATGAATGGTTAAAAGTGGAAAGTTCACTCTTATTCCCTATAATTTGAAGATCCCTATCTGACAGCTTAATTTACAACAAATATATATAGAGAAGAGATTGCTAATGCTTGTTGAAGTCAGTGCTTTGAAAATTGACCTTCAGATAGTACAGTGTCCTAAATCCAACTGCTGTAAACTTATTGCCTCAGTGAAACTTAAATACACATTGATTTATCAAGTTTTCATTGGTTCGTTATGTCAGTTCTAGTCAGGAATAACAATTGGATTTAGACCTCAAACTTTTTTTAAAAAAATCCTCAGTTGCCTAAGTACTTGATGCTTAAAACCTTTCATCTATTCCCTGCTATTGTAACCAAAAGACAAATCTCATTTCTGCACTACAGTGTTATCGTGCTATTACTCTGCTTTCAACATCCTGTGGAATTCTGGGATTTGTAGTTTACTGTGGCCCTCTAAATGCCCCTCCCTAAACTGCAAACACTAGATTCTATAGGATGTTGAAAGTGACACTATAATAGCACTATAACAGTGCAGTGTGGAAATGGCGAAAGAGACACCCACTTCTACTGCTATCTGTGGAAGGGGAAAAATCTATAGAATCCTAGAGCTGGAAGAGACCACAGAGGCCATCGAGTCCAACCCTCTGCTATGCAGAACAGACATCAAAGCATTCCCAACAGAATGGGAGTGGCAAAGAGCTTCATGGGAAAGAGTTTTGAGATGAGGAATGTCTGGATGAATGACAAATAGGGAAGAGGGGAAGCAGAGAAAAAGGGAAGGATCAACCTTCTTTCTGTCTTAAATTTTAACTGTGATACTTTGTGGCTTCTGAATAGCAAAAGGACTATTTTCAACTGGGAATGCAAATCTGCACTTGCTTTATTTTGTGAGAGTGAGTATTTCAGATATTTTCTCCTCACTGGGAAAAATTACAAGAGATGGGTTTCATTTTGCATTTTTTGTTCTTTTTTATTTTTCACAAGTATTTTGTGGTCTTCCTTCTTCAAATTAGGAACACAAAAGAAGCTAGAAAGGGAAGTAAATAATAGACAAGCTAAGTTATTGAACAGGAGATCAAGGTAAACTGTTAATTGCAAAACGCACTCAGCACCCCCCCCCCAACATCCATTATGCACACTTTTCTATGGGAAAGCACTATTTAAGTAAATTAAACCTTAAATTTATATTTCAGACTAAGCAGAACCACAATTTTCACTGCTTTGACAGTTTGACAAGTCTGAAAAAACTAAGGAGAGAGAACTGTAGGCCATGAAGTGAAGAGAAGGCAAGTTGGAAATATAAAACAAGAGGGGAAAAAAGGAGGAAGGAGATGTGAACACAAAACCCATTCACCATGGTCTAATCATAGTTGGTTGTTGCATCTCAGACAGGCGGTTCTTGGTTCATACTTTTCCATCCCTTTCCCCCCCTAGAACTGAGTTAATTCATAAGCAATAGATTTTTCAGTGCCTCTCGGTTAAATCTCTATTTAAATAAAATCTCTCTGAAAGAAAAATAAAAGTAGTAAATATTTTTACACAGGGAAGACTACTTTGAAAACTAAAATATCTGGGACAGATCTGTCTTTGTTCTATACACATTTGGTCTGTAATCTGTCTTCTCTGAAACTTGTCTATAGCTTTAGTTCAATATTTGAAACAAGGATGTAGGGTCTCTGCCATGTTGCAGTAGTAAAAATAATAGCTGTAAATATATTGGGTTGACGGTTATCACATTAAAGTACAACAGAGGTCTCCCATGTGGAAAATACTGCCATTACTCATGTTATCTTAGTATTTCAAAGTGTGATGTTGGGCATGTTACTGTTGTTTGTTATTAAAAGACCCTGAGAATTCAAGCATTCAGAATTATGTTGTCTGTTCCCTTCATGGCTTATATTCATAAGAAACTTGAGAAGATTAAACACAATGTCAGGAGAGAAGATAGGAACCAGCTACCGGATTTGAGCTACCCTTTGACTTTAGCAAAAATTAATGTTTTGTGGGGGGAAAATTTGCATTTCATATTCCACTACAACTCAAGAAGCAGCAGCCTATAATTCTGTTCAGTTTGCATTGAGGTGGATACTCTTAAATAATTGTCCCCAACTCAGGGTTTCCAAAGTATGCTGCAGGGATTATCGTATTTCTGTTTGTCAGAGAGGAAAATAGCCAGTATCTTTTTGAGGTTGTGATTGCTGATTTTAAAAGAAACAATAAGAACTGATGAATTTACTGAAAGCTGTGCTCATTATAAACTAGCCAAGTATAGAAGATATTCTCACTTTATTGTCAGTGCAATCCTGTATGTTTTTGCTTAAAACTAAAGTCTGCTGTGGTAAGTGGATCTTACTTCCATGAATGTGTGCTTAGGGTTGCAGCCAAATGTCCCTGTTGTATCTCTTAAAAACTAACTATGGATATGAATACAAAGCACAGTGTGGAGGAGACCTTGACATATCTGGAAGAAGAAGGTTTTGAAATTTTTTTGAAAAGATTATTTGGCATTTCAGATGAGAATTCATGACTAGTTTATATAATCTTTCACTTCAAATACTGTAGTTATTGTAGGGCTTTTGCAGGGCAGCAAGAAATTTTTCTATATGAGGCAAAAAGAAAAGATGCCCTGTGACCCTCCATTTCATGTACAGAAACCATCTTGGACTGGCAATTGTATGATACTTCAAGGGTGATTTTGGGCCAATGTCCTCTGTGATACCTGAAAGCTGTAATATGCCTTTGCATTTGCAAACAAGGAATAGAGGCAGCATCCACCTACTGTTGTTGCATACCAACTTTTGCTACATATGAGTGTTCTGCCTCTTTATATTTGGAAGTTCACTATAACTGTCTCTGCTAAAAGGTGTTGGTAGGTCTATCCTCCTTTAAATTTTCCCTTTAAAATAATCTAAAACAGTGGTTCCCAAACTTTGCTCCTCCAGGTGTTTTAAGCCCTTTTCGCATTCATTTTTTCTTGCGCAAGTGCCCCTTGAGCGCCGCGCAAATGGGAGCATCGCACCGCACGACGCACCCCCACTTGCGTGGCGCTCACGAGGCTGATGCAGCGTCCGGATGTATTTTTTGATTTTCGGCTAGAAGACGAAAATCACCCACGCTTGCGCAATGCTCGCGGTGCCCACGCACACTTACCTGCTGTGTGGAGAGTCACGAGGCGGCCGGGTCGCGCTTCCTTCCCCCCACGGAACCTACAGCTCCCATGGTGCCCTGCGGAAGGAAGGGGCGGGGCGCTAGCGCGACGGACGCACCAGCAGGAAGTGCCTGAGGAAGGAACGAGAGGGGAAGTGGTGGCGTCCCGGAGGAGGCTTCTCGCGGGAGACACCCTCCCCCCTCGTGCAAAAAGGTACAGTGCGAAAAGGGCCTTTGACTTCAGCTCCCAGAAGCTCATGCGGTTTGTGCTTACCCACTACTATTGTTTCTGGCCAGTGAGATTTGGACTCATTGACCATTGGGTGTGGCCATCTCTTTTCAATGAAAAACTTCAATTTTTAAAGTCCAATAATTTTTTCTAATGGTATATGTTAAACATAGCTTCCACTAATCTTGAAGATATCAGAAGCTGGTTCTTTTTTTGTCCACGGACTTAATTCTTTGTATGGCCTGTAATGGTGTGATTATCTAGGATTTCTGACTGCCCCCAAATCAAAAATAAAATCCAAACAGCCTGTGGTACTAAGTATTCATTAATAAGCCTTTTAGCCCTTTCTTCTGTACTGATCTTTATGGTACTAACAAGGATCTAAATAATCTGAAACTAGTAACCAAAGATTTTCTCTGCCTTCAAGATTTTAGTAACCTCTAGAATGTTTGAAGGGGTTTATTGAAACAATACCTCTCTTTTTTTTATAGAAGATGGGATAAAAATTTAGAAATATTACTAGAAAAGAAAAATGACTGAAGCGCTTGACTTTTCTCTGCTGTGGTGAACAATAATATTCAAAAGCACATCTAATTTTTAGAAACAGCTCTTTCTCATAATATCTACTCGACTTTAAATTAATAAATTAAATGTTGCAGTCTGGACTTAGGTTCATCTTCATCACAGGATTAATGACATCCAAAGTGACATGGAGGGAGAATGAACACTGTTAGGATTCTCAGAGAGAAGGATGTCTATGGCCATTTCTGCATGGGGCGAGGGAATCGCCCCACGCCGCTACTTACCAGATCTTCTCGCTCCCTGGTCCGGTCCAGGCTGCTCTGGAGCAGTGCGTGCTCGTTGCTCCGCACTGCTTCAGCATCGAAAATGGCAGCTTCCGGTTGGTCAAGGGTCTCGACCAACCACTGAAGCTCGCCAGCCTAAAGCCTGCCCTCGGCAGATCGCAGGCTCGCATTGGTGCGATCCTGTGAATCTGCACAAGGGGGAAGGTTTGCAGTGGCACGCTCTGTGATTTTGAAAGACCTGATTTTTCTGGTCTTTCAAAAGCACGCTGGATGGCCACTTGGGGTCATTCCAGAGTAGGCTGAGGTGCGGATCTACATTAAGTAGTCCAAACCCAGTCCGCTCCCAGGTGCAGACGTCCTCCCTGGAGGACAGACTGCACCGTTTCAAATACCTCGTGCGGAAATGGCCTGAGAAGCAAAATAAATAAAGTAAAATATGCAAACTACAGTGTCTTACAAAAGTATTCAGTTGCCCTTTGACTGTTCTACATTGTGTTGTGTTACAACCTATAATTAAATGAATGTAATCAGCATTGTTACCACTTTAGGTACACAAAATACTTGATACTGTGAAACTGCAATATCTATTTTAAAAAATATATATATTTATGTTGATATGATTATTGACCCTGACCAGTTTTCTAGTTCCTGCCAAGAAAAAGCAATTCTGTAATGTGATGCTGCGACCACCATGTTTCACTATGGGGATGGTGTCCTCAGGGCAACGAATACTGTTGGCTTTGAACCACACATTGTATTTTGCAACAAAGAACAAGGTCAAAATGTTCAATTTGGGTCTCATAAGACCAGAGAGCTTTACTTACATTTCCTGTGTCTCCTATATCCCTTTCTGTAAAGTCTAACTGAGCTTCCAGAAGGGGTTTGTTTCAGCAGTGACTTTATCTCTCCAACTGCTTGGACCTTAGCCTTTTGCTAGCTTCTCTGACAGTGCCTTCTTCCCTGAACAGAGTTTGGTGAAAAGCCTCATCTAAGCAGAGTCAATAAGTTAATAAGAGTCCAAGGGGTGTTTATACTTTTGTGGTTGTTTCCCCAAATAATCCAACCCTGAGTGGACTGCTGCACAATTTTCTTCCAGACTTGGGCCCTTTCCACATGGGGGTTAAAAAACGGTGTAGAGCGACCTCTGACGGAGGTCATCTACACCATAAAGTGGATTGGGGCGGACTACTTTTGCATAGTTCCACACTCCATGCGCTAGGGCGACTGGAAGTGGCGGCGCCGCGTGCTTTTTAAAAACCACTTTTTATGTGGTTTTTAAACAGCACAGGGCGTGCAGCCGTGTCACAGCGCGCGGTGTGGATTTGCAGGCGCTCAAGGGTATGCCTGCAGATCTGCCGGGGGCGGGATTTCCGGCTGGCGAGGTTCTCCGGTTGGTGGAGAGCCTCCGCCAGTCGTAAGCCGCCATTTTGGGCGTTGCAGGACGCTGCAGGACACTGACAAGTGTGGAGCAGCGAAAATGCACTGCTCCACTGGCGGCGGGCTTACCCGGTTTAAGGTAAGCTCCGTTTCAGCATGTTTCCAGCCGTTTCTTCGCCCGCGTGCAAAAAGGACCTTTTTCTCATAGTTGCACCAGGGCATATTAAGGCATATCACAGCAAAGAAAGAGAAAATGATGGAACTTATGAGTGTCGATTTGTTTTTGCCAGACTGTTGTGCCACAATAAAAATATTTTGCCCTTCACATTGTTGATTGTCTTAAGTACATTCCATTTCAGTTGCTGGTATTTACATATCAAAATGTGGAAAAGTCAAGTGGGGTGGTTAAGACTTCTACAAGGCACAGCAGATAGTTATTTCAAAACATTGATTAGTTAACAACAGTAATTAGATTTTGAGAGATGGAGTCAGCAACATGGTGCCTCATTTCTATGAAGATGCAGAGAAAGCACTTCTAATAATGTTCTTGGGTGATCTTTTATTTGGAGAGTTGTGGTCTATGTAGCTTTGGTGCTTTTAGTCTTTCTGTTGTATCACTACGTGAATAGTATGCTTTTATTTAGATCTTAGTTGTGGGAATCTCCAGTAAACAAAATTGTGTCCAGGTGTTTCAAGATTAAGAAAAAAATATTTAGGACTAATAGAGAGTTTACAGGTATTCCTTTTAACAGTAGCAAATGTCAACACCAACAGCTTCCTAACAAACATAGTACTACTGTGAATAAGGTTAGCAAGGATCATTAAGTTTAGTTACCTGGGGAAAAAGTTAATTAAATATATTAGAAATTAATGACAGAAACAGGGAATAAAAGTAGGGAAATGAAGTCCTGCTTAACAGCAGTCAAACTAGAAGAGCATTAGTACTGAGTAATAAAATTGTGTTGAGTGTTTGAGTGTTGGGCTATGACTCTGATTCAGGGTTCAGAATCCCACTCAGCTGCAGAAACCCATTGAGTGACCTTAGAGAAGTCACATTCTCTCAGCCTCCAGACAAGGGCAAAGGCAAACCCTCTCAGAACAAATCTTGCAAAGAAAACCCTGTGATATGGTTGTTTTGTCATACATTGGAACAACTGGAAGACACACAACAATAAAAATAAAAATTATGGCTAATTCTAAAAGAGATAAGTGTGTCACAACATTAGACTGTCCTGATGTGTAACCCAATCTCTGCACGAGAGACAACTGTAAGGACTCAATATGAAGATTATTTTTGATTTCTTTGTTGATTGATTTGTACCCTACCTTTCTCCTCAGATGTGCTCCAACTGAGCAAGGGGTCAGATGAGCCTTCCTTTTATCACTGTCTCTGTTTAATGTATATGTAGAAGACACCATTTGGAAAGTAGGATTAGACTTAGAGGAAGAAAGCATGAAAATTGGGAGAAGGAATATCTACAATTTAAGATATGCAGATGACATGATATTACTTGCAGAAAATTCTGAAGGATTGGAGTGACTACTGATTAAAATTAAGGAAGAAATTGCAAAAGCAAGTTTCAGTTGAGTATTAAGAAGAGAAAAATAATCACAGATGATTTACATAACTTCAAAGTCGATAACAAAGATGTTGACATACTTAAAGATTTCTTATACCTTGGTGCAATCATTAATCAAAATGAAATCAGAAGACTGAGACTTGGAAAGGCAGCAATAAAGGAACAAGATCCTCAAGTGTAAAGAAATGGCATTAGATACCAAAGTCAGGATCACCTAGCTAGAGTATTTCCTATTTCTATGTATGGGTGTGAAAGCTGGACATTCAAGGAAGCTCACATGGAGAGGATCAGCTCATTTGACATGCAATGCTGGAAAAGAGTTCTGCAAATACGATGGACTTCTTAAAGGACAGATGAATGGGTCTTAGAGGAAATCAAGCCTGAACTAGAACTAGAACTAAAACTGAAATAGAAGAGAAGATGAGTCAACTGAGTCTGTTGTAATTTGAACATATCTTGAGATGATATGACTCACTGGAAAATATTATAATACTTAGTAAACTGGAGTGGGGTGGAAAAAAAGGAAGATGGTGGCTTGATTCAGTTAAGGAAACCACAGTCCTTAATTTGCAAGACCTGAGCAGAACAATTGATAACCAGGGCCCTTGAGGGTTCTCATTCACAGGGTTACCAAAAGTTGATGGAAATAATAACAACAAATAAAAATTCTGCAAAGGAGGAGGTGTTTTTGAATATCACAATCCAGACCTTCTAATTCCTGTCATTTCCCAGCTGGGTGCTCAGCCATCCCTACTCTACCCAGATATTGTCAAAATACATCTTTCTGTATGGAACAGTTCTGCTGGCATTGTATCTGTCTATGATATCACTGCCATGAGCATTATAGTTCTCTTACCAGTCTGTTGTTGTTCTTTGCCTTCAAGTCATTTCTGGCAAGATTCTCTAAGGCAAACCTATCACAGAATTATCTTGGCAAAATTTGTTCAGAGAGAGGTTTCCTTTGCCTTTCTTTGAGGCTGAGGAAATGTGGCTTACCCAAAATTATCCACTGGATTTCCATGGCTCAGCAGGGATTCTGGCACTCCAGTCTCCAGTGTGGTACCTCAGCCAATGCTCAGCTACTACGCCACTCTGGCTGTCCTCTTCTCCTTTCTACCAATACCATTTTTAATAGCCTTTCAGTTTTTAATTACTTCTGCTGCTGTGTCCCACCCCACTTCCTTTGCAGACCTGCCATCATGCTTTTGTCTTGCCATCTGGAAACAGTGCTGTCTTTTGGTCAGAAAGCCACACACATACTCCATATTCCTAGAACAGAATAGTTTTGACAAGTGGTGTTTAACATAAGGAATAATTTGCCTTGCCTTATCACTGAAACACTTTAAAATTAACAGTTGAATAAGTATACTGTATTTTTAATGGTTCTGATTATTTTCTTTGAACAGTAGCTGAGAATAAATGTGTGAATCAAATCATGCTGCCCTTTGCGTTCCCTGTTTAATTTTATATTAAAAGAAAAGAAAAAAAGAACTATTTTGTATTTAGCTATCCTATGCAAACCTATTCAAATGGAAAGTCTTTAAGATCTCAAGAATACACTAATAGTTTGGTCTTAATTGGTGAGAACTCTTGGAGTAAAACCAATTGCTCACCCCAATTGGTGTAGACCCGTTGAATCAATTCTTGAATGGTAGATCAACATTTGAGTAAATCTGATTAATGTTTTAGGTTTGCTATAGTGAGGACTAGCAATTTGATTTAAACATCTTATCTCCATTTTGCCCTGTTTTGAATTCCCAGTTTTCCATTTCACCAAAAAATTTCCATGCAGCCAACATGTTCTTTTAAAAACTAAAAAAAGACATCCATTTAAATTTTTGATTGGGCATGGATTTGTGCACATATCTCAACATTTACCATTCTGCATTTGATAATAATGACAAGTAAATAATAATGTTTTCTAAAAGTTTGCTTGATTAACAGTAGTAATTAGTAGTTAAGATGAACACTGCATGACAATTTCAAGAATCATAAACACCTACCCAAGAGTACGTCAGCATGACTACAGTGAGAACGAGACTTAGGCATAAATATATATATATAGCAATTAGTTTACCTAATGAGTATTAAATAATCTGGTTACACTTGGATGAATACAAAGTATTCTTTACTGGATGATTTGTTGGTATAATCTAATTGAAATATTAGATGAATTTATTTTTTAATAAATATGTAAATTAAGACCACACATGGCCCATTCTTACTGCTGAATACAGTGACAGGGTGCTTGTTAATAATCCAAGCCTTTAAGTGCTTACTGAGAAACTGAGTACACTGTGTTCAGTGGGGCTTATTCCAGGTCAAGTACACATGGGAGTGCCATGTGTAGTTAATGGTACATGGGTCTTGGCTCTCATTTTGGGAGAAAAGTGACTGATAAATTAAAAGAATGAATAGGTTCAGAACCATTGGCTGTTAATTCTCAGAGTGAAACCTCTGAATGACATCAGTTATGTTTCTTATAAGCTGCCTTACAACCAGTCAGACTGTTGATCTATTTAGCTTACAGTGTTTGACAGTGACTCACAAAGAGTTTCTGACAAGGGTCTTGCCCTGATCTGCTTTGAGGCGCTAGGAACTGAATGTGGGACCTTTTGCATTCTGTCCTGGTAAAATGCAGCTACTTCACTTCTCCTTAGAATAAACAATGTGATAGGGGCTTTTTTTTCTTTGTTGCATTTTCCCTTCAAAATCTCCAGCCACTGCTACTCTAGTATCAGCTAATAAATACAGTTAGATGTCATAATTGAGACCCTCTGTTTCATCAGGTTGCATACTCTTCCAATTTAAAACATAACTCTGCCCTTGATAAGGATGTAATAGCAAAATGTGGTAAGAAATACATTTTCTACCAAATGTAAACATGACTCCCACAGTTCACAGTGGTTTGCTCAAACTTCCTGTGATTCATAACTTTTCAGTCACTTATCCAAAAGGCACACCCTACTTGTGCTTTGTTTCACATGTACACTATGTGTGTGCGTATGCCAGATGTTCTGCAGCTCTGATCAGAGCAATTTAGGTAGACCAAAAACAGGGCTCTCTGATTTGGCTTCAACCCCATTGCATGAGATGACTTGACTTCTTTTTCCATAACAAGGACTTTAGATGCATCTAGTATGCTTTCTCATGCTAATATGATGCTCATTCACAACTTGTTCACATGGAACCATTTTATTTGCTATTTTAAATGTTATGATTTTAAAATACTGTATTAATTTGTTCTAACTTTATTTTGGAGGGTGCCGTACTCCCTAAGAGGAACTCTAGAAATCCATTAAAATACTGTCAAAATTATTTCTTACACATATACTCTGAAACCAAAACTTAAATTCAGGTTTTTCTTCTACATTTGCTTAATCTGACATCAACCCTGTGTCTAGCTACTGATTGACAATCAACTGTTTTATGTTTGGTCATCACTGAGTCTTTGATCTTGTAATTAGCCTTTGGATATATCTGAAAGAGAACCTTGATTAAAATATACACACTTGGCTTTATCACAACATATATGTACCAAATTCAAATGAAGTCAGTCTTAGCAGATGTTATTGTTTTGTACCTTCAAATCAGTTATGGATTATGGCAACCTAAGGTAACCCATCACTCTGTGTGTGTGTGTGTGTGTGTGTGTGTGTGTGTATTTTGCAAGATTTGTTCAGAGGTGGTTTGCCAGTTCCTTCTTCTGATGCTGACAGAGTGATTTGGCTGAGTTCATTCAGTGGATTTCCATGATCAAGTGTGAGTCCTGGTAAAATATAGATAAATTCAAGAATCCTATTTATTTAGCTATTCATTTTGCAACTGGAGCTATTTTGTTTTATCAGTGTTATTTAAAAAAATGTTTGTAGGTTTTATTATCATGCTTTCTGAAAAGTGAATTGAGGAGTAGTTTCTTACCTGCATTTTAGATGTACACGCTCACAATCCAATGTCCATTTACTTAGCTGTATACCACTTTCAATTCTATGAATTTAATTCTGAGGAAATATGTAAAATTGTACTTAAGTGCTGCTGCCTAAATTCTGTTAAATATCTTGACTGAAAAGTAAATTACTGGTAAGTAATTAGTTTTGCCAGGTATAGATTGCTCTGAAAATAACAGCTTGATAAACAGAAAAGAAATGAACTGGCTTTCTTATACATGAAAGAACAAGTCCTCCGTGGTCACAGAACAACTGTCACAGTACAATCATTGCTGCAATAGAAGTACTCACCAGAACACATTTGTAACACATTTATTTATTTTCATTAAACATCTGTTATCTCGAGTTACATTCACCTATATGAAAGGCTGACAGCAAGCTTTATGCACTAATAGGTAGAAGACAAATGTTAGTGAAAACGAGGAGCTCACACAGTTGTTTCAAGAATATTTGACATCCACGGCTTTGCTTGCAAGCATTTTTAAACGTAACATCACAGTGTAAATAATAGGAATGTGTGGAGGAAAGCTGTTCATTCTGGAGTAATATCCACCCACATCTTCACTGTTATCAGATATCTCTCTGAGTGAAAGTGATGCAAGGATACTCTAATTGCCCTTATTTATTTATTTTCATAAGCAAGGACAGGGCAAAGGTTTAGGAAAGTCTATGGATAAAGAGTAAGATTAAGACTTAAAAATATACTGCTTGGCATATATGGGAAAGCTTGGCATCTGTGATTCACAGCAACATTTAAATAGTATGTTAAAATGTAATCCTTGGGGCATGTATTTCCCAATTAACAAATAGCATAGTCTAGTTATAAAAGCTAATATGAAAATCAGGGCTAGCTCAAGACATTTTGTCATCTGAGGTTGAGCAGGAAATGTCCCTCTGCTACTCCTGGAAATTTCTGCCCCTCCTTGTCAGCTGCCAAAGCAAGGAATGTAATTTTGACACCTGAAGCAGGTAATACCATAAGCTCTTCTCTCACTACCTGATAGTGATGAGGGACATAGTTTGATAATACATTAAGCAGTAGTTTTGCTACTGTTTCATAACACCTAAAATCTGTTGCCTGAGGCAGGTGCCTCACTCTGCCAAATAGTATGGCAGACCCTTATAAAACTGTATAGATATATAGATAAATTTCACTTGTCCTCATCTCCTGAAGTTCATGTTGATGGGCTTTATTGATATATCCATAAGACTAAGAAAGATGCAGTCTGAGAGGAAATGTTAAATAACTATATTTTAAATTCATTTAAAAATAGCATATTGGCATATTGACATAATTAAACCTGTGCTAGCATATGCCAGCTGAAACAGGATTAGTACATGGTTTTTCAAAAATACTAAGATGCAAGCCTTGATAAACCACAGAGTGATGTCCCCATAGCTGTGAGAGAGCTACTTATGAGTCTTATAGTTCAAAGTTAATATTGATGTTAGCAGCAAGAGCAGCATTTGTTTTTTGTTTTATATAGTAAGGTGGCATAAGAAATGCCACTTTTCTGTACTACAGGCAAAGTGTTACTGTTATTTAGGATTTATGTGCAAGCCTATTTGTAATTGCTTTCACCCACCTAGAAATCTGTAGCAGGGGTGGGAATCTTGTGACCGTCCAAATATTGTAGTATGCAGTACCAAGCATTCCTCACCCTTAGCTCTTCTGGGCTGTTGGAAATTGCAGTCCAGAAATATATGGAGGTTTGCATAATTTCCACCTCTAGCCTACTATAGGAATGCAAATTGTGTGCTACTTCAGATGTTGTTCTGCTACAAGTTCCATTAGCCTTAGCCATCATAGACAATGGTAGAATATGTTGGGAGCTGTACTTGATCAACCTTAAGGGCCAAATGATTTAGACAGCTGTCTATATGAAACCATTATGGATGCTGAAGTGACTTAGTATCAACATGCCTCTGGTGGACAGAGGTCAACAGAGTGGCAGTAGCCATCTTTGCTACTAGATGTACCATTTTAATTTTTTTCTTCTCTTTTCTTTTTAAGGGTAGTCACATCTCCAGCATATTACAGTACAGACAGCTGTTATCTTGTGGTTTGTCTCCAGTTCAGTCCCTGGCCTCATGATGTGATATATCTTTACCTGTGACTTCAGGAAAAGCCCACTTGAAGTGCCAGTAAATGGGAAGCTTCTTCCCTCCATGAGATTGTTCAGGAGATGCATACTGTAATCATTATTATGGAGACTTCTAGTTAAAGCTACAAAAGGTTGCATGATATGAATGAAAGTTCCCTGCTTTGTCCCTTTATGGAGCTGATGAAAGGAATTCTTAGTTTCTGTTGTTTTAGCCTGACTTTCCCAATGGGGTACTGGGTACAGGAGCAAACCACCAGCATGAACCTAACCAGAAAAAAGATTATCTCCTTGAATCTAACCAGAAAAAAAGACTTTCAGTGACTCACACTAGATTTAAGGACTTTGCCTTTGTGTTTATTTGACTTGCCTGTATTCAGTAGTCAACTACAACTAGGCAATATTTAAGATCGTAAATATATGTCAGAGGTTTATATATATATATATATATATATATATGATTCAGTGTATTTTTCTTGGAGCACAGATTTATTATTTGAGATTTATTTTTAAAAAATCTGTTTGGTTTCATTATGGCACTTAATGTTTTATGTTTCCTGCATGAACTAATGCAAGCATGTACACTGTATCCAAATATTCCATTAAGTATTTGATAACAATTAATAAAAGATGTTTGCTTATCTTTAATTCCACAAATGAAAGGCAAGAACTCTGAAGTTAATTAATGGAACAAATTGACTTTTTTTCAGCATTCAAAGAATATCTTGAGATAAAGTACTAGAAATGCTTACCTGTTTAGATGTTTATATGGATCAGTCTATAAAAGCAGTTAACAATTTTATACATTGGCAAATTTCACCATGATACCCTTTACTGTATTCCAGAACGTCTCTTCCCCTCCAATCCACTATGTCACCCCCTCCACTCTTTAGGAGAAAAAGGGATTCTGCAAAAGCTGCCCCTCTCCATTTTATGAACCGGGATTTCTCTGCTCATGGAACCTCAGGACTCAAGGTATAGGTAGGATCAGACACCATGGCAGCTTCCAGTGCATTTCAAAACGGACATCATTTTGAAATGTTCAGCTTCTTTCCTGGGATTTATTATAAAATCTCAGTTTAGTTCTTTGTTCTTTAAAATAAATCAGATTCAAGAATAGAGCCTTTAAAATAAGCCAATCACTTTAAAGTTAGAATTAGTAGAACAAGCAAGTGACCTTTTACAGTATTAGGAGGTTAGTTGAATATGGTCTTTAAATCCTGCTTTATCTTTGCAAAGCTAAAGAAAAGCATACAATTACAGCTTGTGAGGTTAACATTTTCATCAAGAAGAATCACACAACCAGTAATGAGCAATGCTAGGGACAGCATAGGGAAATGAACTTGTAGGTAATACCTTGTTAATTGTAGAAGAAGTCCAGTACATAATATGAATTGGTAAATAAACTGACGTGGCTCTAAATATTAACAGTAGTTTACATTGTCTCAGAAAATGAGAAAATTGGTCTTCTGTTTCATAGGGTCAGTATTAGTTATAATCATTATTATAAACGAAGAAGTCTTTTCTATTGTATTTCATAGTTACTTTTGCATATTATAAATAGATTACAAGTTGTTCAATTAATAATGCATTGAAAAGAATACTGCAAGCAAAATAGTACTGCTAGGAGAGTAATTCGGCATTTGAAATTCCTGGCCTTGTGTGAAATTATCTCACAGCTTGATTTTGACTTAGTGGGCAAATGTATGAATATCTCATAGTGAGTAAAACAAAGTTGCAACACCATTTTCTTCTTTGGGCACTCTAGATTTCCATTAGTCTGCTGTGCCATCTTGTGAATTCAACCTTGCTAATCTAATGGAGGTATAATAAGCAGAAGTAATAGGAAGTACAGTAGAGACTGGCACAAATAGAAAGGCAGGAAAATATTGCAGAACTGATTTGCAAATGGGTTTCATCTGAAAGCAGGAGGAGCATACATATCTGTGTAAGGCTGGAGTCTGATGCAGACTTACCTTGGTGTAAGCAAGGCCCACTGCACACAGTGAGACTTCCTGCTCAACAGATATTCAAACAATAGTGCAGACTATATTAAACTGCATACTAGGTCATGATAGTATGCCATTTCTTAAGAGATCTGGTATGTCACAAAAATTAAATTTAATTAAATAATGAAATGATACTCCTGTATACTAAAGTAAGAAGATGTAGGGAAGCAACAGGATAGGATGTTACGCAGTGAGGAAGGTAAGTGAATGTAAAACAAGTAGTAAGCAAAACAGAAGATTGGAAGAGGTAAGAGAAATGGACAAAAATGAAGGAAAAGTGGGGAACTGCATTAGCAAAGGAACACTTTTCTTCAGTTGATATTAAGACATTTTCGTATCCTAACAGAAATTCATTTTTCCTAGTCCTTGTTGCCACTGCAGAGAACAAGTGAATAGTTAAATACTGATTACAGTGTTGTAAAGCAACCAATGTTACTATAGGAAATTTTCCATTGGAGACATGTAAACCATGACTGTCTGGTAGAAATCCCTGTGGTTTTAACATAGCCACCCTTTGAGCTGTGTGATAGAAACATACTTTATTTCAGTGACTTGACCTCTTGCATTTGTGTTTATGTATATAATAATATCTATATACACTGTGATAGTTTTTAAAAGTGCCTAACTGCTTGAAGTGGGATATCCTTTCATTTAATGTTGCAATGTTATACCCATTTAATGTGGAGTAAGCCCCATTAAACCTCAGTGGAACTTACTTCTGCCTAGACATGTATAAAACAGTTCTATTAGTTACAGGATGGTTTAAGCAAGGATATATGGAGGAAAATATCATTACTAAAGGTGCAATAGAATTTTGTTTGGTTTATATTTCTATAAATTACCAAATTTGTCCTTCCCAAATTAATATGTAATTAATATGTAAACTGATAGAAAGTTGTCTTTCACTGTTCAAAATTTGGAAGTGCAGTTCTTTAAGTCAATAAGAAGAATGCATTATAGAAAATTGTGTATAAAAAGTATTGTACAATAAGGAAAGTAAAAAACAGCATTATGTTAAGGAAAACTGTTTGGGACATCAGTTTATTAAGAAAATCTGTGTATAAAATATATGGACTAGGGAAAAGAAACACGAATGCATACCAAAAGATATAGAAAAGGGTCAGAATTAACTTCAATTGGAAAAAACAAGAAACTGAACAACTGAAACTGACAGATTCAGCCATCTCTACTAGTTACTGGCTAGCTTTTCGTAGATTTTAAATATGTAGCCAGCCGGATAGATACAGGAGGGCGGACACCCTTACATTTATCATAAATGAATAAAGGGAGAGCCTTATATTCATTACAGTTCCATTTCTTCAGGTTGCAGAACTAATCTTTTTCTTCAGCAAGTGTTGGGCTATATCAAAAACAGAGTACTAAGAGAAAAAGTCTCAGAAGGTGCTGCTTCAGATAAGCTTGCACACCAATGCACAGAATATCTGTTTGTCCTATTTTAATAAGAACATTTAGCACAAATGTAACATTTCTGAATGTTAAAATGAGCCTTGTCATCATCTCACTATGTTGCCCAAAACATGGGTGATTCAGGAGTCCATGTACAATGCCAGTACCTCCATGTGACAATAGGGAATTAATTAGCTCAATTAGGAAGGCTTGCAGGGGGAAGGGTAACCTAAGGAGATCTTCCACCAATATTCATGGGGTCTTTGCAGGAAGCACCAGCCAGAAATTCCAAAATAAACTAAATTGTGTTTTATTAGGGGAATTAATTACACGCACACACAATTCAAACATTCATGCACTCACAGAAGAGCTAGCTGAAAGGAAAGGGAGAAAAGATTGCTGATAGTGAAGTTTCAGGGAGTGGGCAATATTTACAATTCCAGAAGAGCAGCGAAGAAGCAACACTGTAGATTAGACTTGTGTCTAAGGGCAGTACACAACCAGAAATCAGAGTGACAGCAGACTACCAGCAAGTGAAGTACTGCACCAAAATGCTCAAAATAGAGGATTCTTATACCCCAAATCTATCCTGAGGGTAGGGGTGTGAATGGCTCTCTGGCTGAGTGGACAATGGAAGTTGCAACACAGACAATGGAATCTAGGCAAAGTTAATGGTCTTAGTGCTCAGGTGATAAAGAGGTAATGGCCGTCGTAATAGCTCTGTATTGTGGAGAGGTTTGGGGGACAATGTAGGGAAACATCCAGATGTGAGGGAACAGGGTTGAAATAATCACTGTTTTGAGGGAACTTCCCTTGACCATTGTATGCTTACAGATGTTCCCGCTTTGGCTTAAGCCTATTATTTCCAGAGGTGCTTAGTAATCTGCCTGACAATGACTGGCTACACATAGAGGGGGTTTGGCTGACCTGCCTGACAATCGCACATGTTCAGTTAGTAATTTTCCTCTGGCCAGTTTGACCCTTCCAGTCACCTCAGGTTCCATTTTATACCAGTGCCAATTAAGGTTATTTGCCAATTAAATCATATTTCACTGGTGAATAGGAAACTCTAGTCGGTTTGAGTGGCTCAAGTCTGAATGACAGCAGTTTCAAGCTATTGACCCTCAGAATGTCATTTATTTTAAAGGGGACTAAGTAGAATATTCCTCATTTTACCAAGAACACTTAGCATCTGTATATTTGTGTTGAGTGCTGAAAGCATTTTATACAGAGATTTTGTTGCAATTCTCACTACGACCTGATACAGTAAATAAATGTTCCAAAGAATCTGTAAGTTTGATCAAGCCAAAGTTTCTATATTCTGCTTAACTACTGCTATATAATAAAATGGTTCTCTGCACCAGAAGTGTATTGCAATAAAGAATGAAATATTGGTTTTGGGTTATTTTAGTCAGTTAAGCAATATATTGTAAAATTAATTATATCTAATTTTTAAAGATGAATAATACCTTTGGGGAAACTTGACACCTAAATGCAATACTGTCTTCCCAGCTCTGAGGGGAAAAAGCAGTTGTATTCTTTAAAATCTTAGAGAATTACACTTGGGAATCTACTTCTAGACCTGTTTCAGGGATGTACCATCTAGTTGTACTAGATCTTTATTTATATATTTGCCTCACAAAAAGAGGGAATATACCCTCTGAAAGTTTCTCAACTATTAATAGTTTAATAATATGTATCAGTGCTGGTTAAAACATAGTTTTGTAGAACTAATCCAAACAGTTGGAAATGTTTATGCTGAAGTTTATAACTTTGATCTTGGGAATTATCCTGTTAAGTGGATGTCTAAGGATACTAGTTTACAGTCTTGTATTGACAATAAGTCTCTATAAGCCTCTGGACATAGTTCTGATGCTTGAATATGTTAACACACAGTGATAATCTAACCACCCTCCTAAACCTGTGGGTGGAAGTAGAGCTAAAGTAGCTGGTAGACAAAGTGGCTATTTGGCCTTTCCTTTGTCAGGTGAATCTTGAGGTTAAGTAGGCTTTTCAGTGGCTGTGGGCAGCTGAGCCGTAAGAGAGGATTAGCATGTACTGCTTGACTTTCTATGGTTAACAGAGGTAATATGTTTCCACATACTAACTTCCTGTCTTGAGAAAGAGCAGCAATTTATGGCTGACTCAGTATATGAGGAATAATTACAAGAGTTTGCTTTAAAAATTTAGTGAACATGATCAAAAGCACTTTCACAATCTTGCAAGATTCCCTCACCAGGCATAAAGAAAGCTTGTTGGTTCCTAATTGGAAAGAAACCACCTTTAACTGTAGCATTCAAAGGATAGAATCATTATTATGACTGGGAGAACGATTAGAGCCAAAAAGAAAGAAAAAATCTTGTTTTTCATTTTCTTCAGTAATTTGTTAGAATTTTAGGACATTCTTAATACAGCTTGGAAAGGAATTCCATGTAGCAATTTGGAGGAACAATAACAGTTGACTTCAGACAGGGTGATGACCTACCAAGAAATGCTCATGTAACTTTTCGTCTTGCATGAAAAATTAAACAGGGCTAGCCTTATTGTCAAACAGAATAAGAGAGTTTCTTCAGACAGCTGGTTTTGGGTGTCATGTAAGAGCAGCAAATAGTTACTTAATTTAGTATTGCTGTATTTTTACTTCCTTGGTGAGGTGCTATTGAGCGAGGAAGTCCAATGTATCAAAATAACTTGATCAAGCTTGGGTACCATGCAACTTGATTTCAGGATTGATGTCATTCCCTGTTCCACTTCAGACAGCAATTTGAGCAACCTGAAAAAGAGTTAACAGTACAATTCAGTGAAAGTCCACTTAGCTGCCATACAGTTGGCCTTTCATATTCATTAGGGCTGGGGATGCAGGATCCTTGCAAAAGTGGAAAAAACACAGATATCATAATGTACACGTGTGTTTCTCTTGGAAGGAGGCTGAGGCGTGGTGAGGAGAGCAGGCACCCAGGATCCAAATGGGGTCAGGAAAAGGAGAAGAAAATGGGGTGGACTTGGGGAAGTCAGCCTGTACTTCCTTTCTTGGACATCTACTTCTGTGGGTGTGAGGGAACTTTGGGAAAGAGTTTGTGGCACTGTGATATAGGGCTGCGATCCATCCATAGCTGGCCAGGCAGTGACAGGTGAAGAGGGAGGAGGATCAGAGATGGGTTTTTAAAGGGCTGTGCAGCCTGTTTATAGCCACCAAGAGGGAAGGTTCCCCTGGAAAAGAAGCACTTGAGGTGGGGGGGCTGCTTGAAGAAACTCAAAAATAAATCCATGAAAGTCAAACCCACAAATATGGAGGGCCAACTGTATTACCTTGTTTGTGAAGCATAAGTATAAGAAGCTTCTATAAGAACAAAAATGACCAAAAACACGAGAGGTAGCCCACCAGATTTAACATTAGCTTTTCAATACAGAGAGATTTGTGCTGAATGAGTGTTTAACACAATTTGAAAACTTGATTTTCTTTTGAAATATTAAGACTTTGTTTAGTGAGATGTTTCATAAAACAGTATAGAATTTTAGGGAAATGGCACAGAAAGATTGCAGCTAGTTGTGATACCTTTTATAATTACCTCAAGTATCAGAGCCAGTATGCTTTTCAATAGCAGTTACTAGGGAAACATGGGGGGAAGTCATTCCTCTACTTAGAAGAATGACTTCTAATGTCTTTTTCTAGCACTGAAAGTCTTAGCTTGTGAATGAGCTTTTAACTGGAGTCTGTTCTGCTGTGATGGGCATGGGGGACATGTGGGCCTCCAGGTATCATTGGCCTACAACTTCCATCAGCCTTAGCCAACACAGTGGGGTGATGGGAGTTGTAGTCCACCACCATTTATTTGTCCATATGTTCCACATCTATGTATTATGGTAGAAATGCAGGTTCAGGAATAAAACATATAGTTGTCATAGTCAAGTTAATTTCAGCTCAGCAGAAAACTACAGCTTTAATTCAGGACTATAGCTTAGATTTATATATTGAATTCTTTCTCTGTCCTTTTTTATTTTCACAATTCTTTGAGATGCACATACGTTTTGATTTTTTTCAGTTCTAAAAATAAATTTTAATATTAAAATTCCCCAAAAAAGAAAACATCAGAAAAGTCCTGAATATCTTTTAATTTTTGAAACTGACAGTTCACTTCTGAAAAGTTGTTTAGCAACAAAACCTGGAACTGGTGAAATAAATAATGTAAAACCTTAAATTTGCAAAGACCAGCATGACATTAATATTTTTGGATTATTATCTATCAACTTAGAGAAGTAATGAAGGCAACACAAAGCTAATTCAGAAGAAATAACACTTTTGACACACACTCCCTACTGTGAAACCCAAAATGTATTATGAGATATAAGCATCTTTTCTAATCTTCCTGCCAAAGGCTGATTTTCTCTCTGAAAGCATAATAAAATACCAGAATAATTAAAATCTACAGTACAAAAGATTAAGCAACGCAGGATTCTAGATTAGTTCCACTTGTTCCAATTTCAACATCAATAACTCCAAGTAATATCTAACTGTTATAAAGATGAAATATACCCTCTGAAAATCATAACAGAATTATCCAACCAGAGAAAACATTAAACTAGAGATAATGCTGGTTGCCATTTTTGCTTTGCGGATCAGAATGCTAATGATTGGGTTAATAATGAGGTCTGAGGACAGCTATAGTAAGACCAATTAATATTCGTAAAAGCATTTTTAAAAATTTATTATTTTATTTTCATTGGTGCCTTTTAAAATACCCCCAACCATTTAAACTATTTATTTAATATTAATAAGCATTAATCTAACCAGTTCATTATATAGCTTGATAGCTGTGATAATACTTGTCAAATAGTGTTTTGGGTGGGAAAGTATCAAAATAATGGTAACTGTATTTTCAGACCTAAATACTCTGAAGGCAGCAGGTCCCAGCTCATCTGGAAGATAGGTAGGGTAGGCCCTGGTTAATATTTGGTTGAGAGACCACCAGGGAATACCAAGTGTTGTAGGCTATATGGCAGAGGAAGACAATGACAAACTACCTCTGAGTTTTCCTTGCCCAAGAAAACCTTATGAAATTCATGGTATTGCCATAACTGAACGTATGACTTGAGGGCACATAAACAGATACACACACTTTTAATTTTATAGAATATGTGAACCTATAGTCTGACACTGGTTGGTAGGCACACAGCTACATAGTAATGTACACCATGTCAACGTACAGGATTAACTTCTTCAATTATATTTAGGTTAGTTTCCATATAACTGCATGTAATTCCTGTATACAGTGTTTCAGGCAGATGGGATGCCACTTATATAACTCAATCCAAGACTTCAGAATAGCCTGCATGACATGTGATGTTTTGTGCATCTGTATACCTCTACAATTGGAAATAGTAGCCAACTCTTAAGACATTTCAAACTTTGGGCACATGTGCCACCAATGTAATTTCATGTGTTATGACATTCTATACAGTTGTTGTAATGGGTGCAGTAGTAATGGTACTGACTACTGTCATAGACAGAGTCACACATTGTCAAATGTCCCTATTTAGAAGTGCACAGAAATGTTATGTGTGCATGTGTATCTGGTAATGGAAGAAATCTTGGGATCTTTTGCAGAAGTTTGATGTCCTCATGCTACAGGGCTATGTAAATTAGCTCTCTAACAAAGATTAAGACTGAACAATGTAAGTTTCATTTTACCACATAGTTTCACAGAAGTATGATTGATAAGAATACTAATCTCCTAATACTGGGTTGACTGACTTTTCCTATTAATGCTGATAGAGGAAAAGAAGATGGATGTGGGTATTATTCTTTGTTAAACAAGGAGGGAGAATGCTATGGAGGGCATTATCAAAATAGCAAGTTACATTTTGAGAAATCTATATGCAACAGAATAACTTAAGAGTTTCAATGCCAGACATGACACAGGTGTCAGAAATGAGAAAAGTTAAGAGTTGAGGCAGGAGAAAAAAAGGAAGTAGTGAGAAAGTGAGAGAGGAGGAACTCAGTGAACTTTGCTTGTTAACTGTGTTTTAATTGTCCTGTGATTTATAACAGATTCATTGCAGCTGAACATTGTTTTAATTTGTGTTATAAGCCACTCTGGTTCCTGTAATGGGTGAAAGGCAACTCTGCTTATTCCAGTTTCCACATCAATATCTCAAAGGGGAATATACATTTATTCTTTTCCTTTTCATTTGTGTTTGTTTGCATTTATGAGGCACATACAAAACTAATGAAGTGTCTCAATTGTACCAAAATCAGAAGAATAAAGTCCACGATAAAGAATAGAGAATCAAATAAAAAACAATGTATTAAAAACAAAATACAAAAGTATCTTGATATGAGACCATGCTTCTAGATTGGACTATATTTTCTCCTAAAGCTTTTGAACTGACCAGTTTAAAGATATTCTTGACCACAGAGATGACACGATAGGAGAGCATTTTTGAATATCTGCAGTTTCCAACTTTGTTTATTGAAAAAGTATAATTACTTTTAAGTCAGTTTGTTCAAAAAGACAATTTGGCTATGAACAGCCTATGAATTTATTACTATAAAAGCTTTTAATGTCAAGTAAGTCACATGTTTCCATCTTGCACCTACCTTTGACCTTTTTTTTCCTCGTCTTGGCTGCCTTATGAAGATTCTAGAACAATAAGGTACTAGAGCAATGCCAAGAAGAGTACAAAATAACTGTGTACATGTCATAGCTGAGCTTGTCAGTAATAAATGAATGCCCTTTGCTACTTGCAATTTTTATATGGTCTCACAAAAGTATGCATAGTGCTCAAGGACAAGAATGCAGTTGTTGTTGTTGTTGTTTTCAAAAAAAATCTGTAAATAAATGAAGCATTAATAAAGGATGTTGACTCCTGGACCTCAGCTAAAGATACAAAGAAAACCTGGTATGTGCTCTGTGAACTAAGCTCTTGCTGTATCTGTTATGCAATTGTAAGTTAATATGTACCGCCATTTTCCAGATCATTGCAAGCAGCAGTCCCTAAAGATTAATTCTTCACCAGGAACTCATTTTGAACTGTTCAACCACTCCAGAGACTTGCCTGCCCATCTGTGATAACATAGCTCTGATCCTATGAGCTGGCTATTTCAGTGCTGGTAAATAAGATAGGAATCAAGGAGGAATATGCCTGCAAAGTGTCATGAACTATGACTGTGGTAACATGTTGAAGTAGTCCAAGATACAGAGCCAACTATACAGATATGTTTATCTTTTTTTGTTTTGTTTCCTTTTTAATTCAGTCAAGGGTAGTTTAAGGGGACTGTGAATGGATGAATGCCAAAAGATGAAGGCAGCATAATCCAAAGAAAGGAAGCTCTGTAATCCAGTATCTTTTCTTCTGATGAAAGTATCTGAGAAGGAAAACAGCCAGAGGAGAAAGAATGGACTGAATCCACCCCTTTCACTAACAGTTTTGTTAAAACCTTAGGTTTAAAAAAGTATCTAGAAACAAATATGCATGAACAGAGCTTGGTAAAGTTATTTTTGTACTACAGTTCTCAGAATCCCTCAGCCAGCATGGAGAAGTCTGGAAGAATCTTTTCCAAGCTCTGTCTGGCATAAGTGTTGCCATGCATGATCTTGACCATAGTAAATATCACTAAAACGCATGTCGATGTTTAATTGAGTACTTCTCTGTTAATCAGCAGCTAAAAGTTTAAGGAAATGGTGATAGGCCAGTCCCATGGAGGAGTTCTAACCACACTAATGTAAATATGTGTATTGTTTATGCCAGTTCAGTCTGTTTTGTCTCTAGTTCTGTATTTTCTATTATAGGGGTGGGCACCTTCTAGGAGGTGGGGAGACCACACTGATCCCCTCTATCCTCTACCCCATCCCATTTTCAGCCAGGGTTAGAGATGTTCAGCATGTTGCTTCTCTGATTAGAATTAGTTTCAGCAAATTGCACAAGATTCAGGAAAAAGATCCAGAAAAATAAATTTCCATAAATACCTTCAAGTATGGTCTGTAATTTAACAGTTCTTTCACTGCAATAATAGGGTTGGAGCCTGCCCTGTCCCTCCTTCTAAGTCTCCAGGTTCTCATAAATTGTATTCTTTATCCCTCTCTCATACTTGGACCTTGATTACTGTTCACTTTAGCTGTTGAAATAGTTGTCTTTGGTATGAATAGAATGGAAAAAAATTCTTCCAGCAGGAACATAATACATTGTTAATGCTCTAATCTGATTGGATAATAGATGATAAATCTCAATGTTTAATGCTATTACTTCTTAACATTTCTGTCAGCATCTTGAATGAACAACTACACTATTCAACCAACCATAATGCAGTGATGGAAGCTATATGAAAGTTGACTATATTTATACCAGTCTGGAGGCAACATATTGGTTTTGTTCTCACTGATAATTCATAATAATACCTATGCACTGAATTTGTCTGAATATTAGCAGACATTGTCTGTACTTTGTGTTGTGCTGGTATTATCTTTGTCCTGTACACTTGAGATGGATCTTATAGAAGGGAAATGGGTTCAGATTTTTTTTAAAAGGGGAAAAAATAGAGATGGTTTCACGTTGGTAATGAACTTTTAAATACTTACTCTATTTTGCCTGAAATTGACAATACAGTGCTTACCTCAGTTCTCTCCATCCCCTAATCTCCACAAAGATGCCTTCTCGCTAAGTGCCAAGTCTCTCAAGCAAGAAGGCCTTTGAAGACTGAGCATGTGAATTAAGTGTTGTTATTTGTCAAGCTTTTAGGAAGCAATTTAAAAGCGATATGAAACATTTATGAGCCCACAAGGTTGATAAATAATATATTTTAAAAGAGGAATGAAAAGAACAAAACCTTAATATTACTTACAATACAGACTAATCTATTTCTGAAAGGAAAATCAGAAGGCATTGAGAGTGGCTATAAAAAGGAGAAAAGGGGCTTTCCTGGAATTCTCTTCAAGACCTTAATACACCTCTTTTGTTGTTTTAGATGTACTTCAAATAATTCATATATGGCCAGATTGGACATGACACCAAGAGCACAGCTTGCCCAAGATATTTTGATGCCTGAGGCAAAGGACAAAATACTGCTCCCTTCAATCTCCTTCTGTTTATAGAAGCAGACTGTATTGCTGATTGAATCTCATTTCAGTACTGGCAATTGGATAGCACACCTTAGTGGTCTGAGGTCTAGGGACAGGGTTGAGGACTGAAGGGAAAAAAAAACATTATATAATATATATGTTGTAGCAAATGATCTGCACCTGAGAGAGGAAGACAGTAGGCAGATAGATAGCCTAAATATGTTTATTCTGCACTTATCCTTCATAGATGTAGGGATTCCTATTTCATAATGTTCTTTCGTCTTTCTCTTCTAAGATTACTTCCTGGTTTTTCTTGTTTTTCCAGTTTTAGCTAGATAAATGCTAACAAGGCCTGTTCTGAAGGCTTCTGTAAACTATTTTAGTGATCCCATCCTCCTGCCCTATCCTAAATGGATTTCTTGAGTGAAAAAACAGCCTGTGTGTGTGTGTGTATATATATATTTTGGTGTAATACAGGTTTTCAGAGAATTTCTTCAATAGTCAAAAGGTTAACATTAAGCCACTGCACTCTGCAAATAAAATACCGAACAATGATGCATAGTATTTAATGATATATAGTATTTAATAAATATGAATATAATAAGACATACTTTTGTGATCTGCGTGCATGAGTGGAAAATAAGTAACACATAAGCAAGAAGTTAGCGAGGACCGACTGTTTCACTGCTCTTGGTAACGTATAAATGGATGCCGCATTTGCTATCTTATGCACACATTTTTGGGATTAAGTCTTCCTAAACTCAGTGGGGCTTCCCTCCCAGAAATCAAGGACAGGATTAAAGTACATCTTCTGTATGATTTTCTGGGTAAAAGATCTATTGTATACAGGGAACTTACATCCAAGTAAACCTGGATACAGTAGTGGCACAATTTGATGGTTCTAAACCTTGTATCTTTAAGTCCCACTGATCACACTGTCAGAGAGCCTGGGTCTCACCATAAGAGAAAGAAAAGGCTCCATTTTTCTAAGAAAGATATATTTCCAAACATTTTTGTTGTTAATCATTTATGGTATTTTTAAGGCCATAAAAATTAAAGTAGCTGTGCTGAACATAAATACAAACAAACAAAAATAATAAATTCATTAGTAACTAAAAACTATAATAATACTTCTCAGTAGAAATTTTACTGCTGCACTAATTGTAAAGCACCAAAATGACACATAAAATTTGCAGCAGTGTTATTGAGAATAAATTTATTGCTATGACAAAAACATAAACAAAATTAATAATTCCATAATTTCATGTTATGGAAAGCCTGTGGCCTACCCAGACTACTTCTGCCTCAACAATAGTATATTGAGGTCATATTATCCGTTACGTGTCTGCAGTATGTACATAACCCGCATGGTCACTAAACTGAATGAGTTCTTTCTTCAGGCTTCTACACAGTTAGAAGCAATTCCAGGTGGAGGGGAGAATGCTTTTGAAGAGTGCCCCCTGAAGCACTACTGGAATGCATAAATAGTTTTGCAATAAAAATGGGGAGAACAGGCAAGACGAGGAAACAATAACTTTGGAGATTAAGATCAGAAAATTGAACACAACTTTGAATTGACTAGCTGAACATATGGTAAGGTGTCTACAAATTTCAAATGTGAATAGAATGATATGAGGAAATAAATAGAAGTGAAGAAAACCTTTTCTTGCCACACTGTTCAGAGCACCATTATGCACACATGCACACTTGCAAATTTCCCAAACAATGAAATTCAGTACAAATCCATTGGTGCTAAAATATTCCAGTCGTGTAGTGTAGAACTCTTTTCAATAAACGTTAAGTTTTTTTAAAAAATCAAATCTTTGCTGCATTAATAATTTTTTCCAGTAATTTAAGCTGTAAAGGCAGCCTGTTGGATCATGACCTCTTCTGAGCATCTTCAGGGCAGCTAAAACTGGAGCTATTTGGCTCTTTTCCTATGAAATAACATTCACCTGCTCCATGGTGGCTAAAGTACAAAACTGTATCAACTGCACTAAAGAAATTTTCCCTGCTGGAAAGAATTAAATGTTCTACAAACTCCATTTCACCAAATGTGCATTACCCCATTGTAGTTTTACATACAGAAAGGAGGTCATGAACTTGAGCCATTTTGAAGTTGGGGCGAGAGAATCTATGTTGACTAGAAGCAAAGAGTAATCTTCTGCTTTCTTTGAATAACAAGCATAAGCAGCAGCTTCCATGTTTTAGTGAAGGAATGAATGGCCAGGATAAGGGGGGCAGGAAGCGTAAGACGCTATTTCTTAACTTTCTCCTCTCCAGATGTTTCCAAGCTCAATATTGCTTCCTTAAGCTGATTTCAAGGGGTGGAAGAGCAGTTAGGGTGGAAAAGATTTTGAGTGAAAAATTACTCCAAATGGAACATATTAAGCTACTTTCAAGTAATGTTTTGTTTAAAGCCTGTTAAATTAAAGGAAATGTTTCCCTAATTTCATTTGGACTAAAGACTAAAGTGTTTTCTGTGTTGTTACTTGCTGTTAGATGAGCTTTGGCCTAAGACAAACCTATGAATGGGAGAGCTCTAAGAGCCCTGGAAAAATTGTTCCAAACGGAGACAGTTAAGCTACTATTCCCCTCCTCACCATGGCACTACCTTTCCATGGTGATAAGATTGCATGCTCTTGTGAGACAAGAAGCTATGTTGATGGTAGCAGTGCTGCTAGTAGGGTCTCTCATGTCAGACAGGCTTTTGCTGCGGAGCCAGACTAGATGTACCAAACAGCTACTGGGGAGCAGTGGTGTTTGGGAGGTGGGCAACGCTAATGGAAGATAGCAATAGCAATAACGTGTGTATTTCTATATCGCTTATCAGCTAAGTGCGCTCTAAGTGGTTTACAGTATGTTAGCTAATTGTCTCCAACAAGCTGGGTACTCATTTTACCGACCTGCGGAAGGGTGGAAGGCTGAGTCAATCTGGAGCCCAGCAGGATTGCGTTTACAACCTTGTGGTTGCATTTAACCGCTGCGCCACCAGGGCACTACGCCATTTCTCAAAGATGGCAGCGGCACCACTTGCTAGTACTGTGCAGAGGGAGGCACAGTTAATGCCTTTTGAATGCTGTTTACCTTGAAAACCTTATGATAAGACAATCCAAAATGAAATGAAATGAGACTCCCAGGTTGGAAGATACTCAACAAGCTACTGGAGTATAGGAGACTGTGGTAAATGACACAACTGGACTCAAGCTGAAAGGACATTCAGCAGTTGATGTGCTCATAGGTAAAAGAAGAGCCTCAAACTGAACAACATGTATTATAGGAACATGGAATGTGAGAAGCGTAGGTAAAGGGAAGCTAGATATAGTAAAATAAGTAATGGAATGTATAAACATTGGAGTGAGTGAGCTAAAGTTGACAGGAGTGGGATAATTTGATTCAGCTACTTACTCAGTGTTTTACTCAGGAAATAAAAATCTGAGAAATGGGGTGGCATTAATAGTGAAGAGATATGTAACAAAAAGCAGTCACAGGATGTAATGCACAGTCTGCCCAAATAATAAGACTTCGGGGAAACCCATCAATATAACCACAATCTAAGTTTATGCTCCAATTACAGAGACTGAAGAAGAAAAAATTGAAAGATTCTGTGCAGAAGTCCAGGAGGAAATTGATCACACAACAAAACAGGAGTTGTTATTAATTATAGATGTTTGGAATGCAAAAGCAGGAAACAGAGCAGAATCAAAGATGGTAGGGAAATTTGGCCTAGGACCAAGAGATGAAGAAGGAGAACAACTGGTTGAATTTTGCAAGACCAATAGTTTCTTCTGCTAAAAAGACATAATTCTCCCTAGATATAATTCTCCCTAGAAGCCAAAATAATTAAACTGAGACTGTTGTGCATTGGATGTATCATGAGAAGACATAACACACTAAAGAAGACAATAATGTTTGATAAGGTAGGAGACCCTAGGAAAAGAGTAAGACCACATCATAGACAGATAGACTCAATAAATGAAGCCACAGCCCTGAGTCTGCAAGACCTAAACAGGGCTGTTGATGGCAGGGCAAGTTAGAAGTCTCTTATTCATAGTGCCACCATAAATCAATGTTATCTTGATGGCAGTTAAGGACAAATTGTTCCACTCTGCCTTCACCGTACTTCAGCCCAAATATTTAATCTTCTGCATCTGCATTTCAGCTTTATAAAAATTCTAGGTGATTCCTTCAATCATGCTGTGTAAGGTCTACTTTGACCAATCTCGGAAACATTTTCTACTAAGGGATTTTGGATGTTCTTGTTATTTTTTTTCCCCTCCAAGCTTTGAGTTTGGCCCTGAAATAGAGTCAGACACAGTGCGCTGAGCACTCAACAATCTCACACTCCAACTACAGTTTCTACAGAGCTATTTAAATGTCTGGTAGCCATGATAATAAGAAAAGACAGAAGCAGCAGAACAGATAGATAAACTGTTCTGTTTTGAAAAAATGCTGTGATGTCTACCAACCATATTTCCTTCCTGCTCTTTAAGCCTGCTGTGTTCTCCTATGATTTCTTTTATTCTTTGCTGTGAAATGTCTTGTCAGGTGAAGGCTTAACACATCTTACTCATTCCTGTTTGCAAGCGGATGGTGTGGCAGAGAGAATCTTCTGAATTCTGCTTCCAAAATGATGTGGGAGGGAGGGCTTTTAAAACTGAACAGCTTGGAAGCATCACTAAGTAAAATGTGTATGTGTGTGTAGATATAGAGATAGATATACAGCAGTTATAAAATTAGTTTTTACTGTTCAGGTATCTTAATCAACTGACACTTTCTTAGATGATGAAGCATAAGTAATTCCCCAAGGAAGCTAGCTGGCCTTATGAGAGATTTCATGCCTTTGAGTAAGGCTAGTTTATTTCAGTCTTATTGTTTTCAGCATTCTCAAGTTGATGAAAGAAGCCAATATAGTATTTTTAACTAGGAAGGAAAAGAATACTGTGTACATTTTGTTACTTTGCTGCTTTTACTCAGCAGGGTTGGGGAGTGGGGCTAGTCAGGAGTAAGTTATTAATTCAATAGCATTAAATTGTCCATTTCCCCAGTCCATCAGTTCCACAAAAATAAAGTAATATATAAAAGCTTGAGCTGTATAACTGATTTCTGCTCATGCATTTCATTCCACTGCTGCTAACTGCAGGCTCAAAATCAGTGAAGAAAAGTCACAGGAGGCAAATAATGCTTTGTTTGCAGAACCTGTAGGCTATTTTCCCCAGCCTAGTCAAAGGAAATCTTTCTCTAATTTCATTTGAACTGAAGACTAACATGTGTTCTATGTTGTTGTCATTGTTATTTATTGTGAAGTCAGTTTTGATTTATGTGGATCCCATAAAGCCCAGATCATCAACAGACTTGATCAGGTCTTGCAAGCTCAAGTGGTGGTTTTGTTACTGATCAGATAGATCAATCTTTCATGTGAATTGTTCTGAATGATACATTTGCAATGCAAAGGTACTGTATGGCCCTTTCCACACGGGGGTTAAAAAACGGTGTAGAGCGACCTCTGACAGAGGTCGTCTACACTGTAAAGTGGATTGGGGCAGACTACTTTTGCGTAGTTCCACACCCCAATCCGCACTAGGGCGACCGGAAGTGGTGGCGGCGCATGCTTTTTGAAAACCACTTTTTATGTGGTTTTTAAAAGACACGGGGCATGCAGGCCCATGCAGCCGTGTCGCAGCACCCATTGTGGATTTGTAGGTGTGCACAAGAGCGTACCTGCAGATCTGCCGGGGGTGGGATTTCCGGCTGGCGAGGTTCTCCGGTTGGTGGAGAGCCTCCGCCAGTCGCAAGCCGCCATTTTGGGCGCTGCAGGACGCCGCGGGATGCCGACGAGTGTGGAGCAGCGAAAACGTGCTGCTCCACTGGCGATGGACTTACCCGGTTTAAGGTAAGCTCCGTTTCAGCATGTTTCCAGCCCTTTCTTCGCCTGCGTGTGGAAAGGTCCTATGTTTCCTCTGAAATAAGTCTTGTTGAGTTTAATGGGGACAACTCCAGTATAAGTGGGTAAAGGGTAGAGGAATGAAGTGGATGTAGGATTGTAGTTATTGGTGGATTTCTGCCTGGGGTCAGGTGACAGGATGGATTGGATGTGACCCCTGGCAGCTGATTATATGAGTGCTACTATTAGCTTACATGGTCTTTGTTTCTGTATGGTCTGGGTGATATAATGGGAGCACAGTTTTCAAGGGGTAGAGCAGTGAGACTCTTTCTGGTCTTCCTTTAGCATACTTATGATAAGGCTTTAGGAAACATCTCAGCTGGTTCCTAATCTGCCCGTCCACCTAACCATTCTAAAATTTTAGAAGTTGTATTCAGTGTGCCGTGGTAATACTTATTTCCATGAAATTTTCTATTAATTTTTTATCAGTAGCCAATCAACTGATGCAGGAAAGAATGTTTACAACTTGGTTGTAGATGCCTTGATGGGAAAGTGTCTAGTTCCCATAACAGTGGCATGTGCCACTGTACAAATACATATCTGAAGTTTTGGCATAGGCAAAACTAGGAAGAGTACCTTTCTTAGATCATGACTTCCAGTGGCAATGTTGGTTGAGGGTTTCTGGGAGATGTAATACAGAAAGTACATTTTCCCATTTCTAGGCCTAGGATAGGACTACAGCTCAGGGAAAAGCATAGTTCACCTGTTGTGGGAGATGATAGGAGTTTCAGCCCCACAGAAACGCAGCAGAAAAACCAGAGCACAGCTAGCCAACAGCAGCAAAATTGTTCCCCAACACACCCATACTTTAAGTAGTCTGGACACAGTCTGTACATTACAAAGACTGGTTATCAGTTAAAACACCCATGTTGGAGCAGCTGTAAGCTATCTACATAACTTGTGGTAATGTGACCTTCTTCCTCCAGGGGTTATTCAGCAATAGAACTGAGTACTTTATTTTATCAACAGTCAAAATGTCTGTAACTGCTGCTTTAGCTCAGTTGTCTTTCTACCCAGATACTGATGCAGCTAACAAAGTGTGCTATTTTCACTTACATTTCCTATGTCTTCTTTATTGTTCCTGCTGTTCACCTCACTTTTCGGACACAGTGTCACATCTCTATCTTTGTAAGGCCATTTCTGCACTAGACTGTTATAGTGCTATTATTCCACTTTCAACATCCTATGGAATCCTGGGGTTTGCAGTTTAGAGAGGAACCTATTTGCTGTCACCCGTGAAAAACTAGACCAGAATTAAATTAGCTTCGCTTAGCATATGGAGCACTATTTATTCTATTTAAGGCTACATTCTCTAAGTGAAGCACTTCTTCTTCTGTGAAGAAAAGAAGAGATGGTTATAACTGGTGTCTTTGGTCAATTCTCAGTCACTGTTATTCTTTCTTCCAATTTTCCCTTCACCAATTCCATTTCGCCTAGATATCCTCTATAAAGGATTGCTACAGTCCTGTTCTCACCAAGAGGGAATAATTTGCTAATATGACAAGCCATTATTTTGGTTGCCACCTACTTCTGCCTGTTACTTGATACTTTTTCACAAGAGAGAAAAAAGGCACATTAACAACATCTTTAAAATCCGTTACACAAACTTGTCATCAACTTTTTAAAACTGATTATG
The DNA here is from genome assembly GCA_948474755.1 of Ctenosaura bakeri. Taxonomy (NCBI): domain Eukaryota; kingdom Metazoa; phylum Chordata; class Lepidosauria; order Squamata; family Iguanidae; genus Ctenosaura; species Ctenosaura bakeri. The sequence continues at coordinate 206,453 of CAOLHI010000539.1, read as the reverse complement.
TTACTTTGATATTTCTCAGTTCTTAAATTAATATAATCCTTAGACACAGTTTAAAACTGCAGGTATATATGTTATTCAAACACTCTCTGCAATTTCCATACACTATGACATTGAAATAACCTCCAATTAGTAAGTACCAGTTTTCTGGGGCAACATATAATATCAATATACTATATACAGTAGTCTGAATGAGCTATGTTGAAACAAGGCATACTAGCAAATTCATCCATATTGGTGAAATTATTCATTTTACAAGAACCAATGACAGATGTATTGTACATTACAGTGAGTTACTGCATCTGTAGACCATTATTTCAATTGGAGCAACAGCTTCACTGTGTGGAAACTCTCTTCTCTGCAATCCTACAAACATTTCTGAATACATAAAATGAGTCTTTGTCAAATTCTACTTTATGAAAGTTGAACGTTGGTTTTTGTGATCAGAAGCAATTTTTCTACAATCCTGGCACAAGAGTTCTTGGCCAAATTCAAATCCAAAAGAATAATGTACTTCTAAGATGATGTAGTTATTTTTTTAAGTAATAACTGGAGGTATTGGAGGGTGATGAATTCACCATTCTTCCAATCATCCGCTAAGAAATTATGCTGAATGTTTAAAATGAACATCAGATGTTCCTTGGAACACTTAAAAAAAAAATCTTCAACTTGCAAATAGACTTCATCTTGCAAATAATAGTACTGAAAAGCCATATTTCCCCCTTTTTAAAAAACAGGGTAGAACCTTAATGGATAAATATTTAATCACATTTGCTGATCTTCATTTATGTCTGAATATTCACATGCATGACCAGCTTGCTATTTGGCTGCATTGTTTCAATCTGGACCAGTTCTAATAATTATATAGAGTGCAGAATGTTAATTCGTGCAATTTTCCTGATGTAATGACAGGAAAGAAATGAATGACAGGATACCATGAAATGTTTGACTGGTAAGTTTTTTTAGTGAAACGGTTCTCAATTTTTTTCATCTTCTCAAGTTTTATAAGTTACATGAGTTCAGTTAGCATGAGATATTTCTTCAAATTAACTGTAGAAAGAAAACATCTGAACTAGTTCCATATTTCCCATAACAACTTCTAAGTAGTATTTCTTAAACAATTAAGGATCCATCCTATGTTTTTAATAGGTTTTATTTGTAAGTTATAGATTCAGATTAGTGTAATACATATGTTTCTAATATGTCCCCTGTGTCTACCCTAATGAAGTGATGATTGGAAAAGTCTGTGATAAATAGGTAATGAACACAATCCAGGGAGCCAAATCATCGTATGTACACATATATTTAAAAGTACATGGTATTTCTTCACACTTTGGCATTTATTTTTACAAGGAGGTCTATACTGTAAAAATAGGAGCTATACCTGCCATTTAAAGTGTCACTTGGAGTTAAGAGGATAACTATGTGTTGCACCATAAACTAAGAACGCTTTAATTGTCGTTAGAAAGGGAGTTCCTTGAATTCACACCACTGATCATCCATCCATTAATTTTTTAAAAAATTACCCATGAGGGTCCCAGAGAAGTATACATCAATTGCAAGGAACATTTTGAGCGCACTTTCCTGATTCAGACATAATGGGAATCTCTTGTTTACAAAACCATAATATCTTTGCTCTAACTGAATGTATATGGTTAGGAGGAAAGGGGAGGTCATGGAGTTAGCCCATGAGTAGACAGCTGACTTCAAGTCCAACAAATCTTAGTTTATCAGACTAAGCTTGTTATGTCTGGACTGGACCACTGCATTTGCCTGTTGAAATTTTGGGCAGCCTGCTGCTCCATGTAGCCTTTGCATCTGCTGGTTACAAGGACGCTTTTACTGGATATCTGAAGGTATCATTAGTTATAGGCAAGGAGGTGGTCTTCTAAGTATCTTGCACTCAAGACATGTGGGAAATAAGAATGTTTTATTCTGTGAAGATTAGAAACAAAGTCATTAACACAAGGCCATTAAGTCCAAAGTATATCTAGGCACCAAGAGTTCCAAAAACAGTGGGAAAGCTTGCATGCCATATGTTTGGCTCTACCTAGTCACCTGCAGAGAGCTAAGGATAAAGTAGCAGCTATAAGCTTCAGCTTTAATGCCTTGATTTGCATAAGTTTAAATAACTTTGTAAATTATAGCTGTAAAACTGACATATGGTATTTTCTATTCACTTCTATCCTCTGATGTATACTTAAGGAATTCAACATTTGACTAATAGATCCAAAATGCTACACCAGAGACTTCCTGCCTGCTTCTATCATTTCTAAAATGTTAAGTTTGAATGAGAAGTCCTTCTGTTTTACTGGAACAGATATGTCATGAAGGAGGCAGTGGAGTGTAGCAATTGTAAGGAACCTAAACTGTAGACCGCATTGAGATGTTTATAAAGTATTTAGAAAGCTGCTATGGCCAATTTAGTATTTAAATAATTGCAGATTGAAGATGTAATCCTGTGTACTTTCACCTGGAAGCAAGAAGCACTAAAGTCAATGAGACTTGTTTCTGAGTAAACATGTATAGGCTTGTAGTGCCTGGAAAACAATATTATTTAAATCCTTTTTTTAAAGGCAACATACTCTTAACACAAATCCATAAAGAATAAACTGTTTTCTTTTATTAGTAACATTATTTCATCACTGTACATGATGCTGATCCCAAATGGACTCACATAGAGAGGGGCTATTTATTTATTTATTTATTTATTGGTCTGGTCCACATTCACTAGCTTTAGGGGTGCAGGACCACCACAAAAGTGGAAAGAACACAAATACCAAAATGTGTGTGTGTGTGTGTGTGTTTAGGAAGGGGGCTGTGGCATAGTAAGGACAATGGGCACCCAGAATCCAAACCAGGAACATTTCTGCATGACACTCTTCTAGCGCGATGATTCCACTTTCAACTGCCTATGGAATCCTGGGGTTTGCAGTTCCGGGAGGGGTCAGTTCAGGAGTTCAGGCCCCTCCTGAAACTGCAAACCCCAGGATTCCATAGGAGGTTGAAAGTGGAATCATCACGCTAGAAGAGTGTCATGCAGAAATGGCCCAGGTCATGGAATGGAGAGGGAAAGAGGATTGGTCAGGATGTAAGCCCTATGTTTCCTATCTCACTTATCTCCTTCCTTGAGTGTATGGGGGGCAGTGGGAGAGGGTTTGTGGTGCTGAGAAGTTGGGTCACAAGCCCTCCTTAGCTGGTCAGCCAGCAGCTGATGGTGGAGAAGGAGAACCAGGCAGGTTTTGAAGGCCTGCTGGGAGCCTCCAAAAGAGAGGGTTCCTCTGGAAAAGAAGCACTGGGTGGCAGGGGTTGGAGAAACTATCAGATTCATGAAAGTTAAACAGAAATTTGTGGTGGGCCATCTGTATTTTTTAATTTGTTCCTGATGTGACCCAGCTAGATAGAAATCATACATTATAACTTAATTAATATGTCCTACATATTTAAATTCCATGAGTTTCAGATTGCATAGCAATGTATACTGTCATGTATGTGGTCTCTTTGCCTAAATTGACACGCAGCAAGTAATATGCTGACTCTGAAACCAACCTTGCTCCATTCTAGGGCTCCCCATGTTCATACTTATTAGCTTCACACATCTTATATGGAGTCCTAGGATTTTTATCATACAGTGCTAGTGATACCTGTAAGGGAGTAAGTTCATTAAAGCAGAGACAAATTCCTTGCTTCCCTAAATGCCTCAATAGTGTCAGGGGCAGATGTCTGAAAGAAAGATAGATCCAACAGTTCAACAAAATACACAACTATGTTGTGTAGTGCCTGAATCATGTTTAGTATACTGAATGTGGTATCATGTTGGTGGTATGTCTAACTGCAGAATTGAACCAGTCAGGAGCTCCAAATTACTTCTTTCTATTATCTGACTGCTTTAAAAGGTAAGGAAGATCTTACATAGTGTCTGTGCAACACCAGAGGACCAATATTTTCCAAAACTGTATTTTGATATGCAGGTAGTATATAGAAGAAACAGTAGCCAAATGAAAGCATGCATGCTCTGCAAAAGTACTACTACAGTTCTACTGCTTTGCAAATGATTACATGCTTGTAATATTTCAAAATTGGTTTGATAGCCATGTTCTTTATTCCTAGAACATTATCTCTGTATTTTTATGTGTATCAGCAGATACAGTTTTAAATCTGCACAGCAACCCATTAGCACAATGGGTTTTTATTCCCATTTATTACCTGTGCTTTTCTTCATCACCTGTAAAACTGTTCCAGAAGGTTTCCCAGCCTTAGATATTTTTACAGAGGTTGCAGAGGGTGTTACAGGTGGAGTGGGGCGGGGGACAATGATTTCCTGAAGCTCTTTCACACTACCTTTATAGCACTATGATTCCTTTTAACTGCCATATCAATATTCCATGGAATCCTGGGATTTGCAATGTAGGGGGATGTATTTAGCATTCTCATTCAAAGTGCTCTAGTTTCTTACCAAACTACAGATCTTTGGATTGCATAGATTATAGCCATGGCAGTTGAAATGGAATTATAGTGCTGTAATTGTGCTGTGTGAGAGGGCCCCTAGTCCTTCTAAATGAAGCAGTGTAACAAGTTGAAACAACCCTATTGGGTCCTGGCTGTAGCCGGTATCCAAATAGCCCCATATATTTACAACCAGTGTCAGTATTCTAAAAGTCCATATATATATATAATACTGACTGCGTGTCTATGGCTGTGTGGAAATCCCAGTGGGACTCTTTAAATGTTTGGTCAGGAGAATCAGTTTTAGGAAGCTTAATCTGCTATCCTGTACCAATTTACCTGGAAGCATGCTCCATTTAACTCAGTTGGAATTACTTCTTAGTGGGCATTTATAAGATTGCACTATTAAAACTTCATCTTCAAGCAGGTTCACCTCAGGCCAGAGGTGTGTAAAGAAGAAGAGGAGGAGGAAGACACAGAAGCTTTTTCCTTTCTATTTTTAACTTTCCAAATTGTGTACCTTGTTTTCTTTTAAGGAAAGTGATATAAGTATTCTGAGGGGGGGGACCCACTTTGTCTAGACAGTGTTTTATCTTCCCCAAGTCACACAGGATTATGTTATATTCAGCCATCCCAAGATGATTCAGTTTTTCATCCAAATATTTTCCTTCTGTAAACAGACTTTATTGTAATATGGGGCAGGAATAGGTCAATTAGTCTGATACTAACTATCCTGTGGACTTTATGAGAAGAAGGAAATTATCTCTCTTGCTTTCTTAGTATTACCTTCATTCGCTAATGTATTATTTCCTTTCTACCTTTAGGTGGAATGTAGCTGGTAGAATTCAACATATTGGCATGTATGTAATAGTTTTTGGTAAAAGCTAGAGATGGACAATTTTGTAACAGCTTGTTTTTGATCAGAATTTACTAAAATTTGTAAATTTAGAATGTGAAAGCAAGTGAAACTGATAATTTTGCTCTATCATAGAGAAAAATAATATGGTTTTGATTTGTAGTTGCTCAGAATTCATAAATTAAAATCTGGGACAAAGCAGCTGTGCCAGTTGTTAGTTGCAGCTGCTGAAGACTACTAGAAATTCATGATCATTCCCAGTTCTTGATCTTCTGTGGTTTCAAACAAGCTGAAGTTTAAAAGAGACATAGATAAGAAATGAAAGAATGAAGAAATCACCAAAGACAAATGCAAATGAAGAGTCAGTATTTATAAGAAGATAATCAGAAAAGCTAAACCTCAAAATGAGCTCAGTCTTGCTGGAGAAGTTAATAATTTTTTTAAAAAAAGGTGAGTGGCTATGTTCAAACGGAGATGAAGGACAAGGAAATGATAGACCACTGTGTGGATGGTGGTGAAATGCTAATAGGACAGGTAGACAGCAGAACTGCTTAAAACCTTCTCTGCCTGAGTCTTCTCCCAAAAGGAAAACAGTGCCATAGGTGGTGAAAATAGAACAAATGAAGCAGTAAAGGGATTACAGCTTGGAATAAGTAAAGAGGTAGTACAAAAAGAGCCAGTGCAGTTTAGTGATTTGAGCGTTGGAATATGGTCCTGGAGACCAGGGCTCAATTCCCTACTCAGCCATGGAAACTGAGTGACCATGAGTACATCCCCAGAAAACCCCATGCAGGTTTGCCTTAGGGTTGGCATACGTCAGAAATGACTTGAAGGTATACAACAACAAAAATGCATGGATAACAAGCTACTGTGAAAGACTTGATGAACTGCATCCAAGAGTATTAAAGGAACTTTGCAGATATAATCTTAGAAACACTGTTGAAAGTCTTTGGGAATTCTGGAAAAGAATGAATGTTGCCCCTATCTTCCAAAGAGGAAAAAAGAAAAACTACCAACCATTCAGCTTGATGTCAAAATCAGGAAAGGTTCTACAATAGATCATAATAACAGTCTGTGATCATTTACAAAGGAATGCTGTAATTGCTAAAAGACAAGCATGAGTTCCTGAAAAATGAGTTGTACCAGACTCATTTCACCTCTTTTTTTTATATAGCTTGGTTAATTGGGGAAGCTTGGTCAGTTGGGGAAATCCTGTGGATGCAGTATATCTTGGTTTCATTAAGACTTTGAAAAGGTCCTTTATGCTATTCTTTCAAACAGCTTGGTAAAACATGGGCTAGACAGTGCTATTGTTATGTGGATTAGTAACTGGCTGATGGACCAAACCCAAAGAGTACTCAGTGATGGTTGCACTTCTCCTGGAGAGAAGTGAATTGTGGGATGCCATAGGGTTCTATCCTGGGCCCAGTGTTGTTCAACATTTTTATAAATGACATAGATGATGAAATAGAGAGCGTGTTTGTCAAATTTCTAGAAGGTACAAATTGGGAGGGATAGTTAATACCCAAAGGACAGGTTCAAAATGACAGTAACAGAGTGGAGGTCTGAAATGAATTTCAAGAAGGATAAAGATAAAACACTATGTTTAATCAGGAAAAAATGAAATGCGCAAATATAGGATGGTGACACAGTTTATGTATGTGAAAAAGAATGTTATTAGAGCATTAGCTAAACAGGAGTTAACACTATAATGCAATAGAAAAAAAATCACGTATGCAATATGTCCAGTTCAAAAGAAATCATAGTACCATTATTCTATTTTGTTGAGACCTCACCTGCAATACTGTGTCCGCCATTGTGGGCACCATTGTTTAAGAAAGATACTGACAAACTGCAACATGTCCAGAGTAGGGTCACTAAGATGATAAAAAATCTGGAAGCTAATCCTTATGATGAATAGCTTAAGAAGCTGGTTGGGTTTAACGTGGAGAAGTGAAGGCTGAGATAGCAATCATTAACTCCACGTAGAAGATGAAGTGAACTTCTTTTTTCTACTCCAGAGTTTAGGACAGGAAGCAATGAATTCAAATTACGAGAGAAGATATTCCACCTAAACGTTAGAAAGAACCTATTTACTGTAAGAGCTGTTTTACAATGAAACAGACTTGTCCTATCTCAGTCCTGGCACAGATAATAACTCAAACAAACAAACGGAATATCTCCCAACTTGTTAATTACTTTCAGGCAGTAAGCAAGGAGTCATAAATAAAGTCCAACATAAAGTCCAGCAGGATTTCATGGCAAGGGAGTGTCCAATAGTATTTGTCAAGGCATCCAGCAAGGTAGCAGGTCAGATAAGCTCTGACAACTCCTGGAGAGGAAGGACACTGGGTAAATAGACCCAAAGCATAGCAGAGCTGTGCCTTGATTGATTGTTGCCAGTTAGAAATTCTGAGAGAGCGATGCTGGGTCTCTCTTTGCTTTCTGTGCTGTGCGAAGTTGGGTCTAGGTAAGTGTTCTTCTGTATCTGAAGAGGCAAGAGTCTCTATTGAAGCTGGCACCACCCACTGTTCTGTTTCTGGCAGCAGGTCATGGCATGCCCCCTGTTTCAGTCTCTGGCATGCCCTCTGCTTCAGACTTTGAGTCAAGAGTCCATGCTCTGGAAGCAGGGCATGACAAGACTGCCTTGTAGGGTGGTGGACTCCCTTGCCTTGCAGGTCTTTAAATAGAGGTTGGATGGACATCTTTTAGGAATGGTTTAGTTGGGTATTTCTTCATGGCAGGGGGTTGGATTAGATGACCCTTGTAGTCCTCCCAGGTCTATGATTCTGTGATGCTAGCTATAATGGACTTCTCAAGAAACAAGATTTTGTGAAATTTTTAAGAGCTGACAGCTGTTAAAAGCTTTTGTATCCAGAATTGGAGACCTGGAAAATCCCAATCCTATTGGTGACTTGGATTTGCACATTAATCCAGGCTTTTCTTTTATAGGAGATAATGCATTAGCAATTTTTTTATTGGTGTGATTATTTTACCTCCAGGTGCCCCCTGTAACCAGTTCCCTTTATGTGGCCAATAACAAATGCTGTTATCCTGAACATTGGATAACACTAGCCAAGTTAGCTACTCCTTCCAGATCTGTGTTTGATTGAAAAACTGCATGCAGGCAAAAAATGTGACAATTCTTTAAAAACAGCATTATAATGGTTTTGGCATGAACTTTGTAGGCTCCAATCTTTTTCTGATGTAAATACATATTACCATCAGTATTCTGTTATTTTCCCATCATCATCTTTCCTTGGATGGTCTTTGCACAGTGATGGCATCCAGAAAATTATATACCAAAAGAAGCCAATTTGCCCAGCTACTGCTTGATTTTTCATAATAAAACTGCCATGAACACAGCATATTGCAGTGTGTGCTCTTGCCAGTTCCTTCCATCTTGTGTTTTTCTTTCATTTCTCTCCAGAGGAAACTCCTCTGTGGAGCAATCTTCCATCTGCTAGAGAAGCCAAAGTCTTACTAATAAACACTGTTGTCTTCAACATCACTACTTGAAAAAACATCAACAGAAACACAGAAGCCCTGTAGTTTGTTAGTGTTACGTAGGGAAAACCCGAGACATTAGTTACCTATTATCACAGCCCTAGTGACAATAAAAAAAAAAAAGAAAGAAATTTGTTACAGCCTCACAAGAACCTGGAAAGATTGGTATAGGCAAAGGATACCAAAAGGAATGACAATTTGGGTTCTTCCATATTCAGACCTAGCACTTTGTGAGTCTGTCACCTCATGGAAAATATTGCCAAAAAAAGAGGGTTCAGATTAATGCAAGTTAGAAAGAAAGAAGCTAAACATTCTTATGTTTGGAGAAAACAGAGCCTTGTATTGACAGTTCTTTTATGTAAATCTATCAATAATGCAATTGTTTAGCAGTTCTTGGTCAGAGTGATCCATAGCAGAGAGGAATGGCATTCTTAATACCTGCACAGAAATAAGCCCCCAGTTCACTATATATAAATAGGCATCTACATCTATGTGTGGAATTATATTTCTGTTATGATAGGCCAAGCAGCAAATCATACCATATTGCAATTCTTTTCCCCTGTAGAAGTGGAAGCAAGTCAAATTGACTAGATGGCCTCTTACTCCAGATGACTGCTTTCAGCCATGGTCGCAACCATTGTTTAGTGAGGTAAAGAGCCATCATACTCATTTGAACCTTCTAGAAAAATAGGCTGGATTGTAATCTATTAACATCTGTATGTATAACCACAGTACAGCAAAAGAATGTAGAAATGTTAGTTCTCCAGATGTTGGTGAACTCTTATGACTTGTGACCACTGGTCAGGCTAGCAGGAACTGTGGGAATTGAAGCTCAAAAGGATCTGAAAGGCCACAGATTCCCCACTGCTGGTATAAGAAATGCATGTGACTTTTAGAAAGGTTTTTTAACCATATGTTGTGTTATTTTTTTATGCAGTCTTGATTTAAAAAAGTGAATTAGTCAAAATTATGCAGTGATAAACATATATGTGTTCCGTCATTGTTGTATACTCTCAAGGAAATAACAAAAATAAGCTTCTAAAATTAGGCTTTACCCAAGGTAAATAACCATGACAGCTCTTTAAATGTTTTATACTTTTTAAATATTTAATAAAACTTTTATTTCACTTGGCTGCTGTTGGAATGTACTAAGATAAAATTGTTTCTATGGCCATCCAAGGATTACAGCTTGACCCAGTTTTGCTCAGCACTGTAAGAAGCTAACCGTCATTGCCTGTAACATCTAGTTTTGATCCTATTTGGGAAAGGGTTATAAGCTTCTGGAGAGTTCAGCAGGTACTGTTCCTTGAATATAGAGGGAAAGAGAGTTAGAATGAAGGCGGCAAATTCTAGGTACAAACTTTTAGCAGAGTTTTTAAAATTCCCACACAAACTTTTTAAAGATCTCTACTCCTACGTCTTCTGGATGTGAAAAAAATATGGCTGAGTTGGAGAAGAGAAAGTGTGAAGGGCATAGTGAAGCGCACAGCGAAAGCTCTACTGCTGACTGGTGTTATTGAGCATAAGATTACTTGATTATAAGTGAGTGGCTAACTCAAACAGTGCTGAAGCCATGGTGCCAGGATGTGGCTTTAATATAGCTGTTGATTTTCCTGCTTAGATGGATTTATAGGATTCTGATTGTGCACAGATATTTATTTCTATGCTTTTTCTCCTACTTACACAATAAGCAAAAGCAGCCCTGTTGCCTGTATGAAAAATTCCAATTATTGTTGTACCTTTGTTAGACTTTTTAAATTAATTAGAAAAAATCTTTAGTATGAACAAAGTTCCTCTAACTGTTAATTGAATTCTTATGACATTTGGATCACTATTCACTTCAGGGACACCATCATTTTCTCCCCCTCTATTTTTCCTTATGGTAGTGATTTATATGAGAAGAGAGCTAGAAAGCCAGAATAAGCAGAACTGACAGATGTTCCTATCACTGAGGAGGGGAAGGGAAAATCAGAAAGCGAAGACATTCAGACATAAGCAAAGACAGGTCCCAATTACATTAAGAATTGTTCAGAAGCTTAACAGTATAACACATATCTAATCAAAAGTTAGTCCCATTGATTTCAATAGGGCTCATTCCCAAGTAAACAGATATAGGAATCCCCCCCCGCAACAGAACAAAATTATTGGGAGGTTGTAGAATTTATTGTTGTCTTCCTTGGGTTTTTTTTAGGGATGGGACAAATCCAGAATTTTCCAAATCCCGATCCGAATCCCTGGAAGGTTCTGGGAATCCACGAACCTCACGAATCTTGAATCTTTCGAATCCCTTTTTAAAAAAGGGTTTAAAAAGCAAGGGAAATAAGCATAATCTTGGGGAAGACACACTCTCTCAACCTTAGTAAAAGTCTAGGCAAAGGCAAATCCTTCTGAAGAAATATGGCCAGAACAATTGTCATAGTTTTGCCTCAGGATCTCCCCAAATTGAAAATGACACGAAGGCCCTTTCTACACAGGCAGGAAAATGTGAATTACTCCCACATTTTCCTGCCTGTGTAAACAGGGCCATGTACTACAGTATGGAGAAAATCCAGATCAAAACTGGATTTTCTTTGCATAGCTCCTTATGGCATCGTGGGTTTGTAGTTTGATAATGCACCAGCACACTTTGGCAGAGAAGGCTGTGACAGCTTGTAAAATTACAAAGCCCAGAATTGTGTATGAAAGAGGTTTGCAAGGGAGCTATGCAAAGGAATCTTTCACCTGTCCTTGAAATCTCAAGAAGACTGTACCTTCCAACCAATCAGGCCTTTGGTGGGCACTGGTGGGCACTACTTTTTAAAAACAATGTTTCCTTTCTGCTACATGTGGCTTGTCATGTGGCTCATGAGAAACCATGACAGAAATTTCACATCTCATCCTATTCTAGCTCTGGTCTTGTGGAAGGAGGTACACTGGCATACATGTGCCAATCACTGGCTGAGATTGTGTGGCCTTGCCCTTTGCCCCACTACTTCTGATAGGCATCAGACCCACTGACCCCAGCATTTATACATGTCATTGATATTCAGTACAGAAAATAGTGCTGAACTTAAATATTAAATGTTCAATTTAAATATTTTAGAATACATCCCCAGATGTAATTTCTGAAATTGTTAGCAAACTCCAAGGGAAAAACCCACCCACTTGCCCTCTTGCTTTGTGTATCTGGTCTCCCATGTTTTCAGACATCCCAGTCTCCAACAAACTATTTAGTTGGTGGAGTTGAAAGATTCGGTTTGCCTATTATAGAACAGGGATTCAGATTCGTGAATCTCGAGTCCTTGCCAAGGATTCGAGGACTCGCAGATTCAGTTAGCCCATGCCTAGTTTTTTTTTTACCATTTCTGTTGTTGTGGCCTATTTTCTGGCAGTTCCTAGAACCAGCTGTAACACTTAATTCCGACACTCAATATAACATATGAATATTTTTCCTCCTTTGTTCTTTAAAATTCTTTTTAAAGAGTTATAGTACTGTATTGCATCAGTGAACTGACACTTTTGCATTATCATTCTCTTTTAAAAAATTAACAGTCAGAGAGGAGAAAATTTGCTCTTAATACCATGATACCATGATACCTTAACACTCTCTTCACCCCCTGGCAGTGTTGCTGTGTGGGCTTAGAACTTGCCCTTCCCAGAATGTTAACTTTACCACGGTCCTCCACAACCTGTTACGAATGTAATTGGCAGTAAGCATTGCCTCACCCCAAGCTTTCTGAGGCATACCAGTGCTGCAAACTCCCAGCCAAATATTCACCTCCGCTGTCAGTCTGGAGAACTTTGACTTTGTACCCAAATTGCCATTCCACATAGGCACACCAATTCTTAGACACTCCACAAACCTCAAATTTATATTTCAGATGATAACAGAATGTGTACCTGCAGTAATCATCTACCAGGAGCATCACATGCCATGCCCCACCCTGAGACCTTGGCATGGGACCAATGAGATCTGAGTGCACCAAATGAAAAGGCTGTGTTGATACCCTGGTACTGAACTTAGGAAATGGCCTTACCTTTGATTTGGACTGTTTGCAGACAGCACAGTCCAAAAAGGCATCACAAGGGTTAACTCTGCAGTCTTTACAGCACTCAGGCAGTTTCCTTAGCACTTGGAAACTGGCATGCCCCATCCTCCTATGCAACAGGTGGATGCAATTATCATGCTGGGCCTTATTGGTATATGCCATGTGGGTGTTTTGTTTTGGCAAGAATTTATACAGTCGGTTTCTAAGCTCACTGACCGCACACACAGCCCCATTTCTGATTACCTTACCCACATTTCTAGAGAACAGAACATCATGCCAACTCAGTGCCAACCTAGATACTGACAGCAGGCAAAACTCTTAACGAGGGCACACAAAGCACATTATCAAGGTATTTCCCCAAAGCAGGAACAAAGGCTTCCCTCATACCTTCCACCCAACATTTAGAACCATTAGCAAGGGAAACAGAGTCAATGTTGGCTTTGCCCAGCATCTTAAACATACCCCTGCTAGTAGCTAGATATTGGGAACACCTGCTATCTAGCAGCCAGAGAGCCCCTTGGGTTTCACAGCCCTTAACCGTGCCTGAAACCAGCTGGCAATTCCCTTTGTCCTTGGCTCTCTTGCCCTGAGTCTTTGGCACACTGCCTCTGCTGTCCGGACAGTCCTTCCACAGATGCTTCATGGATCCACACCGAAAACATCTTTTCACATCATTCACCCTCTCTGTAGGGTCAGACTCAATCCGATGAAAACCAGGAACATGGTCATTCTTCCTGCCGCCACCGCTGCTGCAGCTGTTGTTGATAAGCTCCTGCTGGCTCCTCTCGTACAGACACCCGGAAGTATACTGCATGGTGAGGTCCTGCTCCTGCATGCCTTCGATGGTAGCCATGAACATGTCCCAACTTGCATCTAAGGAGCTGAGTATGCAGTAGATTCTGTCAGGCTCGGAGATCTCCTTCCCCCTCTCTTGTAAGGCAATGAACAGGGAGTTCAAATGCTGGAGATGGTCCCGCATTGACTCACCAGGCTACAGTTGTGCCCTGTACAGCCTCTTCAACAGGGACAGCTTACTCCCAGCTGTAGGGTGGATGTACATGGCCTGCAAAGTGTCCCATCATGCCCATGCTGTGGTGAGATGCCTGACATGGTTTACCTGGCTATCTTCCAAAGCCAGAAAAATGTTACTGATGGCTTTCTCCTCCATCCTGGCATCTGCTGCACTGAGGCGAGGCACCGGGGGGATCAGCAGCAGTTTTCCACAACCCTTCTCTCTGCAGATACATCTCCATCTTCACTGCCCAAGTGAGATAGTTCCTCTCATTCAATCTGTCCAGGGGCAGACTCACACTCTCCATGGACGCTGCAGCCTCTCTCACCTTCCAGGCCCCTCCTATGCCAGGACTCTCACTCACCAGAGACTGTCCTCGAGCAGGCTTTCAGCAGGCGGCTGCAGACTGGAACTGGTGCTTCACTTGGTCCACTTGATCCTCTGGCACATCAGGAGCATGAGACTGGGCCCATAACCTGTCAGGGTTGGCAGGATTTGGCTCCTCTGAGCATGAGCAGAGTGCAATCTGTGAAGCAAGGCTTTGCCTCAGGAGACGATCCCAGTGAAGCAGAAAAAATTCCAGAGGCTCATTAAGTAGGACTTAGAAGCAGAGGCTCATTAAGTAGGACTTAGAGGCCGCACTCTAAGATGAGGGCTCTTGGCAAAACATTCCTACAGCAATTAGACAAATAAGAATAATAAGAGAGAACAGAGGACAGATGGGCAGCATCTCGTCTTACAATCAGTAAACTGTCAATGGCATGACAGGTCCAGCTAGGCATTTCTAACTGGCAGCTGGTCAAGGCAAACACCAGCCTTTTTGTGCTTCTCTGTCACCCTGAAACAAGTGGGGTGACCCAGTCAGTGCTTTGGCATGTGGCCTTCTCTAGTACACAAGTCATAGCCTAAACAATCCTGCTGACCTTGCGCCTGGTTGTCTGGCCACATCGCCTCTTCCTCTGCCGTCCACTCAGAGGAAACCTTGCCTGCCTGGCAATAACCTTGAGAGATACCTCCTCAGGAAACAGTGGGGAGCTTGGAGTGTGTGGAGGGAGGCTGGAGGCGGCTGGGCTATGACGCAAAGGGCATGGCCACTGTGCATGGGGGCGTGGCTGTGGTGTATGGGGGTGTATACAGAGGGTGTGTGGGCATGGCCAGGGCATGCAGAAGTGTGGCTACAGGCCAGGATGCCCCAAAAACATTGCAGCCCAGGGCAAACCACCTCCCTGCCCCCCTGTCCTTATGCAACTGTCAGGAAATCATGTCTCAGCTTCAAAAAAACGGCCTTTGGAGGAGATGTAAGAAATTACTATAAACAACTCTCAAAAGGAAAAGAAGGAATGGATGTGGAGGCATAACGTTTGGCAAAATCCCTGGAGCTCCATCATAGGAACCTATACTCCTTTAGACCAATGTAGAAGAGCCCGTTGGACTGCACACTAATTTCATCAGCTGCAGCTTTTCTGATACCTGCACAGAAGCCAGATCCTCTGAAATTTTCTCTTATGTACAAGTATTAAAAGTCCAAAAGCCTTGGCTGCTTCTTACTCTACAGACAAAAAAGAAGAGATATCTTACTTGAAGAATTTCTGTTATTGGTATGGGAAGACGGACATTCTGAAGGTGGGCAGTCTCTTCCTTTAGAGACATGATGCTGAAGCTGTTCATTACCAGAAACAGAGAACTGCAACTAGAGAAGGGTTTTGTTTTGTTTTTTTGTTTGGCAGTACAGATTTCAGGCTACTCCAATTTATATTGGGGCCACAACAAAGGGAATTAGCTCCCACTCTGTTTCACAAGATTCTGATACAGAATGGCAACTTACAAGAAAAAGTAAATAAATTGAAAATACATTTAATGCTTTTAAGGGAGAAAGGGTTATTCCATTCCTTGTAGTGAACCTTCAAGCCCTTTCAGACCCAAAGAAAGCAGTGATGTTGCTAAGAGCCATAGAGAAGTATTAGTCACTTGGGGAAATATAAATGCATGGACACAGAATTGGTGTACAGTCACCATGGTGAATAAGACCACCCCTTCTGAATTACATGTGAATTACAGTAATAATTATTCAGTATGATACCATACAAATTAACTCAGTATTGAATGAGGTGGAGAAAATGTCCTGAAACCTTGATCTGCATTTCTCTGTTGTATGACTGTGATTATATAAGACAAATGCAGGAAGAGATTAACATCAGTGACATCTGACCACTTCATATTAAGTACTTCCAATTACACTGTTCTCACCAAAGTAATTACTCTATAAATAGATACTTAAGTACAGGTTTGTAACATGCAACTAACCGTACTGGATAGTAGCAATTTTCCTAATAGGTTAACATGTAAAATATATTTTGGAACAGTTGTATATCCTTTAAATCTTTCCAAAAGGTGATAACATGAAGTTTGTTTAGTATAACAGGAAAGAACCACTATAGGCAAAGTCTGCTTCTTAAAAAAAATCACTTGGATCAATTTATTATAATGACTTTCATTAATCATACTTAAGTGTGCTTTACTTGGTTCTTGATTATTGTCTTTTTAGGAAATTGTTGGTTTGAATTCGTGTTGAAGAGGGTATTAGAAAGGAGGAAGTACAAGTATAGAGAAAAGTCATTTTGTTTTGATAGTTTAAATTTTGAGGAGAATGCACACCTAAAGCAATTGTGCTTCCATAGTAAGCCTTCCTTCTTGTTTTCAAAATGGTCCTGAATTCTGTTTCAACAGTTAATTTCCATAATAATGCCTACTAGGCATGGTTTAGTTTCCAACTTATTTAGTATTCAAATGTGTCAGAAAGCATTGCATTTTCTTTCACACAAAGCATCAATATTCAATATGTTGTGGTTTCTTTTAAACTTCATATAAGCCCATTGAATGGTTGAACAATCTATAATAATAAAAGTGTGTGTGTCCATGTGCGCACACATACACACCTGTGCCTGTGCCTGAACCATGACTCTAAAATTAGATACTTCAAACATTGCATACCTATCATGCAGCTACTAGGACTGTATACCTATAGGATATTTGGGATTCTTTTTAAGCAGTATTTTTTTATATATATGTATGAGCCTGATGCTTAAATTACTGTCTTGATTCTTCTTTGCTAGTTCAAAAAATAAGTATATCATGTAAGTTAAAGATGGGAAATGGAAGGAAGACTATGTATTTTCCTGGACTCTCAGAACCTTTTCATGCCATGATCATGATATCTTCTGGATTCTTTTACTAAGTTGGGATTGGAGAATACTGCATTATAGTGATGACAGTCTTTGGGGATAAATCTCTCAGAAGAGAGATAAAGGGACACCTTAATTTCAACTACTGTTAGTCTGTGTCCATTGCTTTATAAAACAACATTGGTGTTTTTAATGTCTCCCATGCCAAGAGCATTTATATGATGCTATTGAGCAAAATCCATTTGTGCTTCAGCATGCTGAAGGCACCCAGCTGTATAGTCCTTGTGAAGTGTATAACTATATAGTCCTCTTGACTAGCTGTATAGCTGTATAGCCCTCTTGAAGTGAGAACAGGGGCCACTTATAAGGATTACTAGTCTCATAGAATGGTATTCCAGATCTTCAGTCCAAGAAGGACATCGTGGGCATAGGGCAATAATGGTAGGTTACTTAGAGCAAACATCTATAAACTTGAAGAAGGCTTATTTCTAACTTCTAGTCCAACGATAATGGTAGTTGTAAACAGTATCTTAGTCAATTTTGAAATTTATGAATATAAGCTTACTCTAAACAAAATGGAGGTGCTATTGTTTGAGGGTAATCTAATTATATAGAAAGAAGAGTCTACTCTTGGTTTGGTTGCACTCACCCTGTTTCATTTACTGTGATGCTATTTGTATGGGGCTGGCCTTTAAAAGTTTGTATGGGCTTCCGAGGTTTTGCCCGAGAGCAGCAGGAAATCAGCACATCATAGAACAATTTGGCAGATTATGTCTTATACTGAATTACCGGTAGATCTTTGAAGTAAAGTACTACAATGACATTGGGACCGATATGTCTTAGGACCATATCCTTCCCACATAATCCTGTCTCAGTTCCAAGATCCTGAGAATAGCTTTCTCTCAGTCTTGCCACAACACAGATAATTTTGGGGAGAGCATGGGAAAAGGCCTTCTAAATGGCTGTTCTTTGGTTATGGAACACCTTCTCATGTAAGAATAGGTTGGCCTCTTCTCTGCATTTTTTCCAGTGGCTGGCAAAGACCTTTTCATTTATCCAGGGATTCAGTTGTTAGCAGACTGTTCAGAAACATCTTTTAATGAGGGTGCTGTGTTTTCACCTTCATAGTATGTTATAACTGGTTTAAAACTGTTAAAAAATAGTGTATATTACAAATTGTACTTTTTTTTAACCTATGCTCTAAGCTGCCTTGGGTCCAATACTGAGACAAAGACAGGATATGAATGAAAAATAAACAAGCAAGCAAATAAATTAATAAGGAAGTGATGCATATTATATAACTAATATTCTATATTTTTCATTATAGAATTCTTACTTTAGTAAAAAGACTATGTTTTTGTTCTATATATTTTCTTCCATATTGTCTATTGTATTTGCATCACAGTGTTTAGGAGTTATTATTCAGTTCTTCTAAACTTATTACACTGGCAGTTAACTATGTGCCATTTTTGCTGCTCCTCTTCTTTCTCCCTTTATCTACCAAGCTTCATGAAGTGTTCTTAATTACTAAGAGCACAGTTTCCCCATCAATTGAATTGGGAAAACTTAAGGGCCCCCTTCGGACTGAGGTCAGATCAGGGCTGATATCTCTGGGAAGCAGAGCTAAAAAAGATACCAGTTTCTACAGCACTGAAATTTGCTATCAGTCACAGAGAACAATATTAGGTTAAATGTACCAGGCCTTGACTTTCCCCATAGATGCCCATAATAAATTAGATCAGGCTTTGGCTACTGCAATAGCAATTGAAGATTGTAAATCTTTGTAGTAAGATCTATGTAATAAGATATTTTTAAATTGCAAAATAAGAGCATATGTAACCTCCATGGGATGTTGTCTCCATTAATGTTGTTTAACTCCACTGATTATATTGGTTATATTTCATTTTAATTATGCTTTCTGTAAGTATGTTTCATGTTTCCAGCACTGAAACAGTTATGGACCAAGTAGTCTAAATTCAATTTTTATTTCCAGTTATAGTAAACTCAATGAATCAGCAGTAATTTGGTTAAGCGAACATTTTGATAAGTTCCACTGATTCAATGGCTCATCTCTAACTAAGGCTGTTTCTGCACCTTACTTTCTTCTGGCGCTGGGGTGCGGGGATTGCGTGAGCAGCCTCTGGCAAGAGGCTCTCATGTCTGGGGTCCTTCGGCTCTGCACGAGCTGTCTGCTCGCGCGGGAGCCCCACCTCTTCCTTCTGCAGTGCAGCCTGGGACCTTCCCAGGCTGTGCTGGTGCAGGAAGCATGACCCGGCATGGCTCCAGACGCTCTGCATGCCAGGGGGCCCGGGAGCAATGTGCGATCGTGCACCATTTTTGGCTTCTAGCCAAAAATGAAAAGGTGCGTGATCGGCACCTGCCAGCCCCTGAAGCATCACACAATTGTGAGTGCGTCATGTGAATTGCTCCTCACAATCGCGCAACGCTCCAGGCGCCCTTTTGCATGGAAAATGCAGTGCGAAAAGGAGCTCAGTCTCACAATATAGTTTCGTTAGCATCCAGAAAAAAAAAATGGCAAACAGATATGTTCCTCTTACTCTCCGTCATCATTTCTTAATGTTTCCCGAACATAAGTCAATAGACTCTGAGGGCTAGTTTACAAAATCAGTCTCATTTCACATAATCAGATACTAGCCTTCTGTCCTGAATTTGTGGGTTATACTAGAAAATGCTAATATTAATCAGACTGAATACAGATACAGCTTGTGTTTATGTATGTTGGAGAATTATTGTAATAGACATGGTAGTCTGGTGTCTTGATACTCCCTTGCTATTTTCACCACTGAACCATATTCCTCATGTTAGAATAATCTATAGCCGACTTGTGATTATTTTGACTCATGTGTGATTATGGGACCCAACTTTTGGTTCCTTCACTTGTGTTCTCTTCAAAATTACTTCAGCTTTTCATGTATTGAGCTGACATTATGTGGTATCAAATCAAACAGAGAGTCTACTACTACCTCTCTGCTATAGCAGTTCAGCCCTAAAATGTGTGCAGAGGGAGAGAAAGGGATATGTGGGTATAGCTAACAGACTGTCATTGCTCTTCTAGTCATATGATGGTCATACATTCATAGACTCTTGAAGATGGAGAGGGACACGAGGGCCATCAAGTTCAATCCTGTGCCATGCAGGAATGCATAACTAAAACATTCCTAATAGATACTCTGTTTAAAGACCTCCAAAAAAGGGACTCCCCACCCTTCAAAATAGTGCAGTCAACCAATTCTTCAGTAAAGTTCTTCTTAATGTTTACGTGAAATCTTTTTTTCTAAGAGATTGTTTTTCTAAAAGTTTAAATCCTTTGGTTCTCGTTCTAATCTCGAACAGCAGAAAACAAATTCATGTCATCATGTGAAATGGAGATAATGCCTGAATACAATATATGTGACTAGTTCTGGATTTGAAGCCAAGTCTTGATAAACTTCCTTTAGAAATATCTTGGTTCCATATCCAAGTCCCTTTTCTTTTGTCTACTTCCTGCCTGTTTCAGTCACTAATTTGTACCTGGATCTGGCAGGCTTTGGAATCAAAGTAACGTAATTAAATCTCTCATTATGCTGCAACTTGAAGATGTATTTATTTATATTCTGTGTAGTGATAATACATACATCGCAATCTCTGCTTGACATATTCATTTAAAAACCTGCTGAGTTGAAGAGATAATATAAAAATTATATTAAATTTCCTATCCCCTAGCATGTTAGATTAAGATGATCAGAGAGATGAATAATTTAAACCACTGAGTGAGGAGATATTAACAAAACTGGCTCAGTTCTGAATTACTAGCCACCCTTAGTTAATTCTTGGAGCAAATTTTGCAAAAGAAGGCTTTATATATTTCTGGAACATCAAGAGAACAGCTGCTCTCTTTGTCTGCTTTCATAACGTGCTTTAACAATTGAGAGATTTGAAACTCATACAAAATCCTTATAAACACAAAACAGAAAGGTGGCATTATTCATGAAGGCAGAATATGGTTAGCCTTTGATCCCTAAGCAGACATCTTCACTTCCAAATTATTGTAGGATTGGGAAATCTGTATAGCTACAGAGCACAAAGTGTGTGTTGAAGGAAAACTTATTAATTCATTTTGCATGTAAGCCAATAAATGTGGATGCTTTCAGGTTCTTTCAAAGGTGCTTTGATGGTACAGTTGCTGAGGAACTGTCTCCCTTTTGAAATATGCCCACCTTCAATTTGTCGAAGGGTGTGGTATCAGCTTCACAGAGGAAATTGAGGTTCGCCCTCCTACGATGTATATGTTCAACTGGGGACATTCACACGTGAATGAACCTTCAGAATGACTAGAATGTTATTTCTCTACTTTTTTGTGATTCCATAAAAAGATGGAATAGATTAAAATCTTTAACAGAGAAAAAATATTACATTATTTCAGTGTGTGTAAAATTATCATCTGATAATTTTTTGTACTATTTAAATTTTGCTGTTAAGTTCTAACTTCTTGTTAATTGCTGTCAAGTCAACTTCAGTTTATGGCAATGAGAGACTTCCAAGTTGCTCTATCAACAAAAGCTCTGCTTAGGCCCTGCAGATTCAGGGCCACTCCTATCCATCTGTAGTATGGTCTTCCTCTTTTCCTAGTGCCTTCTATCTTGCCAAGCATTATTGTCTTTTTAGGGAGTCAGTTTTTCTCATGATATGTCCAAACTACAACAGTCTCAGTTTAGTTATATTGATTTCTAGAGAGAGTTCAGGCTTGATTTGCTTTGTTGTCACTGTGTGCCTTCAAGTCATTTCTGATTTATGGCATCCTTTCAGTGAACTTATGAATTAATAAGTTTTGTGGGGCTGAGACATGCCTATGTGTTTGGTAGGCCCAAGGTCACCCACTGGGTTTCCACGGCCAAGCAGGGAATCAAACTTTGTTCTCCAGGGTTGTGGTCCAACACTCAAACCTTCATGCTGACTCTTTAATTTGCTTTAATACCCGTTTGTTTGTCTTTTTAGCAGTCCAGAGCATCTATAGAAATCTTCTCCAGCACCACATTTCAAATGAGTTAATTAAGTAAAGTCCTATATTTCACCATTGCTTTGAAATATGCTGTGAACCTATTGCTGAATGTCAACTGTCAAATGATAGCATCTGATATATACTCCAGTTACACCATAACTGTGTCGCAAGTTTGTGGTCTTTAACTTTGTGTTGAAGGGATGTGGATCATTACCTCAAATTCTGAATTGTTCATATTATCTCTATTTCTTCTCAACTATTTTACACCATATTTACAGAATGAAGTTGTATGCGTAATCTCTAAAGCCGGGGGGGAGGGTTCCTTTGAAGGAACCATATTAAAAGTAACAATGACTCATATTTGTACTGTTATTAACTACTATGAATAATTTTAAAATGTGTTTTTAACCTTCTTGAGTTCTATTATTGGAAGAAAGGCAGGATATAAATAAATTAATCAAATAAATAAATATAAACTTCACTGCTGTTTGTTTAATATATTGATTTAGGCTTAAGTTGGGGAATCCTATTTGTTTTGGCAATTGTATACATTTTCCAAGGATTGAAATGTTAAAATAAATGCATTTCTTAACCGTGTTTTGTAAAAGAGGAAATTATTTTATTTGAGAAAACTGTCTAATCATAAACCTGATTTAAACTCCTGTTTATTCAGGTTAGAACTTTGGGTGAGAGTTTGATAGAAGAAGAATCTGAGGCTATAATATAAAATCTTAGGAAAAGAGGTAGGACACAATGTGATTTAAATACCTATATCTGTTCCTAGTCCCAATCCAGAAATTATAATCTAGAAGTTCCAGACATCACTTTAATCATGGAAGACAAACTGTGTTGGGGATCTTATGGATACTGAGCACCTGCTTTCAACTGAGATACAATGGATTTTCCCCTCATGAAAAGCTTATTTTTTAATATTCACTGCATGCAATATGAGAAACTAGCTTTCTGTGCAACTGTTTTACACTGATGGAACAATTCACTTCACATGAACATCAGGGACTAAGTACTAATCATGTCAATACTCAGTAAACCATGTCTGAAAGATTGCTTGTTCTTCTGGGCTTAATATGGATAAAGAAGTGTTGAAAAAAGAAATTGGGAAATGTGGCTTTTTCTGATAAGAAAACCAGCCATGAAGTTTGAATTAGTGGCAGAGTGGCAGATTTCTTTCCAGAGTGTTTCATTATGTTATTGAGAGTATGTCATGGTTTTAACTTTCTACAGTGTATCCTGCTATTTCAGCTGTTAAAGGAAATAAATAAACATTTCCTTCTTCCCTGTTCTATTTTTGCTCTTCCGCTATTCACACGTCTGTCTTTTCCCCACTTAAAATCAATAGAGCCTAATTACTGAATATGATCAGTGTGCGAAGAATTTGTGATATTATTCTTTTTACTCGCTAGAGAATATTCTCCTTAGGTGTGATTTACATGTTTGCTGAGCAAACAGACCTTCAAACCAAGAGGACAGATTGCTCCAGAGGCATAAATCTTTTCTCTCCAGGAAGTGCAGCCATGTACAATCACATTAGCAAAACAGCTGCTCTCTTTGTGCAGCTCACTCGATAGATTGTTGTTGCAGATCCTAACGAGAGTAAAACCAATTAGCTGATTAGAAATAAGAGAGAACATATGAGTAGCCACAAAAACAAAAGCAAAAAAAATTCCACCTTTTTCTAACTAAAATTTTACAAAATGTAATGTGACAAAATAGCTGAACAGTACAGCATTCTCAGGGTTGTTATTGCCTAATTGTAAAATTTCAACAATAGGCACCTCATACTTCAATTGAACTATGCTTTTTCAAAATAGATCAGCAGAATTCTGATCAAAGCTAACATTCAAAGGATAAACAAAGCAAGGTGGGCTCCAAATCCAAACACTTTAATAGTTTCTGAGAAGTATGGGATGGTTATTTTTCAAAGGGATCTCATCTAAATGTAAATGTAGTGTTGGGTTATCAAAGCCGATAGGCTATTTGAATAGTTCTGTATTCTCCAAGATCAAAGACATTTATCACACTTGAAAACCAAATGTTCAAAGTGATTAGTGATCTGAATTACACAGGAAATTTGCCTTCTGTATTACTTCTGTAGAAGATTAATATAATCAAGCATGCAAAAGAAAAATTATTTACAGAATTTATTTTTATCGTATGTGGAATAAGTGAGTAAATGTGTTAAGGAACATCCAGTACAATGTTTAAATATGGCTTCATGTTTTCCTTTCAGATCATCTCCTTATTTTAGGTACCATTTCAGTTGATGAAGAACTCTGGAGAATTCCAAAGCTTCATATTACATTGTGGCCTTTGGTTTGGCTTAGTTGAAAGTATTACCCTAATATGTTTTTTCTTCTTATTTGTGCTCTATATAAAATTGGGGAAAATGTAGTCTGTGGGTGACACTTGGCCACTGGAGCCATTTTGAAGTCCACAAAATCCACAAAAATATTTGGAAAAAAAATGTGAGAAACTTTGCCCAAAATCCCCCTCACAGGATATGTGGGGCAATTTTGCCATGGTTTTGCTTGCCAACTTTTTTCCAAAAAAGGATGTGACCTAGAAGTTGACTTCTAAGTCACTTCCTTTTAGAAGGAAAGGCTTTTCCTGAGCCTGAAACATCCCAGAGAGGGCAAAAGTATGACAAAATTGCCATCTTTACCCAAAAGAAATGATTTGGGGAATTGGGGTGGGGTGGAGAAATCAAATTTTCCTGATTCCTAGGAGGAGCCAGTTTAACCTTGAGTCCTTCTCCAAAGATACCCACTCCCCCTTTTGTATGTTCGTCAAGAATTAGAATCTGTCTAAACCTGTAGAGTGTTATACAAGAAAAGAGTATGCAAAGAAGGAGGCATGGGGAAACATTTCACAGAAACAAAAGTGAAGGTCATTTTTGAAAAGAACGGGAAAGTAATGAAAATCCACAGCATTATGTATGAAATTACAACGTGATTTTATTGTTTTTTCTGTAGAATATTGTGTTAGCCTACACAGCTATGTGCCTGTTGAGATAATGTTAAGAAAATAATGACAATAATACTTTACATTATTTACTAAATATATTGGTAATATGTACACAAGTGTTTTGGGCTCTTTTCTCTGAGAACTGGCTCTCAGAGTGACTTGCAACAAGGTGAAAAGATAGCTGTTGAAAAAAGTTAACGGTGCTAAAAAGCATTACAAGAAATTATACTGATATGTTATTGAACTGAAAAGGAATTTCTTATTCGTGTCAGAACAAAATCCAACCTAGGGATTTCCTGTTTCATAATTCAGCCACTGTGCTACACCTCTTTCTTAGGCCCTTTCCACACGGGGGTAATAAAAAGGTGTAGCGCGACCTCTGATGGAAGTTGTCTACACCGTAAAGTGGATTGGGGCGGACTACTTTAGCGTAGTTCCACACCCCAATCCGCGCTGGAGCGACCGGAAGTGGTGGCGCCGTGTGCTTTTTAAAAACCACTTTTGAGTAGGTTTTTAAAAAGCACAGGGCATGCAGCCGCGTGCAGCCCCGTCGCAGTGCCCGGTGTAGATTTGCAGGCGTGTGCAAGTGCGCGCCTGCAGACCTGCCGGGGGCAGGCTTCCAGCTGACAAGCTTCTCTGGTTGGTGGAGAGCCTCCGCCAGTTGTAAGCCACCATTTTGGATGCCACAGGACGCCGAGGAGTGTGGAGCAGCGAACTCGCGCTGCCCCACGTGGCGACGGACTTACCTGGTTGCAGGTAAGCTCCATTTCAGGATATTTTACCCCGTTTCTTCCTCCACGTGTGGAAAGGGTTTTAGATTCTACCCAGAGTAAAATTCAGTGCAAACATTGGACCATTTCTGCACTACACTGTTATAATGCTGTTATTCTACTTTCAAGATCCTGTGGAATTCTGGAGTCCGTAGTTTACTGAGGTCAAAGAGCTCTCTGGCTGAGAATTCTAAATGCCCATCCCTAAGCTGCAAATGCCAGGATTCCATAGGATGTTGAAAGTGGAATGATAGCACTATAACAGTGTAGTGTGGAAATGGCCTTAGTCTTGCATACTCTTTTTTTCCTACTCTCCCTCACACTTCTAGAAAAACCTAGGGATGCCCTATGTCTAATTTCATCTGAGACAATTTCCCAACTATCAAGTACTGTTGGCTTGTGGCTTAGCCACAATCCAATATTGCTTCTCATATTCCAGTTCCAATAATTGCTGGTGTCCATGGTGACTGGAAGATTCTGGAAGCTGTAGTACAAAGAAAGTATCTTTTCAAGGTTCTTTACTGTGCAAGGATAAGCTTGATGCTTCACATTTTCATTAACTATTAAGCAAGATAGGAAGCTAGATTTGTTTTATTTCCTTCAGTGTGAGATAGTCAACTCAATTATTATTTTTCTAACAACAGTTTGCCACAGTAGAACATTGTTTATCACTCAGTTCCATCTCTGGTATAAAAATAATTCTTCAAAATTCCCTCTCTTCCAGAAAAATCATGTGGCCCTAGGAGAGAGAAAGAGATAACATCCCCCTGATATTCCTTTCCTGGCAGTACATGACCATTTCAGACTTTAGTGGTAGAGTATCACCATTTTCAATAGACTTACTGTTATTTTAGTCTTCCACTTAGCTTTGGTGCTTTGCAGTAAGCTAGGCAGTAAATTAAGGCTGTACGGACAAAAGCCTACAAAAAGTGCTAGACTTAGGCCATTTCCGCACTAGAGTGTTATAGCGCTATGATTCCACTTTCAACATCCTATGGAATCCTGGGATTTGCATTTTCAGAGGGTCCGGCTGGCCCCTCCCGAAAATACAAACCCCAGGATTCCATAGGATGTTGAAAGTGGAATCATAGCGCTGTAACAGCCTAGTGTGGAAATGACCTTAGTAAGAAGAAACTGTCATTCTTGTCAATTAGGCTTTCCCCAGTTTAAGATCTGAGGAGATTGCAATGGAAATGGAGAGGGAGGTGTTGAGCAAGGGGTGCTTCCTACAATATTTACATGTGTTTAGAATCCTTTTATCTTTTATTCTGGGCCTATGATTATTCCATTATTTTCTAGTTTCTTTCTACCCTTAATTCAGTTTTAATATTTTGCTCTTGTGTAACCTTAAATTTTTTTGTGCATAATCTGCACAGTTATCTTTTTCAGGGGATTAAGCAGTTTAACATAATATATTATTCTCTTATTATTTTAGCCATTTGGTTTCAGGGAATGAGGAAGACCATAAACAATACATAATTCAAAGGCATCCTTTATTAAAATGGCTTTTTTATGAAGACCCTGCAAGAGGGGATTAGCCATCTATTCTTTCACTACTGTTAACATTTAATTTCCAGCTACAGTTGCTTTCCTGTCTTCTTCCTTAATCAATATGCAGTTAGTAGCAATGATATTATTTCATCTTCAAATTAACAGCCATCTTCCAAGAAGTAATTAAGTCATTTTTAATTACTCTCCATTATTTTGTTTCATTTCTGACATGTCGCTGTCAGTCACTGAAAGTAAATGGCTATTGCAGTTTCTAATCATGTCTGCATAATGAGAGGATATATATTTATATACTAACAGTTGCTTTTGTAGCTTTGCGTAATTATTCCTTTTAAGGGCGTATTGAGACAGCACACAGGGGAATTGCTTTTAGCTAATAAATCAGATCCACTCCAATTTGATTATAAAATTCCATTCTAAATTAAAGCACCAGTTTACAAACTCTCTTTGGCCAGTTCTTTAGAAATTTCAGAAATTTCGGTCCCAGCTTTCAGTCTCATCTCTCATCTTCCTCTTGTGTAGAAAAACATTATGGCATGCCATTTTTCACACTGGCATGTATTGCTAGGTATGTTATGCACTACGAGTGATTCCAGTTACGCATTACCATCTTGGGACTTAGTTTAACTGCATACTTCATGGTCATAACAAAACTTTGGTCTCCGAGCTTCTTCTCCATCCCTCTCATTTTTTATAGCGCTCAGCCTGCTAAAAAGGATCTTTAGAGAGCACAAAAGCTTACATATTTTTGTGGGATTTCTATAAAAAAAAATCACATACTACTATACCCTTTGGTCAAACAAGATCAGTTTGACTCTCTCTTTTTCCTCATAGCTCTCCTGTTAGAAGAAGATTGGAAGATCGGTTCAGATGAGTAGTCTGTCTAACTCAGTACTGTCAAATGGCTTACAGTTGCCACTCCAAAGTTTCAGACCATTGCCTTCCTAGCCCTGCTTGGTGATGGCAGGAACTGAATCAGGAAACCTTTATTGTCAAAGCAAATTCTGCTGTTGAGCTTACAGATCTCTAAACCATTTCCATTAGGACAAGTTGAATATACTGCACATTTGGAGAATTTGCACAAAAGACCAAAGTTGCAAGAGTCCTTCAATACATGCATCCTGAAAAGAGAATATAAATTATGGCATACAATTACCTGGTTCCCATACTTTAGACATTGAAAGGTTGTTCACTGGTAAAACAAGGATTTGTTTTCATCTCCTTATCCAGGCAGGTCCATAGAATAAATTAAGGATGGCCAACTTCTTTGAACTAATGGTAGCTGGTGGCTTCCATGTCAGTGGGGTGATGAACCCATTCTAGATTTTCAGTAGGTTTAAGTGAGCTAGCCAGGGAGTTGAATTTACTTAGAAATAGAGTCAGTAGCTTGGAGAGTTCCTGTAAAACCTAAATTAAAATCTGGATTCTATGCCCCAGTGACATGGACCCACCAGCCAACTCCACTTAGGACCTAAGTGGATACTGACAGCTTTGCTTTGTGGATTCCCCCAATAACCCATACAAGACTTTTCTTTGTCCTCCTAGGCAATCCTGTTTCTCTAAAATGTACACTAAAAAGCTTCTCTTTCTCTCTCTCTCTCCCTCCCTCTCTCATCTCTCACTCTCTCAAAAATCACATCCATGCATAAATTGGAGATTTCACTGGTGTATCTTTATACGGATCACACATCTGGAAAGAATGTTTTACTGGCCAAAAGTAGTCAATAGGCGAGTCCCAACAGACAGCACACATTGCATCCAACCTGTCTGGACTAATGCCCAGGTTTAGCATATGTTGCTCTTGTCAGTTTAATTTGACTGAGACATTGTTCTTAAGACTGTTTCATATGTTACATTTTTTTCCACTTGGATCTTAGTCTCCACATGGGATAGATTTATCTGTGCTGTAATAGCTGAAGTACTTTCCCCACTATAAGTAGGAAAGACAGCCTATGTATGCTGTCCAAGTTCTGTACTTTTGGCCAAACAAAAATTGTTCTGATTTTTACTTACTATTTCCTAAAGACTTCAGGTATCCTGGTTAGTCCTGCCACTGGGCTGTGAGTGCTGGAACATTTCCAGGGTATCAGTCTTATGAAGACACAATTTCAAAACTTAAATGGGCTGTTATTTTCTTTTCCTCATGTCAGTATGGTCCTGGTCTCAGTTTTGACTCTTTTACAATCAGGACTTGGTTTCCTTTCTTAGTCAATCTCTATCATCTAAAGTCTTTATTTGCTGCTTTTCTGTAGGGTTTACTTTTCATGATGAAAGCTTTTGATTAGACGTTCTGGGATCCAAACAATCTAAAAGCAAACTAGAGTAGTAAGTGCTGACAGGACTTGAGAAAAATTAAGAAATCTAAGAAAATTAGATTACTAAACTAAAAATTAAGAAAACTAAGTAATCAGAATGAGATATTGGTATATAGTCAGTCCTCTGCATTTGCGGGTTTAACATTCAGATTTGATTATTTGTGAGTTTCTCCAACCCCTGCCCCACCAACCTAGGCACTTCTTTTCTGGAGGGAACTTTGCATCTCAGTGGCTCTGATCAGGCCATGCAGCCTTTTAAAACACCACACTTTGTTCCTCTCCTCATCCTCCATCAGCTGCTGCATAGCCAGCTAAGGACAACTTGTGTCCTGATTTCTCAGTACCCAGTGCCCTCCCAGAGGAGGAGATGGGCAAGAGAGAGGAAGTCTGTGGCCCTATATTTCCTCTCTCTCACCCATGAGATCCAACTCACCCCTTTCCTTATCCTTTCCCTGACCTGCTTTGGACCTTGTGTGCCCATTCTCCCGATCATAGTTTCACCCCTTCCCAAAGACACACCCATATTTTGTTATTTGTGATTTTTCCACTTTTGTGAGGATCCTGTGCCCCTAACTCTAGCAAATGTGGAAGGCTAACTGTATTTGAGAATCTTAAGCTTGACAGAAGTACAAAATGGTTTTAAAATATTAAGAGGGTATGAAATATCATGGTATGAAATTAGCATGAGGAGTGATAATAGTGGATTGCCAAAAGACAGATGGATAGTCCAAGAACAGACGAAGCCTGAACTCTCCCTAGAAGCCAAAATGAATAAATTGAGCTGGTTTGAATGTATCATGAGATTATGTGACTCATTAGAAGAAGAAAAAATAATGTTGGCAAAAGTGGAAGGCAATAAGAAAAAAGAAAAATCACATTACAGGTGGATAGACTCAATCAAAGAAGCCAGGGCCCTGAATCTAAAAGACTTGATCAGGGCTGATGATAACAAGTATCTTGTGGTCACCATAAATCAAATCTGACTGTGGCAAGGAACAACAGCAACAACAAGAACTTAGATTGGTAGCTATGGGGTGTTGAGTGTTGATTGGAACAAGGAAAAACAATAGATTTGCTAGATTGCTGCAGAGGACCACTGCTGTTAGAGCTGGAGATCCATTTTCTCTTTACAAATGTCAAATAAGTAAGGTGGCCAGGCTACCAACATGGTCTTAGACATAGAATGCAAGCCATCTAGTGGGCTGTTTTGGTAAACAGGAAGCTCCAGTTCTTTTGGACTATAGCTTCCAGAATCCCTGACTTGTTGGCCTGAAATTTTAGAAGTTTTAGTCTGAAACATCTGGATGTGATTGGTTTCCTGGGCAAAGAAGCTCAGTGCTGAGATTATTACTAATTTTTATCCAATAAATGAATGTGTCCTGCCCCTACTGGTTTCCTATATGCTGTAACCTTTGCAAGCAGGTAACTTCAGAAGCAGCAAGAGGTGATGGGTCTGTGTAATTCTTTCTTTTCCAACATTTTTCTATTCCACATCACTGTTTCAGTTTTTTCCGTCTTGGAAAGAAGACAAAACATAGGGGAAAATGCATAAAGTTAACTGGGAAGAAATGGCATACACAAATTGCCAATGGTTGGCAAACTGGTTCACAGCCATCAAACTCCTCCAGGTTGTACAACAATTTTCTATGACAAGGCTAAGGTGGACTCTTCTTTTTCCTTCTTCCTCAAGTAAATAAAGATTTTGCCATCATTGATGATGACATTGTCATTATCATCATCTAGGCTTTGGGCAACTAATGATCTGCTGAAGTAGAGGTTGAGGTAGAGGGTGCTGTGCTTTTAATGCATTCTTTTTAATTGAGGTGCTCTTAAGTTGATTTTTCGTTCACTTGTGTTTTAGTATTAGAACTTTATAACTGTATTTTAATGCCATAAGTTTGTATGTGAAACTGTTGTTTTAATCTTTTTGTGAACGATCTTGAATAAATTCATAATAAAACGGGATGAGTAAATTAAAAAATAATAACTAGTACCTTCCCTTCCTGTCAGTGCTCCACTCAGTGCCCAGGGTTTTGACCTAGAAATAAAGTCCTGGGATGATCCTCAAGGTATAGAAATGTGTAGTTCTGTCCTAAGTACAAGGCTATTATTTGGGTATTCACATTATAGTGGTAGTGTTCAGAAGACTCAATATCATCCCAACTAAAAAAAAAATAGCATCAATATGTATGGTAGTGGGAGGAACTCCCATCCTGGGCTGAATAAATTGACTTTCCCTTCATCTATTCCAAGTTTTAGTCTTAAATTATCACTGACTGGAAGGTATGCTGTTTAATGGGTGACTAACTTAAATGATGTTTAGATGCCTGGAACTATGCCTGAAGACAAGATAATTTAAAAGTTTTCCTTGATGATGTCTGTACTTGCACACAGTCCAAACAAAACTGGTTAGTTTTAAATCCCAAAGAGTGAGCATGTAATGAACTCATCCCTTGAGACTCACTGTATTTAAAGGTACAGAGTTTGGGCTGGGTTGTGGAATTGGTCTTCTGTGGGCTGTTGATATAGAATATGTTGTCTTATTTTCTGTCATGGTTAAAGTACTAATGATGCTTGTCATATGGTTTGGCTTTGTGTGAGTGATATCTTTTTTAAAGTATAGCCAGATAACATGGGCAGCAGAATGGATCTCATCAGGCGATGGCATGCTTGTGATAGTCTAAATTCACAAAGTAGGAAAGAGTAAAAGTTCATCTTAAAACAACTGTTGTGGTATAAAATTACTTCAAAGGGAGGTTAGCACAAAAGTTTGTCACATTATAGTTTAGGATAATGGTTTTCTCTTATCCAGTGCTATGAACTTTGTGCTGTCAGCAACCATTTTGTTAATGGCTGGGGTTAGTAACATAGTTTGCATTGCCAGTAACCTTTATACTTAATTTCCCTTTGGCCTCACTGTATAAAGAACCACTGACCATGTGTATCTGATAAAGTGAAGTATTGGGCACACCAAATTATGCTATAATAAATGTTTTAATAGATGTTATAATAAATGTTTTAACCTTTAAGATGGCATAGGACTCTTTTTTGTTTTGTTGATTTGTTTTCTCCCCCTTCAACAGACCAACATTGTTATCCCTCTGGAAAGTATTGTACTTTGAACAGTTTTGGACAGGATGAAGATTTTTCATGGAACAAGAAGCCCCGTGCTTCCTACTTCTGTCATTCTCTGTCACATCTAAAGAAAGAACTGAAGCATTCTTCCTTTCTTTGAAGAGATTTACTCATAAAACAACAGAAAGCCCAACTTGCTGAGAATAAAGGGATATTAACAATATTGTTCAGTCAGAGGAAAGCTGAGATAGTATCTTGTCATCAGAACAAGGAGGCCTCAAGAGTCTTGAGTTCTGTCTCTAACGCAATAAAGTTTATGGATGTGGAAAAGCACATCCTGGACTATTAGAGCCCCTTCCTTTTTTTTTTTTTGGTAAACAGTGGAAGTCCAAAACTATATGTACTGTGTCTGTTTTCATGCCAGACAGCATGAAAATTAGGAAATACTTTTTTGTGGAAAAAGAGGAGGAAAAATGTTTTCTTGAGAGGAAACAAAGCCTGCGTAAGACATGAAGCCATTCAATAGCTTGATGAATCTGAATCAGACACGTTTTTAGCAGTAGCTAGGATTAAAGCCTAAGCAATAGTGTAGCAGAGATAATTAGATCTCTCAATATGCAGCACTTCAATTTGGCATTAGTTTCATAATATAATAAAATTTAACATTTTTTTTTTGAACTTGTCTGTTTTTGTTTCTTTTTTTAAAGAAAGACTGAACAATTCAGTCTGTCCGAGCACATCAGACAGTGACATGCAGGTGGCTCCAAAACAATGCATTTAATCAGGCAAAATTTCACTTAAACTACCTGATGATTCATCACTGAGTTTGTTCTCTTATGTCAGTTGTGTCTTTCAGAGTTATTATTTATGGAATACTTAAAGAGGTTGGACTCCATGTGCTGCTGCTGTGAATGCTATTGTACTGAAAATTGCTGTTTCCCTATTAGTTTCTGATTCAGTATGGATTTCAGTGACTCACCCTTCTGTTTTGACTGATGCTCTTTAGAGGCTAATACTGAAAGTCACATTTTGTCACCAGAAACATCTTCATGTTATTGGAGGAAGTATTACGATGTAATCTTTGGAGAAGAAAAATCTATATATTTAGGCAATTTAAGAATAATTTTCTTTAATTAATTTCCCCCACATGCTTAATTTTGTTCTTGACAAAAGACTGGCATGCTAAATTGTTTGCAAATATCTGTAAATATCACCTATTGCTCAGATTAATTTTGTATGACTCATTACTTAGCAATGTGTTTCAGCACTCAACACCCAATATATTTGATGTCTCATTCCCATAATTCAGAATAGTTTTCTAAACCCCAAGTAAACTAGGACTCCCGTTTCCCCAAGGTCATCTGGTCTTTTCCCAAGGTCTTTTATTTGAGCACAGATCTGAACAAAATTGAATAGAAAAAGTTTGAGAAAAGAAGGGGGGTTGGTATACAAATGGAATGTTTGGCTTCAAGAAAAAAGTGAATTACCAAGTTTGTTGGAACAGATGCTTTGGGGAATAGTTTCATCTCACTGAGTGTGACCTTCCACCAACACATGAAGACAAAAACACACACACATGCACAAACACAGGCACAGTATTATTTCTTAGTAACTTGTATTTAAAGGAATACAACCTCTGATCCTGGACTAGCAGCACTGTGACTAGCAGCCTTATTAGCTCTTTCAATAGTGTATCATTATCTCTCTTTAAAGCCATTTTGACTGGTACTCATGTTAATAGCTCATGGGCAGAAGGTGAATACCAAATCAGGGATCATGACTCTGTGACCCTCCAGATGCTGATGGACTCTGATGGGAGCTGTAGTCCAACAATATCTGGAGAGGAATTGTTTTCTTTCCCCCTTCACTAAATGCCAGGTGACAGGGAAAAGTATTATTTTTAATGTGATGGTGAGGACAGTGAAATAATGGCCACAGACTGTATTTCCCTCCAGGCAAGGTAGCTTCAACCAGCACTGCCTTGGTTAAGATGCTTTCTTGGTTCTAAGAACACCACACAGGTCTTCTGTTTCCTCCATCCTCGCTGTCTTCAAACTTGAAGGCTTTTGAAATGCTCTAGCAAGTCTTGTCAGTATCCCCATATGACTATAATCTGGGGGTTCTTGAGTCCCCAGCATGTAGAACTAACAGCAATAACTGGTAGGCTTGTGTGCTGTCTGAGGTGTCAGAGAGAGGTCAGAGAAGAAAATGAATAGAGATGAAGTGCTCAGAGGAGAATCATTACTTCTGACCAAATACCTAAAAGGAAATAAAATGACAGGTGGTTTAAGTGGCATATCAACAGGAAGCACACAAAGAGACTTGTTATAGCAACACACACACATACATGAGCCCATCGAGTTCAGTGAGGCTCACTCCTAGTAAAATGCATATCAGATTGCGGGACCAAAAAGATGCACTGAAAAGAAAACTGAAATGTAGAAACAGGAAAGCATTTTTTCTTAATATTTTGGAGTACTGTTGCATGAGCTTGTAGATTTAATGGGAGACGAAAGCCATTTATCCGATGGAGCTACTAATAACATTCAAAACAATTTCTCTGTGGTGGGGATAAGGAGCAAAATATTATACGTAATATAAATGGCATACATGAAAGCATGGTTGCTAGATATTATATCCACAAATTGTTTCCCCTATATTGTTTCCCCTCCTCCAGTTGTTGATTCAGTTATTAAAAGCTCTAGCTTTACTTTTTCCTTTGAGAAGAAAGGCTTATCTTTGCTACCCACAACAGACTACTAAGATTGTACCTTCTTATTTCTTAAACTTTCCATGCATATGCCTTGGCAAAATAAAGACACTAATCTCTAATTAGAGTGTGTCATCTTTCAAAGTGCTTAGTTAAGGTGAAGTGTATAATTAGACATGCAAAAGTGCATCTCACCTCCACCTCCACTGAATTAGAATGTACAGCACTGAATAGGAAGTGGAAATTGCATGAGAACTTTGGTAAATGAAAACTTTTCAAGAGAAGTAAAGTTGTCACTTCTTATTGCTAAGAAACTGTTAAATATGTAAATTGCTTCAAAGCCTGTGTTTTCTTCACTTCTCTAACAAATCCTGTGGCATAGATTACAACCAGCTAGAATTCCAATTATTCTGCTTAAATGGCCAATAGAGGCTAGTAGAGTGACCCACCCACCAAGTCAAATGAAAAGAACTAGGCAGAGCTGAGAAACCAAGCCCAGCTCCCCCAGATCATTAATTTATTAATTGTATTTATACCTGTCTTCTCAAAAACAAAATATATGCTTATGGTGGCCATCTATAGTAAAATATATATTAAAAACATACTCTTTATTTTATAACATAGCATTAAAAACAACTACATTAAATTAAAATCTAACCACATCTGTGGACATTTGGTATTTTCACTGCAATGTAGGCTGAGTAACAGCATTAGTTTATTGTTGCAAGTACAAAGCAGTCAGTAAAGGACCTTAAAGGCTTACCACGTAATTCTATGCATAGAATCATAGTTGGAAGAGACCCCAGGGGCCATTGAGTACAACCCCCTGCTATGCAGGAACACCCATCAAAGCATTCCCAACAGATGGCCATCCAGCCTCTGCTTAAAAACATCCAAAGAAAGAGACTCCACCACACTCCAAGGCAGCATATTCCACTGCTGGACAGCTCTGACCGTCAGGAAGTTCTTCCTGAGGTTCAAGTGGAATCTCCTTTCCTGCAGCTTGAATCCATTGCTCCTTGTTCTAGTCTCTGGAGTGGTAGAGAACAAACCTGCATGTTTGCATGTACAGTTGCATGGGGGGTGGGGGGGATGGTTTGCCCAGACGGCAATGTTTTTGGGGCATCCCAGCCTGTAGCCACACCCCCATGTGCCCTGACCATGCCCCCATGCACTGCAGCCACGCCCCTGCGCACAGTGGCCATACCCCTCGTGCCATAACCCTGCCCCCTCCCGCCCCCCCATCCACACACTCCAAGCTCCCCCACTGTGCATGTATGCTCCATTTGTGTTCAGTGGAACTTACTTCTAGATAAATGTGTATAGGATTGTAGATTTACTTGTAGCACAACCTTTTAGGGACTAGAGTTCATGACACCAGTTATTGCAGTAATTGCCAGTATACTGGTTTCATTGCTGTTAGTGAATGCTTTATATGCCTTCCCTTCACTCGTATATTTATTTCCAATTTCATATATTTATTTCCTTCACCACCCTAAATGGTGGTCAGTTCTGAGGGTTTCTGGGTATTGTATCAAGTTCAAGTTCAAGTTTATTGCATTTTAGCAGCCAGCCATTGCACAAAAATGAAAAAATAAAATAAGATAAGATAAAATGAAAAAGGATAATCCAGCCAATTTACATGTAATACATAATCAACAATAAATAAATCATTTTCCATACCCCTCCTTGTTCTTTATGGCACGTAATTGTAAGGCCCTAACTAGAAATTTAGATGTTCTGAAAGACACATATTTCACAGTATCAGATAGCAGAAATATTGTATCCAGTAGTGTCTGGGGATCTAAGTTTTGCAACATTATAGTTATACATTCCCAACATGTACCAGTTGAAATCTATTCAAAAGATAAGAGCAGGTAAAACTCTCACAAGCTCTCTGAAGATGATTCCAACTTAAGGATGTTAAGGGAAACGGAACTGTTTATTCCTGTCCTTGCTCTCCTAACCTGGTACATGAAAAGTTGTTGCCATGATCATAGAGTTTATATTTACAGTGAACATTGAATAGCTGGTAACCTTATGGGGCTGTTGGCACAACCCTTGTGATTCAAAAGACAATCCAGTAAATGGTGCATTGCTATATGAAAATAAGATGAAGGTGGAAGAACTGTGCCCAGTCAGGCTATTTAATTGTATACTTGCAAATCACTTACAGAATGCTGCCTGGAGAACAGTTTTCCTGTTTCCATCTCCCTTCAGTAGCTGCTATAGTGGCTACCCCAAAACACTCTGGAGTGTGGGAGATCCTTGAGCATGTCTTGGGTTTGTGGAGCAGCAGAATATAACAGGGGATGAGTGAGTGGGGAGGAAATAAACAGAAGACCTTGAGATGTAATTTGATGTATTTTTTTTTTTACATTCTACTTCAGAAGAGCCTGCAAATTTTATTGAAAGCAATGTAGGTGCAATAGAAATGAACTATTATAGGAAATGAAAAACGTTGTATTCATCTCTCTGCCTCCCACCCCTGTGTGTGTGTGCGTGTGTGTGTGTGCATGCACAAATTTCACTCAGTTTTATAACAAGCCTTAAATACTGGTGGCATATTTTCCTTTCTCACCCTGCCCTATCAGTGTGAATAGTTTCCAGAGGAGCTAATTAAATTCTTTATCTGATCCTGAGCTGTGAAAAAGGTTTGCCTGGGTGCATATGACAAATTCATAATTTGTGTGATTTGTTTGATTGTGTGATTTCAAGTTTTATGTTGCTAAAGGATTTTTGTGTAAATATTTGTTGGAAAAGACAGTCAAAGGATCACAAAAGGTACTCAAAAATAAAACGAAGTATGTACAGAAAAGGTTTACTTTCATCTGATGAAATTGCAGCTGGTATAACGGGCTGTAATCTTTGAAAGGTTATGTCAAATAAAACTTGTTTATCATTGAGGTGTCATAAGCTTTGTCACTGTTTTTAAGAAGATAATATTTAGCATAGGGCTGTATGTTTCCTCTGACTTATATATATAACGAATTAACTATTTTAAACACTTGCTAGCATACAGACTATGTTTTGTTATTCAGGGTAACATCTCAGTAACTGGCACTACCATGTAAGAGCTTGTGGGGAAAATGCTATTTTACCTGCTGAAAAAATAGACTTGTATAGTTATGTTATATTGTGATGCACACTCTCCATCTGTCTGCATTAACTATTACTCTTTCATTACAATTTGCAATCTGGTCATATCTGTTGATTTTCATAATTTGTTTATGTTTATAATTTGTTAATAAGTTTCCTACCAATGGGAAAGCAGGAAGCATCAAAACTTGCCCTTTAAAATGGTAGCTTATTTGTTTGTGTTTTTTTCCTTTTAATTTGTCAGAAACAACTTGGAGGCACACAACAACAAATACGGTTGCACAGTTTTGTTTCTGACAACTCTACAGGACAGATCCATAGACTTATAAGGAAAAAAAGTTTTTTTCAGAAGTTGAAGGTCACAACTGTGGTTTAAACTTAAAATTTGTGTTTCAATAGCTGGTAAATGAATTGATCTGGATGGAAAATCTTTCTGAGAAAAGGCAGGGCTTTTCGTCAGTAGAATTTGCAGGAATAGCAGAAATAGCATGAAATTGATATGCCCACTGTATATTCACCTGTGGATTTATTTTTATGTAGTTTACCATGTGTGTATTGTGATAATGTCTGTTGAATGTCTGAGCGGGGAGGTCTGTAATATGTTCCAACTTAGCAATAGTAAACAGAAGTGATTTATATAACAGGGCTAATGTATTTATTGAGACATTTTTAGCTAAATTTGGGTTTGTAACATTTAAGGAATAATAAAAGCAACATAGAACTGATGAAAATAAATGGCTTTGTAAAAGGACACAAAGCATAAATGAGCCTTAGTAAAAGAAACTAAGAGGCAAAAATGGTGGACATTTCCAGAAGCAATTCATCTGTTCATCCATTAGTCAAGGTGATCTGGAACTGTTTGTTAGAGGAGCAGTGCCATTTATATTCTGCCACTGGGAGGTAATTGTGCTATACCATCCTTTGAAAATGCTCTTCTTATATATTATGTGATTTATTTGGAAGAACTCAACTTACTATGAGCATAGGAAGCTCTGTAGAGTGAAAGGAAGGCTGGAAATCTCTACGTGCACAATAAAAATGTAGTCTTTGTTTTTGTTTTTTAAGCCCAGTACATTTTGATCAGATTTCTTCCTTAGGGGTACTCTTCAAAACAGTGTGCAAATACTACAATGAAATTCTTTGATGAAGAATACACCTGTGGGAAAACTCTTTTCAAAAACTGTTGGATTCAATAAAGTTTTTTTCCTGTGCACCTAGGGACTGCCTTTTTTTCTCTTCGTTCCGTGGCATTTTACTGTCTTTCTTCCACATCCACTGAGTGGCCATCACACTACAGCAGCACTCCCTCCTCTTATGAACCTAGAGAATCTCCATACCAATTTTGATTTGCCTTCTACAAAATTCAGAATTAAGGTTTTTGTAGTTCAGATATTGAACATGAAACCAAAATATGAACAGGAAGCTAGAAAATGGCTTAACAATTTTTCATTTCATTTTTAAAATAAAATTACTTTTTTAAAAAAAAAAACTATATAAACATGGCAAAGCATATCAGCTGCAGCTGTTGATTTTTAAAAAGTTTTGTGGTAGAATTTCAGGGAAGAAAAAGTAGAAGTGTAAGACTGAGATTCTATTCAAAATTGGGAAGTGTAAATACAGCTAAGCATATTTAATTGTAGTCTCCAGTCACAGGCTATCTCTGTAATATGACTGATTCCATTATATCCTCAGAGACAAGATAGCATGGGAGAGAGGTGGTTTGGTAAATCACTTATGTCACCACTCCCATACTGCCTTGGCTCCAAGGACACCTCAGTACTAATCATTAAATTATTAGCTCTATATAAAGTAGGTCTGTGGTAGAAGGTGCATATGTTTTGGAAACATTTCAAGGTACTGTGCACCTCAGCACACAAGCTATGGAAAGTGTCATGTCACTTGTGTTCAGGTCCACTGTGTGAACAGTTTAACACTACAGAATCCTGGCCCAAGGTAGA
Source organism: Ctenosaura bakeri (assembly GCA_948474755.1). NCBI lineage: Eukaryota > Metazoa > Chordata > Lepidosauria > Squamata > Iguanidae > Ctenosaura > Ctenosaura bakeri. The sequence goes on along the minus strand of CAOLHI010000539.1, from coordinate 166,008 downwards.
TGAAGCATATTTTAAGTAGTTGTCAACAAAATATTGGATGCAAGGTGTGTTCTGCCCACCTTCTTTCAGAATGAAAACCAGTTTTATACTGAAGAGAAAGATAGTGTGATAATCAAGATGCCTTCTCACCTAGCAACATGCCAATAGTGCTGAAAGTCATGCTTCCTAGTATCATGTGTTTAAATATCTACAGGACTTAGCGGACTACAGTGGATACTTGAAAGTATACATTGAGCCAAGTAAGACCTGCATAAGAAAATACAAAATTGCACCATTAAGTGGTTCACTTTAACTGAATTGTACCAAAATATATTTTTAACCTCATCTGATGATTCATTTAGCACATGTCCAATTAAGGGACAATGTAGTGTTCTTTTCCTCTTGAGGGCCTTGAAAAGGAAGACTTCTTCAGTGAAGAGAGATTTTATGAGCTGCACTAGACCTACCACTGTGCCTTTTATTCTTTTTCTTTAAGCTTTGTAACAGGTTTGCCTTGGTGCTTGCCCTTTAAGCTTTTATGACATCATGCCCTTTAAAATTCTTTTCATTTCCCATCTTTTCCACAAAACTGCTACTAAATACTACTTTTTTTTTCCTTTTTAAAATCTTACTTTTACTAAACATTAATGCTGAACTTTGAGTTGTAACAGACCAGGCCTATAGTTCCATGGTAAGAGTAAAATGTCTTACTATGTTCCGTGCCATTTCCAGTTTGACTAATTTAGGCAATACAGATTAAAGTGTTCACCCTTAAAACCCTTAAGAAGTAACTTAGGAACCACAGTGTTAGTCACTCTTGGTAAAACAGCCCACCAGCTTGAATCAGTAGAGGAGAATTATTTTAACTTCCAACCTGACTTTGAATCCTGTTTCATAATTTTAGGTAGTACGTTGTCATCCCTTGCTAAAAAATGATACTAAGCATCATTTGTTGTTGTTGTGTACTTTTAAGTCATTTCCAACTATGGCAACTCTAAGGTGAACCTGTCATGGGGTTTTCTCAGTAAGATTTATTCAGAGAGGGTTTGCCTTTGCCTTGCACTGAGACTGAGGCCATTTCTGTGCTAGAGGCCATTAATGCGTTATATCACTATTTACATGATGCAGTTGGGTTAGGGACGCTCTTTTCCACACCCTTGCCCCTTAAGCAGATGAATAGTCATATTGCCACCAGTTTTCCTCCCACATTACAGCATCTTTGACCACTCCGCCTTCACCCTGCCCCACTGTCACTGATTGGGCAGTGGGTTTTTGGGTTGGGTTCGGTTGGGTTGGGTTGATTTTGGAAGCTGTACTAACACAACAATGTTATAACAGCATGACATGCCAGTACACTGTTGCACTTTTGCCCTATTCTGTTTAAAAATGTATTTTAAAAAGGTTTGACTCATAAGAGATATTTAAAATAAACAGGGAGAGGTGAAAGAAAGTTACCACACTATGGGAGCTGAAGGAGGGATGAACTGGGCATGCCCACAGCCTGCCCACTGATGGATCTGCCTTAACAGGAAGCATTATCAAGTGTTATAACAGTACCGCACTACAATGGTTGACGGAATTGAAGTGCTGTAGAGGCTCTTAACAGATTTTTTTCTGGAAAAAGAATATGGCTATTTGGTGACGCTTGGGGACAGGATAGCAGCTGGATAGCAATGAAGTTGTGCAGAAGCATAGCTCCTGGACCAGTAACAACCCACTGCTGTAGCGTTATAGCAGTGTCGTGCAGAAATGGCCTGAGAGTATACTTGTCCAAGGCCACCAAGTGGGCTTCTATGGCCAAGTGGGGATTTGAACCCTTGTCTCCAGAGTCATAGTACAAGAGCCTTTCTGCACTACACTGTTATAGCACTATTATTCCACTTTCATCATCCTTTGGAATCCTGGGGTTTGCAGTTACAGGAGGGGCTGGCTGGCCCCTCCCTAAACTGCAAACCCCAGGATTCCAGAGGATGCTGAAAGTGGCGTAATAGCACTATAACAGTGTAGTGCGGAAAGGCTCCAAGACTCAAAATTACTGCTACACCATGTATATCCCTTCCTATATTACTCATGACAATTAAAATAGGAAAACTTGCATTCCTCTAGCTATTCATATGGCTGTATGGAATGTTGTATTGCTACCTGACACTTGCGTGCCATTTTGTTTAATACAACTGTGTGGTTGATTTTGAATTTCAGATGAGTTGGATGATCATGATGATGTTTCTTTTTCCCCATTTCTTGTTCGTGTTAAAATCAATAAAAATAATTATTCAAAATAAAAGCATCTGCTTCCAGCCCCCACCAATTAAGATGATGATGATGATGATGTGAACTCAGTCCTAAAAACAGGTTCCTGAGACAAAGCAACAAATATTCTAATTCTTAGCATGTGTTCATGCCACTGAGCCACTGTTTTGTTTGGTTAGTACACTTGGGTTTCTAGAACAAAAAAAAAGAACTCACAAGCCTGAACTCGGCCCCTTTCTGGACAATTTCAATGTTTAAAAGTAGGTAACAGTAACTAAACAATGATTCAAGGCTGTAGCACGTTTATAGCCTCTGCATTTTGCAGGGATTCTGCATTTTCAGATGACTGCTTTATATTGTTAGACAACATAGGTATTTACAGGGCATAACAGTCCCCCCGATTTTTTAAAGTAACAGCTGGTAATCCCATTACTTTGGGAAAGCTAGTATTCTTTTCTAATTCATTTTGAGGGTGTTTGTGCCACCCCTTGCAAATTTTAGGCCATTATCATATTGTTTTAGATTTTACTTCCAAGAAAGAAGCCCAACAGTGCATGAAAGGCAATTAATAATGTTTACATTGCTGTATTAATGGCAATGAATTACAGTCTTGGATGTACAACTGTTTTTTGTTTTTTTTTTTAAGAAAAGTAACTTCCTAATACTGACTATTACTGTACAATCAGTCATTTTTGAATGATTACTTTCATAAACATTATTCTTTGGTATATATTGCAGAAAACTCACAAATTCTCTTCACCAACATATTTCCTAACACCATTTTAGTATATAACATATATATTCTCTTTTAGTAGTGATTTGTGCATAGACATTGTCCTGCCCCCTGCTGGCAAATTATAAGAAACTCTGTGTGACTTCACAGTTGAACTGTTAGGGGAAATGTTGACTTAATTTAAAGAAAACAAAAATCTGTTAGCTAATCATCAATACAAGTCAAACCAGTTTTAGAATATGAGTATAATTTTGAACATGGTAAATGTTGCAAGGGTGGAAATATGCTTTCCTTGGAGCCAGAAGCCTTTCTTTTTTTCAGTGTGAAAACATAATCAGAAAATAAAAGAATGTCTAGTCATAATCAGAATAACAGATCAATCATATCCATTTATACGCAGAAGTAAATTCTACTGTGACTTATGCATGTGTATGTCTCCATAGGATAGCAGCCTTGCATGCTGGAAAAGAAGGTCAAGAATATGATTTCTTTCTATTGCTAGAGTAGGAAGGAGAATTGCCTAAAGTGGTTGCGCTGTATTTCTTTCTGAAGCTCATATTCTAGTTTATTGGAGGATCTATGACATTTTGGAATCATATATTTGGTTTATGGTGGTAGATGAGTGTGTTTGCTTGAAGGGAATGCATTTAGGCCTTTTAGACTAAACCCAGTTGCTAGTCTAACTACAGTAACAGAACCCATCGAAGCCACTGCCACTTACATAACTGTTGACTTGGCAGTCTGCAACTGTTTCAGTAGATCTGCTCTAGTTTGGACTAGTGAATGGATTTAGCCAGAGGTAGGAAATATGTGTGAGATTTTTTGGTTTTTTTAAAAAAAAAATTATAGTTTTTATTAATTAATTAAACAACATAACAATATATGACACTACAGAACAATAACACAATGCCAAATACATAATAAACATTAATAAACTGCTATATACCATACATTCTTGAACTTAGTCTATTCTACAACTGAATCATAAGTGCTCCCCACCACCAGGACCAACAGAGATATAACCACTTCCATTCCCTTCAAGAAGCTCCATTCCTCTTCCAAAATTGTAATGATTGTTCATTAGGTTTTCTTCCTTTCCTCTTTATTAGCACATAATCAATAAATTCCCCCCAAATATCTGTAAAAATGTCTCTTTTTAATCCCCTCTTCTTTAGTTTAATCTTACATGTTGGTTTATCATTAATAGCTATATCCCATATCTCTTTATACCATTCCTCTGAGTATCTTGCTTTCCAGTTCTTAGCTATCCTTAACCTTGCTGCAGTTAATAAAATAGAAATTAATTCTCTTATTGGCCCCTTACTTTGTTTCTTATCAAATATTGATAAGAAAGCTAACTTAGGACTGTTCAAAAGTTATGAAACTGTTTGATAACAAAAAATGTATTTGGAACTTGCTGCTTCTGCACGCAGTGAGAACATGCAAATGAATGACACTGTGTGAGTGAGAGAAAGCACCTGACATTTTCTGTCCCACACGTAGATCCAGAAGCTGCCTAGTGTTAAGTGTTGGTGGTCCGTGGAAACAAAATATATTTAAAGGGAAGGGGGGTCCATGGTAAAGAAAAGGTTAAGAACCACTGATTTAGGCTGCAGTCCTATACCAATTTAAATTTGATTAAGCCCAACAGGTCTTGTTGGGACATACCTCTGAGTAGACATGCTGTTACTATATGGATTCTTTCCCCAGCTTTATGTGCCTTATTGTGAAACATCTTGTAGATTAAAGAAAAATGCAGATTTTAAAAAAAATAACAAAATGAATTATGCATCCAAATAAGTGAGGAGAAAGCAGAAAGTGTAGCAATTGCACATCACATGGGGTTGCGCTTCTTTTTCCTCTGAAATTAGTCTAAGCATTTTGTCTACATTTTTCCAGACTTGCACACATTGCTACTCTCAATAGAGTAGATCTGTTGAATCAGTTGGGTTGCCTAAATATTGACTTACAACTCAGCTTGATTCAGTGTGTCTAGTTATGTTGGGATTTGGATTCATATCATTCACTTTATAACCAGAGCTTGTAAAAGTTACTTTTGAGACTACAACTTCCATTATTTCACCAGCCATGTTACTGGGGGGAGTGGAATTCCAGGAGGTGTAGTTCAAAAAAGTAACTTTTCCAAAGTCCAACTTACATGCCCAGCCATTCGGCAAACACTGAATTTCAGATTGGGTTGGTTTACTATCGTTTCACAAGCTTCTGATTTTTTATTGTCTGTGTTTTTAAATTAATTTCAAAATAAAATAAACACCTATGGGCAAACATAATGATGGTAATGAATAATAACAGCAGCATCACTAGCAGATTACAGAATATGATTCTGACCTGAAAAATGCTGGAGAGAGAAGAGAAAATTAGTTATTCTCCAGCCATCTTTGCTCTGCTCTGACTCATAACCTTCCCAAGCTGATTTAAAGTTTTTAAAAATGGAGCAGAGTAATATTTGACCCTATGTAACATGTAATTTGATTCCAGGAGTGAGATTTTATACAGTATTTTTAATAAGAAACAGCATTTTGTGCAGTAAAAGATATAGCAAAAGACATTATACTCTTCCCATGATGCTCATTTTTATAATGTAACTGAAAACATCTGGCCAATTTGCCTGATACATTTGGTCTCATTAGCAGCCTCCACACATATATCAGTCTTCTTTATTTCATTACCCAGGAATATGCATTGTTCATGCAATAAGTAAGATAACTTCATTCTGTAACCCAGAGGACTTGTATGGAAATGGTTCAGATCAAGAAGAACATCTGAGAAAGCTTGTGAAAACATAGATCACATTTCACATTGTAGCTACTTTGTAGCATTAGTATTCATGACAGCAAGATATAGTTGCTCTGTTCTTTCGAAGGTGGAAGGTTTCCACCTGTGGGTCCTCCTGTTGGTTGAAGACAACATATGCCAAAAGATCCTGGGTAGAATCATAGAATCATAGAAATGTAGAGTTGGAAGAGAATCCAGATCTCATAACAGAATATTCTTTACTGTGCTGGGTATGTATGACCATCAGTGAGCTATTGTCACGATATTAGACTTCTGAACTGTGTCCCAAAATAAAGATTTGCTCATTGAATTTCCGTCTGATTAGCACTTCATTTTAACCTTATTGATATTTCTCTTCTTATCATGAACACCAGTGGAGTTCTTAGACCCCTATTAGGAATCAGAGATTAGTCCAGAAGATCATATCAATCAAAGCATGGGATCAAAGTGATAGATGATCTTAAATTATTTTAGAAAATGTATTGCATTTATTTTCTCTGTAGGGAAGAAGAGGAATAGAGGACTAAGTAGTTAAACAAATTCAATGTATCTGTTAGCAAAGCTGTATCTGTTTGTACATAAAAAATATTGTGAATATGATTATGGGATCAAATTTTAAAAATACACGTCTTTCACTGTCAAAGAGGTTTAAGAAAGCAAAAGTATTAGACTTTTGGACAAGAACATGGTTAATTCCAAAAAGTAACCTGTGAGGAACTTCTGGCTATTTGGAGTGCAAGTGCAGCCTGAATGCAGGTTGCTAGGCAACCAGAATAGCACCTCAGGAGAGAAACTTAACTCAGTAGTGTGTGGGAGGGGCTTATTGCTGAGAGAAAAACATAAAGCTAAGTACCTCTTGGTATTTTTCTTCCTTCAGAGAAAGCCTAGAAAATAGCTAGGGAATAGAATCCCTTAGTCAACCAAAGAATGTGGCTGTTTTAAGAAGTTTAGTTCCCGGTGGAAGAATAGTGAGACGCAGAAGAGTAACTGAGCCCTAGAAGGATCTGGTCAGAGAGTGTGACCTAGATTTTAAGTCAGAAAAAAAAAGACAGAAGAAAAAGTGAAAAAACAGAGGAGGGCTGCAATTAAAAGATTACTTTTTAGATATCCTGTGAAATTTTTGAATGGGCAGGACAATTGCAGAATAAAAGGTTTGTCTGGAAGCACCAAACAAGTCAATGTGATTGATGGATTTTCATTTTTATTTGTGGATATTCTCTTCCTTAAAATCCATGTCCTTATCCTGAAGTTGTTATACTGACACTTTACAAACTGATTTATATTGTCTCTAAATTCTGCAGGTTTGAGTTCAAGTGGTTATTATTTACAGGTGTCAAGCATCTAAGTAACTCTTTCCTTTTTTAAAAAAATAGGAAAAAGAACCTGAACATCAAGAATCCAAACATAGACCGATTCGACCATCACTTGAACTTTCCTTGTGACGAGAATATAGTATTGATGCCATTCATATAAGGTATTTGCTTGTTTATGTATTTATTTATGGTATTTCTGTATCACCTCCCAGAACACAAGGGTCATTTTTTATTGTCCTTGTATAATGGGCATATTATTCAATATGCCCATTTTAAAGTACTTTTTAAATGCATGAATATAGATACTTTGCTGTTGCAGTAGTTGTCTCTTTTAATGCGTCATTAGAAATTAAGGTTGGGTGTATACTCCTACTTCCACAGTCTAACCCCTCCCACCCCTCTGTTGGTCTTCACTTCATCACATTCTGTGTTTTCATGGTTCATTATTTTATAGACAGCCTTCACCAGTCTTGCAGCTAAAAAAAAGGCTGTGGCATCTATCTTTGTGTTTTGATACTCCATCATTCTTTGGTTTATAGCCATTCTATATCACATATACAGGAAGACAACAGATATCTGAAGCAATAAAATGGTATCGTTTTGTGACACACAGGTTTTCTTTTGTGACATATACAGAAACAGATAGCATTGTCATTGTCCATGTGGATCTTAGTATTCGGTAATCACATATCACTGCTTGGTTTTTTCCCACCTTAAAATAAAGTAGTTCTATTAATGTATTGTAACTAAAGGTGTCTTCTATGTGTGAGATTTTTGGGAGTGACTTGCAATATGCAGAGCCTAAACTGTGTGCAATATAAAACCATAAAAATCAAATCATAAAACATTATAAATATCATTTCACACAGAGAACCATATTTATATTGTTTTATAATTATCACTTGCTAAATGTAATAATCTTCATAATGAGACTTGCACAGGACCAATGTCTGTGTTCAAAAGCTACAGTCCATGAGTGCTTCCATTCAGTTCAAGACAAGTTCAAATGTTGTACAGGTTCAGTCATACAAAACAAATCCAGCTGCCCTCCCCTTAGATTCAGTCATATAGAAAAGGGATGTACAATGGCAGGATTTTAAAGTTGCTGGACTGTAGTTCCCATCAGGGAGTTGTGTTCCAATAACATCTTGAAAGCCATGCAGTTCTTGGCTCCTGACATAGAGAACACAATCTAAGACAGTGGTTCTTAAAATGTTCTCTTTCAGAAGTTTTGGATTTCAGCTCTCACAGCCTCTTGAGCTTCTGGGAGCAGAGGTCCAAAACACGTGGAGGACTAAAGATAGTGATCTAAGACAGTGGCTCTCACCCTTTCACATGTTTTCAGCTTCAGCCCTTCAACTCAAAGAACCCACAGTCAACATGGCCAATGCTAATGGAACTGAAGAGCTGAAGCCGAAAATGTGTGAAAGGCCAAACTCAAAGACATCTGAAGGACCAGTGTTTGAGAAATACTGATCTAAGCCATCCATAGATCTGTCTATTAAAGCATTCTGATGATAATTGTTGGGAACACAGAACAGTATCTTGCAGGTGTGTTTATGTATTCCTTGGGCAACATGCAAGATCTGTAATCTAAATGAGTTCAGATCACATGGAAGACATATTTAATGTCTGAAAAGGTAGTAAGGAGTTTTACATTGTTGGTGACACAGAGATAATCTCTTCCAGAGTAGTCTGACTGGTGTGAATTAAAATACTGTCATTTTGGAAAGGAATGGTTACAGTTCACTCAGGTTGGCTCTAATTCCAAATGGCAGGTTCTTACATCTTTAAATATTCAAAAACATAAGTCCATAAGCTGACATTTTATAATATTAATAATGATTGTATTAATGCAAGTTAATTATGTCCAGATACTCAGAGTCATGTCTAACTAATTGAATCTTATTTTCCCTGGAGTGATTCAAGTGATTATAGAAAACTAGTGATTAGATTTGTTTTGTTTTTAAAGTAGACATGTATTTGGTTGGGTAATGGCTAGTTGAATGCTAGTATACTGACCTGCATGCTAAATTCCATGTGCCTAATGTTCAAATAAGTAAACACCAGTGGTTGCTTATAGAATGTATGTGAAGTTTGTCTGGTTCCTACATGCAAGAATAGTTTAATCTGAGGTAATTTTGCCTGAATGTAAATTGCTTCTGGGATAACAATTATTTTCATTCATCAGTAAATAACCACTGTTTCATTTTTTTTTAAAAATGTTGTGTTTTTTTCTGCCATGTATTGTTATGTTTTTAAAAAATATTTAACTCAAGCAATTTTATGAAGCCGTTCACATGCAGACCACTAAACCATGCATCTAAGTACAATGTAGAGTTAGGGGTAGTAGTCAGTTTGCATTCTATAGAGGTTTTCATTTTTATCTCATTAGTTTTCTCTAGATTGTTGCTATACGTTATCATTTGGATAGAAAGACTCTCTTTATGTCACTATGTCACTACGTACCACTACTAGAGAAGTAGTAGTTCTAGGATCAGAGGACTGGCATCAGGAGCACATAGAACATAATTAAGGAACCTGTAACCCTTTAAGTGTTACTCAGCTACAATCATTTCTGACTATTGCCCATGCTGGCTAGATTGACTGGCCATAGACGAAACTGGACACATGGCACAAGATATTCAAAAGATGGAAGTTTTTTGTTTTGTTTTGTTTTGTTTTTAAGAAAAAAAAACACTTATGCATTTTGGCCTGTATATGTTCCCAGGTTGTTCCTCAGAACCATTTACAACCAAGTTGAAAAATTTCTGGTTCAAGAACTCACAAACCATTTATTGGAAAAATCAAAAGCAAGGAACTATCTTTTGAGCATCTTGAGATGTATCTCCAATTCCTTCTGTGGATTCCATTAGATACTCCCCAATTTCTGCTTCTTTGGTTTGACTGGCCAGCCATCTCTGGAAGGCTAGAGCTCCCTTGTTGAAAAGCAGCAGGGATATATTTTTTCTCACTTTTTTCCAATGAACACTTTTTTCAAGGGAGCCTATTTTTTTTTTGTTTTTTGTTTTGTTTTTTGGCAAATGCTCAGGTTAGTAAGAGGGGCCTTCATTGTTGGCTGAACAGTTGCAAGGTTCCTTCTGCCACGGCAAGCAGGGGAAGCACCCCTGCATTAGACATAAGTATCTCAGCCATCATTTCCAATGATGTACCTGTCTTAAGTGAATAAAATTTATTTAGAAGTTAGTATTTTGTAGAACTGAGGCCATTTCCTCATGAGGCGAGGGAATCGCCGCATGCTGATACTTACCGGACTTCTTGGCTCCATGCTTGAGTGCAGGCTGGTCCGGAGCAGTGTGTGGCCGCTGCTCCACACTGCTCCGAGGATGAAAATGGCAGCTTCTGGTTGGTCGAGGCTCTCCACCAACCGCTGAAGCTTGCCAGCCTAAAGCCCACCCCGGCAGATTGCAGGCTCACACTGGTGCGAGCCTGCAAATCTGCACCGGAGCGCGGGAACGGAGTGGTGCGCTCCACGTTTTTGAAAGACCTGTTTCAAGCAGTCTTTCAAAAGCATGCTGGACCACCACTTCGGGTCATTCCGGAGTGGGCTGAGGTGCGGAACTACACTAAGTAGGTCTGACCCAGTCCGCTCCCAGGTGCAGACATCCTCCCTGGAGGAAGCTCTGCACCGTTTCTTTAAGCCCGTGCGGAAATGGCCTGAGCCATGGATAGGTATCAATTGAGTGAAAGTCATATTTCTGTAAAAATCATATTTCTTTAGCCCACGCCTGTCATCATCATCAGTAAAAGACTTCATTCAGATTACTTGCAAATAATAGAAGATGTAAGTTGGAAAGAATATGTATATTCATATGTCAGATACAGTTCAAACCCTAGTATACCCTTTATATTGTTCTATTCCCAGTACAAAATTCTGTATAAGTTTTATAAATGTTGGAGTGAAGGTCACAATTTTCTTTTCTCTTTGAGTAAAGGTCAGTATTTTATTTTGCTCAGTATTTCTACCTACTGAAAATAAATATTGATTGCGACAGATGTGAGATCATGCAGATAAAGGATATTATTTTGTTTTCTTCTTTGCCGTCAGTGCTCTTTTTAATTTCTGGAACATATTTTAGGAATGTGACAAAGAGCTCAGTAAATCCCAAATGTTTCTATCCAGTCTTGCAGTTAAGTTCTCTCATTTATATGCACATGGACAAATGTTTGAGGAGTTGAACATGAAATCCCATTATATAAGATAGCACACCCAATAGTGTTTTAGATCCTCAGGCAAACTGTTACTAAGGAAATTATTAACATATACTCCTAAGCTATAAGAAGATGGATTTTGAAAGTTACACCAAAGTCAAAACAGGAGGCTAGTAGTATTTCAGGAAGATGACACAGGAATAGAGATGTACTGAAAGACAAAGGATTTTCTTCTGAGTAGACTGTTGTAGGATCAGGGATGAACAGATGATTCAGGGCCTTTCCGCAACTTACCTGTTCTTGGCGCTGGGGCACGAGGATCATGCAAGCAGCCTCTTGCAAGAGGCTCACGCATCCTCGCTGCTTCGCCTCCACAGCTGCTGCCTGCTAGCAAGCAGGCAGAGTGAGGGCTCCTCCTCTTCCTTCCACAGTGCAGCCTGGGATTTTCCCAGGCTGTGCTGGGGCGGGAAGCATGAGTGCTGCAGCTCCAGAGGCTCTGCATGCACAGTAAGTGCACGCAGGCCCTGGAGCAATGCGTGATTACGCACCATTTTCAGCTAGAAGCCAAAAATGAAATAGTGCGTGATTGGTGCCTGCTGGCCCCGGGAGCGTCGCGCAATTGCGAGGACGTCATGTCGATGGCTCCTCACAATTGCACGATGCTCCAGAGGCCCTTCCGCATGGAGAATGCTGTGCGAAAAGGGCCTCAGATCTACTTCAGTGTTGCATGTGTTCATTGCAAAGCATTTCATCCTGTTTCTGAATAAGTTTGTGATTTTAAAAGAAAATGTAAATGAAAAAGTGATGGATGTTTGTTCATACTTTTGGATGTATTTTATTAAAAGCTATATATTTTGACATTTATTTTACCCAAAAATACAAATTTTATGCATGTTTTTATAATGATTTTGAACAAGAGTTTCAAAATACATCCAGAGAAATGAAAAATCTAAGGTATAATTGTGTCCTGATCTTCTCAGCAGACGTACAAGGAACAAAATTTTGAGGGAAGGAATTCCTCAAACATCATCATATAGAACTGCAATGTAAACTAGCAATATAAATTTCCATGTATTTCATTCTTGCATGAAGAAGAGATGGTCCTGCAGATTTTGGAGTAATTCACTCTACAATGTATCACTATCCATATTTATTCTAGAAATGTAGGACAATTTCCAAGCTTTGGGGGAAATAATTAACCCAAATTTGTCTTAGGGTGTATGGGATGCAATTTCTCCTCTTTCTGCTCCCAGGCATTTTAGGCCTGTGAGAGCCTTTCTTTCCCAAAACAGGGAGTAAAACAGTATAGACAGGGCAAAAAAATGGCAAAAATTTTCCCATGCCCCCAGATGGTGTGAGGCATTTGGGAGGTTTTTGTTTGTTTGTTTTAAGAAATTCAGGTCAGAGGCGTCTTCCTTTCAAGGTCTTCTGAGGGGTCAATGACTTGGTCACCCTTGCTTTAATTATACTTCTTCATTCTCCCCCTTGCCTATAGCAGCAATAAAAAATATTAAGACCCATGCACGCATACTTGGGAGTAAGCACCACTGAACTCAAAGCCACTTGCATAGCATGGGACTGTTACTCGACCAGTACAAGGCCATCTTCTTTTTTCTTTTGACTGAATATGGACTAATATGGAGTGGTTGATGATGATCAATACCATGTCTTCAGAAAAAAGACACTGACCACAATGATAGTTCATGACTGATTACAAGATGTCACAATGAAAAACAATTGTATCTAACATTGTATCATTAGATAATGTGATACGAAGTCTTCGTGTGTGTGTTTTAAAGTGCAAATTCTTATCTGTGTGAGACATATCATATCCCTGTTAGAGGTCCAAAAGTTGCAGTACGTTCCTCAATTTAATTATCTAGCACTTTCCAGCTGTAGCTTGTCTGCGATTGACATGAGAAATTTCATTTTGTTCAAATATCTTTTGCATGTGTCTCCTTGATATTGATAACAGTGGCTTGTGTTGGCTCTAATCTCTCTCTCTCCCTCTCTCCCTTTTTTTAATACTAAAAATGTAATAAAGCAAGAAAATACAAAGCAACAACTACATACAGTGGTTCAGCTGGCAGCCTTCAAAGCATTGCATCAAAATCAAGCTAATACTGTTGGAAAAATATAAAATGCTTCTTGTAGCTTAGGGGTATTTTATTATTTTTTTAATGCTTCAATATCTCAAGGCAGTGCAGATCAGAAGGCACTGTTTCAGCATGCCAACAAAACAAATCATCATCCAAACAAGAAGCAAATGAAAATGGTTCCCATGGGATTTCCTGTTACATTTCCTAGCTAGTTTGCAGAATATATTGTTAATTATCACATTTATCTACACTGTGCTTCTTCCATGCACATTTGTGTTTGGATTCATTTCCTAAACAAAAAGCTATTGTTCATCATGCAATTGAGTCAAGCTAATCAGAGTGGCTTTCTCAGTCAGACTGAATTCGTTGGGCATGGGAAGGGAGGAGGGTTTGCCATTTTTCCATAATACAATGATGCTCAGGTGGCAAACTGATGCTTAGACCTCTTTCAGTAGGTGTGGCTTTGGTGTTACGTTTGTGTTGAAACGTACACAGTAAAGATAGGAACAAAGGCAGCCAGGTACATTATAAGGAACAAACGCTCCCCTTTGGGGAGCTTCTTGATAGATTTTTATTTTCAGAAAAAAATAAGTTTTTGGAAGAAGCAAGTGGGAAAGAGAGAAACAGTTCTACAAGGGCAGTGACGTCTATATGTGTTGTATTATGCCATGAGTTAATCTTGGTTATTGTTGTTCTTACTTTGGTCTGTATCTGGACAGGTGTGAGACCATCAAACCCATCTGTTTTTTGTTTGTTTTTGAAGTACATTTTCAAAATTCACAGTTATCTCCCAGTAAGTAAAGAAGTGAGCAGAATGCAATGTTCCCTTACCTTAAAATAATCTGAATTATTTCAGTTTGGGCATCAGAAGGCAGCACTCAAAAGGGATCCTTTTTATGCTTGTGCAGCTGAGCAAAAAATTCTTAGAAGACTGTTCAGAGGTTTTTTCCCCCTCCTGCACCCTTTATTTATTTCACTCTGGGGGAAAAAAAGACAATGTTGCTGAATTTTCTCTAAATATTTTCTACCATATTTTTCTATGCTGGCTACCATTTTAAACCAGCCATTTCCATCCACCCTAGAACAGCATGAGGCCAAACCCATTGTAGATTGTGCAAAATGATTATTGGGCAAGGGGCAAGAAAAAAAAAAGACATTGCATTAGTGCCATTGCTGATTGTCAGCCCCACCCTTGAGAAACTTTTGAAGAATTTTTCATCTAGATAAAACCACCTACTCAACCATTAGCAGCCTAAATACTCTAAATGTCCCAGATTCTGTCTAATCTTGTAAGATAAGCAGGGTCAGCCCTGATTAATATTTGGACGAAAGACCACCAATGAATACCAGGTGCTGCAGCCTGTATTTCAGGGGAAGAACAAACTATTCCTAAGAATTCCTTGCCTAAGTAAAACCTATGAAATTTGTGGGACCATCATAAGTTGACAGCCAACTTGAAAGTACACATGCACACTCATATTTCTGTGCACAAAAAGTAGGGTGAAGAATTTTGAGAGACCATCTGTGTACAGGTCTAGAATGGGCATGGGCATTCTTGAAAATTGGACCAGAGAGCTTGCAAAGTTGCCCAACTTTACTGTAATAGCTGGGGGTTGAATTCACTGTGGGCTTTCTAAATTCTAAAGATAAGAGCTGGTGGCCACATTCATTAGGATTTACACCTCCAAGCATATCCATACTTTTTGTCATACCTCTGCTTTCCTGGTTAGACATAAAACTTCTGATTTACTGTGCTTTCTTCCAGACTTAAATACCTGATTGATTACCCCATGATAAATATATTGCATCATTTTTCTACTTGTGTTTCAGAAAGCAAGACACCCTACCTTTCCTCCCATCATGGCTGATTGCTTTTATTGTACCTTGTTCATCCACCCTATATACCTGTCCTGCTTCCTTTAATTGTTTGCTTTTTTTCTAGTCTTTCTGTTTTTCTGTTGTCAGTAACAAGATCTCATCTTTCATTTAGATTGTGAAAAGAAACCTCCCATTTGGAAACACATTCCTTAATATGTAAGGTTTAAACTATCTTCTGACTAATTATGTTACCATAGGCCTTTTTCCCATGGCATTTTCCATGCAAAAGGGTCCCTCGAGCGTTGCGCAAATATGAGGAGTGGTCCACATGATGCACTCAACATTTGCACGACACTCCAGGGCCTGGCAGGGACCACTCACGCCCTTTTTAATTTTTGGCTTTAAGCCGAAAATAGTGTGCGGTCACGCATCGCTCCAGGGCCCCACGCACACTTACCTTGTATGCAGAGCCCTGGGAGCCAGGCTGCTTGCACTTCCTGTCTCAGTGTAGCCTGGGAAGGTCCCAGGCTGCACTGCAAAAGGAAGAGGTGGGACTCTCACGTGAGCAGGCAGCTTGTGTGGAGCCGAAGAACTCCGAATGCGAGAGCCTCTCACCGGAGGCTGCTCGCGCGAGCACCGCACCCCAGCACCAAGAGTAGGTGAGTTGCAGAAAAGGCATAGGAGGGATATGAGAGCTATTGTGACTTGAGGATTGGACTATGACCCTGGAGACCAGGGTTCAATTCCCAACTCAGCCGTTGAAACCCATGGGGTGATCTTGGGCAAGTCACACAGTTTCAGCCTCAGAAAACCCTATGATGGGCTTGCCTTATGGTCATCTTAAGTCAGAAATGACTTGAAGGTGCACAACAACAGGTAGGGATATAAATCCTTATTTATTTATTTTTTCATGCAAAGAATAATACATTTTAATGGCTTTCCCCCTAGTGGATTAGATTACAAGAACTTTTGTTCATTTTGAATGATTCTTCCCATTGCAAGCCTTTTGGGGAGAAACTTTTCATTTTCACAAAAACCATTTTATGCAATAAATACAACATGTGCAAAAAGTTGTATTTTGCAGAAATGCACTATTTTGAAGAAGTCTTTTATGCAAAAATACAATGTTTTTTCATAAACTGCTGCAAAGAAGTTCCAAAATGGAAACTATCTCCAAAATTTTTTTACTTGTGTGTTGAAAAATGTTGAGACAGCTTTTGTCATTGACATTGAGAAAAATTGCACTTATTCTTGATGTCCCTCCACCAGATTCGGTCAAACAATATATTCCTTCATCAAAAGTGGGGATTTTTTTGCTATCCAGATGTTTAGCCTTGCCATGAACTTGGTGGAGCTGATGGAAGCCCAAAACATCTGGAGGGCATAACATTCACACCTCTTTGCCTCTGAATAGCACATGTCAAGGCCTAGTCCTTAAATACAAAAATTATTGAAGGTGGGGAATGTTAAGTAGGCTTTCTCTGCCTTCACATTTTATCCTTTCCTTCTTACTGTGTTGTCACTGTAATTTGGCTGTAAATTGTGATCCCTGGTGCAATATTTTTTCTTATTGTACAGATTAGAAAAGAAAGTTTACAACATCCACATGCTGTTAACATTTTCAAGCAGAATGGCACTCCTAAATCATTCATAGTCTGGTGCTGTCACCTTTAAATGGTTAATTCCCATAAAAATAATGCAACTTATTAATGGCGACTGACAGTTTAATTAGGGCTTTTTTCCCCTTATGTCACTTATCATTTGTGTGTTCATCTGAGCAATTGCTGCTCAGTCAGTAGAATAATCCTTAAAAAGATACTGTTGGGAAGCAAGAATGCAATACAATTTAATACTGATTTCTCCTTGTCCAGTTATGTTCCATCTTTTGCCATTCAGAATGTACAGTGAACAGTTCTATTCTTTCTTTCTTTTTAATGATCACAGTTTCCTTTGTTCTATACCATTGGGTTTAGCAGCATCCAAATACTATCTGTGTTTCCTCTTATGTTAATTCTAACAAGTGGCCACTCAAGCAGGACAAAGGAGATGTTAATCAATTATACAGCTATGACCAACAACCCCTCAATGGCTGTTAAATGGTGACTCCTGTATTTAACAAGCCCTGCTTGAAGACCTGATATTATGCTACACAACAACACTGCAATATCCCCCCAGCTTTGGGACCACAGAAAGAGTTGGCATTCATTAGCAATATGCTTTCTGCTGCTGGCATTTCTGATGTAATAACATTCCGTGTGAGCCATTATAAGTGTGATAAAGATTATAGTTTTTTTTAAAAAAAATCTTTTGATTATTTAAGGAAAAATGGTAAGGACCGAAACACAATCTTTTCAAAACAGAGTGATATTTGTTCCTGGGAGAAAGATAGGATGTAACCTGAATAAACAGAGAAATAAATAAAATATAGGTTTGCTACTTTTAGAGACCCAGTATAGTGTAGTGGTTTGAGCATTGGACTTTGACCATGGAGACCAGGGTTTGACTCCCCACTTGGCTGTGGGTGTGATCTTGGGTGTGTCACATACACTCAGCCTCAGAAAACATTATGATAGGTTCACCTTAGGGTCACCATAAATCAGAAACTACTTAAAGGCACACTACTACAACAACGCTACTTCTGCCGTGATAAACTGATGATGTCTGAAACCAGATCCGGTAGAAGAGTAAGTTACTTCAGCTCTTGGAAAGGTGGAAGAGTTTCCTTACTGGAAGCTGTAATCGTGGAGGTGAGAAGTGGGGCCGCACTTGGCAGCCCTGCCCATCCTGTTGCAGTTCCAGAAGCTCTATTAGATGTTGTGGTGTGAAGCGTCTCTGTAAGATGAAGCCTGTGTAAACACGTAGGTACTCTGTATGATTGGAAGTCTGGATCATGTTGTATCCTTTGTCACAGAGATTGAAAATTTTCTTTTTGGACTATAGCTCCTAGAATCCCTCAATCAGCAGGGCTGCCAACAGGATAATAACCAGAATGCAGTAGTGGCAGAGTCTCAGTCCTTGACTCCCTTTCCACAATACTATAGTTGGATGGAGTGAGAATAAGCAGATACATTCTTTTAGAAGTTTTCAATATGATTTACACTGTAGAGTCCTAATCCCAATAACCTCCTTGCCAAGGACAAGACTTCTTAACTGACATTTCCCTGTGTCCTGGTTTGGCATGTATTTGCTCTCAGTCCTAAATAATATACTTTATTAAGACCATTCTTATTTGTGATGCTTGCCTCTTGCTTCCTCTATAACATTTAGAAACTAACAAATGACAATAGGATAATTGCATCTTTTACTCCAAATGGTGAAATCTTGGGCAGTCTCCAAATCTGATGACTGACCATGAACACAGCAGATCCAGTGAAAGTAATGTAAAGTGATAGACATTGGAAGAATAGCAAAAATAATATTTCACATCCTAAATTGACTATGACTGGTCAGGAAAAGGAAAGAAAGTACATTGTAAATGTTAGCTGAGTGAGCTGCATCAGTGAAAAGGCAAACTGAATGCTGGAAATTATTAGGAAAGGCACTGAAAGTAAACAATAAGCATTGCAGTGCCATTCTGCAAATCTGCTGTGTGCTTGCACCTGGATTACTGTTTGCATTTTGGAGCTCCCTGTCTCACAAAAGCTACTGTTGGAAAAAGAATTTCAATCCACCATGTAAAAATATCATCAAGACTAGCTCGCCATGAATTGCAGGAATGCTTTCTCTTCATTAAGTGTACGCTTCCTTTTGATCCTCTTTAAGGAAGAGCCTTGTCATTCATTGCAGAGAGTAAGAAGGAAGGGAGGAGGAAAGGTAGAGGAGATAAAAACAGGTGGTGGCAAGAGAGAGAGGGGTGTGGTGGTGATGGTAGCAGTGGGAGAGAGGACAGCAGGGAAAAAGAAGATGATTAGTGAAGGGAGAACAGAAAGTACAGGCAGCCTGGAGACAAGCCACTGTTTATCACCAAAATTCAGCAGCAAACCACATCGTTATTTGATCCTGCTGCCAAATTTTGTTGATGGCTTGTTATTTAATGGAAGCAAGGGGGGCAGAAAAATGCTGCTTGGGCCACATAAGGCCAGTGGACTTCTCTTTTTCCACCACTGGCCTATATCATAACTTGTGCATAGACAAGGCATGCTCCAACACAGAGACCATCTGCACCCCTCACCATTCTGCATAGTCTACAGGGAATGCCGTCCGTACACCACCGTAAGAGACCTAGTTCCTCAGGGAGAGGGGTACTAGTCCCAACTGCAAGAAGATTTTATATATAATATTTGTATATGCAATGCCCCTACTGCAATGTCACATGGTAGTCCAAACCAAAGAGTATTATTAGTGTGTATGAACATATGAACAGCATAAAGAAATACATTTGTCTAAAAACATTGGGTTATCCAGTAAAACTCATAGGCTTAGAACAGTGACTAGGAAGTCCAAATTGGTTTAGCCATTAGAAAGCTGAACTCTAGGATGTGGGAGATTCATGTTCAGATCTTCATAGAGCCATGAAACACACTGAGTAAATATTAGGCAATATTCCTCTCTCATTCTGATCTACATCACATGGTTGTTATGAAGATAAAAATGGAGAAAAGCCAAACCATATACACTGTTTTAAACACCTTGGAACAAAGGCAGGATAGAAATGTAAGAAATCCATAATATAAATCACTGGGAAGAAGGTGTGCTGACTTGCAGCCATTTGGATGACTATTGAAAGGATCAGACTAGTTTTTCCTCTACTCTAGAATTTTCCAAATATGTTGAATGGAAACCTCCATCACCCTCAATCAATGTGGCATTTCTGGAACATGCCAAATTTGGGAAGAAAAGATTCAAAGCTTGGAAAAGTTACTTAATGCTACTTATTTAGATGATTTGTATTCCATATTTCTCCCAACCCAAGTTGTCACCATAGTCTAAATTTATTTATTTGTTCATTTGATCAATTATATAATATAGTAAATAATAAATTTTAAGGTACAACTAAAAACAGTGTTTGTGCTTTTTAAAAGTTTAAAAACATTTATATAAATTAGCCTATTAAAGTAGCACTATTTTAAGACATTTAAAAGCACATGATTAGAATAAAAGTACAGCATATACATCCCATTAGATGATTTCTCTGTACAAACTTTTGATTGTCAAAAGTCCTTGCAAAGTATTTCTTTGGACTACAGCTCCCAAAATCCCTAAGCCAGCATGACTATTGGATTAGACAAATACATGGAGAATAGAATTATTGATGGCTTAATCATTATGGTTAAAATGCATCTTCCATGTTCGGAGGCAGAAAATCTCTGATTACCTTTGCTGGAGACAAGCAGCCTAGATGGCTATAAATGACCATGTCCTATTTATGAGCTTCCCAGAGACATCTGGCTGGGCACTGCTGGAAACAGAATGCTGGTTTGGATCATTTCCAGCAAGGCAATTATTGTGATCTTAAGCAGAAGTTTTTTAAAAGATAGATTAATGGCTAAGACAAAACCTAAACGATTAGAACATGTGATACCAAATTTCTCTTTCCCAATGTTATACCGTACAATAAAGTTATGGTCAGGAAGTAAGCCATTTATTCAAGTAGGACTCCTTATAATATGTCACTCCCGATTAGGAAGGAAGACCTATTTAGAATAAGAAGAGTAATTTGTGCCAGCAGTTAATAAACACAGTGGGGGAAATAAATCTGAGTCTAGTTAACATTGCAACACATAGTGTTCATTAAGTACAGCAAGAGGTGGCTTTGAAGGAAAGTGCTATTCTCCTCCAAAGTGTTAAATAAGCAATCACACTAAGCAGGTGGTGGGCAGAGATCTATGTGCTTCCATTAGTCAACAGGTAATTTTCTGGTGGGAAATAAGTTATGTTTCCCAAACAGTAAGACACACCATTTGTTATGCTAGATTTATAGTAGTAGTGAGATATTTGGTGTATCAGGACCCTTTATCTGACCTAGATAAGAACAAAATTGTGCCTGCTTCTAAATATACCATGGCTCTTGCACCCAGACTGCCTTTGAACTGACTTGACCATTTTATTGTTTCACCTTGTTGGTTCATGGGCATTTTTCAGCTCAACCTGAGTGCTAATCAAGATGTGCTATCCATAGTGGCTATAGGCAAGGTGCAGAATATGTTAGGGCAGCAAAGCGTGTGTTTATCTTAAGAGGAGATATGGATGATGATTATATCAATATGTTGTAAATACTTTCTTATTACTTGTGAGAATGCTACAAACTATACCAAGACTGAAGTTCTGTTATCTTGATAGAAAATGGTTGTATGTTCATTTAGTACATTGGTGGGCAGCCAGTTTCTAGCTGCCACTTTCCATTTTGGGTAATGTGTTGGGGGCTTCATGCTGGTAGTATGCAGGCTTGAAGCCAATAGTGGATGTGGCCAGAGTGAAAACAAGTACAGAGCTTCAAAAAATTAGCCCCTCCCTTTTTTTTTTAAATATAACCCCCAAGATTACCCTAGTCAGCATATTCAAAAGGAAACATTTTCAAACACAGAAAGAAAAGCTAGCTCATCCTGTTTATCTCTCAGCTACCTCCTTCTTTTCTTTTCTTTTCTCTTCCCTTCCCTCTTCACCATTCTCCCCACCCCCTCTTCCCCTCCTTAGTTAATGGCTGCTGAAATTGAGGCAGATTACAGTGCCAGAAGCCTGAACAGAACGCATATTGGATGGGGATGGAATTAGGATTGAAGCTGTGCATGATCAGACTAAGAGCCACTGTTGCCCATTCTTGATTTCATACGCTGAACAACTTTGAGGTCACAATTATAATGAAAAACAGTGCTTCTCTGGTTATCTGATTTGGGGGCCCGGCAATTGTCTTTTTCCCCCCAGTGTGTCAGGGACAAGCACAATGTTTGTTCCCATTTGGTATAATGGATGTGAGGGACAAGTAGCCAACAGCCTCAGTTACTAAGGGACTATATTACTATTATGTGAGAAGTAGCCTGAATTCTTACCTCTAGCTCATTCAGTTTCACTTTTGTATGTCTGGCTGTAAATCTAATTCAGCATCAAGTCATTTGATATTCAAGATGTCTTGTAGCCAAGCTGGTCACAGCTTCCAACTTGAGCATTTTTTTCTTTATTGTTTCTGATCACTATGATAAAAGCAAGGAGGAAAGATGAAAGGAGGTTTGGAAGTGAAATAATTCTGGTTTGGAACTAGTGCTTTTGTAAATCTATCCAGAATTGATTAGGATAGTGCTTCTTTCATCATAGTCTGTAAATCAAACTCCTGCTTCTCCTTTCTTTGGAGAAAAAAAAAATCAATCTGGAAGTAATCACGCCTCAGGATTCTCAAGTTGTTTTCCTGGAGAACATTTAAATCTTGATTTACTCATTTAATCTTCATCCATTGTTAGTCTAGATTATTGCATTTGGGGAATATCTTGAAGCAGTCTGTAAGGCATTAACTATTAACATCTCATGGCTTAATACTAAGATGGTAGTACAAATGATAATCTGCACTTCTTTATCAATGAGGTGGATCTGTTCCTTTCCTTTTTACAGTAAAATCCTTGTTTATGAAGTTGCCTTTTTGCACAGCAGTGCAACCTACTTCTTGACTTTCTGCAATGAGAGTGTCTTGGCATGTAGTTCTAAAATTACCTGAGCAGGTTGGTTGTTGGTTCAGCATGATTGCTTCCTCTGTCATTAGTGCAGTGAATTTAATTGTTGCTCACACAGTACAACCTAACAATGCAAGTATTTTGCATTCTAGCACCATAGTGTCTAGTTTCTGTGCTCATAGGCATGACGACTCTTAGTATTATTGTCTGTATTCTTTTTATACCGAAAAGACATCTTATATGTATTTCCTCAGCCTATATGTCTTTTATAATATGATGGCTGTTATGATGAATTGAGTTGTAAAGAATACTCAAAAATGTTCAGAAAAGGTAATAAAACATAATTAAAGCTTTATTCTTGGCTGAAGCCTAGGGTATAAAAAATCAATTCAAACAAATATTTATCAAAATTCAAGTCATGTGAATATACCAGGAAGAGATTTCTGTCAGTCTGTTTGTGAAGACAATCACAATATATAGACCGCTGCTCAGAATGGTATACAGTAGAAACCATTAAAGAAATTGTTGGGTCATTCCCATAGAAAATGAACCACCATTAGAGCTGGAGAGAGAGAAAATCTGTAACCAAGTTGGAGGAAAGACATACAAAGCTCCTGGTCCTGGTCCTGATCTTCTTTTTCCAGATTATACTTCAAAGGTGGGCTACAGTTCCCAGAAGCCCTTAATTTTTTACACTATAACACCCACAAGTTTTTACAATTTGTTCATAGTGAATGGAGTTAGTGGGATATGCAGAACAAAGCTGTAAAAGCTAAGGTTCTCCTTCCTCGTTATATAGGAACACTAGAAATATTTGATTTGCTTTAAAAGGAGTAGATATCTTCCTAACCTGATGCTTAACTGATCTGAATCTATTGTGATATCATTGATTTAAGTGGAATGAATTTCCAACTAGAAGAGTATGCTTAGGACTGGCTTATTAGGCAGTATAGTAATGAGATAAGAAGTGAGATGTTGATGTGATCAAGAAGATAGCATGATACAGCCAAAAAGTAATATGTGAACAGCTGGAAAAAGCTGGCAAAGAGAACAGAACATATCACAGTCAATAATTAGGCAGAAGAAAAGAAGAAAATTAGGCAAATGTTTGCCGTGAGGCCAATGTTTATTTTAAACATTGGTAGTTACAAAAATGGCTAGAGTCTAAAGAAGATATGAAGTGAGAATGGACATTGAAAAACAGACACTTCTGTGATACTCATGGGACTTTGGAGGAAAGAAGAACATGATTCATAGGAAGAAAAGAATGGGAATTCCAGTAAATGTTGAGAGAGCAAATCAATCTGAAATTGGATTCTCTTAATCTGGAGAGACTTAGGCTGTTGGGCCTGCAGTATGCTTCATCCCACACATAAATGAACAGTCTGTCATTTTAAATAGAGAGAAGAAGGGCAAAGTAAGAAATAATTCTAAGGCATTGACCCTGGAATAGCAGATTTTAAAAAAATATATCCAGCAATAAAGAATCCAACAACCTTGAAATTCAGTGCAGACTTAATTCCTTCCCATATATGTGTGTGCGTAATGAAGATGCTTGAATGAGTAGATCTCTTGACATCCATTAATGTTATATATCATACTTTATAATGGATATAAGGATTGATCCATCTAGCTACTACTTAAAGGAACATCATGCTTATCAGCAAGCTCGATAATATTGATGAACACAAAGCACATTCCAAACTACTTCTTGATTTTCTAGCTCACACTATTCCAGTTATTAGTACTCAGAGGACAGGAGGTAGGAAAACAGTTCTATTCTTGAACAAGCACAAGTAGCATAGAAAAACCTCACATTTAATGTGCTGCGATGTTGCATTGTCAATAAAACGTAGTTCTACCAAAAGCAGAACAGTTAAGAAATCTGTCATTAGTGTTACATATGCATGAATGAACTGTTCTTTTTAGCCATGACAAGCAGTGTTTTTTGCCAGTTTCTTACCAGTGGTCAAATTCATTCTCCAGGCTGAAAAATATTATGTAAAGCTTACAATTTACAATACTCGCATTCTGGAGTTCATCACATTAGTAAATGATATATTAAAAATGGCTTCAGAAACACATTATACAGCATGTAGCACACTTTCAATTCTGTGATGAATAAAATATATACAAAAGAGATAATGGATACAGCTGGCCCTCCACATTTACCTGGGTTAGGGTTTCAATAACTTGCAAAAATGGAAAATTTTCAAATATCAAAATGTATGTTTGTCTGTGGAAATGGGTCCGAGGCACAGTGGGAAGAATAACCAACAGGGTCCAAACTAAGGCCATTTCCACACTACACTCTTATAGTGTGATTATTCCACTTTTATTTATTATTTATTTATTTAGTATTTATTATTCAACATCAGAGGATGTTGAAAGTGGAATAATCGTGCTATAAGAGTGTAGTGCGGAAATGGCCTAAGTCAGGGAAAGGAAAGGGAAAGTAAGATGGATCAGCTTGGTCAGCATACTTCCTTTCTTTCAGCAATCTCCCTCCTTGGATGTGGGGGCCTTGAGAGAGGGTATGGGCTACTGAGAGACTGGGATGTGAGCTGTCCTTAGCTGATCAGGCAGCAGCTTGTGGAGGAGGAGAAGGACCAGAGGTGAGCTTTAAATGGCTGTATAGCCCAATCAGAGCTGCCAGGAGGGAAGGTTTCCCCAGAAAAGAAGCACCTGAGATAGAGGGGCAGGGTTTGAAGAAACTTGCAAATATTAAAATCCATGAAAAGTCAAACCCGTAGATGTGGAGGGCCAACTATATATTCTTCATTGGGTAAACTCTGGTTTGAAATGTAAAGTGCATTGCAATCTTATTGAATAAATTTTACATATTAAAATATTTAAATTCCTCTCTATATCATAAGATGCCTGGCTGACATAGAATAAAATCAGTGAGAACAATTTAAAATTCAAAACAAAAATAATTTTAACCTTCTAAAAACTTTTTAAACATTGAACAATTGAAAGCCCTGAATAATTTTAAAAGTTAGAACAGTCTAAAACCATGTAGGCAAGTAGATTTGGACAAAATCATAAGGCCCAAAGGCTTTTATAAAAAGTTTTGACTTGACACTAGAATGAAGCCAACGTCGGTGCCAATCAGGTTTCCATGGGGAGACATTATGCAATTAAAGTGCCATAGTGAAGGCCCTCTTACACATTGCCTACAATGTATTGCCCCAAAGTTTGGGATACAGACAAAGAACCCCTCCAGCAAATCTCATTACTTGGGTAGGCGTCTATGGGGAGGGGGGTGCTTTTTCAAGTATTGAGGTATCATGCTGTTTAGAGATTTAAATGTCATTCCTAGCTGTGATAATTATTTTAGTTAACAGTTGTTAAGTCAACTTTATCTTAAGGTGATCCTATGGATGGATCCTCAAGGCCACCCTGTAATCAACTGCACTACTCAGGTCTTGCAGATTCAGGATGTGTCTACTTGATTGAGTCTATCTGTCTGTAATATGGTCTTCCTCTTTTCCTAAAGCCAACCTTACCAAGCATTATTGTCTTTTCTGGTGAATCAAGTCTTCTTTCAACATCCTCAGTTCAGTCACCTTGGCTTCTAAGAAGATTTCGGGGTTGATTTGTTCTAGGACCCATTCATTTGTTCTTTTAGCAGTCCAGTGTATCTGTAGAACTCTTCTCCAGCACCACATTTCAAATGAATTGCTTTTCTACCTATCAGCTTTCTTCACTGTCCAGCTTTCACAGACATATGGAGAAACTGGAAATATGATGGCATGGACAATCCTAGCTTTAGTGTTTGATGATGTATCTTTACGCTTGAGTATCTTGTCTAGTTCCTTCATAGCTTCCATTTTGAGTCCTAGACTTCTTCTGATTTCTTGACTCCATTCTGATTAATGACTGAACCAAGGAAAGGCTATCTCACTGTCTTCATCATCTACTTAAGGTTGAAGAATCATCATGGTATATCAGTGTTGGACTATTACCCTGTGGACCTGGATTCAGTTTCCCATTTGGCTGGGTAAACCCACTGGGCCATGTCATACACTCCTAGCCCCAGAAAACCCCGTGATAGATTTGCCTTAGGGTTGCCATAAGTCAGAAATGACTCGTAGACACACAAAAATAGCAAATCATCTCTAGTCATTATTTTTCTTTTCTTAATGTTCAGTTGTAGACCTGCCTTTACACTTTCTGCTTTGGCTTTTTTCAGTAACAGTTCCAAGTTTTTGCTGTTTTCTGATAGTAGTATGGTGTCATCTGCATATCTTAAATTGTTGATGTTTCTTTCTCCAATTTTCATATCTCCTTCCTCTAATCCTACTTTACATATAAGACATATGATAACGCATAAAAGTTAAACAAATAGGGTGATAAAATGCGGCCATGCCTGACCACCTTGCCAATTGGAAACCATTCCATTCTTTTATATTTTATCCAAACATTGACCTCTTTTCCAGTGTGTAGGTTATGCAGCAGAACAATCAAATGTTGTGGCACACCCATTTCTTTAAAAGTGATCCATAATTTCTCATGATTGAAGGTTTTGCTATAAAAGATACACTGATTTTCTTTTGAGATTCTTTAATGCACTCCATTATACAATGCAATGGTTTTTAACCTGGGGTCCAGGGCCAGCAAGTCCTGTTGCTGGACAGCAAGAACAATTGCAGCAACAGGAATATGGCAGTGTGGGGTAGCAAAACTGCTGCTTTCAAACAAGGGAAGCATTTGGGCATGCACATGTCTGCTGCTGTGTCCTTTTTGTCAGGTCAGTGAACAGGCTGGTGGCCTCACAAAATTTAGTTAGTCAGTCTCCTGCTTCATTTCTTGATCGTAGGCCAAATTTTCCTACAGTCTTTGATGCTGTTCTGGTTCCTGCTTTTGCATTACAATTGCCTATGATGAAAAAGAATTCCTGTTTTGGTGTGCGATCTGTTTCCTCCTGGACTTCTGCAGGGAATCCTTCAATTATTTCTTCTTCTTCTTCTTCTTCTTCTTCTTCTTCTTCTTCTTCTTCTTCTTCTTCTACCTCTCTACTTGGAGCCTAGACTTGGGTTATGATTATACTGATGCATTTTCCTTGAATTCTTATTGACATGGTTCAGTCAGACTTTGCCTTGTGTCCTTTGACTGCTTTTGCTATATCTCTCCTTGCTATAAATGCAACCCTATTTCTTCTTTGATTTTCTTTTCTTGAATAATACACCATATAATTATCTGACTGAAAATGTCCCATTCTTGTCCATTTTTAGCTCACTCATCCCAAGTATTACAATGTTTACACATTTCACTTCTTATTTTGCTAAGTCTAGATTCCTCTGATTTAATGTTCCTATAACGTGTTGTGCAGCTTCAGACTTTTCTTTTGTCCCTGCTCACATGAATAGCTGAACGTCCTTTCAGTTTGTGTCCAGTTGTGTCATTAGTCATAGTACTACCCATAATTGTCCTCTGCTCTTCCCCAGTACCTTACTGAGCATCATCCAGCCTGGGAGTGTCATCTTCTGGTACTATCGCTTGTTTCATTTTAGATTGTCTTATCATGGGGTTTTCATGGTAAAAGACATTCAAAATGTGTTTACCGTGCCTCCTTCTGCACAGTACTAACAAGCATTAGCTCAGGTACCATTGCTGTTGTCTCTGAGAGATTCTCTGCCAGCATCATCTCCCACTACTGCTGCTGCCCAGTAGCTGTTTGGCACATTTAGTCTGGCTCCTCAGCAAAAGCCTGTCTGACATGGGAGACCCTACCAGACATGCTGCTGGAGTCAGCACAGCCTCTTGCTCACAGAAACATGCATTCCTACCACCACAGAAAAGTAGTCCCATTGGTGGGAGCTGTGATAACAGACTTTGCCATTATCTTGTGCACCACAGCTGACGAGTGTGGGCTCACCTCCAGATAAAGGAACAGGTTAGAGACTATGTTACTTGCTTGTGAAGATGTGAAAGCTTCCAGACATTTGACCAATGAGGATCATATAACATGGAACCACAAGGTGTGAGGGTGACTTTTTGGGACTGTTATTGGGATGGGAGAGGTGCTGCCAGCTCACTAACCCTAGAGAATGTGCAAGGAGCCCGTATTTCCAGTTTTCCATGAGCACCCAAAGACCCAGACTGTCATCTGTATTGTGAGTAGAATAGGAATGTTTAGCTACTCATGTTAGGGTGTACATTTCTTGTCTAATCTTGGCTGAATGTGATTTCAGACGGTTTTGTAACTTTATAACTAAGTAACACCTGAAGGAAGGTGCCTTCATTTACAGGATACTCTTTGCTAATGTGCAATTTGCTTGCTTAGAATAAAAACTTTCTTTAAAAGAACCCCTTCTTTATTCTTAAAATAATTTACTCTTTATTCATGTGCCTTTGCTCAGTGTTTGTGCATCAGATCCCCATCCCCTGTGGGAGGGGAAGAGAAAATTTCTGCAAAGTCAGAGGTAGGACAAGGACAAGTTAAACCCTCAATGACTTCTTACTAAGTCAGTGGACTTTTGAGGGGTGGCAGCTGGCAGAATTGGGGGGGGGTATCTGCCTGTCTTACTCAGGAGTAATTAGAGGGAAGAAAAACATAAAAGCAGCACATAAAATTCAGGGCAGAGAGGTATTGGCAACTACTGCAATTCCTTTCCATTGGTGTTATATAGTTTTTAGTAACCATTCCAGTTGACAATCTAGTTGTTGCATTTTGCATTATTTGTAGCTTCTGAATCACCTTCAAGACTCGTCATTTAGAGTACTTCGAAGTAGTCTAATTCAAAGGCTATCAGTGGATAAGCTATGGTGTCCAGATTATCCCTGTCAAGGAAAATCTGTAACTGGCAGATCAGATAAAGTTGGAGCCAAGCACTCCAAACCACAGAGTCCATTTGGGCCTCCAGTGGCAGTGATAGCTTTGTGACTACTCCCAAGCAATGCACCTGCTGAGCCACTGAGAGCTATGGCAGAACCAACAGGGACACTCCCCCTGTCTAGTTCCCAGCATAGGTCATCCAACAAGGTGACCAAAGCTGTCTCAGTCCCATAGCCAGGCCTGAAACCAGATTGAAATGGATCTAGATAATCCATTTCATCCAGAAACTCATAGAGCTGAGAGGCTACCACATCCTCCAGAATCTTGCCCAGAAATGGAATATTAGAAACTGACTTGTAATTATTCACAGGCGGGGGGAGCATTTACCATCCTCTGGACCCACACAATCAATTCATTATCAGCCAAGATGGGCAAATGTCAAGATTATATCTTGTGGGATGGACTAATTCAAGCATCTTGTCCAGAGCATCAAGCTGTAAGTACTCTTAAGAAACATGACCTAGACACCTCCTCCTTAGTCATCATGTTCTGAGTACCATACAGATTTTTCAATAGGTGCAAATATTAGGGCTAAAGTAGAACTTTATTTCTTATGTATTTTATCTTAGTATCTTGCCTTCCATTTGCTTTGAGGACAAAGGTTTAACAAATCAAGGATCCACACATTTTATATGCTATCTGTACCCCCACTCTCCCTCCCTCTCTCAATACACACACACATACCCATATTCTCTTGACACTATTTATTTGTTTATCTAATAAAATTACAAACTGGAATATTCAAAATGGCCAACAGGAATATAACTATAAAATATCATATATCAGCAACCTATTAAAATATAAACAGCAACAACAAAACAAAGCTCCTGTAGTAAAATATGTCCAGGTTTTATGGCAAATAAATACTAAATTTGTAAGGGAATAGTATCAATTTGGGGATTGAAATGTTGAGTGAATGACTTCCTAAATTAAAAGCTTTCTTATATTATCATCATTTGGTGAGGCATGTCACCAGCACTATGGATGTGGTATGCTTACTGCTGAATTATAATCCCTTTAGCTACAACCTGTAATATAGATGTGCCTGTTCTCCTCTATGAAAATATGTGTGTTTTAGTGGCAGTATTGTAAATTAAGAAAAATATAATGGGTTAGACATTACTGAATTAGATATCCATCCCCTTTGATTCCACTCATATTTCCAAATACCTTTGCAAGTTAAATCATTTATTCTGGGATAGAAAGGTATTAATTATATTGATTTTTATTCTGAATTATATTTGTGGGGGTGTTTCACGAAGGAATAACAACTATTTAATGCGTGAAGTGGACCACAATTTTGCTAGACCACCATTTTCTACCATTTTCAAATGGTTTGCTGGATCACCATATTCCAGTATCACCATAATACCTGAACACATTATTTCTTCTGATTTTGGAAGGCCAGGAGCTTCAGACATGGTAAACATGTGAATGGAGACCACCAGGATATACCAGAATCCTGCTAAAAGCCTGGACAGTCACAGTGGAGCAGACTGGGCTAGACAGATTAATGATCTTGCTCAGTATAAGGCAGCTTCCTATGTTGTGATCAGTTTACAAAATGTAATTGTAGTTGTCACTGTCTTTAACCTAGTAGACAATGACTGTGAAATGTCCACGAGAGACACTGTGATATGTATACTATTAATAGTGTGTGTTATTTGGGTCCTCAATAGCACGTGCATCAATTTAACTTTCAGTGCCTTATTATGTTAGACTTCTAGAATACTTTTCAACCTTAGATCATATGCTCTAATGACTGTAGAAAATGGCATTGTTTCTTGACTCAAAAGATAAGAGAGGTACAGTTCATAGATTGGTGAAATGGCAAGGAAAAATCAAATACTGATCGATTAATAAGCAGTGGATTCAGCAAATTACCTTCCTTCCACCCATCCTGCTATAACAGTAAGTTGTCTGAAGATTATGGTGCTCTTTTTCTTAAAATCCACTGATAAATAACAAGTATAGAGAAAGATATATTGAAGTATTTATTACCACATCAAGTCTCGTAACAACTCCATTATAAGGCACCTATTTTCAGTGAAGTCATGCAAAATCAATCTATTTGTAGCTCTTTTTCTCCAGTCTCATATAAACTGCAGTATGGCATTTTTGACCTTATGTCAGTTGCTTTGGCTAGGACACTTCATCAAACCTTGAGCTGAAACCAAGATAAATTAAATCATTTTCTATTTTTCTTTTGGTAACTTGGTTATTCCACCAAATACTGTAAAGATATTAGGTCTATAGGCAGAGTGTAATTATATGATGTTTCTTTCCTACATCTTCAGTTGTATGCAAAACAGACATTAGGCAGAAATGGATTGGTCAGGATCCTGTATCATCATCATAACTATAGTATTGAAGTCCTATCTTTCATACATTCACAGCCTGACAGCATATTACCAAAGCATTTCTGATGTCAGAGTGCTGGGAAATGACATTTATACAGGAGTCTGCCGGTTGCAGGGTGCCTTGGGAACAGATAGTTGGAGAGACCCCATGGAGTCCTGCCACAACTGCTTGTCCCAAGGCATCTGACAACCAGCAGTGACAATCTGGCTCTCTGATTTCCAGAACCTGCAAAATCTTCTATTGGGGCACTGCCAGGCTGAAAAGGTTCTGGGGCTCACATTCAGTTATTCCTGACCATGAATGTGAATCCCTAGCAGTTAGGATATCATAAATCCAGATTACAATGCCTGAACAGGATGCCAGCTGGATTATATTCTACATACTAATCAGAGGGCCAGTGTGGTGGACTTATCTGAGTGTTGACTAGGACACTGGGAGACCAAGATTCAAATGTCTGTTCAGCAGTGGAAACCTACTCTCTCAAATACAGGGGAAGGCAAAGACAAAGCTCCTCCAAACAAATCTTGCCAAGAAAACCCCATGATATGTGTGCCTTAGGGTCATTGTAAGTCAGAAACGACACAAAGGCACACAACAATAACAACAATCAAAGTGCAATATTATGCCCAGTTTCTAGGATATTGCTGTTAGGAACCTTTTCTCCTTGTGAAAGCAGGTTAAGGTCATCCAGCACACTCTTGGTGCCACATAATGCTTAGTAATAGCAGTAATCTTTAAAATGTTTCCTTAAACACAATTTCAGCCTTTTGTAGAATGGTTCATATTTAAACAGCTGCTGTATTTTCAGCTCTATGTCTTTTGTTCTGATTATAATTGCGGTGGTGTTTAGAGAGGCTCTTCTGTTTTCAGTGCAAAACCTAACAAAGAACTTTGAAAGTAAACAGAAATCCAAAAGAAAAATCAATTTAAATTTTCATTTGCAGAAACTGTGTCAGCAACCAGGGCTTGTAGCAGATCCATACATATATAGTAAATCTACAAAATATATATTTAATTTAGTAGATGTTGTGCACTTTTTCCAGTGGGATATCAACCATAATATGTTTATTAAGTAAGTCCTACAAAGTTTAGTGGATCCTATTTAGTACTCAGTCTTATACTGAAATCTACTCATTGAAAGAGTAAATCTCATGGTAGCCAGTGAGATCTGCCTTTGATTAAGCATAGGGTTAGTGACGTATTAGAGCTCATGTGGGCATGATTTAACTATACAGAAACAACATATATAGGCACTACAAAATACTACTGCAAAATCAACAAAGTCTTTCCAACAGTATGCCTCATTACTGTGCAACATTTGACACAGGCGGCAGCATTGTGGTAGAACTTTAATGAAACCTGTAAAGTAGTTACACTTCTAATGCAAACTGTTCGTGTGCACTAGAATGGGTTACTAAAATGACAAGTTTGGTCTCTTGATATTCAGAGTCAAATAATGTGCATGTGTGGTCCAGTTAAATTTCTAAGCATGTGCTTGCTATGTACTGAGGCATTCCTGAGCTGTAAGGTTGTTTGTGGTCTAGGAAGGTTCATGGAGAAAACAACAACAACAAAAGCAATAAAACCCTGGGGAAAGCGTAGCTAGATGAGTCAAAGAAAAAAACATGCTAGTCTCTCTCAACTTAACATTTTTTGCAATCTAGTTGTGAGGTTGAAGTGGGCAGGAGGAGAGTCATAAATGCTGCCCTGAGAGGAAGTATAAGTGTAATTATTTAAATGATTAAATTTCACACTGTATAGTTGGGATTGTGGATCTTTATTCTACATTTTCATGGACATAGTCTTCAAGAGTGGATTAGATTTAGTAGGTTATAGGAAAATCAGACTGAATCTTGGTCACTCCTTCTCTCTTCATTTATTTAATTTGTACATGTAGGAATGAATTATTTCAGCAGATTTCTCCGTGTTTTGAGAGACTGCGGAGGAGGAGATTGCACAACTTTTGAGCATTATTTATATTTCAGCAGTTCACTGGGCAAAATATACTGCAAAAATACATGTTTTCCTGAAGAGAAAACATTTTTTGGTGGAAAAACTCTATTTTACACAAAATGTTCTAATTCCTGTACAAAATTGTTGTGTTTTTTAAAAGAGAAAATTAATGTAGGGATGCTACAAAAACTATGTGGTTTTTCTGTGCAAGAATTCATGTGCTTATATAAGTTGCATGAACATGCTAATTCCTGTGGAGAAAAAAACACATGTTGCTCAGCTGTCCTGCATGTGTTTTCTGCACAAAGAAACAATATGTGTGCTCATGAATCAGTGTATCAGTGTATAAAATAGATACATTGTATCTTAAAAATCATTTTGTGCTGACAAAACATGTATGAACAAATTGTTCCCAATGAAGTGCCAAAGTGTGAAGAATCTTACAGCAGGTCTGCTTCTACTCAGCAGGATGTTTTGAGCATTGACACCATTTTTCCATTGAAGATTCTAAAACTGACAAATATATCAGGAGATGTTGGGAGATGGGATGCTTTATGTGATTTATGGCTGTGGAATACACAGAGCTGTCACCACATTGTGGACTAAAAAGGTAGAGTAGAGAGAATGTTCTATGATTCTTAACTTGATTGCTCAATTGTGCTGATATTCCTGCTGACAGAGATGTTGTAGGTTAGGAGAGATGCTCCTCTTTGCTTCTGGCCATTCCATTAGCAGCAGCACTGTATTCTCTGCAGCCTAGTGAGTAGCAGAGGTAGCCATAAAGACCTTCCTCCATCTCCCCCACTCTTTCTGGCAGTGTTACCCACTTGCACACAGAGCTTTTACTGTAGCAAGGGAGTTGTGAAATGAGCTCTATGCGTGCTTTTTCACAGCATCCCAGAAATCAAAAGCCAGTGATCTCTCAATCCTGCTGTTGGAAAGGAGGAGGAGGGGCTGGATTGCAGACTAAATTTGCAAGGATAGAAGGAGAAATGCTGTAGCCCTTCTTCCATGTGTTCTTTTAACCAATCAAACTGTTGATGCTTAGGATTTTATTTGCCCACAGAGAGGAGGAATTCATGAGGCTTTCTCAGAGTTTGGAAAAATTATTTTTGCAACTCTCAGAAAGGACCAAAACCCTTGTAAATATTCAAAATTTTCAGTGGGAACTGCATCCCCCAGGAGACTGACAGTGACTCTGTGGTCTTCTTTGTCTCTTCCTTCCCAGTATACCTAGCTGAAGAGCCTTAAGGAAAAATATGAATCAGCATAAGCTGCTTGCCCAGACCCAAGAATTTTTTCGAGGTAACTCACATTGGCAAGCACTTTTGAAAAATGCTCAAGACAGTTCTCTAATCAAACGTATGGAGATCCCAAGTATATTGGGCATTCTTAACATTTTTGTCTCGAAATGTTCTAATAAATGTTTGTCTTCTTGATGTTTATGAACAATGGCAGTTGAAAGCTGTTGACCTGTGTAAAACAGTTCATTAATCATGTGGGAGCAAGTGTTAGGCTTGGCAACACTGTAACTTATTAACATGAGTAAATAGAAAATCACAGCATGTTACCTGACAGATAATATTCTATACTGAACCATCTAATGGTGAATTATTATTGTCCTTGATGTATGGTTTTAAACAGGGTACTATAAATGGCATTGGGACAAAGAGCCACAGGATGCCACAGGGTAGATGCTAAAGGATTTGATGCCACTGATGCCATAGGATTTGGCTTTGATTTGCATAAAATCCTATCTTTTGTGTCTTATTTTTGCAGAAAGGTATTTTTTACATTAAGAACAAAAATAGCTATTCAACTATTTCATTCTTGAAAGTGGGGACAAATAATTTCCACAGTTTTCTACCACTCTAGGGAAGACATATTTCTGCACAATTCTTATCTGTTTCATCTCAAACTGCTTCAGAAAATTATTCTGTACAGAACTAGTGATATGTTTTTCCATGTGTATCAGAATTGTGGGAACTTATGCAAAAAACAGATTCCAAGCAGCCCCATTTGTTTTTGGTGCAAGATGGCTGTTTTCCACACACACACCAGCAATCTTGCACAAAAAAACCATGTGCCTATTTTTTGTGCAAGATTTCTGGGTTTTGTGCAAGATATTTTGATTGCAGTATTTGTTGTACAATACTTTTTGCACCAGTTTTTTTTGTTGTTTTGTTTTTTTGGTGTGCAAGTTTTGTTTTTTGTTTTTTACAAGATTGAAGTTTGGGGGGAAGTTTTTTGTGTTGTTGTTGTTGTTGTTTTTTTGTATAAGATTTTGCACACATAGTAAACAGCTGTGATGCACACAGAGAGAGAGAGAGAGAGAGCTGCCTGGAAACAGCATTTTTTTGTGCATACCCACACCATTCCTACACAAAAATGCACATGTATTTCTGTGCAGAAAAAAAATCCTGAAACAATTCAAGATGTGGTGAATCCTGGGGGAAGATTATGCAAGGTTCTGTAATATTTTGCCCTCTGAGTTTGCCAGGTGACAAGAAACTCATTTTTTTCAGCCGTGAAATGAATAGTGGCAAACATTCTTTCTATCCCTACTTTGTACAAACTGTAATAGTGTTACAAACTGCTGTTGTGTGATGCTCAGCGCTAGTTGACACAGCTGGATGGTGAGTTTTTGTAAACCTACATCTGGAAAAGAAAGGTCCAATGTTATTTTATATGGCCAGCCATCACTTTTTATATTCTGTGCTCATACACAGTCTTGCACTTAAAATAAATTATGTATTAATATTATTTCTGGCCCTGGGATATTAATTAGTCATGAAAGCAGGGGCCTTTGCCATTAAGGTAAATGAACAGATTTTAATCATGTATCTGTTAAGTCCAACTTACTTTCACAAGACTGATTATCTCTCTAAATTAGTCTAATCAGGGCCAAGACTACATGGTTTGTTTTTACTTTGTGATGTTGAGTAGAACTGTGTTGCTTAAACAAGGACCTCCATGACTAATACAGAGAAAGGATAAGTGTCTCTGGAAAGGACTGATCTCCACAATTACACTGACATGTCAAGGGCAGGCTATAAAAACTAGCCTATGTCTATCATGCCTCTGCAAGGGTAAACTGATATGAAGCCCCAGGAGAAAGAATGGGACATAAGCTTTAAAATTCAAACAAGCAGGTTGAATTAGAGCTAACTGGCAACCAGTGTTGTTTACAAAGTACTGCGCTGGTACTTTGTGTCCTTACTACCATGTTGAACAGGCTGATCAGTATAGTATAGAATATTTAATGCCAAAGGATTTACAACATCCTCATATAGAGGTATCTTCAGTGATTTGAATTAACAAAGACAAAAGGTTCTTCCTTTTGCTTGATAATCTTGCTGATGTTTCTACATCATGGTTCAGAAAAAGAGGCTCACCAATTTGTGATGCTAATATTCAATCCAAGATTAACATCTTAACTATTGGCTTAGATAAAAATTCAGGCCACAGACAAATTCCTTCTTCCATTCATTCACCTTGTACTCCAACACCCTTCCCAGGCTTCATGGACAGATTTGGAGTATAATCCTACTCAGATTTGTTATCAGACATCAAAAATGTACGGAGAGACCTGTGGCCCTTCAGTGTTTTGGACAATAAACTTCAAAAATTCTTTAGGTTTGGCTGAGGCTTCTAGGAACTGAAAACCAAAACATCTGGAGGACCAAACATTCCCCCTTCTTGGTGTAGATATTTTTGCACTCTGTAAATTAAACACTAAATCTTACAGTATTATCTAAGTGCATGTCTACTCAGAACTAAGAACTAACCTTCATTAAGTGCAACCCAAATGCCCTTCATTGTTAATGATCATTATAAGCCTTCTTCAGCTTGCAGATATTTCCTGTCACTCCACCCAAATTTCATTTTAGCAGAGAATGAAATATTAATAAAATTATACTTTATTAATAGGAAGTTGCTAAACTCATGCTGGAAGTTCCTGTACTCTGCAAATATAAAGTCACAGTCAGTTGCCAAACATTTTCAACTACAAGATTTGTGTTTGCTGAGACAGGTCAAAACCCAGGTTTGCTAGGATGAAAGTCAATATTTATATTTTATAGGAACTTTGCTCTGAATGGAATGCTTAAATCAACATCTACTTATTGTAACCATTATCAGTGTAACAGCACCAAGAGAACTTTTATTAATTTTGAAATGGAAATCAATAAATCTATACTTGGGAGTAAGCAGTAAAATATAATAAAAAGATATTACTTGGTTTAGAAAAGATTTTTGATTCACATCCCTTTATTAAATAGATTTCAAAGAAAGATAAGCCTTACTTTGCAAGGGATTTGGAAGAGACAAGTGAAGCTGCATAAGCAAAGAAAGAAAGAGGAAGAAAGAAAGAATCATTTTGAATGCGTGATGGTGTATTCTTGTTGAGGAACAAATG
Source organism: Ctenosaura bakeri (assembly GCA_948474755.1). Lineage (NCBI taxonomy): Eukaryota > Metazoa > Chordata > Lepidosauria > Squamata > Iguanidae > Ctenosaura > Ctenosaura bakeri. The sequence continues at coordinate 127,677 of CAOLHI010000539.1, read as the reverse complement.
ATGCTTGTGGTTTTCAAACATATTGAAATACTTGACACAGTATAAAATCTTCAGATAGCATGGTTTATTTAACTTCCCTAAATGGACTTGAATTTTGTTCTATCTGAAAAATTTATTTTGAAAGTATTTATATCGTATTTATCGATAAAATATTCCCCCATTTGTGTGAAATGTCTGGAAATGCTTCATGGTTCTGGAAGCTGGCTTTGCATTTGGAGCAGAAGTGTTTCTGCATGGGATTATTAAATGTGTGGAATCACATTACGATATTCAAAATAATCAGCAGAATGGATGTGAGTAGAACCTGCATTTTCAGAACCGCGGGACCTGGTACTGTTGTAATAGGGTTATTTACAATGCAGTACATAAAATGGGTGGCAACTCTCCTGTACCTGTTTCTTACAGTCTTAGTTTGAGTATGCTAAAGTAGTGATAAGAAGACTCGTGTAAGATACTTCTCTGTGTAATATCATGCTAAGGTTTTAAAAAAACCAACAACCCGGGAATAAGATAAGAAGCCACAGTGTGACTTCTTTTCACACCAGTATGACATTTCCTACTAATTGGGATAAAACTAGTGAAGAGAAAAACCACCAGCATGAGCTTCTGGGCTTCTTGTATTATTGTGGTGAAGAAATACAATGGAGGTCTCATCATGTCAGCATTATACAGAACCATTAACAAAAGGATGCCATTAACTAAACGGGAGAAGTTTCAACATATTGATTTGATGTCATTCTTTTTCTTCCCATGGGGTTTTGTGCGGACAAATTAATTATTGGTATTAAAAACAGAGTCTTTTTTAGTACTCAGTATAGGGTGTCCATTTCTGTCCATTAATGCCATATATAAGAAAAGCTGATTGAGTTCTGTGATTTAATGTATGAGGAATTCCCTGTGTATGTTAGAGGATGACTTTTTAAAATAAAATTGCTGAGAATCTTAGTTTGACAGCTGAACATTTTGTCTGGAAAGAAAGCTCATGGGCTAGAGTAACTATTTTCTTAATTTCCATAGTGGTTGGAGGCTGTGGGTGTTGGAGTCCAACCTATCTGTAGGGCCCCAGGTTGAAAAGTAAGTTATGAGGATTTCTTGAAAGAAGCTTCAGGGAAACAGATCAGCAGGGGAGACTGAAAAGAACTGAGAAGTAGCATTACAACCCTGTTCAAGAAGAAAGTTGTAAGCATAAGGCACAGGAAGGAAAAAATGTGGGGTCATTTATTTAAACAAACAAAAGACTTTGATAATAGGGATAAGCAATTAATCTCCAGAATGGCCTTAAGGCATTTTGACTGCTTACCTGGAAAACTTTGCCAGGAGGATATCCACCTTCGACTTCTCCTCTTGTCTGGTGCAACAACAACAATAATCTTGGAGAAGGAATGATGGTCCTATTGATTGTGGTATTGTATCTTGGGTTCAAAGTGGTAACTATTTCCCCCAGTGCTTGAAAAGGCTACTTTTTGGGACTGTAGCTCTGAGAATCCTCTAGCAGCATGGTTACATTTTAATATATAAAAAGTAACATTGGTTGCTGTGCACATCACCTGCTGCTGAAGGGGAGGTCCTGCATTCCGTTCCAGGTCTTGATAAGTAAAGGTGGCAATCTGTACATCTGTGCAATTAACCACTGCTACTGTCACTGTTGTTTACTAAATGACATATTTTTTCAACTGTAATCTCTCTCATCCCATGCTTACATACAGTTCTCCTTTTGTGACTCACTCTATTTTACCAAAGATTTCTAAAATTCTGAAAAAACTCCAATCTAGTATAGTCCAGAGGCATTAATTATGAATATAATGAGCCTATCTATAGTAAGCAAATTTGCATACATTATATTGGCTTCATTGGTTTCTTTTGCATGTAGAATTTGAGCTTCTCTTTGTTTGGCACAAAGCTTAGATTTCTTTGGCATGGAGCTGGAATTTCTTTGGCAGACTATGCGAACAGCCCTGCATGGAAGTATTTACTGCTGGGTAGATAATACCTTATCTCCTTGCTATGCAGTTGACAGTAGAAAGATGCCTCTTGTGGGACTAGCAGAGAAATACAACAGACAATGACATTATTATTTTAGGATTGTTTGTATTCTAACACTACACAGGCTGTGCACAGTTTGGAGGCTAGGCAACAAGTGTTCAAACACATAACCAGGAGGACTACTTATTTAAATTATTGTGTTCTGCTTCTGAAGAAATTCTCAAACATGTTGTCTGGTTTGAGATGTTTTGATCACGTTGATAGCACTGTGTTGTACGGAGATTTGTTGTTGTTCTGAATGTTATGGTGCTTGAATAATTTGATGGACTAACAGTTTGTCCTGAGCCTAATTCAAAACTCTGATTTTTGTTGTGTGCCTTCAATTTGTTTCCAACTTAGGGTGACTGTAAAGTGAACCTATGATGGGGATTTCTGGAGGCTGAGTGTGTATGATGCACCCAAGGTCACCCAGTGGGTTTCCATGGCTGAGGACCTTTCCACACTACACTCTTATAGCACCGGCTGGCCCCTCCATAAACTGCAAACCCCAGGATTCCATAGGATGTCGAAAGTGGAATAATCGTGCTGTAAGAGTGTAGTGTAGAAATGGCCTGAGTGGGGAATTGAACCCTGGTCTCCAGGGTTGTAGTCCAACACTCAAGCCACTATACCATGTTGGCTAGGTTTTGACATATCAAGTCCTAAATGGTCTGAAAAACTTCTTACTCTTCACCCAGTTGTTAAGATAAGGTCACCTTCAAGCTACCAGGGCCAGCTTTCCCATTGACAGTAGCAAGGAGGGCCATATATACCTCACATCCAAAGTCCAGAAGATTACCCAGCACAACTAGAACCACCTCATTTCCTTCTCTGGCTGCTCAAAAAGAGGTGATAGTTGCCACTATCTATGCTCCATGTAGAACCCCTTGCCACATTCAAAGCATTAGCCCAGTAGGTTTGAAGCCCATGCTAGTCACAGAAGAAAAATGGACAGCATGGGAGCCACTGGCACTCTGAATGCCTTATGTGGGGAGGATCCTTGATAGGTGATAATAGCCAAGTTGCTACCATTAATACAGCACCAAATCAAACAGCCTGGAAGTAACTCGTTACACAAAACTAGTTACTTATAAATAATTCATTTTTTCCAGTAGCAGAAGTATAAAGATTATAGTTATTTGAGGAATAATTTAATTCATTTTGCAGTGTAAATCTCTCTTTTAACATGACTTTTAGGAGGAGTACAACCTCCTTAAAAAGTAGAGGAGAAATATTTGAGGATTCACATGCTGGCTTACATTGTTCATTGTGTAGAAATCAACGACAAGTTGGACTGGAGATAAACTAATAACTTAAGTTCAGCATTAGAAGCTCTTTTTGCTTCCAGGTATTTACATGCAGCACAAAGAGATTATGCATCTAATCTCATATGAATGTTTGAAGGGCAAAGAGATTTTTCTCTGTGTGCCCCTCTTGCCAGGGGTGATGCGTATGTCTATAAGGGAGGAGTTTTAAAGGGATGTGTTGTGGAGTCCCAGATATACAATAGCTTTTGCATGGAAACTCAGCTGACACTAACACTGTTACTCTTTGGCATCAAAATCAAACCTTTGTATTCACTCATGCATTTTAAATTCTTCTAGAAACCTTTAAAATTATTGTTATTTGCTATATTACTATCAGTCTCAGTTTTCCCTGTTGTTGCTGACTCTGTTGCTAACTCTGATGATGATAAAGAAGAAGAAGAAGAAAAAGAAACTTTTTTAGATTATTGAGCATGAATACACATAGCACTTTAAACTTAGCTGTTTTTTTATTCTGATTATGGACATCATTTTACTTTTCAGTGTTTATTTTATAAAAAATTACTTGTAAACTGGGTTCAAAAATACAGCTGAAGGATGGATTATAAATGTATAAAACAAAGAAATAATGTTTGATAAGATAAAGAATTTGTAATATTCAATGGCTATTTCAGATGTAATAACTTGGCTACATTTTCATCCCCATCTGAAACCAAGTTTGATGTCTTTCCAGAATAAAAGGATAAGCATTTTGTTGGTCCAGGACTTTGAAAGACCTTTTGACCTGTCATTTGAATCACTATTTTAATCCAAATAGTGCTGATGCTCTCTGATTTTTATTATCACTTTACAGTTTTATAGATTTTAGTGTCTGTTTTAAATGTTCTTTATGAGCCACTCTTAGAACACTAGAGAACTTTCTGCTAGAGCAGACCTCAGGAGTGGTCCTTCATCCCTACTTTTCTGTCTTTCTCCACCCCTCCTCTCAATGGAAGGAAAAATCATTATTCCAGCTCTAGGGTCTTATTTGGCCAAGGATTGTTTACTCGTTGTCCAGATCCTGTTGAGAAAGTGAGGGATCTTTGGTTTAAGACATCACAAGGTCATATCACTCTTCAGATTGTTTTTCATACTCCCTCTGATGAAGAACTGCTAGTAGTACATCTTTACCAACATACCTAGAGCAGCACCGGCCAGGGACTGTTGGGAAATGAAGTGGCGGTTCCATAATATGCAATAGTCACACAGAAGCTATATAGGTTGTAGGATGCTTGCCTGAGCAAACTGATAAACAGATAAAGAAAAGTGATATTAACAGAAGGATTTGTATGTGTTTCACAGTTATAATCTATGGTGAGAAATGAGAAGCCATGAAGCATGTTCAGCAACTATAGTTGTAGCTATTGTCTTCCATTTTGAAAGAAAATAATTGTAATTTTGGTCAGGAATACAAAAACCAAATATGAGGTGTGCTGGCTATCTGTGTACAGTGCTTCTGGAAAGATGAGATTAGAAAAATAGTCTGCACACTCCAGGGATGATAGGAGGAATTGATTAAAATGGGTTGATTATGTTTTGTGTATGAAAGTATTTACTGAAGCAATATAAATGCCAAACATGACAGCTTGCTTGGAAAAATGCAGTTGCTGATTTATTGACATACAACTTTAAATTTCCTTTTTTCCTAAATTAAAATGAAGGGCCTTTTCTCTTCAATCCACCCTTATCAGATGATTCTTCTTTTGCTAGAGGCTGAAATCTAATTTTTAGAGTTGTTCATTTCTTCCTCACACACATTTTTGCATTTAAAAGCTGCTGAAATGACAGCCTGGTTCAGTGAAGTCTCAGACCAAAAAAAATGCTCTCATGCTTCTTTGGAGAGTCAAAGTGTTCATGGATCTTCTTGTCCTTCTTGAACTTTCTAAGTTGGTTCACAGGAGACTTCTTGAAATGATGTTTAATGTTTGGTTTGGTCGCTTTGTTTTCTACTAACACCATGCTTTTCTCTCTTGAAATTGTTTCCCCCAAACCCCAAGTATCTTATGACCAGATGTGGGTCACAAGATTTTGATTAATATAATCTCCAGGGATTCGGGGATGTACCTCTTTTTAATAACCTGGCCCATTATATTACATGGATCATATAGCATCATGTTCAAATCCATGTTCACATCCATGTTTGTAGGAGGGCAACTTTTGCATGTATGACTACATTCAGTTTGCTTGTGTGCCATTCAGGATTCTGCAAAGATGTTGTGATGAACTGGTGTACATATGTGCTCCTCAGAGACTGAGCTAACTTAGTCTAATCTTTTCCACTTCTGTGTTCATTGTAATGCTTACAATAACTCATGAGTGGGGCTAAAGGCAAAGATCTTTGTTAAATCTCTTGACATGCAGCCAAAGGCCTTAAAAAATCAGCTGAGGCTCCTATCCTGTGTGTGTACCTATGAATTACTAGGTCTTACTTCTGAGTAGACATGTATAGGATTATACTTAGAATTTATTTATTAGAATTATTTATTTTAGTGTATTAATAACCTACCTTTTTCCTGACATGAAAGTCAAAGAGGCTTACAACAAGATTAAACTGAGAGCTAAAAGCCTGATAGCAAAAAAGTTGAAACACAGTTAAACAAACTATGATATTAAAATACTTTTAAAAGTATAAAATTATTTTAAAAAAATAACACTAAAGACAAAAATATAGAAATCACGCTTCCTAATTTAAATAAAAACATTCTTCTGCAACCAATTAGTTATCAACTTAACTGAGTGATCTGCTTAAATAATAATAAATAGTTGTCTGCTGGTGAAAGAAGAGCAAAAACTCTAGCCTCCCATGGAAGGGAATTCCACAGCTTGGGAGCAGTCGCTAAGAAGGCTTTCTTGTATCTTTCTATAGAATGTACTTGTACTGGGATTGATCTGTAGTGGTAGCTATTTTGACGTTAACCAAGTCATCGTGTGTGCTACAGATAGTGCAGACACTCCTAAGTACAGCTTTTTTAGAATTGTGGTAACTCATGCCCTTTCTGCAGTATCCTCCCATCCCCAGATGGCACAATCACAGATTAAATCACTGACAGGTTTTCCCCATCAATGACACGCGATCACACAACCATCTTACCTGTCCTGTGGAAGCTGCAGAAGCACAATGGCTGTGCTTGCTGCCCCATCGCAGCCTAGGAAAGTACCTGACTCTGTTGCAGAAGGAAAAGGCATGGCCATCACACTCCCTTCCGCAGGGAGCCAGCTGGTAAGGAGGGAAGTGCTCCTGTCATGCTCCCTTCCCAGGTAGAGCCACTGATGGGATCGCCACCAGACGATTTCGTGAAAAGGAAGGGTGAGGAAAAGGCCTTAGTGCAGTAATACAATTCTATGCATGGGAGCAATCTGAGCAGTCTAGGGATGGAAAGAATATTCAAACATATTCAAAAATTATCAAAAAATTTTTGTTTTTGAATGTTGAGAAACCCTGATGGAAGGATCCTGGAGTGATGAGAATATTTGCAATTCAATAACTTATTCTGCACAAAATTTGCACATGGTTGCTTAGTATAGAAAATAGCATTTTCTGCATAGAAAATAATATTTCAATACTGAAATATCAATATCTGTACAGGAAATGCTATTATTGGAAATTTATTCTGTATAAATTCGCAAATGGTTGATTTGCACAGAAAGCAGCATTTTCTGCATACGAATTAATATTTCTGTATTGAAAAATTATTTTGCATGCAGAAAATTCTATTTTCTGTGCAAAACAACCACCTGCATATTTTGCACAGAATAAGTCCCAAATTACAAATAGCCTTTGAAAACTGCATGGTTTTCCAAGACTTTCTTGTAGCAGGAAGAAAATTGCTGAAATTACTCATAAACCTTACAGAAGAAACTTAGTGAAGAATTGCACCCCTAGCAGTATATAGTGTCTTAATGCTGTGATTGAGTTCATAGGTAAGCGTGAAGACAACTTGGGCCATTTCTACACTAGACTGTTATAGTATTATTGCACTTTCAACATCCTATGGATTCCTGGGATTTTCAGTTTAGGAAGGAGCCTGAGGCAAACCCTGGGATTCCATAGGATGTTGAAAGTGGAATAATAGCAGTATAACAGTCTAGTGCCGAAATGGCCTTGATCTCCTGAGCAGAATCTAGAGTAGAGGCTGGCCCTTGCACGCAGTCCAAAGCCAATTTTCTACCCTGGGTCACTATGAAGATGCCAAAACCCCAAAAGAGAGATGCCCAAAAGGCCACTTCTAGTTTTGTGATACAGATAACTTATGATGGCAATGGCATCCACGGAAGAACATCAGACGTGCCCAAATATGCACAAAAGATTGTTAATTGTAGGTAGAAAAACTCAATAATTGGCTTGATTTGAACATCCTGAAATAGGTCTCTTGTTCCTTCTATATTATTTGATGTTAAACATTACAGAGAGGTCCTGCTATCAATTTAAAATTTAAACTACTGCTCCTGGAGACATTCGGGAGCATCAATTCACCCTCTTGTCTGGGTCATCTGGTGGACCTGAAGGCTGCAAAAAGAGCCTCTCTGCCAAATGGTGGCCACTTTACCTACCACTGATCTAGATTATCTCCGATAAATGGAAGACTGGAAGTAGGAAGTGCTATGAAGATGAGGAGTGGGCTCCCTGGCACAGATCTCAGAAAAGTTGCTTTTTGGTCTAAAATTTGAAGAACAATGGAAATTGCAGTCTAAAAAAGTAGCTTCCTCAGACTCTTCTTTGGCACTTTGGTAGTTTTATCATGCCACAGACAGAAAACCTGAATGTGAAAAACCACAAATGCCAAGCTAGGGATCAATGAAACAATGGCAGGAAGGCAACAGAGAGGAAGAGAAGTATCCAGCAAAGGCAAATGAGGAAGAGCAAGGCACCCCATAAGAAACAGGAAGCAAGCAGGCTGATTGTACATACTTCTCAGAATGTCTGTAAGATATGCAGTCCTTAATCAATGAGAAGTATGTGTAGATGTATGCATGTTGTTATTACACAGTGTGGGTTGCATCTAGACTTGCCTTCATGCAATTGAAAGTGTTCAAGATCCAGCAGAAACATTTATGTGTCTTTGTGTGTATTAATCAAACATTGCACAGATGAAAGCTGGAAGAATATGTAGCCAAACAACATCAGAATGTGATCAACATGGCAAAAGTTATTCATGAGGAAGAACACACAAGCTAGGGAATGGTGCAGCAGTGCAACTGGGCAGGTCCCTGCTGAGTTAATTCAGTACAAACTACTTTTGCACTTTGAACTCAGTCTGTAACTGTTGAAGTAAGTTGATGACAAAGGGGGAAAGTGAGAGGAGGAGAGAAAAGGTGGGATAGCAGCTGGAAAAGTGGGATAATAGAGGGTTAATCAGGACAGACCCTGTAAATTAGGACAGTTTGAAGAGAATGGTGAGGAGTCGGGGGGGGAGGAGAGAATGAAAGAGAGAATGAGAGAGAGGGAGGGAGAGAGAGAGAGAGAGAGGAATCAGGGATGGACACCTTCAACAGAATGGGCATAAATCTGCCCTCCAGACTGACCTTCCAAGAACCATGCAAACTGCCAAGGTTGCCTATTCATCCCACTCCAAAATGGCCAGATATCCCAGTTTTAAAGAGGAATATTTTAAAATGTTAATCAGGGGGACTTGTGGCCTGTTTAAAACACGGCTTCCAGGAATGGCAGTTCATAATTTTTTGGCTCCAAAAGAGACCAGTTAAGGAGAGAGTTGGAAACTGCAAAAGAGCTTTGGTAACTGTACGCAGAGAAAGTATTCCTCTGAGTATACCTTGCCTCAGAAAGCCCTATAAAATTCATGGGGCCTCCATAAGTGAACAGGCAACTTGAAGGTACGTACACACATGTACAGCCCTAGGGCCACATTGAGGACCCTCAGAAAAGAAGAGAGAAATAAAGAAGGAAAGACTTTATATGTAGAATGGAAACAGAGTCACAGAAGAGTTGAAAATGCATTCCTGGAACTGACAAATTCATGGAGCTGCATTTGTAAATCCTTATTTTGTCCATAAAAAGATAAATGGTATATTTGTGAAAGTGAATCTCAGTGCTAAGGTACATTGTACTCCACAATATTGATAATGCAGAAATCAGGTACATTTCCTAAGTCTTTCCCTCCTGCTTTTCTGGGTTATGGGTAGTGTAGATTGTTTTTCTTTTATGGCTTTTGTTAATGTGTTTGCAAATTGCAGTGAGGGAATCTCAGAAAATTATGCTATACATCACTGAGAAGAGTAGAAAAGGTTTTTGTATCTGCTTTTGTGTGCCACTTGGGTGTAAATCATTTTAAAGGTCTCATAAAGTGGCTAAAACTAGGTATAAATATGTATGCTGTATAATAAGGTATTAGTTTTTATTTTGTTTTGTTTATTTTAAGAGAAACTTCTCTTGGATGGGCAGAAGGATTAGAGTAAATGACGTTCAGCCAAACACCCTCACAATGATTCAGAAATGCTTTAAACATTTTTGATTCGTTAGGTGAACCAGCACAATCAAAATATTTGCTATATGTATATTAATATTTCTAGTGGGCTTTTTATGAATTTTGTTAATATGGGACATGGCTGCATAATCTGGCAGCAAAGTTGCTAATTGCTTATAAGCATTTAAGAAAGTCTCCTGTTAGAAACCCTCAGGTAATCCCTAGTTAGTCATAAGGATTTTTTAAAATTAAAAACAACTTGAAAAAGTCTCATCTTTACAATTTCTTAAAGTCATTGAAATTTCCATTTATATTTCTTTATTGTGTAGCAATTTCAGATACATTTCTCTTCAAGCTGGATTCCTGTTAAATACCTAGCAGGGCCCAATATACTAAATGCATTCACAAAGGGCTGTTCCACACTATACTGCCATAGTGCTATTATTCCACTTTCAACATCCAGTGGAATCCTGGGGTTTGTAGTTTACTGAGGGCCAAGAGCACCCTGGCTGAGAATTCTGAATGCCCCTCCCTAAACTGCAAACCCCAGAATGTTGTAGTAGAATAGCACCATAAGAGTGTAGTTGGAAAGCCCTAAGACAACAAAGGGTCAAAATATTAAGGCTGCATGCAATTCTGTGTCCATTTACTAGGGAATCAGCCACATTAAACTCAATTAAACTTACTTATGAGTAGACATATAGATTTGCTTGGTTTGGTTGAAATTTGGAACATATTTATTTAGAAAGTCCTGTTGAATAGATCAAGACTAGATTGCCTGTAAAACCAGAAGCTGGAAAGATAAATCTTCAACAAAATTGTGGCTTGTATTCCAACAGAACAATCCTTAGGGATAGCTTTTTGCTTGAGTACCATCCTGCATACTTTGTTCTACAAGTGAGTCCTTTCTTTGGGTGTTGCTGCTGAATGAAGGTGACAGACATCAATATCAAGCAGGGCTATCTCAGCAGTAGCACTAATTTTGCAGAATGTTTTCGACTTTACTGGGCACCTATACCCGTACTTCCTTAGAATCCTAGACTTTTATTTAAGAAGGCTATTTATGAAGGCTTTGATTATCCTTGCCTTTGGCTTTTGATATGGTGCTTTTTATTGATTTATTCTACTCCTGTGTGGAGTGTATTGTGTGCATTATTGCTGTCTTGCTATCTTTGCATTTTCTGGTTGTGTTTTGTGTGAATTGCAACTTGTAATAAGTTTTATAACTTGTTTTTTTGTATGTTTGTTTTATAATCTTATGTTTCTGTAAACTTTTTAACCATCTATTCATAAATTGTGTGGATTGACATAGTGCGGAAGGAAAGAGTAGCTGATCTATAGTGTAACATTCATGTTGAGTGAATTAGTGTCTGAAGATTCTAGAACCTCTATCAAATATGTTTATGTTTAAAAAAATAAGAAAATAATGTCTAAATCTGGCAGTGAATATTTAAATCCTACAACTGTTTTGATTCTAAGGATATGGAATAATTAGGGTATTCTCATGGATTTTTATTTCTGTTCTGTGTCTTGGAGATTTTCTTTACCAGGTTGAATAATGATTGTTGTTCTGCAGCACATTTTGTTTTATTTGCATTGTGCTGTTAAGGTGCAGAAGAAACTACCTCATTTCTTCCCTGAGCTTCCGCTGACATGTGATGTCATAAAACCTGAGCTTGTTCTCCCTAGTAGGTTTCAAATTACTTGAATTTAATGCACAGGGTGACACCATTCATATTATTTACTGTCTCATTTTGAAAATTTTAGGATGGCTGAAATGGTCCTGTTTCAAAAATTAGAAATCCAGTGATGGGAAATCCTGTCATTGGATGTCATCTTCTTTGTTGAGCACAGATTATATTCAGTACTCCAAAGCACAGCATGGATATAATTTTGGCTTTTTAAATAATTGAGTTGGAGGAAGAAAAATACAAAGGACAGGTTCTGTTTCATTTTTACTGCAAGATATGGAGCAGCTGTATACTATACAACTGCACTCTAAACAGCAAACAACTTATATAGGCAACACTATAAAACAGAAGTGGATTCTAGTTCATTGATGAATGTTTCAGAAACAAAAGAACTACGAAGACAAACTTCAGAGTTAAGAAATATCACAGTACTAAATATCCTCATTGGATGAGATCCTGTTTAAAACCTTCAGAGTGTAAACCTCTATCACAATTGTTATGCAAGCAACAGATGAAGCCAACTTGGAGTTGTCAGGGTTGTAGCATTCACACTGATAGCTCCCAGTGCATTCTGTGGCCAGAACTTTCCTCCATTTGTGCCTGGCCAATCATCTCTTTCAGAGTCTTCATCCTCCCCTATATTTTTGCCAGTATCTCATTATGCTTCTCTGGTGGCCTGTTTCAACCTCCCCTCTTCTATCCTCTTATCCTCTGCAACTATCCATCACGGTCATGCACACCTCTCCCTGTCTTTTCCTCTTTCTCTGTGCAGCCTAGCTATATGAAACCAGGTGGAGCAAGAAGTCATTTACCTCTGGTTTGTGTGTATGCTGTGATATAAAAGTGCTTAGGCAGTATAAACCCACAGATGTTACCTGCAAACTAGTTTTAACAGCTGTATTTTGCTGTAAGCTCCTTAGCTTCTTTCCAGTCAACCATAATAGCTTTCTTTGAATGATGCAGCTAGATGGCTAGTCAAGATTAAAACAGGCAATGTTGCCCTTGGTGTAATATAACAGGGCTATTAAAACAACTCAACCATAGGATTACATTGCTTGATCTGCTAAGGTGCTACACATTACAGAGTTCATGGGTGAATGATTGGCCTACATTAATGCTTTGTTGTTCAAAACAATTAAGACATTTAAGCTGCAATCCGATACACACTTACTTGAGACCAAGTTCTGCTGGACTCATTCTGAGTAAAAATGTACAGGTTTGCATGGTTCATTCTTTTTTTTTTTAATTCACATCTGCTCTGCAAAATGTTGTGATGTTGTAATGTTATAGCTCTTTGCTATCTTTTCTGTTCTGCCATAAAACCAACTAGATCTTTAACCCCCTCCTAGTGTATGATGTTCAAATTAATTTGGAGGTATCATATACATCAAGGGTGGGAAAAGAGTGGCCGAGTAGATGCAGTTTGATTACAATACAATACGTGTTGTTGTTTATTAGGTCTGATGGGAACTAGAATCCAACAGCATCTGGAACAACACACGTTGCTGATAAATAAGTTAACACAATACAATCGTAATCTTCTTTAGTTTACTAGAACATATTTCCCATAGTAAGTGTGCATAGGATTACTCAGATTGTGTCTCATAATAAGTATGCATAGAGCCCAAGTAAGACCAATTATGTTTTTAAAAACTATTTTACCTGTGATAATGAGGAAAGACTTATTGGCATACTATTGTCATTTCTGTGAACAATATTGGCTGAAGGATTGAAGTATATGTTTATAAAAATGAAATATTTTTCAAACTTATTCTACTATCTTGTTCTTGTCTAGCTCAATTGATTTAATTAATATATATCAATCTTGCAAGTTGCATTATATTTTTAAAAACTGAACAAAACATTTCATTTTTAAAATTACATTTATTATATGCCATGCAATGACTGAAAGGAAAATAGCCAAGGTTTAAATTATTGTGCATAAAATTTGAAATGAATTTGTTTCTATAAAATGTATACTGACATGTTAAGTAGTATCAATATTAATTTAAATTACAACAATTGAAATGAAGTAACCTCAGATCTCCTTGCTAACTGATGCTCTTTCATGATTTTGTCTAATTTAGAACCCTGACAGAGGGTTTGCATTCAGTACCTACACTCAGGCCTGCAAACAAGTTTAAACTTGCTCACTCAGACTATTTTAGTTTAGAGGTTGACATAAACACTTACATTATGTATGTGAAATAATACGTCAAGTAAATTATGACTTAAAAAGAGAGTTAATGCTATCATTATGTTTTTCATTCCAATATCCTTTTGGACAGATTCCCTGCAAAACTGTCTTACTTTGGTATCAGTAACCTCCTCTGATATTAATCGGTCTGAAAATCATTGGCATGCCCCAAATCCTCAAAATCCAAACAACTCAGAAAAAGGTTTTTTCACTATTAAAAGTCAGTACTCAATTCAGCTGCACTTAAAGCCTTACTTAATTATTTTTTCCATCCAAGGGTCTCTGTTGTCTCACATACACAGAAACACCCCTGGCCATACATTGAGCAAAAGATCCATAAATGGAAGGCTGACATTTGGGCATAGCTTCCCCAAAGATTGTAATCATGAGGAAGAGGTCTTTGTGTAGTGAGTTCTAGGCCCTTTTCGCACGGGCTTTCTGTTGCGCAACAGCCCCGTGAGCCTCGCAGGAGTGAGAGCGTCGCTCTGCACGACACACTCCCACTTCCGCCGGGCTCACGGGGCTGAAGCGGCGCGATCGCAGGTTTTTTGATTTTCGCCTCAAAGCGAAAATCACCCGCGCTCGCGCAACGCTCCTAGCGCCCACGCGCACTTACCTCCTGTGCGGAGCGTCGGGGAGGCGGCCAGGTCACGCTTCCTTCCCTCCACCCCTGCGAAAGGAAGGGGCGGGGCGCTAGCACGATGGACGCGACACCTCCTGCTTTGCGTGCGCGCGGGGAGGGACGGACGCGACACCTCCTGCTTTGCGCGCGCGCGGGGAGGACGGACGTGACAGCCTCCTGCTTGGCGCGCACGCGGAGGGGGACAGATGCGACAGCCTCCTGCTTGGTGTGCGCGGGGGGGACAGACGCGACAGCCTCCTTTCTCATGTGCGCGGGGGGGACGGACGCACGAACCTCCTGCTTCACGGGGGGGCGGACGCACGAGCCACCGCCGCCTCCGGGAGGCTGCCGCTTCCCCGCTTGTTCCTTCGCCGGCGGAAGGAACAAGCGGGGAAGCGGCAGCCTCCCGGAGAAGGTTTCTTGCACGAGCCGCCCTCCCCCGCTCGCGTGAGAAACCTTAATGCGAAAAGGGCCCTAGTCTTGTAATGTTCAGATCTGAAGCAGAACCTCCTTGGAGCCCAAGGCAACAGTACCTAGGAGAGCTCCATTTGGGCAAGTTGCTCCTCGAAAGCCTGCATAGAAATTGAGAAGGCTTGAATATTCCTTTCAGATTCCATTCCCTTCCTACAAAGTAAAAACCCTTAAAACAGAAGTGGGTAAAAATGTGATCCAGGGGGTCCAATTTCAAGGCTCTTTTCCTATCATCTTCCCCCAAATTCCTCCTGATCACCCTTTTTTTAGTAAAGCATGGGGTGAATTGCTTGTCCAGAAAGTTTATAAAAGTAGTGATCCACTTTTTAAATAAGGCACAGGCTTATCTGAGACTAACATTAAAAGGAATCCCACAAACCAGATGCTGGTTTCCAGACTACTATGTGATGTGTGTTAGTTTGGCTTAGGCATTTTTGGAAATCTATGTCCTACGTAAAGAGTCTTGGGCAAAAAATGATTCTTGTATCCCCACTCTTGCCTTGAAAGAATGGGCCTTTGGCATGAAATCTTGTAGTTGTTCATCATTATAAAATCTCAGGACAAGCCTGCTGCTGACACATAGGTGTATTAGCACCATAGGTGGAGGTCTTAGACTTCAATATGCTAGCCTAGGGCTGAAGCTAAGGGGAGTAGTACCAACACTGGTCCAGACTGAAGAATTTTTGGTATTGGCGTGGGGTGGGGGTTCTTCAGTATTAAAAGCTCTTGAATCTCTGGCATTTCAGGGTCTCTGAAATGCTGATCTAAGATATACTGGTACTTCTCTTTTGGTTTTATTGCTTTTTTATCTTTCAAGTCTATGTCAAGGTCACTGCTGATGTCTGGAGTCACCATTAGACAAAATGAGTTAATGGTTCAGACACTGGTGGTTAACAGCCTCCTGGCTCTTTTTATTGAGCATATCCTCCCACACACACACACCAGCCATTCCCTGTTCTTAAATGAGAGAATTATGTGCATGACAGACTCCTTAAGACTCCTTAGTGCTAGGGGAACCCAGACTCCTTAGTGCTAGGGGAACCCATTGTCCCATCACTAGTACTGAAGTAAAATTCAATTGCCAGGTCAGTTTCTCCAACATGTGACACAAAGAGGAGTACCATCTTTGCCTCAGGTAGCAAAATATCTTGGACAGGGCCTATCTGTAAGGCATTTTGTTTTCCAATGTGTGGATAGCAGGGCTATAAAAATTGAAGCAGCAGGCAGCCACTCTTCTCCTCCATGCTGTTACAATCATCGAAGGCGCGAGAATGAAAGTACACACTCCAAACCTGAAGCTTCAACCACATCTTTTGTATTACCAAGGAATAACACAAATCAGTCTAACTGAATAGGATAGCTTTGAAGGCTTGTATTTTAAGTATGGATTTCCAGATGAATTTGATTTCACTTTTTTCATGACTTGACATTCCTTCTTAGGTTATTTTTGTTATATATTCAGAATAAAGATCTAACTTATCACTGTATATCTCAGTACAGTTTAGGTATTTGTTTTAATAATGTTGTTGACACTTAATTGATTTCATATAAATCGACACCACGGCATGGTTTTAAATCGGTGGGATGGTTTTAAATTGTCTGGGGCTTCTATAGCAACTTTTAAATTGTTTTGTTTTAATTTGTCAAATTGTTTAGTGTGCTATACACACACACACACACACACACACACATATATATAGATATATACACCCTTGATTTCTCCCAACGTGGAGCCCGCAATAGATCACAGTGTAACCCAAAGTAGATTACAGTATGTTTGAATTTTAGTCTAATATATTTTTTCCTGTTAAAACCTATTTTAAATTGATTTTGTTGTATGCCTTCATGAGATCCCATGGCAGGTGGCAGAAGATAAATATTATCTAAATAACAAAGAGATAAAAATACTGGCTGAAGAATGCACATGGGAAGCTGTTCTATATTTCGTCTCCATGTACTGATAACATGCATAAGATTGCTGCACCATGAATTCAATCCCACTCATCTCTGGCTCTTCTTTATGCATCCACAATGCGTATGCTGCATGCTTGATTCCAGATTCTCAGGATGGCTTGTAACAATGTGGTATGCTTATTGTCTATTCAGTGTATTTGGCTTCAGCTGAAGTGCTGTAAGAGAAAATGATTTTGTGGGTAAATAAAAGTGTCACAGTGAAGTAATTAACAGTTTTCTGTACTGAAAAGAGAGTCCTGTGATGCCCACTGATTCCTGTGATTGTTTATTGATCAAGGAGTTATGATACTGAACCAAGTGTTGTCATGGTTCAGTTATCAGAGTAGTACGTTGTCAAATGATGTGCTCTTTTGACATGGGATCAAACTGAGAATGAAACAGAAATTGTAGAGGTCGGCAAATCCATCAACCTGAGCCAAGGGGAGCTAGAAGCCTCCCAGAATCCTCGTCCTTGACAATGTTATGTGTGTGTTGTTTTCAGAATAATGTAACAAAGATTTGACTCTCTGAAATAAGGGGGAAAAGAGATGGACTATAATACTGGGATCTTTTTGCCAGTGTTGCTGTGGAAGTTGTTAAAATAAGGTTAAAATATTATGCCCAGAGTCAGTAGTACTATTCAGGTATTCCCTTGTAAAATCAGAGAGCTTCCTTTTTCTTGAATCACCTTTTCTGCCACTAGTTCTTACCATGATTATTAACAATATTTTCTTTAAAATTCAGAAAGCCAAGTCCAGGATTCGTCGAAAGGTCTGGGCATGTTTAGCCTGGAGAAGAACAAAGGGTGAAACAAGAGAACTATTTTCAAATATGTTAGGGGCCTTTTATAGAGTACATGTGCTATCTGCAGCCCCTGAAGGCAAGGCTAGAATGCAGTGGATAAAGATTACAGGAAGGCAGATTTTAGCTGCATTTCAGGAAGAAATGTCAAAACAGTAGAACAGATTGCTTGGCAGGGGCTCATTCACTGGAAGGCTTTGAGCAGAAACTGAATGGTCTTCTCTCAGGGATGCTGACTGAGGAACTGTTGTCCTGTTATATGGGGAGGATCTGGATTGCCCATCTACCCCAAAGTAAGGAAAATCTCCTTTCTCCACTGACAGTCGCTCCTAGATGGTCTCTGAAAATGCCTCTGTTCATGAGAAATTAAGTGCTTTGTTTTGTTTTGTTTTGTTTTGTTTTAAAAAGTCTGATTGTATTGTGTTTCACATTTCTGTGAGGGGAGAATATATGTGTGAGTGTGGGTATAAGTGCATAAAGGGGTATGCTTATATGTACATGAAATGGTGTTTGTGTGCACATGAGCACTTGCCTACACAATTACATCTGGTGATCATATGCTAGAGGTTGAGTGGTTTCCAATATGCTTGCATGAATCCATTTTCCCCCTCTGGACAAAAAATGGTCCCCCATTCCTGCTGGAACTGCATCCTTATATTGTAGATCCTAGACTATATGACTTCCAGGGCATCTTTCAACTCCATAGTAATTCTGAAAAAATATAAAAACTAACTCTGCTGGCAACTCCTCTTGTAAAAAGCAAGCTGTTGGAATTCTTAACTTCGTGTGTGGTTCCTATTATTATAGCAGGGATTGAAAATTCCTAAAAAATATTTTTCTTCTGTACACAAGCACGAACCATTGGCCTTATGTATTCCTTCATATAGACACTGTGAATTGGGCAAATAAAGCAGATAGAAATCTTCCCCTCTGCAATGGCTAGAAAAAATGAAGTTTTCTACCAACTATATTCATGGGATGAGAGTCCTTCTGAAAAGATATGCTGATTACTATTACATGGTGACCCATTCATCACAAACAAAATAGCTTTGTTTTTCAAGGCTGTAAGAAATATTTGTATAATCACTGTGAATGTTATTGTGGTAGATTGTGCAAGGGACTTGCTAAGCTGACCTTTGCATGTATTTTTATTATTGTAAAATTTATTTTCTTATTTGATTTGTAATGGTATTTAGTTAAATACAATAAAGGTTGACTGACTGATGGTACTTGCTGCATTTACTCAGTTCACACTTCATGTTGCACACGTGAAGGTATGCAGAAGAGTAATGGAGACTGCTTGTTCATGTAGTCATGGAGCTATTCTTGTCAGCCAGGATTGTGACCTTCCATGTGCTTGGATATAGCAATCCATGGTCACACAGCTTTGACATTATATACAGGTTATGAATACTTCAAGATGGCAAAGGCTGTTTGTATGTTGAAGGTCTCCCTAGCCACAGAGACAGTGGTGAGCTATTCCATTCCCAGTCTCTCTAGAATGGAACATTACAAACGTTTAAAACCAAATTATGTTAACAGTTGCTGTACCTCCATCTTAGAATTATTTTTAAAGAAAGCATGGCACTATGACACAGTCATCCAGAGTGCTAACAATACTGTGATATTATTAGTTTTCTAATAATAATTCTAATAATTCCCTACCCAGTAGTGTACTTTTGTTGTTATGTGTTGTTAAGTTGGCTTTAACTTAACAACAAGACTACAAATAAGAGACCTCCAAGAGGTCTTGGACCGTTTCCCTCTAGAGAATTTATAGTTCCATTATTCCACTTTAACTGCCATGGTTCTATCCTATGGAATCCTGGGATTGGCAGTTTATGAAGGGGCATTTTGAATTCTCAGCTAGACATGTCAAGTGCCTCATCTACTATATAAAAATGAATGTTTGTCTGCGTGTTTGTCTGTTTGTCCACATCAGCACGATTGGCTGTGTGAGGCAAGAAGATTTCATGTGATTGGCTGGCTGGGAAGATTCCATGGAATCCCTGGGGTTGGCAGTTTTTTAGAGAAAGGCCTTTAGAATTCTCAGCCAGAGACCTCTTGGGCCTCAGGCCAGTTGCTATGGAAATGAGACCTACCATCAATTAGGATGCCAAAAGACTTTTGGGAGGCATATGTGAGAAAAATTAAACTGACACAGCACATTTCCACACTACACTGTCATAGTGCTATTATTCCACTTTCAACATCCAATGGAATCCTGGGATTTGTAGTTTAAGGAGGGGCATTTGAGAATTCTCAGCCAGAGAGCTCTTTGGCCTCAGTAAACTACAAACCCCAGAATTCCACAGGATGTTGAAAATAGAATAATAGCACTATAACAGTGTAGTGCAGAAATGGATATAAAGTGTTTCTGTATCACCTCACAGCCTGCTAGAGCTCCTGAGGTGATGAATAAATAAAAACCAATTAAAACAACACAAAGATAAAAATATTTTTAAAACACATCAAAGTAGTCTTTACAAACTCTTAAAAGCAGACTGTAAACAATCCTCAAATCCAGAAGCAGTGCAGGGTCTAAGAGCACTCCTATGCTATGAACCTGATCTTTCAGAAAAATTTCAATCCCATCCAGCACAATCTGTGATCTCAATCCAGGTTGGTTTTCCTACTAACCAGTAGCACTTCCATCTTGTCTGGATTAAGCCTCAGTCTGCTCACTTGCATCCAGTCCTTTACTGCATCCAGACAATGGCCCTTTTCGCACCTTACCTTCTTCTAGCACTGGAGTGCAGGGATCGCGTGAGCAGCCTCTGGTGAGAGGCTCTCACGTCCAGGGTCCTTCAGCTCCGCATGAGCTGCCTGCTCACACGAGAGCCCCGCCTCTTCCTTCTGCAGTGCAACCTGGGGCCTTCCCAGGCTGCGCTGGGGCAGGAAGTGTGACCAGTATGGCTCCAGAGGCTCCGCATGCCAAGTAAGTGAACACAAGGCCTGGGAGCAATGCGTGATCACGCACCATTTTCGGCTTCTAGCTGAAAATGAAAAGGTGCGCAATCAGCACCTGCCGGCCTCTGGAGCATCGCACAATTGTGAGTACGTCATACAGATCGCTCCTCACAATCGCACAATGCTCCAGGCACCCTTTCACATGGAAAATGCCATGTGAAAAGGACCAATGATTCAGTATTACCACAGCCACCTTGGCAACTATTATAAAGGAGAGATAGAGCTGGATATCATCACCATATGACTTCTCCCACCATCTTCATGTAGCCATTGGAAAGCACAGAGGACATGATTCTGGACACTATGGAACCTCATAGGCTAATGGCCAAAAGGCTAACAGTCCCCCAGCACCGCCCTCTGGGAACAAATAGAACCAGAACCACTGCAAAGCAGTGCCCCCAAGTCCATATTAGCCAAATGACACAAAACAATACCACAGTCAATAGTATCAAATGCTACTGAAAGATCCAGGAGGAACAAGAAGGACTCATTCCTCATGTCCAACTCCCAGTGTATGTCATCTACCAAGGCAACCAAGGCTGTTTCTGTTCCATAAACAGGCCTGAAAGCAGATTGAAATGGGTCTGGGTCTGGGTAATCCATTTCATTGAAGAAAGCCTGGAATTGTGTTGCCACTATTTGCTCTAGAACCTTATTCAGAAAGGAGAGGTCAGAGAATGGTGATAGTTACCTAGGGACATGGTGTCCAATGAAGTTGTTTTTCAACAAAGGTCCTACAGGTGTTTCTTTTAGAGAAGTTAGAACAAAGCATTTACAACTTTCACCACCCAATTTGGCAGTTCTCCTATGGCAGCTTTAATTGGTTAGGATAGGCATGGCTCTAACAAGCAAGTGGTTGGCCTCACCTGTAATTAACAACCTCACTTTTTGATTGAGCAAATGCACTTGTAATGCAGTCTTCCTCTTTTCCTTCTGCCTTCAACTATATTAAATATGCTTATAGATAATGTAACAATTGATTTTTTTTAAAAAAAGAGCTTCCTAAAATGTCATTGGCTGAAAAATTTATAATTAAATTTGTATTGAGTTGCAGATTGTTTTACACACAATATCTGAGTAATGCTGACTAGCATGGAGAGAATATCATGAGATGCAATACTCCCAATAGTATAGAAAGACAGCTGTGATCTGCTTGTAGTTTACAATAGAAGAACAATGGTTGAGTATTCTATGATTCACTTGTCTGGAAGCAACCTTGGTTTAACAAAACTACACAAAGACAGGTAAACTGAGAACATTCTCCACAGGCTTGCTCATCTTTTTTTTTACTGCCCACCTCTCTCTTTTTTTAGCTTGTCCAGAAAGTACTGTGTGTTGATATTATTTTGCTTCCATTCTGTGTGCTGCTGGTCATTGCTGATACTGTGCTTAATGCTGTCATCAGAGTTCAAAATGAGGGTTATTTAGAAACCCTCAGGTACTTTTAAAATGTAGTTTCTGTCATGTTACAGCAAATTCCTCAGTTCAAAGAGCGATGACCTGAACGGTGGCATTTCTACTGTAATCTCTGCTTGCTGACTGCTGCTCCAAGAATAAAAATTTAAGCCATAAGATTTAATGAAATCCCCTGGGATTAAGCGCTTGCTGTGCTGAGGAAATTGTGTTATCAACCTTCTCTCTGTACTAGTAAACGTAAGCAGAAGGTTTGGCTTCTCAGTAAGAGAGTGTCCAAGAGAGACAGCCCTGAGTCCATCAATAATTTACATTTTTGTTACTTACAAACCTAGTCTTTGGGATTCTGTTGCCATAGCAATCCATCTGGGCCTGAACGGATAGTGTTTTAAGTGGTGGTTGTGTAGGATTCACAGTGCGTGCTTTAAATCCTGTCTGCCAAACTAATCCACAGATCTGTGCTACAACTTACTGGAGACTGGCAGAATCACAATTATTCATACATACTTACATTTATTTGAATGTACAGTTAAGGATGTAAACATACAGAACGCCAAAGCTGTTTTATTTCATTTTTAAGTTGATGGTGTAAGTTGGTAACACATGTTTACACTTTATTAATAGAATTAAATTGTGTTACTGAAAAAAGAAAAGTAAAGGTGCTGAGTGCTTATAGATCTTAATTTAGGCTGTTTATTCAGCAAGTTTGATCTGAAATAAGTCCCATTTTGTTAAGAGGGCATAAGATTGTAGGCTTCATGGGATTTTATGTAATGAAGTGCTTATGCTGACAATACTGCCCTGTCCTCCTTACCCTTGCCAAGGCAAGAGGAAGGGCAGAGAAAGAGGAAGATAGCAGTGATTGCCCCAGTATGCTGAGAGGAAAGGACTTCTCTCTAGTGCCACCATCTTGCCCTCCTCCTTCTTCTACAGCAGGGAGGCTGCAGAGAGTGTGTGTGTGTGTGTGTGCTCGTGCACATGTGCACACATGTACTCACACATTAATGGGATACTGCTCTTTAATAATGAGCAGATCTTCCTTGGGTTTTAGAGGCAACAGCTCTTTTTTAAAAAAAGGAGCAGGCCCTCCTGAAGTGGTGGGAACAGCAGGGTAGCGTTCCATTTCTTGCCTCTGGGCTACCTGCCCACAAACTACATAGCTGAGATCTTTTCATTGTTTTAACTACTCATGAAAGTATATTTTATAGATGTCAACTTCCAAGAAAATGTGCTTTTGTAAATATGGTCAGTTTACATTAGTGTATATGCCTAGCTCACATTCGTTTTTTGGGTGTTTCCCTCCCTTTCTTTTTTCTCTTCTTCTTCCTTTTCCCTTTCTTAGTGAAAACGCACACTCTGACTGTCCCAGTTTGGCAGGGATAGTCCTACATAATTCTCTATCATCTCACTTTTTCAGCTGTTTCTTAACGACCCTATTTCCCTCTCCTCCTCCTACTTTCCCTCTTTGTCCTCAGCTTACTTCAGTTACTGCAAAATGAGCTCAAAGTAAAAAACTGGTTTGTACTCAATTAAGTCAAAAAGGCAAACAAAACAAAAAAAGAGGCAGAGGTAGACTCTTGTCCTTTTCAGTGGGCTCAGGCAAAAAGAGTTGTAGCCTTTCCTAGCTTGCCTGTTCTTCCTGATTAGTAATTTCTGTCATCTTGAACGCATTCTGATATAGCTCAGCCATGTGTGTTCTGGTTTTCATTTGTGAATTTTTATTGGGGGGGGGACGGGTTATATAATCATGCTGCAACAATAATTTTTAAAAAAAACCTTATATCTCCAGTAAGGACCTCGAAACCTGCAAACTTCACCATCTAGGGAAAAATCTTTGAATGATTATCTCCTAAAAATCTGTATTTTTATTCTGACTGTTCACCTATGTTTATATTGATGGATAAATGTTGTTGCCACATGGTCTCAGCTTGAAAAGCTATGTGGAAGATAATTACAAAATGATCCTCTCCATAATTTTATTGAATCTTGTTTTGTTTTGTTTTTTAAAAAAAAATAAGTTACAAAAAATTGATAGAAAGAACTTGGGACTTAAAACATTTAGTGTTAAGAGAAAGTAAAGTGGACAAAATTGTCTGTTTCTTGGCATAAATGTATAGAAGATAACTCTCAAATGACCTGTTGAGATTTGGAGCTACCACCAGTCATGATAAGCCTAACATATCTGTTTGGGGGGGTCAGTAGAGACAGATGGAGAAGCTGTGGCAAGGTTAGATACCCTTTCAAACTACTGACTTTTTTTGCAGCAAGCTGGAAAAAGCAGCTTTGGAACTCTTGCTGGATTTGTTTCAATGTTTATTATTATATCCTTTTTTTTTTTAATACTGTAGTAACTGTTTCCTACCAGGTATCTGTAAGCAGTATAAGCCCAGCTTATCCCAGACATACAGCATAGTGGGATGCAGGTGGCAATTATGTTGAGGAAAATTCAACAAAATCCTAAATGTATCACACTATGTTCTATCTCTTGCTTTC
Source organism: Ctenosaura bakeri (assembly GCA_948474755.1). Taxonomy (NCBI): domain Eukaryota; kingdom Metazoa; phylum Chordata; class Lepidosauria; order Squamata; family Iguanidae; genus Ctenosaura; species Ctenosaura bakeri. The sequence continues at coordinate 103,318 of CAOLHI010000539.1, read as the reverse complement.
ACTTACATCTCTATTAGATGTCTGCTGTCTATGATACATTAAGACAGATAGAGTCATGTACATGATTCCTTCGGCATTTGAAGTGTTTTTGAGGCATCATTTATAGAAGTGTACAGAATACACTACAGAGTCATGCTGCTAAATGCAGCTGGGCATAGCCAAAATTCTTTAATTCAGTTTGCATTTCTAATAGATTTAGTTTGGGAGGGGCTTCTTTACTTATTTATTTAAATATTTTTACATATCTTCCAAATCTAATTGACAGATGCTACAGTAGTAACTTAGGAAACATAGGTGTCATAATGAGAGCTTCCTCTGTACAGTACAGCCACAGGAGACATAGCAATGGTTGACTGAATGAATCTCCAATCATGTTAAATAAAATATCATTTTTTTCATAAAAAATAAGCAGAAAAATAAATAGTGCTGTTTCTAGAAAATGATACCCCAGTTTCTATGTTGAAGTATTTCCCCTTCTCCTTGTCTTAACATTGTGAGAGTGATAGAAGCAATTGTGCAACACTGCTGAAGAGTTTGGGCTCACCTCCAGATAAACAAAGGGATAGGTTACTTTTATTAGAGACAGTGTTACATAGGATCTTCAGAAACTGCAACAGACAATTATCCAGGGAGGATGACCTGCTTGTGAGAATCGATTTCCACACTAGACTGTTATAGCACTGTGATTCCACTTTTAACATCCTATGGAATCCTGGGGTTTGCAGTTTTGGGAGGGGCCAGTCGGCCCCTCCCAAAACTGCAAACCCCAGGTTTCCATAGGATGTTGAAAGTGGAATCATAGCGCTATAACAGTCTAGTACAGAAATGGCCAGAGTGTGAACACTAGCAACTGGATTTAGGCCTATATAGATGAACCATTCCCTGGTATTCTTTCTCTGACTCAGCCCATCTTATTTTCAGGAATATCCATTATAATGTCAGAGGCCCAAATCCAACTCTACATTTGAAGTTATCTGTTAGTGCAGTGGGATCTCCTCCTCTTCTGCCTTATTGATATGTTTCTGAGTTGGAATCAGCATACAAGAAGGGTATATTTCTGAGCTTCTCCACCATCTCTTAACCTCATTGGAGATTGACAGATCTGAAAGGTTCCTGTTCTTGTGGATGCGCTCTATGCCAGCAATGACATTGGAACGTCAGAGTTTTTGCTTATATAGACAACCTCCCTGTGAACAGAAACCTCTCTTCTTTATACTTGTTGGTTTCTAAATGAGGAAAGCAATGAGGAACTTTTCATGTGTTCATTACAGTCCTCTTAAGTAACATCTGACTTAAATATGGCTTAAATAATATATTATGGTGGTAACCAACTTTTTCATTAAAAAAAACCCTGTTAATACCAACATTCTAGTTTCATCTTTTTTACAAGTATTAAAGGTGGTTTAATAAGGGAATTTGATCTCTACTTTCCATAAGTCAGAAAGAATTTGAAGATACTCAATCAACAGTATGACTACTTTACTAATGCAAATGTGATTGTGAAACACCCGGCTGTCTTCAGACACCAATATGCAAAAGAACACATAGACTCTAAATTGAGAGTGAAGACAGTACATTAGATTCACTGAACAGTTTTCTTAGAGATCTTAGAAAGTTGTAAAGCAGGTTATAAATTGAGGGAGGAGTGAATAAAATAAAAAAAATATTTCTTTAAATTCCAGCTAATTTGATTTTTGGATGAACATGTATGTTACATCTTGTGGTAACACATAGTAATATGAAAAAAAAAATGAAACTGCTTTATCAATTTTGGAGGTTTAACAACCACTTCCAGGAGAAACTCTGCAGAATAATATGTATTTGTGTCCTGCAAGAATCGTATCTCTCCCATGTTAAAGTTTATGCCCTTTGTTTAAAAACATACTACCATGTCAACCAAAATCTGCTATATCTCCTTTTCACTCCATCTACTCATCTGATAATGTAACCTTCTGTGCCCTAGGGAACCTGTTCGTTTGTAAGATACCACAATACCTCTTTCTCTATCCTTCCAGAGCAGGGGTGTCAAACTCAATTTGATCTTGGGTCCTATCAGCATTATGGTTGCCTTCAAAGGGCCGGTTGTATCTGTAAGACTATATAAATGTATCTGCTCCTTTATCGTATTAAATAATTGCCTCTGCATTTGATTATTACTGGTTGTTTAATTCCCTTCCCTCTGTATCAACTTTTCTTTCTTTGGACATTTTGGGTCTATATGATCATAGTTTATGGTCCCTATAGCTCTGTAAAGTGACATAGAATTGGTCAGTATATCCAAAGTATGCCGCTTTCTGCTCCCCAGACTGCTCCCTCTTCAGAATACCAGCAGCTGGTGGCCCGCAATGTGGGAATTGGGCTCCCCAGGTGGGGAGCATGCTGCAGCTGCAGGAGAGGTGCGAGGGCCACATGAAATATCCTGATGGGCCAGATTCAGCCCACAGGCCTTGTGTTTGACATGTGTTCTAGAGTCTTATGGCCAGTTTTCACACTCATCATTGACTAGCAACTTTTCTTTTCATTTTCATGCCTCATGACTTTGAGAATAAGTAGCAATTCTTAAACCATGATCATTTCTGCTGTTAATCCATAGAAATATGATTGTACAAAACCTTCCTGTATGACAGCAACATATAAGATTGTCTAGGCTTGGAACATGATGAGTTATCAACCACACATCTGGACTGATATAAACAGTTTTAAGTTTAGAAGGCTATCCTTGCCTTGTCAAGAGAGTGGTGCCTGAAGTCTTTCAGGTTCATTCTTCTATGTTTCCACTGTTTCCAGATGATGATGCTTCTTCACTTGGAATTTTATTGTAGGACCTGACACAAGGGCACTGCACAACTTGCTTATTTGATGGTTGTAGGTAGTTCTGTGAAATAATCTGTATTTTTTAAAAAAAGCATAGCCAATCTCATTCATATGGGTTTTGTCCTTACAGAAACGTGCATTTTTCATAGGAAAAACAGAAAAAGAACATAATTGAATCCACGTTGTGAACCGTAAGTAGTTCTCTATGTACTGTAAAGCAAAAAAATTTTTGTTTTGTTTTGTTTTTGACCAGCCTGTTCTTTCTTTTGCTCATGGAAGAAATTAGTCTGGTGAGCAATTTCTACCCTCTCTTTAAACTCAATTTCATTTCACTAGAGTGGATTTTTTTATTCATTTATCCTGTAATCCTCTTAGATAAAAGACCAAGATAATCCATGCAGTGTATCTGTGTAGGACCACATAGGGAAAATTTCATATTGGTATCTTCTTGATAAGGATGTTTCGGTCTACTACCAGTGGTATGAAGCCACAAAATAAAAAGGAGTAATACATTCTTATTTTTCCATACATTTTATCTATCAGAGGTTGCTTTGTGTGTATTCAGTATTGTGTAGACTTTGTTCCTCTGAAACTGAGCAGAAATCTCCAAATGTTACCATTGCTTTGATGTTTGTCTTGCATTTGCCATTGGTTTCCATGGCTCCTGCAATTCTGAAAGGTCCGTGAGATGCTGTTGGGGAAGGCTATCATTTCAGTATTGATGTATTTGTGCTTCGTGGGAGAGCTATCTCTAGCTGGGCCTCAGTTCTTGATTATATAGGATCAACAGCCCCTAAGACATTTATTTATGTGGCAGGAGAGTTGTGTTGGCTTCCAAGCTATAACAAGGATGACCCTCTGAAGAAGGCATTTGAAATTTGACCTGAAAATAGATAACTTGTAGCTTCACCTCAAGATCATGTTTTTTAGAATCAGACTTCATGCAGAGGTGTGTATAGCTTTCCGAAAATCCCCACCGCTCTAGTATGTGCCTCATCAGTAAAATGGACAGATGGTAGCATAGCTTTGCTGGAATTTTTCTGTCTATTCTGTATACATAATCAAAAATTCCCCTGATTTAGCCTCTTCAGTCAGCTGGCATGAATATATTGAACTCATATCAAAACCATTCAGACAGAATCTGTATGTATTTATGTACATGAAGAAGAAATTAATCAACCTTTGTTGGTGCTCCAGTGAATACAATCACCCTTCCTCCTTCAGGCAGAATATAATGATGAAACCTATTCATAGCATCCATCAGTTAATTTATCAGTCATGGCATTATGATTATAGAATACAAATGTTCTAACCATGAATATATAATTACAGAAATGGAACTGTGCAGTGGCCATTTAACACGTGTAATACATAATTTATTTATCACAGCATTTGGACTCAGTTCTTGGGAATGAAATGAAAGCAGAATTAGTCTTTTCTCATTTTTAAACAATAACTAATATAATGAACTTGAGGATACTCTTCTTGCAGCAGTCAGTTTGGATTGAAGAGCAGGGCTGTTTGGTTTATTGTCTCCTGTAAATGAACTGGAACAACTAGTAAAATACTGAGCTCTTGTGAATTCAAGTCTCCAAAATAGCAGGTCTTGTCTAAAATTCTTAACATGAAACAGAATGAATAATTGCCTGATCTGTTTGTTTAAGCAGGACATTCAATATTTTGTGATTAACTCTTTTGCTTCCTAATGTTCTGTAAGGGTGCATAAAAAATTGCTAAGCTGACATTTCCAATACTTGCTTCACTCAAGTAGTCTTTTAAATAGCTAGAGGGAAGACAATTATAAACTTGAAGCATGGTTTGAAAAAGATGGCTTCCTCATGGATAATCTCTGGAGGGTGCCAGACATTTTTATACACTGCTTGGCTACTCCTTATTAGTCCACATAACACCAAAGGGAACAGTAGCATCAGCCCTAGTGGTGCATTTCACAGAGAAACTATTGTACAGAGCCTTTGAGGTAGTGAGTACCTCTTTAATTCACTATTGTTCCTTTTCTCTTTTGGTGTAGTACTGTACTGTCAAATCTACTGGAATGATGTTGGTATCTGGAGTTTTCATTGATTAAGCAGATATATCAGATGCATTTGTAGCTCTATACCAAAACAATGTATTTTGCCTGTTTCCTATTTGCATGTCTTTAGGTGAACTGAATATTGTATTAATTGGTCTGGAAGGACACAAACTAGAAAGCCTATCTACTTGCAAGTGAGAAATGCAGATTTTAAAAACTGATAGTAACCATATACATTGTGAGGGCAGACACACAGTGGACCTTTTCTGTATTGCAAACATAGACTTCATCATGTTTGAATTTTCTTCTGTGTACATCTGTTCACTCTTGAATATACCTCCCACCACTGGTTGTTGTGAGATGTCTTGATAATAAAAATATAATATATTAATACTAAAATAAATAAGATGTCATAACTGATAGGGTTTCTAGTTTCACTCTTAAAGAATCTGTTGGGTTTTAAATAACCAATAATAACAATAATTAAAAGTGGATGTATAAAAGGAAAAAATGAATAAGTCAATCTGTTTATCTTTAGAAGCGTGACCCAAAGTGAGGTGGAGTATTATCTCTAAAATACAGAAGCTTTTGTGAGTGGGCTTTTATATGTACAATGGTCCGAATTCTCTGGCTGTGGAGGAGAAACTACACAGTTTTTTTTTAGGATTAGTATCTGCTCATCATCTGCAATCATTTAACTGGTTTCAAAATCTCATCTACCACAACAGTTATTTTGGATTATCATACAATTGACAGCCATGATGATGCATAATAACAGTCTGGTTAATGACAAGTTTTTTCTTTATTCATGTATTATAAAGATAAATTCATGTAAATTCATTTAACAAATTATGTTATCGCTCAAAGAAAAACCAACTTATGAGGGTGCTAGTAGAACAATGGGCTGCTACAATGAAATATCTCTTCTTGGCCAGTTGAAATAATGGTAATGTGGGCAGTTTCACTCTGTTAATTTGAGAGAGATTGGATTTCATTCTTTTTCTTTTCTTGTCTAACCTTGCAAATTTCTAAAATTACAGTAGACTATTTAACTACATTTTTCTTTGGAAAGCTGCAAATTAGAATTTGATGTTCATGTACATAAAATGTGCTAAAATTGATGCAGATGTCCCAATTAACATATTTTGGTCCATTTTGAATTTTATAGAGACACTTTCTGCTTTGGAAAGAGTATGCTAGTGATTTCTGAATTTTGTGTTTTACTAAACATTTAAAGGAGGTTTGGAGATATTGTACCTCTCAGGACTGTTTTAATCAACTCCCAGCTTCCCAAACACTCCGTCAAAGCCTCTAAAATGTAATTTTTTAAAAAATTGAGCAGTTTATCTTTCTACATATGCTCTCAATCCCCACTTCTAGCTAAACTGAAAAAGAAAACACCTGTCTGAAACCAGAAGTGGAAACCAAAAACAGTTTATTTTTCAGCTGAAATTTGGCCCCAAGTAGGGACAGTGCAGAGCACCATGGGAGTTAGCAAACAAAAACTGTCCTGCTCACCAGTGTAGTTGCCCACCTCTGGCTTATAGTCTGAAACCAGCACGAATTTCATCTTGGCCTTGTCAAAACCTTGGAAGGATAATCAAGAGAACTTCCAGGTCAAGGCTCCTATTTGGCCTTTTCCTCCTAAATAAATAGTTTTCTGGTAAGACAAAAAAAAGAAAAAAATGGTTGAAAAACACAGGAGGATTATAAATGGTTATCACATCTGAACTGCATATAAAATTCTGGTTTTGAAGCAGGCACTTGTGTATATGGTAATATCACCCAAAATGTCTCACTGAGGGCCTAAATACCCTAAAGGCACCAGATCGTCTCTGATTTTGGGAGCTAAGTAGGTTAGAATATGGTTAGTACTTTGATGGGAGACTGCTAATACTAGGTGCTATAGGCAATATTTCAGAGGAAGGAATCAGCAAGACCACCTCTGAGTATTCCTTGCCTTAAAAGGTAATGTAAAATTCATGGGATTGCCATAAGACAGCAGGTGGCTTGAAGGCACAAAAACAAACAATGTGTAATTGAAATCACAACATGGAGGGTGGGAGGAAAGACCTTTCTCCCCCACCACTATCAAAAAAAGTTGGAAATTTGCTTGGTCATTGGGATATTGGGGCTGGAGCTTAATGGCTCTAGCAGATGAGGTAAGTAGTTGGTGGGAATGTTAGTTCTGAAGCTAGCTTGTCAGTAGTTTGTTAATCATTTTAAAAGAGAATGAGGAAGGCAGAAATATTAATTGCAGACCTCCCAGAACAAGTTTAATTTTGTTTTGCTTTCTTAGATTGCCACTTAACTGGATATGCCCTTCTCAAAGAAAGTATATTGTAATAGCTCTTGGGACTCTACTGTTTCCTGAAATAACATTAACTGCCTTGATCTCATGGAAATCCTGAGGCCAGTTTTTAATTGATAGATGGTTGGATTCTCAAAATTGTATCCACAGAGGAGTTTCTGCATTACATTAGTATTAGCATGAATGCATCATAGATGTTTTCTAAGCAATGTTTGGTTCGAGCTGTTGTTCACTGTAGTACTTCAACTCTGGTTTTCTGTTTATTTACTTGATATTGCAGACACAGTAGCAGTGCATTTTCAGGCAGAAAACTTAAGATAGGGATTTACATTCAGCATTTCTTTGACATGTACTGGTTATTCAATCCAGTTTTGCAAAATAGTTCTGTCTGCAGGCTTCCTTGGGAATTTTAGTTGCCACCTATCATTTTAGCACCTTGATTGATTACCAACTATTATTTAATTTCTCTTCTGATTCTGCTTAGCTTTCCTCTTAGTTAAAAAAAAGAACAAATGCAGCACATTTCCAGTGCTCCAAGAGTTGGATAATCTTTTTGCTGATTGGTTGATAGTATTTTTGCCCAGGGACACACAGGGAGTTTCCATGGCCGATTCAGTCATATGTTAAAGCTCTAGCCCTGATTCGACAATAGATGTTTGGAATATGGAATAGGGTTTCTGTGAATGATTATTTCTTACCTATTCATGCAAAAGTCTGTGGCAGCAGCACAACACAGTTTGTATCTAACAGCAATACAGAGTGTTTCCTGATCCTGGCATCTGCATAAATCTAGAAGAATATGAACTTTTCCTTGCTTGTGCCAAATGCACAAACTAACTTAAAAGGAAAATTGAATACAAAACATGTTTATCCCTAACCACATAAAAAGATCTATGCAGGAATAAATCAAAGGATTATCTAGCCCAGCATTCACCAGTTGCCTATGAGAAGCCTACAACCAGGATATGAATCCTCAACTGCTATTAGTATATTACCACCTGATACAGCAAATTGCATCCCTTTCATTTGTTTATTTGCAGAAGGATCCTCCAGACTCCTTTAACAAATGAAAGACTCCTTCCTTTAATGGAATGATATCTCTGGAACAAACCCATTATATTTTAAGATTGCTTTTGAGGGTTTCCTTAGTGGTGTGAATGTAGACAAGGGGATGAGGAGATAAATCTAGAGATTAAAAATTTCTCAGGCAAACAAATAAATGCTAAAGAAATTATTTGACTGTTTGTCAAATACATTTATCTTATGTAATTCATTATTTTCACATTTGTTTGGCATTTTCACCAACTATTTTTCAACATTTGCCCCTCCCATATAGGCAACATCATAAACACTGTCCACACGCTGAAGAAATATTGGGGAGAGGGCCATGTTTTCAGATCTGGATGCTGAAAGCCATGTTTTCAGATCTGGATGCTGAAAGCAAGAGTTGTACAGGAAAGAATGGAAAATCATCAAGAAAAAGAAACATAACTGGCATCTTAATTGCTAATTTGTATTTTGGTTGTTGCCTCATGTCTCCCAAAGTCCCTAGCAATTTAACACCACAGTATCTCCTGTATTTAATTACATACTATTGTATTTTTTAATGACATTAGTGGGCAGTTTAGGTATAAATGGCACTTGGTCTGCCAAGGACAAAAGAGGTGGGGATCTGATCAGTCAAGGATCATAAATGAATAGCTGCTATTCCACAAATACAAAATCCTTGCTAGCAACCATTTGGAATTATGCACATGGATACCGAGGCTGGCACACTGGTCAAATATCAGCTTTGCCTGTTATAACTGGATTATATTCCATGAACTGGAACTCTTCAGCAAGCCTAGCAAGGCTGGGCAACTTCCAGGGGCTGAGGTGCCACATTGGCCCCCTACAGGGCTCTGGTGGGCTTCACTCCTACTGCACTGTACACACACACACAGAGAGAGAGAGAGAGAGGTACTGTATAGAGATCAACTTTGCCAAGTTTAGGGGCTTTGTTGAGAAGCTTTATTTTCCGTTTCCTTTGTTGTTAACTGAAGACCTCTCCTATGCATAAAACAACTCAAGAAGGGGCAAAAATATAGCAAAATTGCTCCCCCCATGTCAAAAATATTTTTTTAAAAACAGTTTGGGGAGCTAATTTTAGAAGGCTTGGTAAAACTGGGGTCCCACAAAAATGGTGCTCAGTTACAAGCAGCCCATGTACTAGGCTATCCTGTCTCAGTCCTGCACAGATGATAAATCAAACAAAACAAACTGAATATCTCTCAGCTTGTTACTTACTTCCAGGCAGTAAGCAAAGAGTCATAAATAAAGTACAACCTAAACAAAGTCCAGCAGGGTTTCATGACAAGGTCAATCTGAGCATTTGTCAAGACATCCAGCAAGGTAGCAGGTCAGATAAGCCCTGACAACTCCTGGAGAGGAAGGACAGCCAGCTAAATAGACCCAAAGCTTAGTGCGGCTGTGGCTTGATTGATTATTGCCGGTTATAAACTCTGAGAGAGCAACGCTGAGTCTCTGTTTTCTGGCTGTGCTGTGTGAAGCTGGGTCTAGATAAGTGCTCCTCTATATCTGAAGAGGCAGGACTACTCTGTTGGAGCTGGCACCATCCCCTGTTCTGTTTCCAGCACTGTAACCTCTCTTTGTACAGCAGGCCCTGGCATGCCTTCTGTTTCAGCCTCTGGCATGTCCTCTGCTTCAGACTGTGAGTCCATGCTCTGGAAGCAGAACATAACATAGACTTTCTCATAAGGTATGCACTCCTCTTGCAGAAAGTGCTTGGATTGTGACTTAAATCTTATTTGGAGTACTGGAAATGAGATAGTGAGTTCAAAGAAAATAAGGCAGAAGGGCAGTTTAGGAGATGGAAACAAGCAATGCAAAACACTATGAGAGCCAGCATGGTGTAGTGGTTTGAGTATTGGTCTATGGCACTGGATACCAGGATTCAAATTAGTCATGAGAACCCACTAGTTGATATTCTCTAATCCTCAGCGGAAAGCAAAGACAGTCTCCTCCCCTCCACACACACAAATCTTGCCAAGAAATCCCCATGATAGGTTTGCCTTAGTGTTGCCATAGGTCGGAAACAACTTGAAGGCACACAACAACAACAACAACAACAACAACAACAACAAACCCATAGCTCTGTCTTCGAACAGAAGAGGATGTATAGGACACCAAAAGAGGACTGCTACCGATTCCACTGGTAACTTCCTGAATTGGTTGTCTCACTTTGGCTGCTGTGGGACAGCCTAGCTTCTCAGACCCATCCCCTCCAACAAACAAGATCATCTGGTGGTTTATATCTTCTAGTTGACCCTTTGATCCACAATCTGTTTTGTACAGAAAGCAGCCCAACATTGACCAAATGAAGTGTTATTAAATGTGCGAACATCACATTTGCCCCCCCCACCTTTACATGCTGGCAGTCTAATTGCAAATATTAGAGAATTGAACTTTGTCTAAATTATCTGGCTATAGCACACATTACCTCAGATCTGTTTGAAGAGTTTCTGTGTGCAGCTGATTAGGCACTCTAATGAGAGTGCCATAAAGCTCTGTGTATTGTGTTTCTTTCTTTTCTTCTGGAACATTATGTCTTCACTTGTCAAACAGCCATTACAAACTAAAGCTTAAATGCTCAAGTGAAAGAAGCAATAGCAAATGACTCATTGTTAGTCTTTGGAAGAGTGAGGAGAGTGCATTTCGGAAGACTAAAGCCCTGGATCCAAAGACTCTCCTGGGGAACAGCAGAACACATGTCCTCTGCCGCATACTGAACAGATGATATTGCTGTCAGTTCTGATGATGCTATCATCTGCTGGGTAGAATGGAATAATCTGTTCCCTCTTTCTCTCCCTCTCTGTGATACTATATTTCATAATGTGCACATGACACATAGCATGTTCATCCTAGATCCTAGACATGGCCGGGAGACATGAGGTTATCCAAAGGAGCACCTTTTTTGAATGTGTAGCATCGTTGATGTAAATGAACTATAATTTATAATTAGAGCTAACAAATGGTTAAATAAATACTAGTCAACTAACATTTAGCAAAGAAAGAATGAAATGTGATTGTCTCAACCCACAAAAGTGAGATGGACTGGGCTCAGCTTTAGAATCATCTTTAATGCTACTGTGCTGCTAGAAAAAGTTAAAATATTACAAAAAGTATCTCTGAGCATCTGCAGTATGAGGCTACAAACCGTCCACAAGCAAGTTATGATACAAGTTTTGAGTAAACAACATGGATAGCATCACAGGTCTCAATGGGTAAAAGGCAGAAAAAGAGGGAGAGGGTTAAAAAATCCATAAATCCCAAGAGCAGCAGTTCTTAGCCTTTGGTGTTCTACATGTTTTAGGCTTCAATTCAGAGAATCCCAGACTTACTGACATGCTGGCTGAGCCTTCTGGGAGTTGAAGTACAAAGCATCTGGAGGGTCAAGAGTTGAGAAGCTCTGCCGTAGGATGTATACTATAGCTGTATATGGTATCTCCTTGGCTCTTTGGTTCACAGGTGGTTGTCTTTAGCACTGAGTGAGGAAGATGCAGGTCACACAGTAGTATGGTGAATATCTGTTCTACTAAAAGCAATCCTATAAATGTTCTCTCAGTGCTGGTGGGGTGGAAGCACATATCATTCTTTCTCATGGAAGGAACTGTTTTAGATCAGCCTGGTATATCTCCTAAGTATTATGAAGCTAGCACTCTTCAGTGAACACATAATTGAGAGTAAAGTTCAGTCCTTGTGTTGCTCATAAGCATAGCCTTAATAAATATTGAATAAGGTTTCTTTTAGCCTCACCTGCAATGTTTTTCTTTAGTAGTATATCATATATATTAACAAGAAATAGAACAAATCACACTAAAAAAGAAAGAATGTACATCAACTATAAGATCTGTCTATCTCTCTCTCTCTCTCTCTCTTTTGTTTGTGAGTGACCTTGTCTGTTTGTCTGTGTCAGGCCGGCACAGACCTCATATGATTGGCTGTGTGAGGCGAAAAGACTTCATATGATTGGCTGACTGTGAAGATTCTATGGAATCCTGGGGTTGGTAGTTCGGGGAGGGATCTTTAGAATTCTCAGCCAAAGAGCTCTGAATAGGCCGGTTGCTATGGAGATGAGACCTAGCAGCAAGTCTCTTCATGAACCCAACCTCTGTACGTTGACAACTCTGAACGCGGACTGGATTGGGGAATATGGGCAAAAGTTACCAATGAGAAAATAAAATCCCGGGCAACGCTGGGTAAATACACTAGTCAGATATAAAACACTTTTGATCTGCATTGAATATGGTTGCTTGCAAAGGAGTTTTAACGAGCAAGTGAGTGCTCACATGTAGAACAATGTGTAACCCCACCCCACCCCCAAACATGTATTCTAATCATATCTATAAGCCTGGAATCTGACCACTCCTGCAGCAAAGCTTACAAATACAAGATTCATATTTTTTCTCTGCCTAGTAAATCAGTGTGTTGAGCTAATATGGTGTTTGAAATGAGAAGACAGTTTGAATTACAGATTTGCATTAGCTATTTGGTGCATCATTCCTGAATATTTCAAGTGAGCATGAATATATAACATACTCTGCTCAATAAGACATAATCAGGAGATGATTTGGCTGAAATGCCTTTGCAAGATTCTTTCTGCCTCCACCACATTTTTTCATTAGTTATGTATATAAGGTTAGATACTCTATTGGAAAAGAAATCTTTCCTTATCATTTTCAAGGGTAACGTAACATCAGGCTATGAACTGTTAACAATTTGCTTTGAATGCTTTTATAAGCAAATCTTAGAGAGTAGTGTTAATCAAATGAATTTAATGAAAAGCATAGTCTAGTTTTAGCAAACACCTTAAAATATATATTGCCCTATAACATGTCAAAATACTTTATTGTATTCCCAGATATTCCTCCTGACATAGGTTTTCTCATCCTGGTCAAAGCTTCGGATGACTGACGTAAACAGAAAATTATTATGTGATTTCTGTCTTTCTTCTGTATTCTACATGTTGTTGACTCAACATTGTTTGCCTTTATTAGGAACTCCTATTAATTTATCATATGTATTTCAAGGCATCAGACAGTTGAAATGTATTCTTCTGGGGGTGATTTACAGAGATCTTGTTTTCACTGATATAATAAAATTACCAAAAGAGTAAATATGGATAGCACTTATTAGTACCTAAAATGAATGTTTGACCCTTCCTCCCACATACTGTTACTGACTACAGTCTCAATGGTTTCAACTTCAGGCAGCTTATTTCAATTCCTACTTTTGCCTTTTTTTAAAAAAAAAAAAAGCAACCTGTTGAAGCCTTCTGGAAAACTTGAAAGGTTGCACGCATCTTTTTGCCATTGTGCTTAATAAAGGTATTGGGTCAACATGAATCTTGGAACCCTTTTTTAAGGTCAACACATTTTGTATAAATATTCAATAGTCTATGAATTTGTTGAAAGACTTATTCCACTTTGACTAACTGCTGAAGGGGCTTTAGGATGGATTCAGGCATGATAGAATGAGCTGAAACATCCTTTACCATTGTCTGTTGTACATATTCCTTTTTAAGAACTATCCTTATGTCAGGTTATTAAGAAGTGAACTATTGATAATTAACCAACATAAGAGGATTTTTTGAGATAATGTAGTGCAAGAACAGCTCTCTTAGGAAGAGACAAAAAGAGGAGAAAAAGCCTGGAGAAATACAATTCCTGTCTTTTAAAGCCAATGTCATTAGTGAAAAAGGCCAAAGAATTGAAATATACAAGATACAACTTGCCATCAAAAGGGCCGTAAAACAGACCATGCTTTGAAGTTTTCCATTAGGCATCTACTGAGACGATACTATTTTTCTATGATAATTCAATCTGTACTCTCAACTGAGAAGTGTGTATGGTGTGTTTGTGTGCTGTACATGTTAAGCAGATAGAGCACAATTCAAAGTCCCTGTTGTAACTAGAGGAGCACACCTGTATGAATAGGTATTTGCTTGACCTCTGTATAGAGAGCTCCTGTGTGTAAGAGAGAAGGAACAAGCCCTTGCATATAAAAAGTTCTGTATGTTCATTAGCCATACAGAAAATCCAGCATGGTGTGGTGGTTTGAATTTTGAAGTAGGACTCCAGGAGGCCAGGATTCAAATCCATACTCAGCCATACAAACCCAGTGGATGACCTTGACCAAGTGATGTTCTGTCAGCCTTGTACACAGCAATAAGAAATCTCCTTTAACTTAGGGGCTTTCCACACCACACTGTTATAGTGCGGTTATTCCACTTTCAACACCCTAAGGAATCTTGGGGTTTGCAATTTAGAGAGGGGTATTTAGAATTCTCAGCCAGAGAGCTCTTTGGTCTCAGTAAGCTACAAACCCCAAAATTCCACAGGATGTTGAACATGGAATAATCGCACTAGAACAATGTAATGCCAAAAGGTCCTAAATCTTGCCAAGAAAGCTCTATGATAAGATCACTGTAATTTGGATTCAACTTGAATGCATATTAACAATGACAATGTTCATTAAAGATGAACATCACAATCATTTGGTAATACGCCATTACCATCTTCATCACCATCACCATCCTCAAGTTGCACTATCAGAAAGTGAAATTTTAAAAGTGAGACCTTATCATGCTATGATAAACTATCTTTGCTTTTGTTCCTAGAGCTTCCTTTTACTTGTGTACGCAAGATGCTAAGTTGTGGTCTCAGATGCTCTTTCCTTTAGTAGCTACTAAATAATGTAAAGCCCAAATCAGCAGGGACAGAGCACAGCTAAACTTGCCTTAACCGACAAGTACACTTGTGCTTATCAACATATTTCCAGTGCAAAAAGATTGCTGTATGGTAGTGGGTTAATAAACAATGGGGATTTTTGTTCCCATTATGTCTCACTGTGAGGAACTAGGGCTTGAGGGATTTACAGAGGAATAATCATAGTAACTCTGCTTCTTTAGTACTGAAGCCTTCTTTGCTCATTAGAAGCAAAGAATCCAGGTTTTCTACTGAGTTTACAGAGAGCCGTAGTCAGTCATGTCTGTTTACTGTGTCTGCCCTCCCAATGCAAGTGTTTTCAACAGTCATTAGCTGTATTTCCTTCTTTATATATATATTTTACATTTTAGAGTATGCAGTTAACCTTTTAATTGTATACTAACAAAACAGAATGTGTGAATGTGGGATACAGAATGTGTGAATGCACTACTCACTTGAATTAGGGATGGGAAACTTATAACTCTGCAGATATTGGTGTACAACTCCCATGACCTTCATCATTGGTCATGGTTGCTGGGTCTGATGAAAATCAGCAACAGATGGAGGGAGGGACTTGTTCCCTAAGTCCCATGACTTAGAGAATAACATTGAAGTTGCCCTGTCTGCTCACCCAGCTCAGTCAACAGAATATGCACACTTTCAATTATATATAAATTTAAACATGTCGTAAACAGTCATATCAGACTGTACTATTATATAACAGTGGGTGGTTTGGGACATAAATAAAGAACTCTGCATTGGGCAGCCCTGAAGGAATAACTGTCTATACTAGTGAAGAAAGAGACAAGTAGAAACCCATTTATTTTTTGTTCCTGAGCTATAGGCTGATGAATCTAGATTTACAAAGTAAGCACATAGTTTAAAGAAGACTTAATAATGTAATACAATGTAGCACAACAAAATGTGTATTTCCTCCCTGTGGATGTCCTTTTTCGCTTTCCAAGATCTAGTACTTCTGGGCCTGAGATTTGTCACTTAGAAGTTCATGGCCTAGCCATCAACGTGTGGTGCTGTTTCCTGGTTTCACCACCATATATTTTGCTACATGTCCTTGTCAAGGATATAAGCTAAGTGACTAAGTTAAAAAGCAACTGCTTTAAAATGAAAACAGTGTAAAAAACAACTGTCTGGGTTTAATGTAAAGTCAAAGACTTTCACAGCCAGAGTCCATAGGTTGTTGTGGGTTTTCCAGGTTTTGAGGCCGTGTTCTATTAGTATTTTCTCCTGATGCTTCGCCTGCATCTGTGGCTGGCATCTTTAGAGGATATGGTGGCATGGAAGTGAAACAGAATATATATATTCCGCACCAAACCACACCAAAACCGCGCCAAAAAAGCCCACTATATGGTTCTGTTATGTGGATGTCATTTTCACCATTTGGAGCCAGGAGAAGAAGAACTGACCGTGTTTCTGGACCATCTGAACAACATCCACCCGAACATCCAACTTACCATGGAAAAAGAAAATGAAGGAAGACTACCATTTCTGGATGTCCTGGTCATCCGCAAACCTAACCGACAATTGGGCCACATCATTTACAGAAAACCTACACACACTGACAGATCTCTACACAAGAACTCTGATCATCACCCAGGACAAAAAAAGAGCACAATAAAAACTCTGGTAGACCACGCAAAAAGAATCTGTGAATCCCACCTTCTGAAAAACGAACTGAACCATCTAAACTGGGCTGTATGGGCCAATGGTTACTCCGGTTCAGATATCAGAAGAGCCACAAGACCCAGAAAAAACCACAGCAGTGAAGATAATCAGCCAACCAAAGGGAATGTGTTTTTACCATACATCAAAGTGGTCACTGACCATATAGAGAAATTGATGAAGAAACATGACCTCCAAACAGTCTACAGACAGACCAAGAGAATTCAATAAATGCTGTGTTTAGCAAAAGACAAGAGGGGTCCTCCAACTTCTGCTGAAGTTTACTGCATACCTTGTGGCTGTGGGCAGGTTTACATAGGTACTACAAAATACAGTGTCCAAACATGAATCAAAGAACACGAAAGACACTGCAGACTGATCCAGCCAGAAAAATCAGTGATAGCAGAACATGTTATAAAACAACCTGGACACAGAATGCTTTTCGAAAGCACAGAAATTCTGGATCATTCTGACAACTATTGTATCAGACTGCACAGAGAGGCCATCAAAATCCGTAAACACATGGACAATTTCAACAGGAAAGAAGAAACTCAGAAAGTAAACAAAATTTGGCTACCAGTACTGAAGAATGTTAAAATCAAGACTCAAAAACTTGCCAATGAATACCACCCAGACCCTGGAGGTCCCTCTACAGGGAACAACACAATGGGCTGCTAATGTACTTAATGCACTGTTATGCATATCCCCTGACTAACAATACAACCCTGGGGGATATCCCATTTAACAATAGGCCAACTGTAACACATACAAATTGCTCCCTCCCACTCAGGGGACTACACAAGTATGTATACTCTGTTTCATTTCCATGCCACCATATCCTCTGAAGATGCCAGCCACAGATGCAGGCGAAACTGTCTGGATTGTTGCTCATTGAGGATGACAGTAGTTTTCTTTCCTAGGAGGAGTAGCTAGGGACATGATCATGAAATGAAACCAGGATCCCATTTTTATTTTTAGTTTTGTTTGATTTCAGCAGATGTGTGGGCGACATGATGCCCATGGACAACGTGTGCTTCCCTTTGTCTTGTCCTCTTGCATTACATCTATGAAAACTTGTGGTAGCTAAATCACAAAAACTTATTCTTCTTCCTACCCTGGAAACTCATCAAAGATCCCCGCCCTAATCATCAAGGTGCATTTCGATGCTGCTGCCAAAAAAAACTTCCTCTTTATTTCACCTTTCTTTCTTCATTGTTTTAAATGGAAAACTTCACTTTCTTACTTTTTTGAAGTCTTACAGGATTCTCTGATGTACCCTCTCACAGGCCCTATGGTGAGGGAGGATACTGACTAAATATGGTGTGGGAACTCATGGTAAAATTTGCAGAATACTGCAAACTTTATAGCAGTATAATCCATGATGGTGTCTGCAAGGTTGAAAGCAGCCCCTGATGCTGGAAGGGTATTGCTTTAGATGCATAACATGAACCTTGTATGTTGCTACCTTGCTTCCCCATAGAATGTATGTATCATAAAATGTTCTTCTTCTTTTTTTTCCATTAGCATTAACTGCCTTTTGATTATCTGTGTAACTTTAAGTACCAGTATTATCGCATCTCATTTTCCTCTTCTCACTGTGATATATTTGTCTCTAAATGAAGAGCACTTGGTGCCTTTCAGAAAAACCCTCTTTCAGACTTTAGTACAAAATGTTGGCAATTGCTGTATGACATGGGGTCTCCCCTCCCCCCACCTCCCACCACTGTAAACCACTCTGCAATGCAGATATTCAGTTCTTCAATAGACAGGCATCTCTGAGGCCAGGGTTCAGATATTTTTCACATACTGATTGCTTTTTGTCCAGGCTGCTAGAAGAACTTTAGTCATGCCATTATCAGTGGAGCACGTTGTCTGAAACGATCTTTGTGACATATAGAACACCCACTGTCCATGGTGTTTTTGCTAGCAAACATTCATACTATATAAGCATTGAAGTTGCACACACACATATATATATATATATATTTAGTATACTTCCCAGAATCATTCTGGCAGCAGGGCCACTGGTGATTCTGGGCTCTGGTGTTTCAAAAAAGCACTTTTCCAAACTCTCATTAAACTTTTCGAACAGTGGTTCCAAGCCTTTGGTTCTTCCAGATAATTTGGATTTCAACTCTGAGAATCCCTCACCATTGGCTCTTGGAAATTGGGATCTTGGGAATGGAAAGATCAAAAACTGGGAAGCACTGTTTCAAATGCTGCTACCTCATGGGACAGCAGCACATATGGGACTTTGGAGTGAAGAAAAACTAAGAGATCCTATGCACATCATTTATAACTGCTCTGTGGATCTTGTGTCTCTCACTGTAGCTCTTCCAAGAAGCTAGCCTTTTGAGTATGTACCAACATAGCATTCTCCTGTTACTGACTGGCTGATGGCCTTCAGGCCAGTGTGAAGAAAGTGCCATGTAGTAGTTATTTCCAATGGTCTCCATATTGTGTCCAGCTTGTTCAGAAGTGTTCATAAAAGGCTTCCTAGGAATGAGATCTATCACATTCAAGTACAAATTCTGATATGAATGTGTAAGGAAGGCTTCAGAACACATTTTTTATCCCATCTGAACCATGTTGAGAGAGACAGAGTACTGCAGTTTGTGAATTAAACATGAAGATCTAATATATAGTAACCTCATAAACAAGATTTGCATAATGAACATCTTCAGAAGCACCATGTTACTGTGTACATTCAGGAGGAAAATATTTGCATATAGTATCTAGTTCTCTCAGTAGGTGAGAGATTTATATGTGTGGTAACACAACTTGCTAGACAAAAAATATGGTTAAATTCCACATTTCCCACCAGTGAAATTATAATTGGAAGCCCAGGCCATTCTGAAAAACTGAAAGCAAAAGTCAAGTGGTCTTTTCCACAAATAAGCAATAGTCTTGCTAATTAATATATAAATATATCAGTCACATGATTACTTTACTGTTTAACTGAAAAGTTCTTTGTAATATAAGAAAAAAAATTAAAGCAGCATGTATAAGCCAGTGCCCACTTGTATGTAATAAAGAAGAACATCTAACCCAGTTGTATATTTTTACAGTCTCTTACATAACTTTCAATAAAATTAGTTCTTACTTTATGAGTATTTCTTTTCTTTCTTCAAGTGAAAAAAAATCTTCTAGTTTACCCATTAGTAAATAAATTTTGCTGTTAACTGCTGTTAAGTTGAATTTGGCTTGTGGTAACCCTATGAATGAGAGACCTCTAAGTCATCCTATCAGCAACTGGCCTGCTCTGATCTTGCAGACTCAGGACTGTGACTTCCTTAACTGCATCTATCTGTAATGCAGTCTTCCTCTTCTCCTACTGCCTTCTGCCTTTCCAAACATTATTGTCTTTTCTGGGGAGTCATGTTTTCTCATGATATGGCCAAAGTACTATAGCCCCAGTTTAGCCATCTTGGCTTCCAGGGAGAGTTCAAGCTTGATTTGATCTAGGACCCATTCATTTTTCTTTTTAGCAGTCCAGTGTATCCATATAACTCTTCTCCAGAACCACTTTTTGAATGAGTTGATTTTCTTCCTATCAGCTTTCTTTACTATCCAGCTTTCACAGTCATACATAGAAATTGGAAATAAGATGGCATGAAGAGTACTAACTTTAGCATTCAATGACATATCTTTACACTTTACACTTCATATAGCCGCTCTTCCCAGTCTTCTGATTTCTGCAGTCTTCATTCTGATTATTGACTGAGCCAAGGTATGGAAAATCTTGAACTATTTGATCATCCACTTTAAGGTTATGTAAATCATCTGTGCTCATTATTTTTTGTTTCTTAATGTTCAGCTGTAAACTTACATTTGCACTTTTTGTCTTGACTTTCTTCAATAATCATTCTAAATCTGTGCTGTTTTCTACTAGTAACATCGTGTCATCTGCGTATCTTAAATGGTTGGTGTTCCTTCCTCCAATTTTCATGTCTCCTTCATCTGAATCTCATCCTGCATACAAGTTAAAGAGTTAAACAAGTAGTAAAATGCATCTTGCCTGACAACCTCACCAATTGAAAACCATTGTGTTTCTTCACATTCTGTCCTAACAGTAACCTTCTGTCCTATGCACAGATTACGCATCAGGGTAATCAAATGTTGTGGCACACCCATTTCTTTAACACCAATCCATAGTTTCTCATTATATACACAATCAAATACTTTGCTATAACCTATGAAGCATGGGCTGATTTTCTTTTGAACTTGTTTGTAAATAAGTAGTCTTAACAAAACAAGCAGACATACATCAATCACCAGTCAAGTTCATTATTTATCATTTAGCTGTAGGTTTTGTATAGAATGTGTATAGAATTTCATAACAACAAATAATGTCAGTTTCTTGATTGGTACAAATGCATAGAGATTGTTCAACAAGGATTCTTTTTGAAAAATGTTTCTACTATATTTGTACCACTCTTCAAGATATTCCAAGGGGAAATTTGGAATTATAAAATGAAACAGATGTTTCATGCCACAAAATCTGGAAGGTCATGAAACAGTTTCCCAAAACATTTGGGTGAGATAAATTTCAGACATTGTGGCTCCAAATCTAGTCATCTTGGAGTGTCCAGTTAACCACAACTAGAATAGATAAATTGAAATGGATGAGCTTTGTTCATTACCACTTATGTAAGTCCCATTGATTCAGTGGGTTTGCCTCTATTTAGGGACTAACACTGGATTTTTGCCCAATGTTCTCCAGCAACAGCAGACCATACAGAAGCATGATGCAAAGTTCCGGTTCAGCTAAAACTAGTAGAATATAATCCGTTACTGCTTTTCTGCACTCTTGCTTGTTGCTTGTTGTTTCCTTTCAAGTAGCATCTGTTTTGTGGTTGACAATACCAACATTCTCAAGGACTTTCACTGAGCAATAATGCACACATTTTTTTTAAATTTAAACACAGATTTTCTTGCACCACCTGTGTTTTTGTGCTTGAGCTATCATTAGTTAGAAAATATTTCTGAAGGGAAAAATAAGGTTGCCATGGAAACAATTGTAATGAAATACAGCCTTGACACCATACCATAGCATTAATTAGTCATTAATTAGGAGGAGGAGATTGTTTGTGAGAGAGGTGTTCTTTTTGCCAAGTATTAAATTAATTTATGCCTAAAATGACAAGAGCAAGTATAAGCATGTGTGGGGTAAATACACCCAAGAAATATTGTCCTTGATTCTGGCCTGTCAAGTCAGGCTTATATTCCCTCAGTAAATTTTGATTAAGTTCAGATTACATCTGTATGAACATAGATATGCGGATTCTGTTGTAAAGTTAGAGGTTATTCTAGTTCCCATTTTCATCAACATGAAGAAGCTGATTATTTTTTCCAGTGTGTCAAGGACTGGTACCGTATCTGTGACCAGTGTCTACAACTGCTTCTTTCTTTCCTGGAAACTCCCTATTGAATGATGGCCTATAGTGCACAGACCAGCATGGTCCATGGATCATCACATTAAGTAGCACTAGTTAAGCAGACATTGGAGGTACCAAAAGAATCTTGATTCAGAAGTGTCACAAACAGGAAGCAGAACCTAAAAGCATAGAATACAACACAGATCAGATGCATATACTTTAGCTGCATTATGCATTTAGAAATGATAGTGGTCCCATTTTACAGATGAAGACTGCTGTGACTCAGCAAGGTTTCGCTTGTATCTGTGGCTGGCATCTTCAGAGGATCTGCATCTTCAGATCCTCTAAAGATGCCAGCCACAGATGCAGGTGAAATGTCAGGAGAAAATACTAATAGAACATGGCCTCAAACCCGGAAAACCCAAAACAACCTGCACTCAGTATGTTTCATATCCAAATAGGGATTCAGTCTTCGCCCCATCCAACTCTAGGCCAGCAAGCTCATCATGGTGTAGTGCGGAGAACTCTTAACATTTAAAAAAAAATGTGTGGTTACAAAGTGTGTTTCCCTTACAACAAACAATTGTAGTTTCTCCTACTACCCATACATGTAGAAATAAAGAATAGCATACATCTGAGCATCTTCAGAGTGTCTTTTATTTACCACAGAGCCTGAAATGGACCATCTATACTATTATAAACACTATACTCGCTCCACTCCACCACTAATTTACCCCTGGTATAAATAAGAGGAGAGCTATTGTGGTGTAGTGGTTTGAGCACTGGACTAAGTCAATTTGTCCTACACCAACTTGTAATACTATCCAGTGCACACAGTACACATTTATGGAACATGTCTGAGGGAGGGAGGGAGGGAGGGAGGGAGGGACAACATGTTATGCCCATTTCTTGATCTACACTTCCTTTTGTGCCTCCCATATGTGTAAAGAAGTGAAAGGTTTTCCATATGCAGGAGGTGCTTTGTATTGTTTTGTTTTTGAGCTCTGTTTTTTCAGCCTGCTCTTTTCTCTCTCACCTCTCCACTCCTGCCTCCACTTACACCTCTTTTGCTGGTAAGGTTGTAATGAAACTATTTTGTTTATGGATATTATGAGTTGCTTTGGGGACTTGAGAAAGTATAGTGAAAATAAAATGATATCAATGTGAAGTTTGTGCAGTAGTATAGCAGCAAAAATGCAGAGAAGGTATATCAAAGACTTCACCAAACAAGGTATGTAGAGCCTCAGATAAGCCCCGGTGTATTGCTCTCCTCCCAATCTTTTACCGTGACCAGGTTTAGTATGAAGCACCTGGCTTGCATGCTGATTTTCCAAATGAAAGAACTCTGGCTTAATGTTGAGCAGCAAAGTAGAAAAATAAACCAGGGTTAAATCTGCCAGCAGAGAATGGGAGCACACAAAATTTCAGGTGAAGGAGGGGTGTGTGGGCATGGATCGCACAGACGTTTTTATGAAGCTTTGGGCTGTTATTCGAAGGGACTCTTCATATGAAAGTTTAGAAATGACTTACCCTCACAATAAACTTGTCTCCACCTACAAAAATGGCAGTGCCGGACACAAGAGTTGGTGAAATAGGGCCACAACTTTGTTAATTTTAGCTGTCTGTTAAGTGGCAGCAAATGGGACATGTGAGCACAAATTTTTATGTGAGAATCTGATTAAGTGGAGTTTCTGAACCAGAGATTTCTATGAAACCCAGGGTATAGATGCTGTGGTTCTTCCTAGCCTGATCTCCAGAAAGGATTAGAAGTTTCCAGTTTTCTGAGGTGGCACTGGCTAGTACTCTTCAGGAAGTAATCTTGGGACAAAACTTCACCTTACATCTTCCTTGGCACCTTGAATCCTTTCTCCTTGCAATGCCACCAGAGACTTCAGAGAGAAATAAATGCCACTGTCTGCCCCCACCAATAGTTGTGACATGTAAGCAACAGTCTGCCAATTAGCCAAATAGTAAACTATTGTGAAAAGGCTAGAATATTATATAGCACAGAGGAGGTAAAGAAATGTGTCAAGAGCTAAACCTGGCATGATAAAAAATTATTTTGTTGTGTGCCTTCAAGCCATTTCCAACTTATGGCAACCCTAAGGTGAACCTGTCACAGGATTTTCTTGATAAGGTTTGTTGAGAGGAGGTTTTCCAGTAACTTCCTCTAAGGCTGAGAGACTAGCGCAGGCTCACCCAGTTCATTTCCATGGTCAAGTAGAGATTCAAAGCATGGTCTCCAGAGTTGTAGCCCAACAATCAAACCATGAGACTGCCTGTCCCAAAATTTCTACTCAGTCCCTAAAGGTGACTGGAAATTTCTATGCTACATCGAGATGGGATGGGGTAGGGAGCAGAAATGGCAAAGAGGCCTGAGTTAAGGCTGCACCATCTTAAATCTCCCACCACAGCCAATCCTGACACAGTATCACAATGCATTCAGGCATGGCATTTGGCTTCGGGAGGTCAAAGCCATTCCTGGGGTAGTGAATTTCCCTATGATAAATGGCTAAGAGGGAATCAGCTGCTACCCCATTCTAGTCACTGTTCCATTTTTAATAGTTAGTTGAAAGAGAGAAATCCTTTCTAACTGAACTGTACATTAGCTATCAAAAATATAGGAGGTTTATATTACTTTGGATCCAGGCTGTAAAGAATAGTGGGTTTCCTCAATATGCTAGTAATACAGCTTTTAAAAAACAAAAGACACATTTTGAACCTAGATTTAGTTTAAATTGTGCACTCAGTATTGAAATGAAACCATCACTTGCATGAAATGATTTCAGAATTTGACTGTTGCATGTGAATGATTTTATAATAATTCTAAACATCTGATGCCATTTTGTTAATCAGTAAATAATAGTAATTAATATAAAATTGTCATGAGCAATTTGACAGGAAATAGCTCTGCAGCTTTAATGCAAATAGTTTTTAATTAGCAGCTATTACACCATAGAGACTAACTACAGTAGAGTACAGCAGTGAAAGCTACAAAGTTAGTAAGGATCTGGAGTTTTTAGTTTGAAGAATCTTCTTCATTCCTTCCTCCCACACAAGACAAACAAAACTAGATACCAAATCAATAATGGAGTGTTTCAAAAGAAGATTTTTCTATAGATGTGTTCCAAAGGTGTTGGTCTTCCATTAACTGATAGACACGGCTTAAGGGAAAAATGTGTGGCGGCTGTCAGGTTCAATTAAGATTCTTTTGTTGCAGCTGGTGAGAAAATCAGGAAAGAAGACAACTGAATGCATCTGGTAATCACATAATACACACTTTAGATGGTTCCTGTCACATATGGTATCATTACAAAACATGAAAAATTTAATCTGTTGTTAAAATAAAAATATGTCACTTACAGAAAGTGGGTGTCTTTCTATAAGTGTTTAAGTACTTCCTTCCCCCTTTTCCAGAGGAAATGTGCCTTCTATGAGCAGAACCACCAGAGTTCATTGGTCTCCTCAGAGTAGGTGGAGTTGACCAAAGTAAAACATTGCTGCTGAGCATTCAGAAGAAAAAACACCTTGCAAGGAGCCACAGATATGTGGACCATGTATGTGGAATCCTTTCATTATTTAGACCCTGTAAAAGCTGATTCATCTGTTTAGTATTTCTTGTGCATGGAGGGCTTGTCATTTAACATCTCACAACAAAGGCTTTCTTTGGAAATAATTATTATTCTTTCTGTTTGCAATTATGAGATGTAAATGTTGTTTATGTAGCAAAATAAAAATCATCCATGCACAAAAGAGAAGTATCTGAAGGGTCAAAGGAATTCTAAGGGTTTCCTAATTACAACTTTTACAGCTTTATACCAGACTTCCTGGGACTTCATTTAATCAAGGCATGTTCTTTTCCAAGCATTCCAGGTGCACCATGTATCAACAAATAAAAGAAGCTTCTGAGTTATGGCACCCCAACCATGCAGAGAAGTACAACTGGCTCCAATCCAGCAATTGTTTCCATGCCATTCAATATGATCCTCCCACCCCCGCCAGGGATTCTCTTTGTTTTATTGTATCTGCTGCTTTACTTTGTTACATTATGGTGACATGTTTTTGGTTGTTTTATTATAATTATATCTTTTTTACATTATATAGTTAGCCCTCCACATTCACTAGGCTTAGGGGTGCAGGACCCCCCACAAAGGTGCAAAATGTGTGTATCTGTCTGTGGGAAGGGGACTGAGGCATGGTGGAGAGAACATGTGCCCAAGGTCCAAACCACATCAGGGAAAGGAAAAGGGGTAAGTTAGCATGGTGACCCTATGCTTCTTTTCTCTTGCCCATCTTCCTTGGAGACATCAGCAGAGGGTTTGTGGTGCTGAGAAATCAGGCTGTGAGGCATCTTTAGCTGGCCAGGCAGCTGCTGGTAGAGGAGGAAGAGGAGGGTTTTTAAAGGGCTGCACAGCCTAATTGGAGCTGTGAAGAGGAAAGATTCCCCTAGAAAGGAAGTGCCTGAGGTGGTGGTAGGAGCAAGGTGGAGAAATTTGTTAAATAATCAGATCCATGAACATTAAACTGCAAATGTGGAGGACCAACTGTACATTTTCCTGGTACCTGTATAGATGATGTGATAGATTAAATAAGAAAGTAAATAATGGTCAGTTGGCACAAAATTCTGGCTGGTGTTGTGCAGTGGGGGAGGGGAGCATGGAAAACCAAGGGAGAGGAAGACTGGAATGTAGGAACTGCAGACCTGAATAAGACTACTCAATGCTATAATATTTTGTTGCAGCCTGTATGTGGGTTATTTTTTGTTTGTTTGTTTGGGGGGGGGGTTGGATGATAGCAGTGTTCCCTTTTTTTGCATATGTGTGAAGTGTGAACAGTACACTCAAGAATTTATAAGTATCTTTTTAAAGGGAAGAAAGTCTTCTCCTTGCCAACATGATAGGAATGTAAAACTAATTAAACATGGGAGTATTAGCATATCAGTGAGGAACCATTCTCCACTGACTTGAATTTGTGACAAATTACTTACACAAGGATTTCTCTCTTCCCCTACCCCACTCCCTAGAGCTCTACAGGTTAGGGTTATGTGGCATAGAAGAAATCTTTCTGTTTTATCTGTTGCTTTACAATGTTACGTAAAGCAACAGCTTCCTATAAAGGTTAAAACAGAAGACCCAGGAGTAGTAAGGGAGATCATTTGATGCGTGACCACCCAAATAGTTGCAACAAACCGTGTCTGCTGTTCTTATGCCAAAGGCTGAAATGTTAACAGAAGTTATCTGCTGCTT
This sequence comes from Ctenosaura bakeri, assembly GCA_948474755.1. NCBI lineage: Eukaryota > Metazoa > Chordata > Lepidosauria > Squamata > Iguanidae > Ctenosaura > Ctenosaura bakeri. The sequence goes on along the minus strand of CAOLHI010000539.1, from coordinate 76,091 downwards.
GATGAATCAGGTGTTTTACCTTGCTAGCAGATACAGAACCTATTTTAATTTTAGGAAAGGGTATATTTTCAGTGTGATGCTAATTATCATAAACAATTTCCTGCTTATAATCTCCTTTCCCTGGCACTTTTCTTTTTACATGGCCATTATTTATCTGTCTACACATACACACAATGCAAATAAAGGAAATAAATGTACAGGAAGCCCTCTGCCCAGTTAGGAAACCATTTGAAATTATAGCTCAGTCTGTGCTCAAGGCACTGTGAGGATTTCCCTTAAAGCTCCTAGAAGAACGTAAATAACCTTGAAGCCAAGCAGAGGAGGCATAGTTGCTCTGGTGGTGCATCATAGTTCAGTGTCAGGATTATTGTCAATTTTCTGTTCTGGATACTTCAGGCTTTCTGATTTCAGTCTCTCTCTCTCTCCCCCCCCCCCCGTCTCTCTTTGCTTGGAAGACCTTCTTCTAAAGACATGTTCATTAGGAGGCCATTGCCGTTACAGCTTTTCAAAGGAAGATGCTGACAGTGTAGCTACTTATAAACTATTTGTGTGTTCCTTTGGCTGGAATGTAGACAAGCTAGCCAGTGAAGCAGAAAAAGCACAGCCAATGTTGTCAAATATTATTGGTGCAATGTGCCTTTATATGTGCTTGTCTGAGCAGCATCAAATGGCATTTGACATGGTTCTTCTCCCCCAAGGCCATCGTTTGCTGTGTTCAGCAGCCTCTAATTTAAATCACTCATATAGAGCTATAGGAAGTACCTCTGCCTTTAACTCCTCTGAATGGCTTTGCATGATTTTGTAATACTGTCTGCCATCACCACTACTAATCTTGTTTGCTCCATCATTTTTTAATCAGGGCATCATACCTCAAAATAGTATCATGATTCATGTCATCGAGCAGTGATTAATACACACTATAGTTATAAAGAAGGTTTGAAGCAAAAGTAGTAAACAGGCAGTGGGGTTGATTTAACAGCTGTTAATGATGGCTAATGGGTTGTTTTTGTTATTGTGACTTCTCTTGGTTGTTATTTAGCTCAGTGCTTTTTAGGAGCTGTAAATATCTTTTTATATAAACTCCTGACTCTGTTTTTATTAGCTACTTTTATGAGATAACATGATTGTTCCTCTTTGCCTCTCTGGTGTCACTGTAAATAGAAATCAAGTGCATTATGTAATATGATGTACTACGAGCCAGCCGAGTCAGAGGGTGCTGAAAAACCTGTGCTCTTAAACAGTGTTGTACTGTGGATTGGGTATCTATTCAAAAGAAAATATAGTGCTGTGCTAGACATTAAGAAGTTACTTTTCAAGAATCAAGTTTAAGTGATATTTGTATGATGATGCTTTTGTTTCTCTAAATGAGGAACCTCCAGAGATTTCTGGACTGCAATTCCTATCATCCCTGAATACTGATAATCTTGATAGGGACTGCAGGGGATCAACAACATCTGGAGATCCACCTGTTTTCTCCACTTCTGGCTGAGATTAATAAAAACAACACCAATATGGAATATTTTAGTTTAATCCATGGCTATATTACGTTATATTATACTGCTGTCGGTTCATATAAGATCTTTAATATCCTAATGAATGCTGCTGACAACCAAAGTGCTAATTGCTTCTGGTTTTGGTAGTTGTACTTACATACCTTTCTGTCACTGTAGGTTTGCGGTCATAGAAATAATAGTGGTGAACTCTCCCCTTTCCTTTTCCTATCATGTATTTCACTGCATTGCATTTGGCACTGCTTCATTCAAGGCTGTGATTACATCCATACACTAGCATTTGCGTTTCATTGATTGCCACCTGCAGGAACTAGGGCAGTAATGATTATGGCAGCAGCTTTGGGGTGAAAACGATGCCATTGTTTAGTCTCATGTGGGGAGGCTGCTTATCATGAAGAACTAATGGATGAGACCTAGACATAACTTTGCTTTGCTTTCCTTTTCTGCAAGGTTTCAATTCACTGTGCCTTCTTCCTGCTGTTACCTGCAGACATATTTTTAGATGTGGTGTCATTTTCTTTTCTGAACAGAAATATAGTGTTCCTTATCATTTCCAAGTTATCCTATTAAAATCCCTTGAAAGGTTTAAGGCACAGCGCTATTAAAGCTCGTGCATTCTGCCTTATCTTGACAAGGCAAATCAAAGCTTTAATTTTTGAATCAGATAATCGTACTTTATAAATATAACACACACACACACCATATTGCGATTTTTTTAAAAAAACACACAACTTGGTTTGTTTAAAGCCTCCCTCTCTCTTTCTCCCCACCCCCACCCCCACCATTCTTTCTCATCTTATATGTGTTCTCTGTGCAGATCCTTATGTCACCAAAACAGCACTGTTCACACACATAAGATGGAAATATTAGTTGCTGGGCAATTTTGCAGTTTGCGGAAATGCAAAAAAAAATGTGGAAACCAGCTCTGTAGAGACTGAATATGCTTAGCAGCAACATAATAATGGCTGACTGCTACAGGAGAGAAAATGGGAAATGTATATGTGACTGTGTGTTGGAGGTGGAATGCATTGTCCTCAAAGAGGACGTGACTAGCTGTCTGAAATTCTGAGCAGGAGTATACTGCGTACTGTCACAATTTGGTGTAGGTCCCAGTTCTTTCTAAAAATTAATAGGTCTTTTCTAAAGGCATAGGAATAATTATTTTACTTTTCAGTGAAAAATAGGGGTAAAACATGGCTTTTTTCTTACTTAAGGAGCATTTTAATGCTCCAGAATTAAAAACTAGATTCAGTTTAGTAATTATCTCTTTCACAGAGCACATTTACAGCATATATTTATATTTAGCCAGAGAGTAATTTTTAGTTTGAAATTGCACATTTAGAAATGTTGCAGGTTTAAAGTCCTACCTTCTGTCTACAAAGATACTGCCTACAAAGATAAACACAGTTTTTATTATATTTTTATTTTTTTTAAAAAAAATAATGCTTTATTCTTGTGAAAGGTGCCTGTTCCTTTCCTGATACTTGTCTTTTGCACCTAATTATTCCCTTTTAATTCTCCAGCTTTTTCAATATGTACCTATGCACATATGAAACTTAGATCTGCTGTGTACTTTTACTGATGCCATACATATTATTATACGGTTTTACTTGCAACTCCTGAAAATTTTGATGTTTGCTTTATTCTTTTATCACTTGTTGATTTGTTACTGTATTTTAATCGTTTATTGTTGTAAACCATCTAGTTTCATTGCACACAAATGCTGTACATAAATAAACAAGCAAAACAATTGGGTAAAAAGGCAGGGGCAGGAACTATGGTGCAAGTTATCCTCACAAAAGGGGAGAAAATGAAAAATCTGGACATTTTCTGCTTTTCAGGTTGTCGGTGGTAATGATGTCACTTGAGAAGGCTTCATACTGTAATATATGTTTTAAATTAACAGCATTCAACAGCAAATGCTAGTATCACAGACGCTTTCAGATTGTTCTGAAACTGTATAATATGATATATGATTTTCTATCTGAAGCCTAAAGTTTCTTCCAAAGATTTTGCTGAGTCCTTGTTGACATTCCCCACACTGATAATTCCTTTGTTTTCCTCCTATCCTCAAAGTTTCAGAGGTGACATATGGATACTTGCCAGTGTCCCCCAAATCAAATATTCTTCCTTCATCTGTTTTCTTACCTTGCTATCTATGAAGGGTTGGAAAAGCCTTTTCCAAGCTGCTAAATTCTGTTTGGAGACAACAGGAGCTGTCCAACACATGTAGAAAACAGCAGGCTTGAAAAGTCTGGTTTAGAAAGTTTGGGGTGCTTCTTTTCATCCAAGTTCCTTTTTTGAAGTACTGATTTGAAGTACTTTTAGAACCTTAAATAAGCATACATCCTCCTCTGGCCTCTGCACTGTTGGTGACTCTGTACCATCAAATTTTATGTTTCTGATTTACTAAGGAAACAGTATCTTTGTGTGCAAAGGTACTTGATAGATGACCTGGAAAGGTACAGCTTATAGGATGGAGTCATCAGATTATCAGACAGCTGTCTTCCTACCAGAGTGAAAATTTGTTTTCTAAGTCTTCCTTTGTTCTGGTAGTGCAAGTGCTGTTCTACTGAGCTGTGGTCGCTTACTGAGAGACATTAATGGAGTCCATTTGCAGAAAGAGTGATGTTCCCTCTTGTGAAAACCACACAACTGTGAATTGCTTTTGCCATCAGCTAGAAACTAAGGGAGGCAGTGACCCACTGTCTCTGTTTTCTTTGGAAATTTTACTCACTGCATCAGTGAAGTGATCCAGAGCATGATAGCTACTTGTCAGCTACTTGTCATCATCTGTGATCTGTTGGTACACAGCGTTCTTTTTGGAAGTAATAGGTGTCTTCTGAGACAAAATCCAGTGTAAAGTGTAAAGAGTGTAAAGAGAATATAAATATGATTTTCATGAGCATAGGATTGTTGCCTGACCAAATGTTGTTTAGAACCTGTGAGTAGCAAATAAATTGGTTGTTTGAAGAGCAACCTAAATCAACTCATCATGTGTGTATTGATTTTTGTCCTATAGAAGTATTAATGAGGGAATATTGTCTGGAAGCCCAACCCAGTGTCAATACTCTACATTAGGAGCCCTAACAAGTTGAGAAGCGTGTGTGTGTGTGTGGTGTATTCCTGTTGCCTTGTGAGTCACTGACTTTTCCGAATTACTGCTAGGGTAGTAATAAAAAAAGGGGTGAAATGATAGCCTGCTTTCTCACATTTTGATATTTTATAACTTTGCAGAACCAGAAAATTAATACACACACACACACACACACATGATCCAGTGAAGATGAATTCATTTCCACTTTGTTCTGGCCTGCTAAAATCATAAAGAAAAAGCGGGTCATATTTTGGAATGCTTGAAACAAATGGATTCTCCTTGGTTTTCCCTGGGGGCTGGAATTTAGAAGGAATAAATAAAGGAAGTGCTTCCTGTGAGCAATAGATCATGTTTCCATGATAATATTTCTGTTGATCTTCTCTCATTACAGATACTGAAAGTCTATTCCACCTCATAGCAGTTGGCAGGGATTTTTTTGCTAAGAGTCTTGCAAACCTGATCAAGAGGATTTTAAACTGAATTAGGTGGGGAAGAGAAACAGTATTCTGGAGGGCAGGATTTCATCAAGCACAGGAGATAATAGCCCAAATCCTATAGGGAGAACTGGCCTAATAGTTCAAGAACCCAACAATGGGAGGAAGAAAAACATAAACAAACAGCCAGAGGAAATGACCCATGGTCTTAGGTGTCTCTACACAGACATCTTTGTAAAGAATGGGAAATAACCAAGATTGAACTCAAAACTTGAACTCAATGCAGGACAGCAAATGTGATATAATAGGCATCACTGAAACCTGCTGGAATGAGTCTCACAATTGGAACATAGCTATAGAGAGGTACAACCTCTTTCAGAGAAATAGACTGAATAGGAAAGGAGGAGGAAGACATACAGGAGAACTATATGTCAACAATGTTTACACCTGTGAAGAGATCCATGTCTTAAATCCTGGAGGTCAGGTTGAGACCATCTGGGTAAACACCAAGAGGGAGAAAAACAGCAGCAATATCATTGTGGGGGTCTACTACAGGCCTCCAAGTCAGACTTACATAGGAAAAATGTAGTAATAATGGATGATTTCAACTATTCTGATTTTTTATTTTTATTTTGGAAGTCCAACCCAGCCAAGAATATAAGCTTCAACAAATTCCTCACTTTCCTTTCAGACAATTCCATTGTCCAGAAGTTGGAAGAGACAACAAGGGGATCAACTATTTTAGATCTGATCCTAACCAACAGTAAAGGCCTAGTTAATTGAGTGGAAATGGTGGGATCCTTAGGTGGGAGTGACAATGTTCTAGAGTTTGTTATATAGCAGAAAGGGGAAGCCAAGTGTAATCATACCTACCTTCTAGACTTTAAGAGAACTGATTTAGCAGACTGAAATACTGGGTTTAATCCTGTGGCCAGGAATACTAAAAGAAGAGAGAGTTCATGGTGGGTGGAAGTTTCTTAAAAGTGAGATATTGAAGGCACAATTTTAAACAGTACCAAGGAGCATGAAAAATGGGAGGTGTCTAAAGAATGGATAAATGTCTAAAAAGCTTTCAATGGAGCTAGGATTTAAAAGGGACACATACAAGAAACAGAACAAGGGGGAAATGACCAAAGAGGAACTCAAACAAATATTCAGCACATGTAGAGAGAAAGTCTGAAAAGCTGAAGCACAGAATAAGCTCAGGATTTCTAGGGGTTAAAAACAATAAAAAGGGGGAAAATTGTTATTTTTTCTGTTATATCTGTAGCAAAAGGAAAAACAGAGAAATGGTAGGGCCACTATGTGGAAAAGATGGCAAAATGCTGATGGGGACAGAGAAAAAGCAGAACTACTGAACATCTTCTTTGCCTCAGTCTTCTCTTCAGGATCTCTTCTTCTTCTTGCCTCTGTCTTGGATCTCTTCAGGATCCAAAGAGGCCATTGGTAAACAGTCTTTGGGTCCTGAAGAGAAGTGGCTAGTGGACTACCACAGGGTTCTGTCCAGGGCCCAGTGCTTTTCAACATCTTTATCAATTAGTTGGATGATGGAATAGAGGGTATTCTTATCAAATTTGCAGATGACACCAAATTAAGAGGGATAGCTAATACCCCAAGGACAGGATCAGAATTCAAAATGACCTTAACTGATTAGAGAGCTGGCCCAAGGCTTACAAAATGGATTTCAACAGGGAAAAATGGAAGATACTACACTTAGGCAGAAAAAATGAAATGCACAAATATTAGATGGGTAGCACCTGGCTTGACCACAGTACATATGAAAAAGTTCTAGGAGTCTTAGTAGACCACAAGCTAAACATAAGTCATCAGTGTAATTTGGCAGCTAAAAAAGCCAATGCAATTCTGGGCTGCATCAATAGGAGTATAGTGTCTAGATCAAGGGAAATAACAGCATACTGTGACCACTTCATGGTACCACAATTCAAGAAGGATACTGACAAGCTGGAATGTGCCCAAAGGAGTGTGAACAAATGGTAAAAGGCCTGGAAATCCTGCCATATGAGAAGCAACATAGGGAGCTGAGATGTTTAGCCTGGAGAAGAGAAGATTAAAAGGTGACATAATAGCCATTGTAAGAGATGTCCAATGAAAGATGGAGCAAGCTTGTTTTCTGCTGCTAGGACATGGAGCAATGGCTTCAAGCTGCAGGAAAAGAGGTTCAACCTAAACATTAAAAAGAACTTCTTGATGGTGAGAACAGTTTGGCAGTGGAATATGCTGCCTCAGAGTGTGGTGGAATCTCCTTCTTTGATGACCTGATGGCCATCTGTCAGGAGTGCTTTGATTGAATATTCCTGCACGGCAGGGATTTGGATTCAATGGCCCTTTTGGTCTTTTCCAGTTCAAGGATTCTGTGATTCTATGATTCTGACCCAGCTATTGGGTTGCACTCAGTGCCCATGTGGTTCTCCCAGGGGAAGGCTGAGTAAAAAATGGAGTGATGCCTGGCCTCAGCTGATACCATATGAAGTATCTCCCGCTCTTGCTGCTTTCCAGATTCAATGCAGTTAAACAAGCTGTATGTTAAATAAAGTGCCCCTTTTTAACCCAAGTTTCTGTGTCTGTTCCCATTATTCCATGGTTGGTCAGCAAAGCAATGGTGCTACTGACAGATATCTGGAAAGCAAATTGGTAAATGATTAAGGTTGTGATTCTTGGGTATAGGCCCCATCAAATTCTGTGGGTCTAACTTATGAATAACCACAGTTAGGACTGCACTACAATCAAGTATACTAAAGTACCAACTCTACCACAGAAACTCCTCCAAATATAGTTACATAGCAGTGTTCCAAAAACTTTGTTAAAATTCTCCGAAACTGCTTTCACCACTCCTGACCAAAAGGTCAGCATCAATATGTGCTCCTTTCTGATGGTCATTGCTTATTTATCTAAATGTCATTTCTAATGCAAGGTGATATGCAATACATAGATACATTGTTAATAGACATTTATTATATAACAGTAAAAATTAAAAATTTAAGTTTATTGTTATAAAAGAAATGTACAGCCTAAAATAAAACTTCATTCAGCTTGTGTTGAAAATAAGTATCATAGGTCATTTGAAAGTGGAATAACCTCACTATAACACTCTAGTGTGGAAATAGCCACACATTTAGAGTAGCAGTCCCTTAATTTGATAAGCGGCGAGGCTGCAATTCAGGCCCTTTCCAGATGTGGGGAAGGAGCAGCGCGAAAACGGGACTCACCGGATTTCCTGAGCGTCCGGGTGAATCCGTCGGGAGGAGAAGCAGCGCGGGCTCATCGCTCTGCGCTGCTCCAGCGTCCAAAATGGCGGCTTCCAGTTGGTGGAGGCTTTCCACCAACCGGAGAAGCTTGCCAGCCGAAAGCCCACCCCTGGAAGATCTGCAGGCACGCACTTGCACGCACCTGCAAATCTACTCTGGAGCGCAGGGACGGAGTGACACAGAGTCGCGCACTCCATGCTTTTTAAAAAACCTCTAAAAAGAGGTTTTTAAAAAGCACGCTGCGCGACCAGTTCTGGTTGCTCCGAGCTGGACTGAGGTACGGAACTACAAAAAGTAGTCCGCCCCAGTCCACTCTGCGATGCAGAAGACCTTTTACTAGCCCAGTGTGGAAATGGCCTAAGTCCAGTTGAAATCTATGGGTTTTGCGTCTGAATAGGCTTGCATACTCAGTAAGTGACTTGTGGGGAGGTGTTTCTAACTATTCTGTGATTATTAATTTCCTACTAGGCTGGTTTCATTTGAGATTTCACACATAGCTCTGTTTCAAGAAAGACAAATGATATTGGACAGGGCACAGTGACAAGTTCACAGTGTACAATTCCTTGATCACCCAAATCTGTGTTTCTGTCATGGACCTAACAGCAAGACAAACCCCAAATGAGACTAAAACTACTTGACCTTTATTTATACTGAAAGAGATCAATATTCTGAGCAATGAGGAGATGGCAACATAACACTCAAAAATACTTGGAAATTTAACTTTCTTTTATTTTTTTAAAAAGTATATAATATTTATATGTAAATACTTTTATATAATTTCCTGCATTAACCAGTTATAAACACTTCTTATGCTCCTCTGTGCCAGCTAATCATAAATTTTACATTTGGCCATGTGGTAATACTTGTTTATTCTCTTATCAGAACTGTATTTATAGCCAATCAATTTTGATCACAGGTTAAGTGGCATGCTGATTGCCTTAAATCATAATGAAAAATAATTTAAAGACCAACTTTATTTTACTATGCTCAGGGTACCTCAAAAATTCTGAATTTTGTTGTTGGGGGGGCACTCCAGCTGGTTTGAAGAAAGGATCAAAATCATCCCAGTGGTTGCTAGTTGTTGACATAATATTGTATGTTTAACATACAATATGTTAAACTCATCTCTCAGGGTATAAATTGCTAAAGTTTTTGGAATAAAATAACATTTTGAAGAAAAGAAGGGAAAACATTTTAAAGGAATGACTAATTGTTTTCCCCCTGATTTTTACTAAAACACAAAATCAGACTCATGGCAACTGTGGACGGGTTGAACAAAGAGATGAATCTGGGGGACACGAACAGATTTTGTTTTGTTTTGTTTTTTCTTGATTTTTTTTTAAAAACAAATTATTTAAAACACTTTTAACTGATATAAATCAACATATAATGAAAATAACAAACACCAAACATCTAAACATGTACTACATATACTACAAACTAAGCGACACCTAAATAAACAAGTACACTGACTACACACTATCTATAAAAACTCAAAAAGGGATAAAGAGGTTGTACGCTTAACTTCCAACTCCTTAAAGATCGGTTACTATTTATAACTTATTCTACTTCTTCAAAGATCTAACAAAATATCCTTATTTAAATAATCATCTTAGCTGTCTCATATTATAATTGCAGAAAATTTAACTACATTTATACGTATCAAATAATTGTTCTGCTGCTTGTATTAATTGTAAAATACTCTAATAAAATCAGCATATTGTTCTTCAGTAACAGTTCTATCCATGTTAATCAAAACCTCTTGCTGTGTGTCTCTCCCCAGTTCCCCTCAAAGGAATTATAACCTTCTCCAATTGTCTCTTAAATATCTTCAAATAACCGTCTTTAATTAATGTCGCGTTTTCCATGTCTGCCATATCCAACAGCTTCATCTTCATGGCATAGGACTGTGGGATCTGAGGATACAATATTCTTGCCACCATTCTCATTTATCAGGTCATGTTCCAGACCCAATCAGAACATTTCTGGTTCCAGTTGAATATTAATCTTAAGAATGTTCTCCATCAAACAGTCATTGCCCAAAACTTCTTTGCTTTGTGACAAGTCTACTACGTATTGAAAAAAACCCACTTCAGATTGCTCGCATTTCAAACATTTAGTTGCAAAATCTTTATGCATTTTGGACAGTTTTTCTGGCATTAAATGCCACTTACATGTTATCTTGTAACAGTTTTCTTTCAAGTTGTAACTTAAGGTAAATTTCAAATCTTTTGTCTGCATCCTTTCCCATTGTTCCATCTGAATCAGAAATTTGGGAGACAGGAGCAGATTTTGAAAATATTGGTGGAAATTGTAGGATAGGCAATATTTACATTAAGAACAAGAAATGTGGCATATGTAAGTTAGCATGTAATACTATGTGACATAACTGGGAGATATATGAATGTCTAACATTCTTAATATTATTCAACCAGTACCAATAAACCCAATATTACTGATAGAGCTTTGTGCTATTGCATGTTGTCACCCAATACAGCCCCTTGAATATTAACTCAGAAATAAGTCATACTACATTCTGTGGACCTTACTGTTTAGTAAATGAATTCATGATCCTAGCCTAAACAAGTTTATTTTTATAATCAGGATCTAAAAACTTCTGATTTTGAACTGCAAGTTGTCCCACTGCCTGAGGCAGAAAGACAATTCCCCACTGCTCTCTATTCCCACAAGTATCTCTCTCAGAAAAAAGCATTTAAGTCCTATTAGGCTTTATGGAAAACTGTGACAGCTGTAGGGCAGAAGCAGGTGAGAATTCTGGAGAAGCTATAACATTATTCCGTCTTCTAGATATGTACAGTGGCAGCTCCAGACAACTGTTCTGACTGTGTTTTACCTGCAGCAATTTGCTGCTGAAGCTTCCTCAAGTGTCGTAGTGGTGGTGGTGGTGGTGGGTCATCCTGGGATCCTCCAAAATACACTGACTTCTGTTCTGCTGTCTGAGGTGTGGGATTCACCCTGCCTCATAGTTGGACTAGCTCTATGAATCTTTATTTTGAGCTTCTGAGAGTAGAGGGTCTTCATGAAATGGAGTGGTGGTGGCCTGCTTTACCTTGTTTGTTCTTACTTCATTCATTGTACATTGATTGTTTAACTGTGCACTAACCTTTATCAGATGGATACAGGGACCTGAAACTAGTCAGAACTAAGAGGAGTTAGGTTCTGTGCTAATCAAAAGTTAAAGCAACATTTTATATAAGCAGTATTGTTGTAGATTTACAAGATTGACCAACAACATGAACAGACTTATATCCTGTAATGTCTGGACACGCTATGACCTGCTGCTTGCTTAGTAATCCAGACAACACAATAGTAAGGCTATCGTTATTAACGTTATTCCCTTTGAATCTTAGATCTAAGAACTTTGTATATGCATGAATTGACTGTAACTATTATTCTAAAACCCCTCTTTGAAAAATATTTCTGTCATCATTTACCAAAGATAAAATACTACATAAAGCATACTGATCCTTCTCTATAAATTTAGATTTTCCACTGGAAATTATATTCTCAGAACCCTTCAGGAAATAAAATAATCCCCCCTCCTACTTTTTTTTTACAGGCCTTCGCATCTCTACACTTGAAAGAAATGTAAATGTTTCCTTTCATAGATTTACAAAATAGTTAACTTGGTGTGCCATTTTCTGAACGCATTTGATGAATGCGCTATTGTGATTTATCAATACATCATGAAATGTGCTCTGTCATACTCAGGAACCAGGACTTGGATAGTAAGAATTATGTTTGCTATATAACATTCTTTCTCCTTTTGACTATACAGCTGGGGATTATGGTGACATAAAATTGAAAAGAAAGGTAGTGTCAACAGTTAGCTCTGATGGAACTTTCCTCGAGTAGCTGGGGAGATTTCTGTTCAGTAGAGTTCACTTTGGGGACAAAGGGATGATGTGGGAGAAAAGGGCAGACGATACAGCTGGGGAGCGGAACAGGACGAATTGTGCTCATTGCCAGGAGATGAAAGCAGTATGTCCCCTTGAGCTTTGAGCAAGTCTTTGTAATGAGAAACTAGGCTGGATTAAGGAGATGCGGATGTGTTCTGTCTGTATAGGAACTGAACGATCAGTTAATATACATTAAAGATTCCCCCCTCCCTTCTCACTGGTGTTTCTCTTAATCTCTTCTAAACTCTCCAACAATCTTAACTAAGGACTCCAATGAACAAAGGCTAAGGAAGAGCTACAAGTACTAAAGCCATATCTTGTGATAAATGGAATCTGCTTTTCCTATTGCCTTTGAAAGAGCTTTTGTTCTAAAAAAAAATCTACAGAGTATGATAAATTATATATGGGGAAAAGAAAGGGATTAAAGTTTAACTGTATAAAGGCCAAGAGTGTTAAGAGTATAGAACTCTGGTCTCTGGAAGAAGACGTCTGGGACCATGGTATAAAATGGATACTTCTTCCTTTCCATGAGAATATAGCAAAGTTGCTGGAGGTAAATACAAAAGGAGTGAGGCTTTGGATCTGCTCATTCCCCCAATAAACACCATAATATATAATAATATATTATTATAAGATATTTAAATTATTGTACAGTTCTCCCCTCACATTCGTGGGTTTGACACTCACATATTTGATTATTCATGGTGCCTGCTTGCCCCCCCACCCCACCCAGGGCTGCCAGCACGCAGTGCCAGCAGTGGGCAAGAGACTGAAGGGGAGTGAGATTTCCCCTCCATGCCCTTCTGCCCCCACTGTCAGAACTTGCGGAGGAGTGGTCAGAGAGTGAAGGAGAGAAAGATCCTTCTTCCCATGCTCTTCTCCCTTCATTGCCTACTTGATCGTGCATGCAGGTGGTGGGGAAAGAGCAAAGGAGAGACAGATCTCTTTCCCCAGCCCTTCTCCCCTCTGCCCACATGATTGCACACACAAGTGACAGGGAGAGAGCGAAGGGTAGGGAAGATCTCCTCCCCACCTTAGTTATTCCTGGGTTTTGTTTTACTTTCACGGGGGTTCTGTGTCCCTAAACCCAGTGAATCTGAGGGCCTACCATATAGATAAAATTGGCTTCTATAATGGAATGAAAAAGATGAATAGACATACAGTTCACTTTTTTAGTTGCTTTTTCCTTCTTTGTCTGCGTGCATGTGTGTGTGTGTGTGTGTGCATGCACATGCTTCTGCCTTACAATTACCATCATTTCATTAAAATTCCTTTATTTGCTCTGTTCTTTTAAAAATAACAAAACGTGGATTCATGTGCTATAAAAGACAACAAGAGACTCATTTTTATGAAGTCATTGATTGTATTACAGAATGGCTTTCTCAAGAAATAGACTCACTGTCCCTCCCCGTTAAAAAAGATGAGCTAGATGTAAGAGTATACTTCTTGATGAATTTTCCGCAGCTGTTCAAAATTACTATTAGGACCAAGGATTTTTGACTCCATGGGATTAAATTAGATTTCCTAGGACTCACCACCGAACTGCCCTTGGTAGTTGGAGGCAGCTTCTGAAGCTGACTGGGGGAAAATAGAATGTGTACCATACTGCAATTTTTCATACTTATTACAGGTGACATATCTAAGCTGGCAGAATGCAGGCAAAGGAAGAGCATATAAATTAGACAAGTAAAAGAAGCTTCTTTAGGCTCATTCCAAAGCATCAGAAGAAGAACAGATGGAGAGCAAAAGAACAGAATGAACAACTACATCATGTCTTTCTGGATATGTTTTAGTGGCGGGGGATAGCTCAACAAGATATAGTTTTGGCCTTTTTAAAGTAATGAACCAAAATACATGGGTGGCATTTTAAGAATAACTTGTACTAATGTGACCTACATGTTCAGAATGCAATCCACATACTGGCATGTCCTTTCATTTTGGGAACCATTTCAAATTCTGAGTCATTCATAATGATTTTAGGAAGATTTTGTAAAAAAGAAAGATTTTGCAAATCAGTGAGTCTCCCTGTTCCACAGACTACATTAAAAACCTACAGCATTCCTTTGAACAGTCAAAACCTTAGATAAAAAATAAATCAAGTAGTAGTGAAAGTTTCAAAGCTTTTTAGTTGAAAACTAAATCCCAGTGAACAACGCCCTGTGTTTAAACTCAACTCATATCAGAAATGATGCTGGGCTTTGACTCTACTAATTCTACTGTGCTATGGGTGCCCTGAGACCCAGTGTGGTGTAGTAGATTGAGCACTGAACTACAGCTCTGTAGATGAGGGTTTGATTCCACACTCAGTCAGTGTTATAAAACTGTGTGACCTTTGGCATATCACACACTCTCAGCCCAGAAAACCCTGTGATGGGTTAGCCTTACGACTGCCATAAGTTTGCAACATCTTGAAGGCACATAACAACAACGGGAAGCTCTCACTGGTAGGAGGCAGGCAGATTCCCTTTTGGTCCTATGTAGCAATGCAAACGCAGTCTCAGGTTACCAACCCAATATACCCCTATTTACCTTATTCACCAAGTCACAAGGATGCAATCCACATCATGAAAAGTCTCACCCACGTTAACTGATGGGACATACCAAGCAGAATTCCAAGACAGTGTTGTAGCTGAGATAGCAGTGGAGGACAGGGTTAGAGAGGACAGTGGGAATTTAAAAGTGGAGGAAAGACAGACATGGAGGGGAAGGAGAAAGGAGGGGTAGAAAATCATTTTTGTGGAGCATGGAAAAAGAAAGAAATCAAGTGATAAGAATGGTTTGGGAGTTTGAGAGAGAAGAGGAAAAGGTGGATGCTGTAAGCTGGAGGGAGAAGTGGAGGGGGCACAAAAGAAACCGATATGGTGAGGGAAAGCAGAGGACAAAGACAGGTTTGAGAAGAAGGTGGAGGGCAGATGGGCAAGTGGGTAATAGAAGGTGTTAGGAAGAGATCAAGAAGGAGAGCAAGGGCATCGTAGATGTCAGAAATGTAGGCATTGTTTGGAAAGTGGCTGAAGCAGAAGGGGAAGTGGGAAGACAAGACAAGGGAAACCAAGGAAGGAGGATATAACATGGAGACAGGGGAGAATGCAAAATAGGACAGAGCATGGAAGACCAGGTGGGGTTGGAATTGATAGGCATAATAAAGAAGAGAGACAAGATGGTCTTGTGGATGAGGATACAGAGGGAAACAAGTTAAGAGGAGACAGAACGAAGCAAGGAGGTTGGTTGTGTTGCTGTTCCTGTGTGTGTATATGTGTGGGTGCACACACACATGTGCGCACATGCACACACACTTGTATTTCTGTAGAATCCTGGTTGGAGAAAGCCTTGGTTCATTATTGTGCTCTTTTCTCCCCTACTGGGATTGGAAAACTCTTGGACTGATGTTATTTGAGTTAGACTAAGAAGAATAAAAAAACACATTCATACCTGCTCACAGTGAAGTTGTCATCCTCTTATGGATCTGCAAGGTAGGGCTGGTGATGATGTTAAAATTACAGGCCTACATTCTGTCTCAGATGTTGTCAATTAAGATAGTATTGAGGGATTTCAGTGCAGGCAGAGACCACTGCTTGTCAGCCATGTAAAGACTAGAGACAAAGAGTAATAAGAGACATATAAATAAATAAAATTTCAACTCCATTAGCAACAGAAAAGTAACTTCTTTTGAGATCCAGGTATTCAGACAATCAATACCTTGTGTGAACTTGGCCATAGAACAGCAGCATGCAAACTGAATTGTGCCTAGTAAAAACTTGTTAGTAGAGTGGGAAAGGTCAGCTTCAATAAAGGTTTCTTAAGGAAGTTAATTTTTATTTATAGTTAGAAATCTCGGAGGACAGGAGAAGTTCCAGCAGACTGGAAGAGGGTAAATGTTGTCCCCATCTTCAAGAAGGGAAAAAAAGAGGACCCAAATAATTATTGCCCAGTCAGCCTGACATCAGTACCTGCAAACATCTTGGAGCAGATCATTAAGCAGTCAGTTTCTAATCACTTAGAAAGCAATGCGGTAATCATGAGAAGTCAACATGGATTTCTCAAAAATAAGTCATGCCAGACTAATCTTATCTCCTTTTATGATAGAGTTACTAGCTTGATAGATGAAGAGAATGCTGTAGATGTAGCATATCTCGGTTTCAGTAAGGCCTTTGACAAAGTTCCCCATGACGTTCTTGCAAAGAAGCTAGTAAAATGTAGGCTGGACAGGGCTACTGTCAGGTGGATCTATAACTGGTTGACTGACTGTTCCCAAAGGGTGCTCACCAATGGCTGCTTTTCATCCTGGAGAGAAGTGACTAGCGGGGTGCCATAGGGTTCTCTCCTGGGCCCAGTGCTGTTCAATATCTTCATCAACGACTTGGAATAGAGAGCATGCTCATCAAATTTGCAGATGATACCAAATTGGGAGAGGTTGCTAAGACGCCAGAGGACAGGATCAAAATTCAAAATGACCTGGACAGATTGGAGAGCTGGGCCGAGGCAAACAAAATGAAATTCAACAGAGAGAAGTGTAAGGTCCTACACTTAGGTAGAAAAAATGGAATACAGAAATATAGGATGGGGGACACGTGGCTAGATGGCAGTACGTGTGAAAGGGATCTAGGAGTCTTCATAGACCACAAGCTGAACATGAGTCAGCAGTGTGATGCGGCAGCCAAGAAAGCCAATGCAATTCTCGGCTGCATCAATAGGAGTATGGTGTCTAGATCGAGGCAGGTACTGGTACCAATCTACTCTGCTTTGGTTAGACCTCATCTTGAATACTGTGTCCAGTTCTGGGCACTCCAATTCAGGAAGGACATGTTCAAGCTGGAACAAGTCCAGAGGAGGGCGAGCAAAATGGTGAGGGGCCTGGAAGTCATGCCCTATGAGGATAGACTTAGAGAGCTGGGTATGTTTAGTCTGCAGAAGAGGTTAAGAGGGGACATGATAGCCATGTTTGAATATCTGAAGGGATACCATGTAGTGGAGGGAGTGGGCTTATTTTCTGCTGCTCTGGACACCAGGACAAGGAGCAATGGATTCAAGCCGCAGGAAAGGAGATTCCAACTGAACCTCAGGAGGAACTTTCTGATGGTCAGGGCTGTCCAGCAGTGGAATATGCTGCCTCGGAGTGTAGTGAGGTCTCCTTCTTTGGAGATTTTTAAGCAGAGGCTGGATGGCCGTCTGTTGGGAGTGCTTCGAGGGTGTTCCTGCATGGCAGGGGGTTGGACTGGATGGCCCATGCGGTCTCTTCCAACTCTACATTTCTATGATTCTATGAGTCTATGATTCTATTTGGCCCAGTTTCAAAGGAGCAATTTCATTCCTTTTTTTTCTTCATTTAAGGTGGGAAATTTACAATTTCTGTAAACAGCTGCATGTTTTTAAAATAAAGACTGAGTTATAAGAGCTTTATCTCCCTAAAGTCCCAAAATGCAAAATGGTGTCTGCTTTAGTACTGAAAATTGTGGATCAAAGACAATCATAACTCTTACTGCAATGTGCTATATTAGGATTTATCTCTGTAGCATGTTGGCAAGCTAGTTTTCATATTATTTGTTCATCTTTAAACTGTTTAAGGACATAGTTGGCATATTAAAATTTGTACATTTCCTAGACATTTGCAAAATGTCAGTAAGATACAGCATATATGTAGATGAGGTGAAATAAGACAGTAATATCCAGCATTTAGAGCAAGTAAGCTATGGTGAAGAGACTACTATTATACAGGGTGGAAGCAAATAAGAACAATTTTGTATCGGCAAAGATGTGTGTGTGCGTGCGCGTGCACATATGTATTAGTTCAGCTTCACTCATCCTTCAAATAAAGGTTCCTAATCTTCCAATAAACATGAACAGATTATACAATGTGTCCTCTTCTAGCGTGACTTCTGCACACACAAATGTGAGATTCTGTAAGGTATTGTTCCTATTATAGTCAATGAATACAACAGGCTACACGGGCTCAAGTATGCGCATGTTGCATCCATTGATTACAATAGGATGCAACACTCACATTTTTTCTTTTAAATGGGGGGGGTCCTGGAACAGAACCCCCATATATACAACAGGCACACTTTATATAATAGTTTTATTCCTTACTGAAGTATTGAATATTAAATTACTTATTCCATTTCCGCACTAGACTATTATAGTGCTATTATTCCACTTTCAACATCCTATGGAATCCTGGGGTTTGCAGTTTAGATCCCTTTGAGGCCCCTCCCTAAACTCCCCAAACTCATGCCTCAGATTCCAAACTGAACTCTAGTCTTAAAAACCCTAGCCTCAACCTTAGAAAAAGTAACATTTTGAAAGGACCTTTTTTTGTTTTGTTTTTCAGTAGTTAGGGTTCATTGAGCGTTTAACCAGTAGATCAGTTCCAAAATCCAGACAATATTAATTCTTTTATTAGGTCAACTGAAAGAGTTCAAGCTTCTGAAAGCACCCATTTCTACATAACACAAAGACATTTTAAAGTATGTAGGTGGGGGTAAGTCAGAGCGATGACATTTTAAAGAAATGTTGTACTGAGCTGAGTCCACAAATCATTGTCTGCTGATCCCTAAGAGATCAGTGAAACTTAAAAGTGTTTTATTTTAGTTTCACTGTGCCCATTTTGATATGGTTTGGTTTTGTCACATATATGTTATATTTCATTGGGAGTTCCCTCAAATACCATTCATGAATTCTCCACATATAAAATTTCCAGGTTGAAAACAGGAAAGTGGAATTATGATCCTAATCCAACAATTCGCTGGTCATGCTTCCTGGACATCAGCAGTTGCTTGTCTATAGGCTGTTTCTGTTTATGTAGGGCCTATACTGAGTCTATACTGACATTTGGCCCAGAGCTAGTTTATAACTGATTCAGGATATGAACCTGTATTTTCTACATCTGGCTATCTAGGACACAGCTATTAAGTCTAAGTGCTACACAATGATAGAATTCAGCTTGCATAGATATATATATTGAACTGAGTGTGTAGGAGAGAAATAAGGAAGCATTGAATGGCTGTAATTAGTCATTTTCCATTGTTGCCTCCGTTGGCTAAACCAGAGCATTCTGGCTGTTTTGAAGGAGCTGTATCCTATATGGTGATATGGTGCCTGGTTGTTGTTGTTGTTTTTACTGGACTTTCTTAGTGTACCTACATGCAATTTAAGAATTATGTTCTACTCCTAACTGGCATTATAAAACATGTATTTAGTGTCAGTGGTAATTTTCTGAAGTTTATGTGATATATCAGTGGCACAACTAGGGATATCATAATTTGTGGCGCAGGGAGGGGATCTAGAGTACCTCCAAATAACAAATAATAGATTGGGCAGACTGCAAAGTGGCATTCTAATCACATTTTTCCCCTTGCAGTAATTAATTCAAAATATTCTGGGCCAGTGAAGATGCTGGAAGTGACCAATCCCAGCTGAGTTTTTTTATAAAAAAGCGGAAGAGAAATACATAAAAAAGAGGAAGAGAAATAACTATAGGAGGTTAGTGGGATTGTGGAATTTATTTAGTTGCCTCTCTAAATGGCAACTTGCAAAAGTTTTAGTAGTAGTGATAATAGTAGCAGCAGTATACATTCATTGTTATCCCACCTAGAACTCTTTGGTTTAAGAGAACTGAAGAGAGATGTGATGACAATGGCCTAAGAAGAACTGTCCAGAGGAATTAAGTCACTTGCATAGAATCGTGGAATCATAGAATTGGAAGAGCTCACAGGGGCCATCGAGTTTAACCCCCTGCTATGCAGGAATACACATCAAAGCACTCCCAACAGATGGTCATCCAACCTCTGTTTAAAAACCAGAGGAGACGACTCACCACACTCCAAGGAAGCATATTCCACTGCCGGATAGCTCTGTCCATCAGGAAGTTCTTCCTGAGGTTCAGGTGGAATCTCCTTCCCTGCAGCTTAAATCCATTGCTCTTTGTCCTAGTTTCTGGAGAGCAGAAAACAAGCCCACTCGCTCATCCTTTTACCTCATATTGGAACTTAAGATAACTGAGAGATTTTTAAACAATCAAATTAAAATATATATATAAAAAATCTATAAAAGTATATAAAAGTTATTATTATGGTACAAATAGACAACATATAGAATTAAAACCATTTGATAGAACAGCGGTTCTCAACCTGTGGGTCGCAACCCCTTTGGGGGTCAAATGACCATTTCACAGGGGGCGCTGCTCCTCTATCCCGCCCTGCCCCCTTTTGAAAGAAGGCGACCTCACAGCCAATGGGAGTGCTATTTCTGAGACCCCAAACTGGGAGGAGGTGAGAGGAGGCGTGCTGGGCAAATGTGGGGATCTTTCCCCACCTTTCCCTGCCAGGTGGGAGGGCAGAGGTGGTGAGAGGGGACCCCGCACTGGCAGGAGGGGAAAGGAGGTGTGCTGGGCACATGTAGGGATGTTTTGCTGTCTTTCCCTGCCGGGCAGGGGGGCAGAGGTGGCGAGAGGAGACCCCACGCTGGCAGGAGGTGAGAGGAGGCGTGCTGGGCACGTGTGGGGATGTTTTGCCATCTTTCCTGCCAGGCGGGGGGCAGAGGTGGCGAGAGGAGACCCTGCACTGGCAGGAGGGGAAAGAAGGCGTGCTGACAACAGGGATGTTTCCCTGTCTTTCCCAGGCGGGCGGGGGGCAGAGGTGGGTAGACCGAGAGGGGCTCGCGGGTGTAGCGTGGTTGAGGGGCTACAGCAGGTATTACACCCCACTCCCAAGCCCTCAGAGGGGCGAAAAGGAAAGGAGGAAGGAAGAGGTGCCCGTGCAACATGGGAATGAGAACGTCCGAGCAGCCACACTCCCTTTAAGGGAGAGAGGGAGGGTGGGAGTGAAACAAAACGCTTCTGCTTATGCCACCGCCATCTTTCCTCTCCCCCTGTCCTTTCCTCCCTGCGCCTCGTGTAAAATGTGGGCTGTTTTGGCGTTGCCTTTGGGAGTGACTGGCTTTTTGAACAGTGGAAACCTAATGTTCAGAACTAGAACTACTGCCTTTATTCTGGCATTGATGGATGCTTTCTGTGCTTAAAAAAAAAGGGAGAGGGTTACCAGTTTTTAGGCATTAGAAGTCTATCCAGAGCAGTGATTTAGGGCAGTGTTTCCAATCTATTCGATGTTGGAAATAACTAAATAACTAAATAAATAAATAAATAATAACGAAAATAATTTTATGGTCAGGGGTCACCACAAGATGACGAACTGTATTAAGGGGTCGCGGCATTAGGAAGTTTGAGAACCACTGTGATAGAAGAAAAGAAACCCAGAAAACAGCACACCATTAAAACTCTTTTACAGTCAACTTCTAAAAGCCTGTCGGAATAACAACCTGGCAGGTTTTTTTCTTTCTTTTTTTTTTTAAAAAAAGGAACAACCCATTTCTTTAATTCCTGCCTCCTGATAAGGTTTGAGGGAAAGGAGTGAGTGACCAGGTCAGCTCTGGGAAAAAGACAGTGTGGATTGGGCAGAAAATGGGGCAGTGGTCTCACCTGCCATGTATGGCATTGACTTGAAAGTTATTTTGGTCAGGACTCTCCAGTGGCATAGCCTGGTGCGAGTGGGGTAGGGGCGTGGGCGGAGGGACATGGGCACAGCTACAGTGTGTGTGGGGGGGCTATGGCACACGAGAGTGGGGCTACAGCACACAGGGGCAGGGCTACAGTGCACGGGGAGGGACATCGGTGCACAGAGGAGGGGGTGACAGCACACATGGGCAGGGTGACAGCACGCAGGGTGACAGGCAAGGAGTGCCCCCCCCAGAAAGTGCTGCCCAGGGCATACCACCTCCTCACACACACCCATCCCTACACTACTGGGACCTTTCCATCCCTGTCTGTGTAACTGGAGCTGATTCCATGGCATGGCTGCTTTACATAGAGAGTTGATGTTTCAGCACTGAAGTGTTTCCTCCCTTTCTAGAGAACCATCACTTATTCCAGATTATGCACACTGAAGAAACGGACTTAAAGAAGTTTACCTGTTGGTTTGGTTTCCTTTTTGTTACATGCAGTTGTGGCTGGGCAACACTTTTAGAGAAATTAGTGCAGTGATTTAGCATGTTTGTTTCTTTTAGAGCTGAGCCAAACATGCATTTATAACAGAGTGTTTTGTGGCACTCTACAGATTTATGTTGACATAAGATAGAGATGGGACCAACTTTGACTCCGAAGACCTGATATAGACCACAGCTTGCTGTGAGTTGCAGCTTTTCTGGAAACTTCTAGTAACACAGGTCTCCCTACATTGCCCACGTTTTTTTATCTGGCAGGGTGGTGAAGAAAGAGTCTCCAGAGGTTGCAGAAATACACTGAGATACATGCACACACAGAAACATGTATATAGTGGGGAATGCAGCTTGGACCCATAATGCAAACAGTTGTGATAGTCTGTGTAAAGCTTAAAGATATAGAAGATAAGAAAGTAACTATGCACAACAGCAGTGATTGGTGATACTGCAATTATTCTCTGTTTGTCATATTAACATTTTGGAGTAGGGTAGGGAATTCCTGGCACAATTCAGGCCTATATAAAAAGAAAAAAGCATCTACTTTAGAAGTTTCACTCTAAGGGCTTTTCCGCACTACACTGTTATAGTGCATTATTCCACTTTCAGTATCCTATGGAATCCTGAGTTTGCAATTTTGAGGGAGGCATTTAGAATTCTCAGCCAGAGAGTTCTTTGGCCTTAGTAAACTATAAACCCCCAAACTGCATAGGATATTGAAAGTGGAATAATAGCGCTACAGAAGTGTAGTGCGGAAATGTCCTAAGTTATCATTTCTGTTCTTTTGTTGACGAGTGGCAACTCTCAAGTAGCAACAAAGTGTCCTGAGACAGTGAAACATTCTGCCATTAGCTTCTGAATGCTCTCAGTTATGTCACTTGTCATTTTATCAATCATGGACTTACATGATTTGATTTATTGCCCACTCTTTCCCAGAGGCTCAATGAAAAGTACAACTTAGTATTAAAATTACTTTTGTACCCCAGAATAGTTCACAGTCTTAACTATTGATAAAACCAAGGGCAGTATAAGTTCTAAGAACTATATGTAAAATCGGAATATGCACAACATTTTTCTGATACCCTTTTCTGGATTCTGGATCTAGTCTTTGCTGAGCCAAATCAGTGACACAGATAAATGTGTGAGATGCCTCAGTTGAAAAACCATGGCCAGTGCTTCCATTAGGCAGGGTAAAACAGCTGCCTCAAACAATAGTTTTAGGGAGCAGGGAAGGACAGCAGATTGTTATGGGATTTGTTTGCTACTTTTGATTTATTGCAGAACATTTTTTGCCCATCCCCCTAAGTTTTTTTTATGGTCAGATATTCTTTTTAGAAAGCACATTTTAGTTGATATTATATGGTGGGTCTCATGAAGGTCAGTCCTTAACCTTTTTTTTCTCATTATTTTGAACAGTGTCTTGAATAGCAGTGTTCCAAGCCAAAATTCAGCTTCTGAAGACTTCCCTATCATTCCCTACGTTTCCCATTGTAGAAACAGCTTCACTTGCTGAAATTTAGATATTTACATAACTGTTACAGGAATAAAATGCTTGCCAGAGGGAAAAAATGGCCACCATACCTATATACTTGCATGCAAAACCAAGAGCTAAGGGTGGTATTTTGTTCAATTTCATCACTTTTCAAATAATAGTATCTTTGCATCTTCCCATTATTTCTTCTTGAGTACTTTGATTTCAAGCTTCTAATGTACAAATGGGACAGTCTCATGTTTTTGAGCTTTTCTCCCATCGTGCCATCGTCATCTTTCCATCTTTTCTTAACTGACAGTCTCACTGCAAAGACCTAACTTTGCCTTTAATGGTTTCCCTTTCAGTAAACTACTGCAGCATAATAAAGGGGAACACAATGCTGGCTTTTAAAGACACTATTTTTTCAAGCTCCTTTCAAGATTTTGCTTGAAAGACTGATAATCATGCATCTTTTGGTTTTCAAATGTCTTATATAAAAAGAAAAGGAAATGATGTTCTCATCTTTTTTTGTTTTTTTTTTACATGAGGGTGCTGTACTCTCTCATTTCTACTAAAAAATGAGAAATGGCAAATGATGACCTTTCTGAGCATTTGTGTCTTATGGTAATTTTTTTTCCACACAGTCTTCAGAGGTTTAAAAAAGTCAACCCAGCTGTCCTTGTTTCTTTTATGTTTTCCACTGAATGTGCTAGAATTTGGCAATAGTTTCCTGTTGGAATGGAATGTGAAAGGAGTATCAGTGCTTACCAGCTCTATAGAGGTTCCATTGGAACTGATAGGTGTTCCAAGGCCATCCTTTTATATTGATTGCAATGTTGAGAAGTTCACTCAATAACCTCCTGAGTAAAGCCTTTAACCAAAACATTGGGCAAGTTTTGCATATTTTTTCTTATTGTTATTTTAGCCTGAAATGTTCCCATTTGCCATGTTGGGAGAGCTTCGCAAAGGTTATCTTTGCTACCAGAAAAGCTGAAAGCATCATAGCTCAAAATCTTTGTTTCAAAGACACAATGACAGAGAAATGCTTGTGTGATATAGCGGCTAAGAGACTGGACTATAAATGAAAGTTCTGATCTCATCTCTGCTGTGAACTCAATAGGGGTGAACTCACACTCTTTTCAGCCTCAGTCCCACCGTTTGTAATAAGGGAAATACTACTGCTTTAAGAGCACTCTATTAAAAAAGCACAGTGTGGGTAATAATAATAGTCTAAGAGTCTGTATTTTTTCTCTCTGCTATTTTTATTGGAATAAAAGGGGGAGAAGTATTCTTGTGACATCTTCAAAATTAATGTTTTGTTTTGGTGTGAGCTTTGTGGATTATAATCCATTGCCTCAAGATCCCTGCTGGGGAACATTTTATTGTAGACGTATCCAGTGGAATAGTGTATCTGCTCTGGGATTCAGTCCAGACTTTAAAGCAGCTACCCAGCGTGCTGAAACCAATAGCTCGTTTAAAGTTTTAACTAAAATTTGATGAATGTTCACCAAAGCACTGACACAGAAGCTCCATTGACACAAGGGAAATAATTATATTTTTAATGTGTTTTGTTGTTGTTGCAGCAGCAGCAATGGCTGTTGTTATCTTCTTCAATATTAAATATGTATATTTATTAAATAAATTAGAACTTTCATAAGCGCCATTATAGCTTTTAGCCTAATGTATACATTCAGTTCTAAATATGTCAGAATCTTTCAAGCATACAAAGAAGTTTCAGGGTTTTTTAAAATTTGTTTCATCTTTATGCAGCTGTATTTTAAAAACCCATACTGACTGAAGTGTAGCATATTTTTCCAACAATTCCAATAGAAATCCAATGAAAGAAATTTCAGTTCTCTGAAATGGAGTCAACCTAGCACAGAAAATCACTTCTACTTCACTGCATCATGTGTTTTTGTTGTTATGTACCTTGAAACCATTTCTGTTTCATGGTTTGTGAGGACTTATGGTGACATGCCCAAGTCACCCCATTATGGTTTTCTGAGGCTCAGTGTGTGACATGCCCAGGTCACCCGGTGGATTTCAGTGGCTGAGCGGGGAATCGAATCCTGGCCTCCAGGGTCCTAGTCCAATGCTCAGACTATTGTGATGCTATTTATTTATTTATTTAGTCTCAACACATTACCTTGTCTGAGACATTAAGTTTGTCAGTATAAAAGAGTAATCAATTTAGTCAGAACATTTTTCTTCTGACTGCTTTGTATTTGCAAAGAAAAAGCTGGACATGGTAAGCTGCTGAAAACTGGGGAAACCATATACAGCTTTCCAGGTGATGCTGCTGCCTCAGAATTCCTACATTGTACATCAAGCTTTGTGTGGAGTCTTCAACAAAACATCACTCTGAGAGACTAAAATGTCCAAGTCTGGTATGTGAGGATTACCATATTTTTCCACTGACTTTCTGAACACAAAGAGCCTTCAAGGTACTTTACAAAATTAAAAGTATGCACAGTTGCTGTTGTTGTTGTGTGCCTTCAAGTCATTTCTGAAAGTGAACCTACCATGGGGTTTCATTGTGAGAATTTGTTCAGGGGACATTTGCCTTTGCCTTCCTCTGAGGCTGAGAGATTGTGATTTGCATAAGATCACCTGGTGGGTTTCCATGGCTGAGTAGAGGTTTCAGCCCTGCTCTCTGAATGTCCTAGTCTAACACTCAAACCAGCACACCAGACTGTAATACAAAAATCACAGAAATAATGCATTCAGTACCACCAATAAAGCAATAGCCACCATTAAAAGTGTTTGAATCACAGATGGGCATCAGTCTGTGTAATATACAATTGCTTTTTTAAATAAGCCCTGTTTGGCCTTTCTAGCTTCAGAATTAGGTGAGATTTTTTGTTTTAGTGCCAATAATGATCCTGAACACATAGTGGAAGATAAATGTGCCAATTAGAATATATTCAGTAGAGTCCCCAGTAGCTTTTTTACATTCCCTGAATTAATTGTTAAGTATGAAAGTGCTTCTTAATTACATATAATATTACATTAATGTGCCAAGGCAATTAACAGGTATGCGACTATTTTGAACTGAAATGGAGGCCTTCTAATTGGAAACTGAGAGAGGCCACCTGGTGAGCAATCCTTGATTATTAATACCTTTTAAATTTTATTTCAGTATTAAAAGGAGAGAGAAAAATCCATCAGAGTTCAGAAGTGAGCAGCCTGTTTGATCAGATACTATTCCATATTTTAGAACAACATAGCCTCATAATATATTTGTACTATGAGAGTACGCATGTCCAGTGAGCATGCCTCTGTCAAGGAGTTCTCAGGCTGTATCATCACCAGATTTATTGATGTTGTTTTTAATTATGAGCTATAAAGCCTTATATGGCTTCGGTCTAGGCCATCTGACAAACCGTTGCTGTACCTATGAGCAGGCCTGAACCCTGAAAACCACAGGAGGAAAGCTTTCTTTCAGTCCCACCACTTTCACCAGACCCTTCTCCCATGGTTAGTAGGGACACAAGACAGGGCCTTCTTGGTGTCTTCTCCTAGGTTCTGAAACTTCCCTTCCAGAGAAGCTTTCTTGCCTCCCTCCTTGTAGTATTTCTGTCAGAAGTGAAAGATCTTTCTTTTCTGACTTGAAGGCTTTTAAAGAATACGTTCTTGAGAGGGTGCTGTATTGATTACTGAACTATTTCAAATTGCTTTTTATCTTTCTAAAATGTATCTTTAAATTGTAATAGTTTAATGCTATTTTAATGTTCACTTTTTGTGATGGTAGATAAATTCCCAATGAATTTGAGAGGTGAATTAGAGAAGGAATTAAAGAAACAGAGAATTTATAAGTTAAAAGACTGGATGAATACAATGATGAATAGAGGCAAAATAAAGGAGAGATTGCAGGGTCCTAAGATATCATGGCTCAATTATATTCCGTTAGACCAGTGGACAAGGAATTGGAACAGGAATAATAAAGATTTTAGAGAAGATACTAGATTTGAACAAATGATTAGTCAAAGAGAAGGAATGGAGGAAAATGAAATTTTGAAGGGTACCACAAGTGAAATATAGAAAATGTTGTCAAAACATGAAGATGAAAATGAACATCTTAGAAAAATATGAGAGGAAGAATTAGCACAAAAAAATAGATATTCAGGATTGGTGAAAAATTTGGAATCAATATCATTTAAAAAGCTTATCTGTATGGATAAAAGAGAATTGTTATAAATCGATATGGAGATGGTACCTAACACCAGTAATATTAAATTGTATAGATAAGAATTATTCAAGGTTGTGTTGGAGGGGTTGTCAACAAATTGGTACATATATTCATATGTGGTGGTACTGTGAATGTGCACAGAAATTTTGGCAAATGGTGTTTAAAGAGATAAAAGAGATAACAGAAATTGATTTACCAATATGTCCGAGTATATCATTATTGTCTATGTTTGATAAGGTCAATTGTACCCCAGCAATGAAGGAGTTGATTACAAATTTACTAGCTGGAGCAAGGTTAATTGTATCAAGAAAATGGAAAACTCAAGGAGAATTTCAAATACAGGATTGGTATAAAGAAGTGTGGAAAATTGTAATTAATAAGTTAACATGTGGATTTAAGGTTAAAAAAGGAATATTGAAAGGGAAGGATTTTGAAGTAATATGGAAGACATTTGTGAAAAAGATTTTAATAGAAAAGGAATGTGTCATACCTCTACAGGAAGAACTACAATTTTGGAAGGTGGAGTACAGTAGGCTCTCCACATTTTCGGGGGATACGTGCAGAGAACCCCTGTGAAAGTGAAATGATTGCGAATAACTTCTCCCCCAGAACTCTTACTTCCCTGCACTCTGCTGCAGGCCTCGGCCCATGTGCCCATGCTGGCCATCGCCAGCAGGAGGCAGGAGTTGGGAGGAGGAGAAAAAAAATCTTTCCTCCCTTTCACCCTCCCCACCACCACAGTTCGGGAGATTGCACCGGAGCTGCAAGTGGGAATATGATGAGCGGGAAGGAAAGATCTTTTCCTCACCGCTTGCCATCTCCTCCCCTCTGCTGCTCAGGCAGTCACTCGGGGAGCTCTGGGTGGGCATATGTTGAGTGAGAGGAAAAGATCTTTCCTCCCCACTCACCATGTCCCCCCCCACTGCCACTTGGGCAATTGCTCGGGGAGATGCGGGCACAGACATAGTGAGTGGGAGGAAAGGTCTTTTCCTCTCTGCTCCCCCCCCGCCGTTTCTCAGGCAGTCACTCAGGGAGCTGTGGGTGGGGAGATGGCTAGCAGGAGGAAAGGATCTTTTCCTGCCGCTTGCCATCTTCCCCCCTCCGCTGCTGCTCAGGCAATCGCTTGGGGAGCTGTGGACAGACAGATGGAGAGCAGGAGGAAAGGATCTGTCCTCCCCTTCACCCTCTCACTCATCCCCTGCTGGGGCAATCACACCTGCAGCGGCTGGCAGAGATTGCAAGGAGGAGGAAACAGTCTTTCCTCCCTTTCACTCTCCCATACCCCCCATACCCACCTGCCACATAATGGGAGGGGGAGAATGGGAGGGAGGCAAGGCATCACAAATAATCAAAACCATGAGAGTGAAATTCACGAATGTGGAGGGAGAACTGTAATCTGAAATATAATTGGCTCTGGGGATGGGTTCACATATAGAGTTAGCAGTGATACGTTTAGTAATAAGAATATAATTCCTAATAAGAATATAGTTAGTAAAAGTAAGAGGTTAAATTTAGTAGAAAATGATAGAAATAAGAATGAAATTATTAATAGTATATTTTCCTAAATATTAATTATGAGAATAAATAATAATAATGAATATAATGTGAATGAGATTTAGATATATGTTAAAAAATATATACAAGCAGTATGATTCATAATATATAGAATAAGTATGTCATGTTAATAGATTAGGAGAAAGATAACAATGTAAGCATTTTTCTCTTACAAATTCTCTTCTTTCACTTATATGTTTATCACGTTATGTTTTTCTTCTTTTTTTCTCTTTTTATAATCAAATAAAATTTAGTGTTCACTTTTTGTATTTTTTTTTATCTGTATTCTATTTGCTTTACATTGTAAATCTCTGTCAATGTCAGGCGGAGGCTAAGCAAACACAGAGGCAGCAACTGGAGTTTTATGGCTTTTAGTAAGTAGGCAGTAAAATAATCAAGGGGTTACGGCACCCAAAGCAAACAGAGGCAGTAAATAAAGCCATAAAGTAATTAAGGGGTTACGTCACCCAAAACGGACGGAGGCAGTGAAACTCAGCAACGAGGATTAATTAACCAGGAACAAGTCCATGAAACAGAATGGTCAACGGTTGTTGCCTCGTGACCCCCGCCCCCCAGCGTCTGCCTTAAATAGTCTTTAGCCCATCTGGGGCTGATCAAACGTCCGTTGGCCTGGCCCGCAGCTGGAGGCCCTCAGACCTCAGACGCTTCTCAAGCAGGCGCTTTGATCTACAAGCCGCCACCTTTTCCAGCCACCTCTGGAGGAACATGGGGGAAAGTCTGCTGCAAACTCTGGGCTGGAGTCAGGAACAGCAGCTTCTGTCAAGCCAGAAGCATTGGCCTCCTCTGGTGCAGGTACTGGCTTGGGCACCAGCTCTGGGACAGCTGTGGCGTCGCTGGCAGGCCCCTCCCTTGCCTCTGCAGGATCCCCCCTCTCCCTCCAAGGGATCCTCCCCCGCCTGGGAGTCCAAGTCCAACTCAGAGTCCCCATCTGAATCGGCAGCCTGCTGAGCCTGGCTCATGACAATCTCCTTGAGTCCCAGTTGTAGGGAAAAGGTGGGATATAAATAAAGGTAGTAATAATAATAATGATGATGATGATGATGATGATGATGCACCCGAGGCAGCAAAGAAACAGAATGCCTACGATAGTTCCTTTCTGCTGTATCGGTTTACTACATGCAAGACTCTTCCATGTAGTATTCATGCATTTGATGTGTCTCATACAGTCTGTAGTGGCATAACTGAGCAGCAGATATGTTATGTGAATATGCTAATAATGTAAATCTGGCAGCGCTAAGCTAAAAGTGACATTAAATACACCTTGGCGTTCAACATGCAAATTATGCCACCTGGAGATTATGAAGAAAAGCTGGTATTTACTTTGAAAAAATCCCATTGTGGGATTTCTTCCCAGAGCAAATGCCTTTTTCAGGGGGAGCATTTGAGGGAAAGCATGGGCAACAAAGGGTTAAGTTCTCCTTGTGTGACTAGTGTGATCTTTCTATCAGCTGATATATCAGCTTCTGTCTATCAGCTATCAGCTGATCTATCAGCTTCCCCCCACACCTGGTGCTATTTGTTTTGTTTTGTTTTTATCCTTTTAAAAAAACTACACCTAAAAATCCACAGACACATTTTAAGATCACATTTAGTTTGGATGGTAAACTTCACTATTTTGCCTTTCTGAAATGGGACCAACTTAGTTACGTTTGGATGTTCCAGCTGTTTTGTTTCATTTTTTTAAATAGTTAAACAGATGGCAATTCATGCCTGATATTTATTGTGTTAGTACACATACCTACCATTACACTTTATTATCCATTACATAAGTTTTATGTGTGTGTGTGTGTGTGTGTGTGTGCGTGCGCATGCAGAAAACTTGATTACCTCTATACTTTCCCTGTTAAAATTTCTGCCTTTTTTGTGATTATTAATATTATTTTATTTTATCTTGTACCCTTCAGTTCAAAGCCTTGTGTGGTGAACTGGGAGCAGCTGATCTCTGCCTGGAAAATAATGTGAAGTATAGTTCACATGGCAAAAATTAAAACTAAAAAAATTAAACCTAACACCCCAAATGGATGTTTTCATAAAGAGACCAATGTTATGAAGCTTATGCTCCACAAAATTTAGGAACTGTCTTAAAGATTTTATTTTATCCTTGTACTCAAACTTTATAGAAGCTCTCTTGTAGTGCATTGGGACTAACTATGTGTTGTTATCTCAATGTTCTGGTATAACAACACTCAGTCATCTGTCACTGAATCATATGAAAACGCAATAAACAATTGTAGAAGTTGTATGTGAAGTCCAAATGGTTGTTCATAGGGTATCATTGGGGATATAAAATCTTCCTGCAAATATCATATGTGCTAGAAAGAAACAGACAAAACATCAGTAATAGCCAATATAGTTTATCAGGTAACTGTACTATAACTCACCATGCCTCAACTCCTGGGGGGTGTTGCTAAATCTGGCTTATCTTTCCATCTGTGAAAACTGGAACAAGAGTGACCTACTCAGAGGTGTTTCAAAGGTAAGCTTGTGAACGAGATACAGACGAGAAAGACTTAAAGCTGACATACATGATAAATAACAGTATCTTTATTATCTGATCCTCTTTTATTAAGATTTATTACACAGTAGGTGGCATCCAGACATCAGATTTACCAAATAACCATAGCCTTAAACAGGAAATGGGGAGAAGTATCTCAAGTATCTCAGAGGTACAAAACTACTATGTATGGCGGGGGGAGGAATCCCAGAATGGCTTACAATACACAACTAAAAATTAAATAAAAGCACATAAAAACATTACAGACTAAATCAGAAAAATCCAAATTTTAAAAATACAAAATACAGACTTTATGGTGATAAAGCAGCTTAAGTTAAAAGCCTTAGGACAGTATGCATATTTTTGTTGGAGCCTGTTCACATTACACATTTGCAGCACTGTGATCCCTCTCAAACTAGCATTGCAACATTCAGTCAAATCCTGTGGTTTGTAATTTAGTAAGGCACTAGAGTTCTGTGGCTGAGAATTCTAAATGCCGCTTCCTAAATTGCCAATCCATGGTTCAATAGGATGTTGCCAAAGCACAACAAGCACTACAGCTGTGTAGTATGATCCCCCAGTTCCAGAAGGAGATCAGTTGAAATGCCAAAAGAAGTTTCTCATTCTCATTTCAGAATAATAATGCTACAGCTATTGATTCTATTCTCCACCCCCAAGTGATTCTGCAATTCTTCTTTGAACTTGAAGCACTCAGCAAAGGAGACTGAGTGGCAGAGGATAATATGCACAAAAACTTTCATCTTGCAAAACTGCCCTTGGGTTATGCAAATACCTGGTTTGTTGCCTGTCTTTCAGTCTTCCAAATGAAAGACTGAACTGTGACTCTTTGGATATGGAATGTTAGAATAAAAAAAATAATAACCAAGGTGTCAAACAAGGGAGAGGAAAGAAACCATCAAGTATGTTTTGCAGCCCAATATATTTCAGATATATTTTAGTACTATATATATACAATTAGAAAGAGAAAAAGAGGGGAATGTTAAAGGCCATATACAGTATGTGAATTATAATAACAGGGAAAAAAATCCAAAAATATCATTTTTATAGTGTTTTTGATGGGAATGAACTATCCCAAGGGCAAATTATATAAAAATTTACAAAGGATCTGAATACATTTAAAAAATATTTGAAACCAGTTCTGAGGTTTGATAATTGACATCAGTGCAGTCATAATAATAATAATAATAAAATTTATTTCTATCCCGCCTCTCCCAATGGATCGAGGCGGCATTACAAAAATATATAAAAACATTAAAACATTAAAACGCACCCTATCCTCCCCACCCTCCAACCCTTCTATCCCCCTAAAACATATTAGTTAATTAAAACAAATTAAAAACAAGATTAACACAGAAGGCAATGATGAGAGGCGGTGGAACACTAATCTGGGAAGGCCTGTTGGAAGAGAACGGTCTTGACTGCTTTTTTAAAGCAGTCAAGACTGGTAATGTGCCGGGTCTCCTCCGGCAGGCCATTCCATAACTTGGGAGCGACAGAAGAAAAGGTCCTCTGGGTAACCGCAGCCAACCTAGTTCTGATTGGCTGCAGTAAATTCCTCCCAGAGGACCTTAGTGTGCGGGGCGGATTGTATAGGAGAAGGCGATCCCGCAGGTAGGCTGGCCCCAAGCCATGAAGGGCTTTAAAGGTAAAAACCAACACCTTGTACTGTGCCCGGAAACGAATAGGCAGCCAGTGTAAAGACTTCAGAATTGGTGTTATGTGGTCACTTTTAGATGTTCCGGTGACCAACCTGGCTGCCATATTCTGAATTAATTGAAGTTTCCGGACTAAGCACATGGGTAGCCCTATGTAGAGCGCATTACAGAAGTCAAGCCGTGAAGTTACCAGCGCATGTACCACTGTTTTTAGGTGTTCCAAGTCCAGGAAGGGGCGCAGCTGGCGTATCAGCCGAAGCTGATAGCAGGCACTCCTGGCTGCCGCATCAATTTGAGCTGTCATCTGAAGCGGCGAGTCCAGGAGCACTCCCAAGCTGCGGACACAGTCTTTCAGGGGAAGTGTGACCCCGTCTAGAACTGGTTGACAAACCTCTATACCTGGGCTGGGACCCCTAACAGCAAGTACCTCCGTCTTATCTGGATTCAGCTCCAGTCTGTTTTTCCTCATCCAGTCCATTACTGCTTCTAGGCATTCATTTAGAGGTGAGATGCCATCCTTAGTTGATGCTGTTATCCGAGGCATGGAGAGATATATCTGGGTGTCATCAGCATACTGATAGCACCTTGCTCCATGCCTCCTGATGATCTCTCCCAGCGGTTTCATGTAGATGTTAAATAGCATTGGGGACAGGACGGCGCCCTGAGGGACGCCAGATTTAAGCTCCTTTTTCGAGGAGCAGCTGTCCCCAAGCATCACCATCTGGTATCTACCTGAGAGATAGGACCGGAACCACTTAAGTGCAGTGCCTCCGATCCCCAGCCCTCTCAGGCGTTCCAGAAGGATACCGTGGTCTATGGTATCGAAAGCCGCTGAGAGGTCCAGGAGTACCAGCAGGGTCACACTTCCCCTGTCGATACCTAGGCGTAGATCATCCACTAAGGCGACCATGGCTGTTTCAACTCCATATCCTGCCCTGAAGCCAGTTTGAAATGGATCTAGATAATCTGTTTCATCCAAGACAGCTTGGAGCTGAAGGGCAACAGCCCTCTCGATCACCTTGCTTAAAAATGGAAGATGGGAGACTGGTCTGTAATTATTCATATCCAGGGGATCTAGGGAGGGCTTTTTTAGAAGCAGCCGTATAATCGCTTCTTTTAAACAAGCTGGAAAATTGCCCTCCCTGAAGGATGCATTAATAATATGTCTTAAGTACGTCTTAATTGCAACTCCTCCCTGGACGACCAGCCATGAAGGGCAGGGATCAAGAGGGCAAGTTGTCCTTCTTACCTTTCCAAGGAGCTTGTCTACGTCCTCGGTACTCACTGACTGGAACTGATCCAGTATAATCTTGTTCACGGGGTTGCTGGACGCTCCATTTGTGACCTCTGCTATAACACCGGCATCCAAATCGGCTCTTATCTGAGAGATTTTATCTGCGAAATGATTATTCAAGGCGTCACAGCAAGCTACGTTAGGTTCTAACAACGAGTTCAGGGGAGTGGGTATCTGAGTCAGATCCCTTACCACCCTAAACAGCTCTGCTGGACGAGAAATCACAGACGCAATACGTGCAGAGAAGAAGGTCTTCTTCGCTGCATTTATTGCCACTCCATAGGAATGAAGGAATTCTCTATAGCGTGTCCTGTCAGATAAGAGTCGAGATTTCCGCCAATTGCGCTCTAGTCGTTGTCCAGCCTGCTTCATATTCCTAAGTTCTACTGTATACCAAGGATTACGGTTTGCAGCAGGCTGGAAAGGACGCTTGGGAGCAATCGTGTCGATAGCCCTGGTAAGATCACAATTCCAGGTATTAACCAGGGCTTCGACAGGATCACCGGCGATACCAACCATAAGACCCTCGAGGGCTTTCTGGAATCCAATAGGTTCCATTAACCCTCGAGGGCGGACCATTCTAATAGGTCCACCACCCCTGCAGGGGCGGATAGCAACCATTAGTCTAACCCTGACCAGGAAATGATCTGTCCATGACAAGGTGGTAGTATTTGTTATCTCCACCCATGGCTGTGCCCGTTCCGTATTAAAGACCGCATCAAGGGTATGACCTGCACAATGTGTTGGCCCAGAGGCTAATTGGGATAGGCCCATGTTTGTCATGGATGCTACGAACTCCCGAGCTGCACCTGTTAAACTGGTCTCAAATGGGACATTGAAGTCGCCCAGAACCAAAAGTCTGGGTGATTCCAACACCAACTCCGACACCAGCTCTGTCAGCTCGGCCAGGGAGTCTGTTAGGCAGCGGGGTGGTCGGTACACTAACAGAATTCCTAGACTATCCCTTGCCTTCAGGCTCAGGTAGATACACTCGAAGTGGTCTGTTTTCTGGACAGGTATTCTGGTCAGCATAAGATTGTCTTTGTAAACCAAGGCTACTCCGCCCCCCCCCGCCCACTTCCCCTTACCTGCTCACTGACAGAGTATCCGGCTGGCAAGGCCTGGACCCAGGTTGTGGCACTATCGTCTTCCAGCCAGGTCTCTGTAAAGCATGCCAGGTCAGCATCTTCATCCTTTAAAAGGTCATGGATGATATGAGTTTTCTTTTTCATTGACCTGACATTGCACAGGAGCAAGGAAAGGTTCTGTGGGTGGTTTGGTTCGCTCTCCAGACACCTTGGGGTAGCAGGGCGAACGGAAGGTGAGATAGGTATTAAGCATCTATCTCTCCTTCCCCTGTAATGGCATTTTGCCCTGCTATCACCATATCTCCCTTTGCCCAGCACAGTACTTATTGTCGCTCCCCGTTGTTCTTCCATTACATCCAGCCGCCCCCATCACAAAAAAATACCCCCTGCCTGCCCACACACCCCCAATCCTACCCTCCCTTCCTCTTTCAGTCAGTCTTTAAAATTAATTAGACAATATAAAACATAGATACTGTTTTCCCCAAATGAGATTATTCTATGCCTAATACCTCTTACAAAGAGTAATTTTTATGATCAAGTGATACCGCCCCCCCCCCCGTACAACCTCATAACCTTTGTACAACTAAGCTGAGCTTCTCTTGCAAAATGTCAGGTGCCACAGATATCATACTGGAGCTTTGTAGATCAGATAGTCTTATTCCTGATCCAGTGCCACAGGGTAGAGGAAACAAACAAAACCAATCACTGTCTTCTTGATGCTAGAAGATAGTAGTATAATATATTTCCTGATCACTTCACTAGCTAATCCTAATGCATCTGCTATGTCTCTACCATATGGTTGCATTGGTTTTGGCTTCCTGTCTAGATGATAAACCATGTCTTGGCTTCTCCACTAATCTGAACCTGATCCTGTGATTGCGCACACCGAGTGCCTAGCAAAAATGAAGAAATCGGTATTTTAGAACTGAACACAAGAAATGTTTCATTGTTTTGATGAAAGGCTTGAAGAGCTAGCTGGCATGCTAGAAAGTAAGCAGCAAAACATTTTTTTCTCCCAAATAGGCATAGTTGTGATCTAGTTTGAAGACATGGAATGTATTAAGAATGGTGTAATAGGTGGATAACACATTATACTGTGATCAGCAGTCTCTCATCAAGTCAGAATTTTTCCCGAAGGAACTCTGAGGTGTAGCAGGACTTGGACTTGCTACCAACAGCTTGCAATCCAAAATTAGCATTTTGTTTCTTAGGGAATGGCCTTGAAAGCACACAGATGGCTCTCTTGTAAGATTCTTGAATGTATCCTATATGAATGTTTAAAAGAGAATCTGGCTGAGACACTGCGTATTAATCCTGTGTGGCTGTTCCTACTATATTAGGAGCATTATGTGCAAAGTGTCTTCCAGATGTTCTTGGACTGCATCTTTCACCATTCCTCAACACTTGCAGTGTTGGCTATGGCTGGTGGAAGTTGCAGTCCCTCAACAACTGGAGGTCTAATGCTTGGCCTAATCCAGTTGTTACTCCCAACTGGAGTAGACAAGGAGACAGCATAACAGTTCTGCAAATTATGTTGGTTCAATTATTTTACTGTACTTGGGACTAGCAACTAGATTCATGCTTAAGCTCCCACTGACTGATTCAGAGTGAACATGGCAAATAAATATTTGTGTTAGCACCATTGATTCAGAGGGTCTGTAACAGTAAAGACTAAACAATGGGATGTGAGCCACTGGGATTGATTCAAAATAACATTCCTTTGATTAATTTTCAAAGAAGTAGTCATGTTAGTCTCTTGCAGCATAAAGAGGACAAAGGAAGGAGAGGACAAAAAGGAATGTAGTAGCGTTCTTCAGACCCAGTACAGCGTGATACTAAAATCTCATGTTACAAAGCATCTTTATACAGATTCAGGAGTGGGATAGAATAATGGGACCCAGAAACATGCAAATCATGATCTTCACCCTAAATCTTTAAAGGGCTGTGTGAAGCGACTCAGATCTTTCAGATCTTTATGTTGGTCAGTTAGTGTTGATGTGTAAAATAAATCTGCTTACCAAAAAGCTGTTTCTTTGGATTCAAAACCTTCTCTGGGATATTCCTTTTCTTATGTCCAGTATGTCCAGTAGCAAGCACTCTGGGATTAATATATATATATTAATACCATGAAGCCATTATCTTTATGCATACCTCTGCTAATGGATTAGAATTTGTGAATATAATTCAATTCAGCTGTTTCTCTTTCTAGTCTTCCTTTGTAATGTTCTTGTTGAAGAATGGAAATCCTGTACTGTATGTCCAGGAAGGTTTTTGAGTATTGTCATTTTTTATGTGAGATTTGGGTCCATTTATCCTCTTTTGTAGAGACTATACTGTTCATCCAGTTGTCTTTATACATTATGCTAGACTGCTTCACACCTGAAGTAGTGCAAGGTCATTCATAACTCATTTTCTCAGAGTTCTGAGAACTGATTCTAAGTAAAAAATTCTTGATCTTTCAGTGTGGAGCCAAATCTTTCCATTACTATATTTTACAAACCCCAACATAAACAGATAGAAGCATGGATAACTTGTCCATTTCCCCTGTTAAATACAGTAGCTGCAGAAGCTAGTACAATACTAGCAGACAAAAAAAAAACTCTACTAATGGTAATTGTACTGAATTTATCTCTTGCACAAGCATTAGAATGAGACAGAATATGTAGGCTATCTCTATATCTATGTGGACTGTTGTGCAGTGGAAAACTTTGCAGAAGTAATTTCCACTAGTATAACAGACCTGCTACTAGCACAGTGCCACTATTGTATTTAAGTCCACAGCCATGTTGACTCAGAAACAAGTCCCACTATTTCAGTGGGATTTGTTTTCAGGTAGGAACGTGCACTAAACAAAATTTTATTCTTTAAAAAGTAAATATCACTGAATACTGAATTCCTTTGCAAGACAGGAAGGTGGGGGGATATCATGATGTAACCACCCAACACAGAGAGGCAATATGACTTTATATTAATGCCACATGCCAAGGAACATTGTGTCATTAATGGAGAGAGAGTTGGAACAAAATGTGTGTCTCCATTTGGCATATGGTTTAGAAATTGAGAAACTTCAATCCTTCAAAGGCTCAAAGGCATTAATTAAATGGAAGGAGGCTTAGAGCCTATGAACATTCTGTATAACTCTTTGCCATTAGCAGCCATTCATCTAATACATGATACTGCCTATTGTATCTTTATATTGTGAGGCACATAGTTCATATTAAATGTGTATAGCTCTATTGCTCGAAGGTATTTTTTATATATAGTTTTGTCATCCTCTGCTCATGGTTATAAAATGTACACTATTTTAATTTTCCAACTTTGGGCCCTAGAACAATGAAAGGAATAATCTATGTACAATGGAACCAGGAATATGGATATTGGCAGACTGCAGTTTTCATTTGACACATTGGAGCATGCCAATAGATGACAAGGCATTTATAAGGATGGCTTCAAATGGCTTCTACTTTTTTTATCATAGTGTGATGATTGGTTTGGTTTTGGTTTTGCATTTTTGCAGTCATTTTGTGGGCTGAAATTATTGATAGGATAAGATACATCCTTGATAGTTCCTTTAAGGTTCAGACTGAAACTTTAAAGGCCTCACCACCACCTTGACAGGGCATCTACCAGCTGCCACTGACTTCTGTATTCATTTCAAAGGAGTTAGTTCAGGTAAGCAGACTTGGGGCTTTCTTCTGAATAGACAGATGTAAGATAGTTCTGTAACTCCCTTTGAAATCAGTGAAGTCATCCAGAAGGGTCCTAGGCATGGATTGGGGATTTTTAGCTTCACATAGTCAAGGAATCAAGTACTACAGAACCAAATGAGTAACTTTCAGAGACAATGTCATAGGATTGTATGCAGATAAGCAGTAAAAACATTAATGAGTAAATACATTAACATTCAAGAATACATCAAAACTGTATGCCTACCTTAACTGATAGGAATGAAAGTATGCAGGTTTATTAGGCAGGGACTTAATCTCATGTTGTTTTATGTGCTGTTCTGATGGCAGAAGTATGACACATAAGAAATAGCTTTTTTCTCTCTTTCCTTTCTATGACAGCAAAGTCAATTTAAATAAAGATCTCATTTGGATAGAAGTTCAGGAAGACTAGCAGTATTTCTCCCCACCCTCAAATCCACTGGTAAAATGTTTTAAAAATGAACGCTCATATTATAGTGTATTTTCCTTCTTTATTTCTTATTACTAACATGTTTCTGTTCTACAACTGTATGTGCAGATATTAGAAAGGGGCACTATCAGTAAAGCAGCTTTGAAACAACATAAACAATATAAAACAATTCAACAGAATTGTAATGGAATAATCCATAATCATAATTCAATAGAGTAAAATCAAGCCATGACTACTAAACCTCAAACAGACAGGTGAATAGCCATCTTTTAACTTGGCACTGAAATTAGTCCAACATCAGTACTGATGGGACATTCAACAGGAAGGTATTTTAGCCAACAATGCTACAGCCAAGAGAGCCCTATTCCAATGGAGCTGCTTTACAAAGGAAATCTCATACCCTCCAACTATCTTGGCAGGGATAATCCCCATTAAACCTCTCACTTTTTCACTTGCTTTTAAAATGGCCCATTTTCTCTTTCTTCTTAACTTTTGCCATCTTGACTCACTGTGGTGTTGCTTGGGTACATGTGTTCCAGTTTTCCTCTGTGAAATGGTGGAGAATATGAAATTTTAATATTTGGACAGGCATATATATAGAATGGAACAAGGCTTGGAAATAACACATTACAAATAGTAATGTTACTTTATTTTGGGGAATAACAGAGGGCCTTTCCATGCCCCACTCCCAGCCCGCAATGGTGACAGGATCACGGCGGGACCGTGACAACGGTTCTGCATGATATCATTATGATCCCGTCGCGTTCCCTTGACCACAGGTCACAATTGCGGAGTAAATCATTGATGGGTTTTTCCTGTCAATGAACTGTGATTGCATAGTCCTCCTGCTGCCCTCCCACACTTACCTATTGTGCAGAGGGTCAGGAAGCACAGTGGCTATGCTTCCTACCCCAGCGCAGCCTGGGAAAGTGCCAGGCTGTGTTGTGGAAGGGAAGGGCAGGTCCATCATGCTTCCTCCCTTCCAGCGGGCAGTCAGTGAAGAGGGGAGTGCTTCTGTCACATTCCTCTCCCAGGAGAGCCAACCCCAGGATCCCGACAGAATGGATTTGACAAAAAGTAAGCTGTGGAAAGGGCCAAAGGAATGACAATGTTATTTTTTATAGTGCCATATAATTTTTTGTGCCATATAATTTATAGTGCCATATATTTTTTTGTTCAGTACAGTATTACAAGTAATGTATACTTGCTACTTCTAAAACTCTTTGTGGTATTTTGGGGGTGGGTGGGATTTAGGACTATTTGGGCCACTTTTCTATTTTCTGAGCATAACATTACAAAAAAAATGATGTAATAGAAAATCAGTATATTAATATTATGCAATGTGGTTCAGTAGCTTGAGTGTTAGACTAGGACTCTGAAGATCAAGATTCAAATCCTTGCTTGACCATGGAAACCTACTGGATGGCCATGGGCAAATCACACTCTCTCAGCCTCAGAGGAGGACAAAGGCAACTCCTCTCTGAACAAATCTTGCCAAGAAGCCCCATGATAGGTTTGCCTTAGACTCACCATAAGTTGCAAACAACTTGAGAGCACACAACAACAAAATAACAAATGACATGTCCTGCTTAAACTATCAAGTAATGTGTTACTTAAGAACAGTGCTAATCCATTATATTTTCTAAATAGTGATAGAGGGAAGTACTCCAACAAGTACCAATTTCCCAAGTTTGAAAGTCATCAGCCTCTTGAACTCACACCAAAAGCATATTGTCAGCCAGTGCAATTATTGTTAAATGTGATGAGATATGGTTTCTCCACCATGTAGCTGCTACATTTTACACTAGCTATAACTTCCATGTCATTCTCACAGGCTGCATTTCCCAGACTACTTTTGAAATGCAGGCTAATGTAAACTGCTTGTAGATGTAATTACTGGATGTAATTGTAACAGAGCCTGAGTGATGACAACAGTTACCCGAACAAATAAAAGTGCAAGTAGCAAGAAGTTTTAGAATATATTGTTCTTTTAGGCCTGCCACACTGCGTGGGTAAAATTGGATGGCAATCATAGCAATTTTTTTAAAAAATGAAAACATGAGGGAGAAGAAGAAAATTGTTTAAAAATGGAATGGAAATTACTGCTTTTGATGTGTTTTTGAAGAACCTTTTATGAGACATCAGCATAAGTGGGCAGCAAATATTTTTCTATGTCCTGTTTAAAGCACACGTGAGAGCCTAGAGAGACCACAAGACAAAAATAAATCTCCAAATGCAGATTTTAAAAACATATCTCTGTTTCTGCCTTGTAGAAACAGTATATAATTGCCTGCAGTGTAAAGTAGCTTCTTTCCCTAGAAAATGTAATCTTTTTCATTGTATCATTGACCTATATGGTAACTACATTCTGCTTGATTTTCCAGTCTCTGTATCCATTTCTGTATATAGACTCTGAATAAATGCAGTTTTGAGTTCTTTCAGACCCTAAGTTGCTGAAGTCATAAATGCCTTGTATCCCATTGGAGTAATTGGGATAATTGACATCACCTTCCATAACTATAGAGTTATTGGGCACCCCACAGTTATAGAATTCCCTGCATCTAGTAGTGAATTATCGAGATATCTCTCCATTGGTACAGATTTGGATTTAAGTCAACAGGAGTTCTATAAAATGCCATTTTAAAGGTTGCTGGGTTGGATCCACATAGGCTGTTTCACAGACAGAAAGCCTCTTTCTGTTTGAAGAAGAAAATTGCATCTGACAAAGGCTCCTACTCTGCAACTTGATGCTCCCTGGGTTGGAAGTGCAAAGTATGCACTACAGGGAAGAAGGGAAATTGGTGAAAAGTTCATTTTACCACAGAAACCATCAGGGTTGCAAAATTATACCCCACATAACCTTTGATCCAACCAAGTGCCTAGCCTTTCAGCCATTATAGGCCTTGCTCTCTAGAATAGGAAATTTGATTTTTTTTCTCTTGTTCCCAACAGAAGTCAAGAATAATAATCCATTTAATCTTAGTGCCTTAACACAAAGCAGGGTTTTTTTTAAATTTTCCTTGTCAGTCTCCCACCCCCCCACCCCAAAGAAAAAGTCTGTGCAGTTTTCTCTTGTGAAAACAGTACATTTCAGTGAGAAGGAAAACTTCACAGTTACACTAAGATATACAACATAAGAGGGAAGACTCCATCATTTTCAGAGAAACTAGCAGAACTATGTAGT
Source organism: Ctenosaura bakeri (assembly GCA_948474755.1). Taxonomy (NCBI): domain Eukaryota; kingdom Metazoa; phylum Chordata; class Lepidosauria; order Squamata; family Iguanidae; genus Ctenosaura; species Ctenosaura bakeri. The sequence continues at coordinate 32,771 of CAOLHI010000539.1, read as the reverse complement.
TTGCAGTTAGGAAGCCAATGATGTACAAATAAAGAGATCATTTGGGAAGGCAAGAGCAGAACAAAGAGGGAAAGTAGCTAAATGACAAGAGAGTGGGACTTGCACTCCAGCATCTTGACAATGAAATAAGAACCAAGTGCATTAATCGAGTTACCTGACCTCTGAACTGAACAGCAAATGATGAAGCTGAGATGCCTGGATTGAAAGTATGGGTGTTAGCCTGAAGAGTTGTGGGAATCGATGTATAATTTTAGCCTGTACTCTCTGTATCTTATAGTTGCCAGATAGAAAACTTGAGTGGACCTTTAGCTGATTGTGTAAAAGAGGGAATTTCAACAAGTGTTGCTTGTCATGCAAGCATATAAAAGAAATACCTGCTGAAATTCTCTGTTTTCCATAAGTGTTAATGGTACATACAGAACTCTAGTCCAGTTTTTTACCCAAGTGCAGCTCGAGCTGAGGTTCTTGGGACAAAATATGACTTAACACTATTTTTTCTTGCACCATTGGTGGGCACTTTCAGAGCAATGTAGTTTTCTATATTCAAGCTCTTTGATGGGTCAAGAAGCCCAAAATTGAGGAAGATAGGATTTAATGCATATTCATCGTTACTGTTGTTGTTGCTGTTGTTGTTGTATGCCTTCCAGTTGTTTCTAACTTATGGTGACCCTAAGGCAAACCTGTCACAGGGTTTTCTAGGGTTGAGACTGTGTGATATACCCAAAGTCACCATTGGATTTCCATGCTGAACACAGAATCAAACCCTGGTCAATAGGGATATAGTCCAACACTCAATCCGCTACAGCTTACTGGCTTTCCTGCATATTTATGACATCCTGGCATTAGAGATCAAGAGTGTGGAATGTGTTGTTGGACTGCAGTTCCCATTAGCCATACACAGCACAGCATATAGTGAAGGGTAATGAGATTTCCACTCCAACAACTAGTGTGCACATGTTCACCATTCCTAGCCTGGCATACCTGTGGGAACAAAAGTATCCCACTCAGTCTGAATTAATTGCATAGCTTAAGGGTGTTCTCTTTGGCAAGAAGCTAGGTTTATTTTATTTTATTATGAGTTTCTATCATTGTTTTTAAAAACAAGGACAGTCCCAAGTTTTTGTCATCTTATTATTACAGATGAATGTGGAATAAATAAATAAGTGGATTAATTTTAACCAGGTAGGGAAGAGAACAAAAGGAATGCATTTTTTTCTGAGTTATGCTGTAATGACTGGACCCTTTCTTTTCTTTCTTTCTTTTTTTTTTGTAAAAGCCCTTCTATGTTTTCCCTAAAATTTGATTAAATTTTAAGATTATAAAACTATAATGATCATAAGCTTGTCCAACTGGTGTTAAAACATCCGTAATTCTGTTGTATTAGACGAATGTAAAGATATATTATTCAGTGTTCTTTTATTAAATCTGAAACTGATGCATTCAAAATGCATAGGGCTAGGTAACCCATTTTATAAAGTCTGGATAATTAGATATCAGGTAATTGTTTACATTACTTACTGTACAAGAAAAAGATTTAGGTTGAAAGGAAAGATTATGCATCCTATTTTGAAAGAGCATAGTAGCCATCGATGAAGAAGAATTAGCACGTTCTTTTATATTTCAGTAAACAGCAGCTGAAATCTTTGGCGAGTGCTCTTTAAATCTGATTTAGGCTGCCTGGAGCAAAATCTCTGTTTGTTTTCTTATTTTATTTGATTTGACGGGGTTCTGTTTTTATTAACATTTTCTGTTTGACCTTTTGAATTAGAGAAACTTTCACTCACACACACACAGACACACATACACGAAGTGAAACATACTACAAAAATACTCATAGAAAAACTTCTACCTTTGCTCTGGTTTCATGAAATTCATAATCCAGTTGTGAAGTGCTAAATACAGATGCATTGAATTAGATGTTGTGGTAAATAGTTTTTGAGAAACCACCACTAAAATATATTCTGGTCAACCATTGGTTCACGTGTGTGATTTGCTGCCCAGTCAAGAGTTGACTTCTTCATGTTGCCCATGTGAGATTTTGCAATTGGTTTGATAACCAGCACTGAGATTTAGCTGTGTGAGATTGGCACAATTCATTGGACTCAGCAAAAAAGTGTGGTCAGCAACTATGTAAGAACAGAACAAATTGACACTAAAAGAATCAAGGATCTCCTTTTTCTCACCGCTCTGTTGCTGATGGACTGGAATCTCATGAACCCCACAAAACCTAATATAATTTGAGGATCTGGCTGTAGTTTTTAAATGGAAAACCTGGTTCCAATTTACTTCAGTTGCTGGGTGATGTATTGAAACAGATACCATTTCTGTCAGGGCAGGCACAAAAGCATGTCCAGTTGGTGGCATGCATCAGAATTGCCATGTTTTGTTTTGTTTTAAAAATCTGACCTTAGGCCCTGCTTTCTGGAATGACAGCACTATAACAATGTAGTGTGGAAATGGCCCAACAGTCTAACCACTGTACCATGCTGGCTCCCACCACTTGTACAAACATGATTTTTTCCCCAAAAATTATAAGACAATGTAGTACATTATACCACAGTGGGGAAGGCTGTGACCAAGTGCCCACTCATTTTTGTATTCTGAGTGTCCCATATCTCTTGATGGAATATGGGTCCTGTTGGGCCTTCTTATCATTCTTAATATCTATACTGAATTTGGACTCATCAGCCCTTCAATCAGGATGCCTTCAACAGGAAGACTGTTGTTCCCTGTGCAGTGAGACACAAAGTTTGCTGTTGGAATCAGGAAAAGATTTCTAGGCTCCAACAACCTCTGGAGTTCAACATTTTGGGTTGCATTCAGTGATATGGCGTTGTGGGGCAACATACAAAATAACCAGCATATTACAATAGTTATTATGTTCTTTTTTAAAAAAAAATGCAGGCTTTCCCCAACTCAAAATAAAGATGCAAGGGAGAGTTAAAGAAAATGAGACTCTATTAAAACCATAAGCTTAAGGCTATAAAATACATTCTACATATGTTACTAGCGCTAGCAGCCCACTGGCAAATTTCATACCATACTGATCAAGATCATTTAAGACTCTTTACATTTCAGTAGCTCAGTGCTGATTGAAAAAGAACCCTGTATAATTTAAATCTTAATTTAAATCTTTGCTTTCAGCCTTTCCTGTGAGGACTTGGGAATTTGCAATAGCTATTTGGCCTACACTTCATTTTCATTTTGTACATTTTGATAATGATTTGGAGAGAAATTAGGGCCAGTCCTGCCATAAGACAGAGTCCAGATACTGCAAGCTGGTGGTGGGGGAAGCAACAGAGTCCTGTGGGTATAGCAATGTATTCCACATAGACTACAGCCGCTATGATCTCCAGGTACTGTGGAGGTGCTATCCAGTGAAGAATGCTGAAGGATGATGTCCCAGGGAAGCCCATTCTGAGTGGTAGTTGACACAACTATCACACATTCAAAAGAAAGAGTGAGCAGTAATTTACACATTCACATAAGCAAAATCTCTGTTTCTACAGGGTTCCCAGTAGCATGGGAGTTCCAGTGTTTGTGCAACTGTATGAACACACAATTAAATCCAACCTCCCCTGAACAAACCAACGTTCAGGGGGAGATCAAGTAAACATAATCTTGCTTCCTTTTTTCCATGTATCCACTGAATGTAGTTTGAAGCAGAGAACAGGTTCGTCTGATAGGAAAAAGCTGCACTCAAAGAAAACCATTTACTTTGTCCAGAGCAATTAGAAAACGACAGGAAGCTTCTTATACTGTCAAAACTGAATGATAGGCAGCTAATGAGTGTAAACCGATGAGTGCAAGTCAAACCAGAAGTGCTTTGTGATGCTAAGTGTTTGAACTGATTAAGGCCATTTCTGCACCACACTGTTATAGTGCTATTATTTCTCTTTCAACATCCTGTGGAATTCTAGGGTTTGTAGCTTCCTGAGGCCAAAGAGCTTTCTGGCTGAGAATTCTAAATGCCCCTCCCTAAACTGCAAACCTCACAATCCCATAGGATGTTGAAAGTGGAATAATAGCACTATAACAGTGTAGTGTGGAAATGGCCTGGGAAAACAGAATTTTAATTCCTGCTCAGCCATGAGAACCCTCTGGGTGTCTTTGGTCAAGTCACACTCATTCAGACTTGGAGGAAATCAATGGCAAACCCCAGGCCAAGTACACCATAAGCCAGAATCAAGTTGAAAGCACACAATACAAGGGGTAAAACACTGCATGGGTTAGGGGCCACATCACCCCCTATGGTGCTTGGGGGGGCTACACGCATACCCATTTTCCCCCACAACAATTTAGAGATCAAATATTTTTGGCCCAAAAAATTACGAAAAAATTGCAAACCAACAGGAGGACTGTTATCCATTTTGCTGCATTTGTTATTGTTGTTGTTTTAATTCCCATTCTTACTTACTTACCCAGACCTGGCTTCCAAATATACAGTGAGTGACAGAGTCCCTTTTTGTTTGAAGAAAAGCCCCCCTGCAAAAGGTAAAGAGAAAAAAGTGTCCCTGATGTATGAAAAACACCAACAGTACCCTCAGAGGCTTTTGGCATACTAGTAGACATTTTGGGGTTCCAAATCTTTTTGACCCCCAAATTTGGTAGTTGAAGGTGCATAATTCTTGGCATGTGGCCCAAATATTCATACAAATCAGTGTATGTAAGTATTTGGCAAATATGTATCCTCCATCCTTTTGCTGGCTATTGTGTAAGTGGCAACCCAAATTGTACACAAGATGGGTTTTCTTTGTGGGGGGGTGAATTTTGGCTGTTCTTCTTAGTGCACAATACTGTGCACATTGACTCAGAAAAAATCACTGTTGGTATAATCTAGAAGTAAAGTTAATTGTATGAATTATATGTATTGTATGATTTTCTGTTAGTGGTATTTATCAGCACTGGCATTTTTTACGTGTGTGTGTGTGTGTGAGGCAACTTCTAGCACTAGAATTAGGAACTCTTTTTTTTTCTATATAGCAGCAAAACTACCAGTTATAGTTTTTCCTAGGCAGTTTAGTACAATTCACAGCCCGATTTTGTGAATGTATAGAGCCTTCTGTTGACTTCGTGGATGTTGTAGGGTGAAAGTATTATCCATTTACCGAAAATGTGGTATAAAACTAATGAAGAGGATGTCTCTGTTCTGTCTTCCATATGTTCAGGTGGTAGCTTTGAAAGTTAGAAATGTGGTTCAATTGCAGTAATAGGAAAATTTTATTTTGTGACTATAATCCCTTTGCAGAACTGTAAAAATAAAAGTACAATAATTCAGCTTTAGATATGTCAACATATTTGCAGAAGATTATAAAAACCAATAGTTGTCAGATCAGTGTAGAGTTAATGAAAAATGTCTAACTGGTACGCTTCTAGCATTTATAACAAGAATACAGGTATCATCAAGACATAGACCCTTTCCACACCTTACCTGGTGTCACTGGCGTTACATGGGGATTGTGTGAAAAGCCTCGTCCAGGAGGCACTTGCGTCTCCTCCACTTCCCCACCACACCAGCTCCGTGCTGGCCAGAAGGAAGCGTGAGCACTCCGCCCCTTCTTTCCTCAGCACAGCCGGGTACTTTCCCAGGTAGCGCTGAGGGAGGATGCGTGATGGCCATGTGTCCAGAGCCTCTACACACAAGGTAAGTGCGGATGGGGCACAGGAGGGACGCGTGATCACACATCATTTTCGGCAATGAGCCAAAAATGATATAATGCATTATCACCACCTAATGGCTTTGGGAGCGTTGCACAATTGTGAGGATGTCACATGGAACAGTCCTCGGAATCACGCAATGCTCCTGAGGCCATTTTGCAACAGGACTGGCATGTGAAAAGGGCCAGTCTGTGACCAAGATCCAACTGCTAATCCTAACTAGAGTAATTCGCTGAATTGGTGGGTGAGGGTTGTGCGAAATTGCTACATATTTATTTTCCATTCTTGGCTATACTTAAGTAATTTAACAAATTAACTGAATTATAAAAGCAATCTAATATGGCTTTTGAGCTGGTGCCTGTGACCCAGACTTCCAACAACACAATGGCACTTGGAGGGAAAACTAGTACTAGTGATGTAAGTTAATAGCTATATCTCAGGGCCTAAATCTAGAATCTCACAGTCCTGGGGCTCACCAACTTGCCTCCTAGAAATGTATAGGGGAAGTAGTAAAGAGGCCCAGCTGCCTGGGCCAGCGTGATCATGCTGAGATGCTCTGGGACTAATCATGTTTGCCAAAACATCCTTTATTCTTATATTTCAAAAGTGTATAGAGTCAGAGGTGGCTAAGCATGAAAATCAAGGGTGGAGAAAAGTGTGTCCTGTTGGATGCAGACCCTATGTCCTGAACACAAGTCAGCAAGTGCCCAAGGCAGCAGATCGTTGGTGTGTAGGAGTGGTTGAGTAGTTAGTCCAGTCCAAGTCAGTCATGAGTTGTCTGAAACAAGATGAAGGGAGAAGCAAGAGAGTGGTTGTAGCCAGTCAAGAGCCCTTTTCGCACAGCATTCATCATGCAAAAGGGCCTCTGCAGCGTCGCGCAATTGCGAGGAGCCATGCACATGATGTCCTCACAATTGTGCGACACTGCTGGGGCCAGCAGGTGCCGATCACACACTATTTCATTTTTGGCTTCTAGCTGAAAATGGTGCACTATTGCGCATTGCTCCAGGACCCCACGCACACTTACCGTGCATGCGGAGCCTCCAGAGCTGTGGCACTTGCACTTCCTGCCCCAGCGCAGCCTGGGAAAATCCCAGACTGTGCTACGAAAGGAAAAGGAGGAGCCCTCACACTGTCTGTTTGCAAGCAGGCAGCAGTTGCAGAGCTGAAGCAGTGGGGACGTGAGAGCCTCTCGCAAGAGACTGCTTGCGTGATCCCTGCACCCCAGCACTGAGGAAAAAAAGGTAAGTTGCGGAGAGGGCCAAGAAGTTGGATCAGCAGGTCAGAAGCCCAGGTACACAAGCCAGCAAAGAGTGAACAGAATAATCCAAAACTTTGCCTTTCCAAGGTCAAGAAAAAACAGGAACACTAGAGAATACTGCCAGTCAACCGGATAAGATAATTGTCAACACTGAGGGTGAGAGAGAACTGCTTGGATATTATCACCAGCTTCTTCAAGGTTACAGCTGCCTAATTAGTACCCAATTAGGCCAGAGTTTATTATTTAACTGGCACTGGGCTTGCCATTTCTCCCTCTGTCTCTCAAGGGTTGGGGCATGTTGTCTTCAGCATCTGCAGCTTCAGTCAAGTTCAGCTGGGATACAGGATCCCTTACTTCCCCAATCCCCATCTCTTTGGACTCAGGGAGTTGCAGCTTCTTGATAAACTGCCTCCTCCTCTTCTTTGTCAGTATCCTCTGGGGAATGAGTCATGACATCCTTGTCAAGCCCTCCCCAGTGCCCTCAGGGAAAGGCCTTTTGTCTAATAAGGAAGTGATCAGTTCTGATTCTGGGAAAAGGTTTCCTTCAAGTTCACCAAAGCAAAATTGTTTTCTGCATGCTGGGATGCCGGGGGGAGGTAGAAAAGATGGGAACTTGGGGTGCAAGAGTAGTAGTGAAGGCATTGGAGTGCTTTGGGACCCCAAATGAAGTTAAAATTACCACGTTGCAACACTAAATAGAATGGAGGCCAATTGCCAATATATGACACCTATCTTTTTTTTTTTTTTTTTTTTGCTATGGGCTTGTAAATGTTTTCCACTTTGCTGACAGTATGATCATTGTGATATTTGTTTGTTGTGAGCACAGGATTTCTTCATCTTTTCACTGTGGATGCAATGTAACCAGAGCCACTCTGGCTGGGACTTGATTGAAGTCCCAATGAGTTGGGAAGCAAAAGTCCATGAAATGTGTGTGATTTGGGTCCCTGTCTCTCAGCCGGACTTACTTCACAGGGTTATTTGAGAATAAAGTGGGGATCAGGAGAGGCTTTTGTGCCACCTTGAGCTCACTGGTGAGAGAAACATGCAGTGAGTTTATAAATTATACAAATCATGTCTACTCATTTGGATTACTTATTCTACCAGACATCATGGGCAACAAGGTAGTAATAACTTTTTATTCTAGGTATTCAGTAAAATGTGGAGGAATGTCAAAAGATACTTTATAAACAGCTATTTTTTTCATATTTTACTTTCAGTACTCCTTCAGGAAGTCATTTTCATATAAATGAAATTTGTAAATCGAGATGTCATAAAGCAAACCAGTGATTTCCACAGTGTGTTTTATTATAATGAATGCTCCCAAAGGCTACCAGCATGCAGAAAAGCTGACAGTGCCCTATTCCCTCTCTGCCCCTCAAAGTAACTAATAATGGAGCTTGAATCCTTTTTAATAAACAGAAGATGATATGACAGTAATAGGAATCATTACATCTTGCTCCTCATTTTTATTTTATATTTTTTTCTGTTTTATCCAGGCTCTTTGGAGCAAAGCTCTGGAAGTTTTCAGTACATCTGCATATGGATTGCTTTTTTCTTGAGTGAAAGCATTCTAGAAATGCTTTCCCTAAATTTTCAATACTTGCATGTATGTACTAATCCCTTTAGTGAACAGAAAAAGAAGAAAAAAAGCACCACTGTTCCATCAGCTATTTCGTCAATCTGAAACCACCCAAAGACTGGTTCATTAAATGCTCTTCCTTAAGTCTTATAAGCGGCAGTTCATTCCATTGGCTCCAATGAGAGACCAGCAGGTATTTTTACTCCTTCAGTTTATATTCCAACTGGTTGTGATTAAAAAAGAAAAAAACAGCCAGCTGTATGGCTACATTACCTCCTGCCATTTTAAGAATTTTAAGGAGAGATAAACGAATTTTCTTGTTTTCTTCCTCCTGTCACTTTTTCCTTTCATGTCATGTCTGGAAACTTTGACAGCAAAGGTTGGTTTGTTTTTATTGATGTGGAAGCTGTGCTTGAAGTCCTTCTGGTTGAAGACTGGCTTATGTGTACTCTAAATAAATACATAATGATATATATTCTAATCTTAAATTAAGTACAAATGCCTACAATGAACTTTCTCTTTTCTCCAGTTGTGCTGAAATGAAATAATCAATGTCTTCTCCAAAATGTTTTCCTAAGCACCATGCCTTCCTATGGCACCACAACATGCAGCATGTTCCATACAGTTTCACTCCATACAGCTCAACTGGCTTTTCAGTAGTCCTATTCCTTTCACTGTGTTACAGGCCAAGTATATTCAGTTGTCAACTTCTTGGCCTCCTCATGTGCCTTAAAAAAAGACAGAATTTACCCCAGTATATCCCATAAAGTGTAAGATAAATGGCATACAAAACTAGGGCGTTTGAGGCTTCTCCCTAAACTGCAAACTTCAGGATTCCATAGGATGTTGAAAGTGGAATAATAGCACTGTAGCAGTCTAATGCGGAAATGGCCTAGTACATACATTGAGAGTGTGTCTGTATCAGTCAAGGAACTGGCTACAGTTTAGAATAAATGACAGATGCCTAGAACATACACAAAGGTAAGAAACGCCCCCACAATTGTATTCAATAGAGGAAAACAGTCAGAGACCTCATTTTATGAGATGTGAGTAGAAGATGATCTATAATAACCTAAGAACACACTTACTAGATAACTCTCCTAGGTGCCAGTTTATGACAGGCAGGTGCAAGGCAAGTGTATAAAGAAGATGATCAGAAGTAATGAATCTCTCTAGTGTGAGTTATTTTGATTGGTCAGCTGATTGAGTGAGTGTAAGAGAAAATTTAAAAAAACACCAAGAAATAGCTTTTATCTACTGCCTTATCATGAGTCTCCAACATGCTGACATGCTGCCCTAAAGTGCTGATTTGTGCTGGTAAAACTATAGATATGTAGTAATTAATGGTGTTAAGATTTAACAAGGATGTTAACCCTTGAATGTCAACAGATGAAATTGTATTCTGTCATGGATTGGCTAGTTTTTTTCATTAAGAGGACTATGAATGTGACATAAGGTACGAGATTATGTACATGTAGAAGGCCCTGTTTTGTTAATAGTTAATTGATGGACTGTTAATTGTTGTTAAGGGGTTGGTTTAGGTGGGTCGGTGGGTGGGGAGGATTGGATATGTTTTTAATGTCTTTTAATTTATTTAATGTATTTCATGTTGTTCGCCACCTCGATCCATGTGGAGAGGTGGGATAGAAATTATTATTATTATTATTATTATTATTATTATTATTATTATTATCATCATCATCATCATCATCATCATCATCATCATCATCATCATCAGTTATTATTATCATTATTATTAGTAGTAGTAGTAGTAGTAGTTGTTGTTGTTGTTATTATTATTATTATTATTATTATTATTATTATTATTATTATTATTATTATTTAGGAAATGTCTGTATAATGAAGTTTAAGCACCCAAACACTGTCATGTCTGTGTTTCTGTCTAAGGAGAAAGTGTACGTGAGTGTGCATGAATGCATATAATAAATAGCCTAAAAAAGGACCACAAGAGCTAGTTCAATTCCCATATAAATATCCTGAAACTCCAAGACTTAAAAATGCTGAAGCAGAGTGTTGGTGTTGACTTGGCCTGTCTAATTTAACCACTGTCACTATCCTGAGTTGGGCACTAAGGTGATCAAAAGCTGATAAAGGTGACCCCAAGCAGAATCCAAAATTACTTGACAAGAACTCTCAATGCCTCAGTCTAAGAGACAGGGGTGGGGACCTTGGAGCAGCTAAAAACCATCCAGAAGATGGGGCTGTTGGATTTGCGGTTAACCCCCAACTTCTTAAATATTTATTTAGGAGCTGTTGAGAAACAGCAGAACAAATATGAAAAAAACCTAGGTTTCCCAAACAGAGAAAGTTATGAAGCAAAAAGGAACTCTCTGACCACAAGGTGTGAAGAGGCTTGTGAAGGCACCACTTTCTACGTGGCACAGCACATGACAATTGGCTGTGTAACACTGCAATGCATTACATTTTGCACTATCTTTGAAGAGTCAAAACTCCCGATGGTACAAAGAGCTGCAGTCATGACACTGGGGATGATTACAGGGACCATACAACTCCCTGGCTACAAAAGTGGCAGTGGCTCCTAATCTATTTCTGGGCATAATTCAAAGCACTGGTTCTGACACTGAAACCCTTTTTGGCTTTTTGGCTTTGGCCCAGACCAACTCCCCACATGAGCTTGTCAGGCTCCTGAGCACTTTAGGAGAGGCTCTTCTTTGAGATCTATCATATTCACATGGTGACAGCATAGGTTGCAGCCTTTTTGGTAGTAGACTGTGGAAACTCCTTCGTATGACTTTTCTTTGCTTTCCTTCCATCACCAGGGAAAGACTTTTTATTCTTTTTGTTTTGTTTCAGTTTTGGTTTTTTCATGATATATTTTATTAAAGAAGTACATCAAAAAATATTTGTTCCTCCAAATAAAACTTGTAGTATCTATTTTACCAAATTTCAAATGCAAAATATAAAATATATTATACTCTATTGCATTTGATATTTTAAACATCTTTACAGTTTTTTTTCTGTATTTTAACAGGCTTTTGACAAATGAGGGTTTCTAAAGAACAGGCTTTCAATAGGGTGCTGCATATTTTTAATTGTTAAACTGCTTTTTATTATTTTCAATTGTATGTTTCAATTTGTTTTTAATATTATTGATAGCTTAAGTCCATTTTGACCTTTTGCATGGTTTAATTGTGTTGCATCTGTTTCATTGAACTGGCATGGAGCAGTGATTTGAGTGTTGGACTGCAGCTGTGGAGACCAGGGTTCATATCCCTGCTCAGCCACAGAAATCCACCCTCTCAGCTTTAGAGGAAGTCAAAGGCAAGACCACTCTGACCATATCTTGCCAAAAAAAACCCCATTACGGTTGCCATAAGTTTGAAACAACTTGTAGGCATACAACAGCAATGTTTGTTTTGTTGGAAAGCCACCTTGAGTTCTGGTTATGGGTAAAAGGGGGGATGTAACTAACATTAGTAATAGCAATGATAACAATAACAACAGTCACTGCTACCACTAAAAAACAGCTGATAAATTGACCAAGAACTTGTGTTCATGAGATTGTGACTATATAGTCCAGTTTCTTTAGATGCCTGTTGTTTTTCTAAATGCTCAACTGAAGTCTTTAAGTTACTGCAATGCTAGACATTTTGTGACTGAAAGAAAATTTCAGTTGGCAGGGCAGAATTCTTATTTGGGTACTGATGCCCTCAATTTGCCTCCACCCTCCACATAGCTATGTCCCTGGTTCAACCCCCCCCTTTCTATCCCATTGTTTCTTTGCATATTTTTACTTTTTTTCCAGAACTGGTCTGGTTGTTTAGTGCTAATGGAGCTTTTCTCGAACTCCCCCAATACCTATAACATATTAGTCAGTTTCATTTATATTTGTGCTTTCCATGATGCTTTGTTGTGTTTATGTTGTTGTTGCTGCTACTGCTGTTGTTAGGGTAGATGGGCATGAGATGTGGAATTCTCCATCCCAATTTATTAGAATTCATTACAAATTATGCAGTGGTTAATAAAAAGTCTGAAGAATGGACCATAGTAAGGATGGGCTTCTTGCAAAAAAGAGAGAGAGAGAGAGAGAGAGAGAATGAAAAAAGAAAGAAATAATAATCTGCCACCAGAGTTATTAAGCTTAATGTACTGTGACAAAAGCTGAAGCTTTTAAAAGCAAGGATATGTCAATAAAATAATGGCCTGTTGTAAATTCATACACTTTAAAAAAAAAAAAAGAATAAAAATTAGTACCAAATGAGAAATTCTCTTTCATTTCACTATTGAAAGGATGTGGAGGAACGTAGGCAGTAGTACTAACAAGCAACACTTGGGCCCTTTTCGCATGGCATCTGCCATGAGAAAGAGGACCTGGAGCCTCGCGTGATTGCGAGGAGCGATCTGCATGACGCCCTCGCAATCGTGCAAGGCTCCAGGGGACAGCAGGCAATGATCATGCACCTTTGAATTTTCGGCTTTCAGCCAAAAATACTACGCAGTCGCGCATTGTTCCCAGGCCCCGTGCACACTTACCTGGCGTGCAGAGCCTCGGGAGCCGGGCCAGTCGCACTTCCTGTCTCAGTGCAGCCTGGGAAGGTCTCAGGCTGCACTGTGAAAGGAAGAGGCAGGGCTCTCGCACGAGCAGGAAGCTTGTGCAGAGCTGAAGAAGCAGGGAAGTGAGAGCCTCTCACAAGAGGCTGCTCGTGCGATCACTGCATCGCAGCGCCGAGAAAAGGTAGGATGTGGAAAGGACCTTGGAAAAGTTATTTTTTGGACTACAACACCCAGAAATCTCCAACCAACATTGACAGTAGCTAGACTTCTGGAAGCTGTACTCCATAAATAACTTCTCCAAGTTATGCAAAAAAGAGGCATGCAGATGTGTCCATATTTTTCTCTGTGAAATATTAGAGAATATTGCAGTGAAAGATATGTAATTAAGATATATATAAAAAAAATCAATGCCTAGGATATGCACTGTCTATAGAAATTAAACTAGTTTTCTGTGAAATTTAAAATTATGTGAGCTATGAGTCTGAAACTGTTACAATATATATCTTGGATTCCACTGCAAGATGCAAATATTGACATAAACCAATGATGGCTTAGTGATTAGTTTGATATATAGTTCTTATTTTCATACTTGCATTTTAAAAACACATCAGATTAAGTGTTCTTCTCACAGAAAATTGTTTGTTTTTATTACGTGAAACAATAAACCACTTTTCAGCATTGTAGTTCCCAAAGCAGCAAACAATAAAACTTAAAATAATATCACATAAAATGAATAAAAGCATCAGGAGACTGCATAAACTAGCATAGCAAAAAAGGGGGGTGGGGAGGATCAACTTAATAGAAGCTGGAAAGGCTGGGAAGAAATAAAATGTTTTCCCTGCAATTGTGCAGTGCTCCCGTCACTTCTGGTCATGCAGAAGCGCACTGGCGTCGCTTCCTTCCATAGCACAGCAATGGAAAAAGCCCAGGTGTGCTGCAGAAGGAAGACATGGCACCATTGCATTCTCTTCGGCAGTGATTGACTGGGTGCAGAGGGGAGCATTGCTGATGCGCTCTCTTCTGGATCTAGAACTGCAGCGAGACAACGCAGAAGAGCATCGTTGTGTGGAAATGGCCCTAGTCTCAACTTTATAGGCAATGTACCAAGGTGCTTGAACTTATTCTGGGGGTGCAGTCAGCACATTAGTTTCTTTATTGCTTGGATTAAATCCAAAATATTAGATTGCTATGTAAGCTACTAACTGCAACCATAGAAAACTTTCTAACTCTCCCATTGTTTTGCTTCACTCCATTTGGTTAACTTCTCACATCTGCAAAATAAATTACATTTCTCTCTCTCTCTCTCTCTTTTTTTATATCATCCAAATGAGATCTGATTGAATAGGCTGGTAGCATTTTATCGTGAGTCTCACATTAATTCTGTAATTTGTCATTTCTTAGTGCATGGAAAACAAAAGCTATTAAACTTTACAACAATTTAACCTATAAATTATTACCAAAATCTAAATAGGTCTCATTTATCTATTTTAAAGAAATATGGTTTTAAAAGCACACACTCATACACACACACAAGAGAGAGAGAGACATGCTTCAGGTTTTCTGGCCCCATCTTGGATCACACCACATAAGTTTTGTATACATAGAGAAGAAGAAAAAAGAGAAAACAAGATTGCTGTATTAAGTTACACCATATTACTCTAAATTTGTCTCTGTCAAAACACAATGCGCAAATTAGAATCATAAGGAAATCCTGTAATTTGTAAATTATTTTGTCAAAGCGTTCTTTAAAAAAAACTGCTGTATTAGGAGACTTCAGATTTACAAGTTAAGGCATCTATCACCTAATTTGGAAAGAGTTAACCTTTGCACTTCTAAAAAATGTGTCAGTGCTTTTAATGCAATTCCTTATCATGTCTCCTAAATAAACTATAAAAAAAATACAGTACTTTTGAAGAAATGTAGATTGGGGTAGTAAAACTTCTCTATCATGAAGGTAGCAATTTTTCAAGGGTTATCTGTTAGAAACCACATGTCAGCAATGGGCAAAGCCATCCTCTCTCTCACTCTCTCTTTCTGTGTCTCGCCATCCCATTTTTCTCATTCTTTCTTTTTAAGATGTGCTTCTTCAATTCCTTCTACCCCTTCCTTTCTCCATGCCCAGCAGGCTGCCCAGAGAACAAATTGTTCTAGCTAGCAGTCTGCAGTGACCTCTGGCAGACAACTTTTTAGGTCAAGAGACAATTTATTATTATTATTATTATTATTATTATTATTTCAAGTATTTCTTTATTAGTTCAGGACACTCATGGGTCGTGGACAACATTTGACCCTTGGGCTGCAGGCTCCCCAGCTATTCAATTGCGTAAGCAGCTGAAAAAAAGTATACAATTACTGAGTTTGGAACTAGACTATTACATTACATCAGCTAATTTGGAGGCCTTCATTGAGATTGGCAATGTGTGTCCCACAAGCTGCATGTTCCCTTGTGGCCCCTGGAAGTAACCAAAAATTTTAAAAAAATCATTTTTACCACCCCCAATGTTCCTGAATATCCTCAAGGGATAATGGGGACACATTGCCACATTTTGGATCCTCCTATGCTATTTTAGGTTCAGGAGAATCTTTTTTTAAAACAGGAAATAACCGCAAGTGTCTTTCGGTCACTTTCTTTTATTTAAAAAGGGTCTCCCTGCACCTAAAATACCCCATGGAAGCCTAAAATGAGGGGAAAGCATGAGGGGGGGGAACTATATTTCCTAGAGAGCATTTGGGGGGGTTGGAGGCAAAACATTGAGTTTTAGAGGGGGTAATAATGGGGTTCTTCTCTCAAGATCTCCTTGGGGTTTAATGCAACACACTAGTCTTCCTAAATACTCTATTCTGCCTAAGTTCCCTAAATGCACCAGATCTTGTTTGATCTTGGAAACTAAACACTGTCAGCTCTGGTTAGTACGTGGGTGGGGAACTACCAAAGAATACTAGGTGTTGGCTATATTTCAGAAGAAAGAACTGACAAAACCTCCTCTGAGTATTCCTTGCCTAAGAAACCCTATGAAATGCATAGGGTCACTATAAGTTGATAGACAACTTCAAAGTACACACACACACACACACACACACACACACCTTCCACAGTTGCCCACCACTGCTTTAGTCCCTGCATTATGTATACTTCCTGAGTATACGTCTTTACTACTTGGGTATCAGAATGAATCTTTACTACTTTACTGAGTCTTTACTGCTTGGGTATCAGAATGGACCAGGGTGTCAGTGGCCAAGGGGAGGGTAGTAGATTTCTCAAAACTTAGGCTGAAAAAGAAATGTGGTTTAGGCTCAGCAGTGAAATCTCTAAAGTAGCCTGTATTTTGAATGCCACAATACAACTTCAGGTCCTTTTTTCTCTCTTCCCTTGGTCCTATACTCATATAATACAAAGTTTGGATGTGTGTGAGATGACAAAAGGATGCATAGTATATGTGGTCAAATTTCCTAAACATATGCAAGGAATTCACAATAGGGAAAACTGATTTTACCTAAAGCTGACCTGCAATCATTTTCTATTTGCAAAGAGCAGGAAATGGTACCCTCATCTCATGCAAGCTGCACAGTAACCCTGAAAATTCACAAAACTCTCTTTAAAGGAATATTACATTTTCTGATTAGTAGATACAGAAAACACATTCCACACTACAAAGTCACCTGTCTGTCATTCCTATAAGTAACAGGATGTAGCAAGCTTCTATACAAAGTAGATTGGAATCCAGTGGTGGATCTTGAGTTATTTTGTTGCAGGACACACTTGTAATCATCCAATGTCTATACATGTGTAAACTATCCTAGGCTTCAATCCCAGACATCTGTACCCAGTGTCCTGACCGAGGGAGGACCAAAACAATTTACTGGGGCTTAGCAGTCCATAAGGTGTCCCTGGTTCTGACTATGATACATATGGTTTGTGTTTTTCTCAGTAATATCATTATGTGTTGATTTTTTTTTACAGCCATTGTAAAATCAGTGAATTTAAAAAAAAAATAAGGATACATGAAATTTGTTTTAATTAATGGTAGGTAAAGATTTTTAGCCAGTTTGCCAGTAGCTCAAAATTGCTGCCAGGCAGGTCAGGAAAGGAAGCTGAGTTTCTTAGCAGTTGTTTTCATAGCCATCAAGTGAAGCAATCTGACTGTGGCAACAAAGGAAGCAGGCTCCATGCTGTTCCAGGAACCAGAGACACTCTCATTTATACCCCTCACTTCACCAAATGTCCATATCACTCTCCCTCTTCACTCCATCTGTCCAGCTGCTTTCCAAGAACACTGCAGGAACACCCGCAAGGAGGCCTGCCAGGCAACAGGCCTCTGGAATCTCTTCTTGTCTGCAGGAAGTCAGAGAGAGGTAGGGAACTGGGAGAAGGGATTCTTCTTTGGATGCCTCCCCTTCCTGCACAACCAGGAGTCCTTTTCCCCACTTCGCCCAAGCCACCACCAAGCCCAGAGGTACTAATATAGTCAGTTGGTCAGCTTGCAATCATTCATCAGTGGTCCTTGCCCACTGTGCAAATCTGCTGCTCATGATGAACAGCTGGTGGGGTGGCCTCCCAAATTTTGTAACTGGAGCCCAAACCCAGCCTCAGCTGTCCTCTCTAATTTAAGGATTAGATCCAAAGGATTATGTCAGTACAGTATTTCAATTTATGACTGTAAAAAGTGCAATTGCATGGCAATACTTCAGTGGAGTCTGTGTTAGATATTCAATAATTAGTACCATTACTTTTTTAAAAAGCGTCTATAGTATGTTTTTGTTTTGTAAATGCAGCTGAACAATAATGGATTAGATGGGATTGGAAAAAATATGGGAAACAACATTTGTCACAACATCTTATTTAAATATTGTACACCAGTGCTGTTGTGTTTATCACAGCTGAAGTTTACATGAGCATGACATTGTTTCAGACTTATACAAACAATGTTGGGCACTCCTGAAATGTCGAAATACAAGTCAATATTTGCTGTTTTCATCTGGGCAGCCAAAGCCAAATCTGCTGCCAGCCCAGCAAAATTTTTCTTCAGAATGTTTCGGTTTAATCAGGCACGGAAGGACTAGGAAGACCATAATCACCCCACCAGCCCCTTATTTGCTTCTCACAAAGGATAGATTCACTTTTTCAGGGACAAAATATATAGCATTTAAATGTTAGAGGATGACTGAGTTAAAATATCTACTCAGCTCTGTAGGTGACTAGATGACTTTGGGCCAGTCATTATCTCTCAGCATTATTTACCTCACAGGATAGTTGTGAGGATTAAATATGGAAAGTGAAAGCAGTGCAGAGACAATGGGCTCCTTGCAGTATATCCTTAAATGATAATAAAAGAAGCAGAACAAACTATGGTAGAAAACAGGTCAGTCTCCCACAGCATCTGAAAAAGGATTTGCCCTCAGCAGGTCAATATCTGAGTTCAAATGGCACAATAAACCATGGTTTGTCACTACAGAAACAAGCCTCACATCAGGCTCATACTTTCCTTTCTCTCTTTTCTTCTTTCAACAGAATCATGATGAGTTTTTTGTTTCTGTTTTTTAATTTATTAACTGCATTTTGTTGTGTCATTTGAACAAGCTGAATGGGTGAAGTGCCAGAGGGCTAGAGACAAGTAAACATTGTCCCTCTCTTCAAAAAAGACAAGAAAGAAGATCCAGGAAACTATAAGCCAGTTAGCCTGATCTTGATACCAGAGAAAATATTAGAACAGATTCAACCAAAGTCCATTGTAAAAAAGAGGCTGGATAGCTACCTGCTGGGGATGCTCTAGCTGGATATCCTGCACTGAGCAGGGGCTTATATCTGATGGCCCACAGGAACACTTATGATTCTATTCCTCAGAAGAGAAGTAGTTTTCAAAACAGATATCTTGATTATACCACAGTAAAACGAATACATTTATTGTGTGACTATGAGAAAGACCATACAGGTGAATAACTCACAGCTTCCACCGTGCCTCTTGCATAAATCTCAGTCTATCCTGAGATGCCTGTGACTGTGTGTGTTCCCTGATTTTGACACCTGTGAGCTGCATTGGAGATATCTATGGAAATATCACAGCTATGGGGATTAGGATCTGTACATACTGTTAGAATAGGCTTCCACTGCTAAATAAAGTAATTGATAGAAGACAGAAATTATGCAAAGCAACAATTCTTTTGGGTATTGCAGCTTTCTGAGAAGATTCACCAACTCAGTGATGGGCTATCATTACATCTGTTTTCCTGTAAAGTCTAAAGCATATCAGTAACGACATGCTGGTCTATGATGCTACCTCCTGACTAAAGTAACAGTCATGCCAAGCTGATAGACAGATGTAGGAAGGGGGCCATTGGGGTAGCCCTGCCAAGAACAGCTTATTAATTAACTCTTTGACTTGTAAAGAAATATAAAATGAGTGTGACAAATTGAGCCAGGTGCAGAGGAAGTTATTATTTATTGCTTCTATTTTTAAATTAGCAGCTGTGTTTAGTGGAGTGTGCAGCAGCTGAGAGTCAGCAGCGATACCTTTTATATAGCTACTGTTAGAAGTGCCTTCATGTGACACCATTCTTAATTGCTCTTTTCCAAAGGTAACCAGCATTGTAAGCACTCCTTGACTTTAATCGGATTTATGGCTGCTTAGCACTTGGTACAGACTGATTGCTGGAGCCATCTGGTCAAGTTTGACTACATACATTCCATACTGTTTGCATTGCCATTTCTTGCTTACTCCTGCTCTTTGTTGTTGCATCCCATAAACCAGACTGGGGTTTATGGGGCAATAATGTTTGTTAAAGCCCATAATATATTTATGACATACTTTTCATTAAGTCTCTTGTACTGGTGTTTCTTCTGCCTAACATTCCATGTGCCTCCTCTTTACCCCTAGCTATTGTGTTGCCTTTGTTGTTGTTATTGTCATTTGTCATTAAATCAGTTTTGACTTATGATGACTCTGCAAATGAAAGACCTGTCATCAACGGCCCTGCCCAGATTTTGCAAACTCAGAGCTGTGGTATCCTTGAATGCATCAATCCAAGAGCATCAGTTTAGTCATCTTGTCTTCTAATGAGAGTTCAGGCTTGATTTGCTCTCATTCATTTGTTCTTTTAGCACTCCATGGTATATTGTACTATCTCTGTTCCCGTTATTTACCCCCCTCTGTCTGTCTTTATTAAATTCTTATCTTTGTGCCTTTTGTAATGCTGTTATTAAGGTCTAGATCATGCCACCATTACAGATGTGTAAATATAATTATTGGACTTTGTTTAGCTTTTCTGTCCTTTCTGTTTTCAGATAGCTGCCTGGTTCTTGTGTCATTCTAAACATTCTTACCCTGAGGATTGGCAAGTGTTCCGCTTTCGCTCTATCATTTTTGAATTGCACAAGACCAGTTAAACAGTAAAGCCCTTTCTAAACTGCCATTCTTTCCCCAATGCTGTTTAACATCTACATGAAACCACTGGGAAAGATCATCTGGATATGTGGGGCAGCTTGCTACCAATATGCTGGTGATACCCAAATGTCTTGTATTCACTAATAGCAGCAGCTAAGCATGTCTCCTCTAAATGAGTGCCTGGAGGAGGTAATGGGGTTGGATGAGAAAAAACGAAATGAAACTGAAGCCAGACAAGATGGTTGTGCTTACTGTCAAGGGTCCTAAACTGGATTTTGTGTTTAAATCTCTTTATTAAGCAATATAACATTATAGCTATATTTTTCTTCAAATTACCATACTCTGAAATCATTTACACATATATATAAAAAAAGAAATAAAAAAAATCAATTCCATATTTGTATCTACTTAAATAAATAAAAAGTAATCATAAACCTAAATCGAAAATTTACAACACATTGTCCATGCCTGACGATTTTTCCATCTTTTTATATTTAAAAATACTAATTTCACTATTCATCTGTAGTACTCTATTTCATTCATTGATTATACAGTTACTCAATTATTTCTTCATAATATATTCTTCCTTTTATTCTTCTTTTTTCCTCTTACCCTATTGGTGGATACTAGTTTGTAATGACCAACTCAAAAAAGTATCCCATATCTATGTTCCTGAATCTGTAGTGTCTACTTCTTCTTCATTCCTTTTTCTCTTACCCTAAATCTCTACTTTCTTTCTTCCAATTGGCTCTTAATGTTTTACAATGCAGCTTACTTTCTCTCAGTGCCTCTTACTAAAAGAAATTCAATACTTCTTTAATATTCTTACATTTGCAGTTGATCTTTCAGAGATTACATCTTTGTATTCTTTTAATCCTTATTCTTCTATTCCTTTAATTGCTAACTTTCCCCATTCGGTTTCTAATAAAAGTTAGAGAGGTTGCCAGTCTTCCTTAAATTGTTTCAAAGAATTTTTAGATATTATTGTTGACAATTTATCAATTCCAATTAGATCATACATTTTAGTTAACCAGTCCTGAATTACTGGTGTCTCTTCCTGTTTCTATTTGGTTGCATACACCATCCTGGCTGCAATAATCATATATGTTAATAGTTTTCTTTGAGAACTTTTCTTCAACATTTTTATGCCATTATAAATATTCAGCAAGTATATTTCTGGTTGCATTGGAAACCTCAATCCTAATATCATCATAATTTTATCATGTACCTGAGCCCAAAATGTCTTGGCCTTCTGGCACGTCCACCATAAATGGTATAAAGTTCCCCTTTGACTACATTTCCAGCACTTGTCATTCTTGATTTTACTCAACTTTGCTAGGTGGGCCGGGGTATAATACCACCTATAGAAGATTTTGTAGTAATTCTCTTTTAATGGTATGCTTTTAACTAATCTATTTATCATGCTCCAAGATTCTTCCCAATTATCTAATTGAATAGAATTCCCTATATTCCTTGCCCATTTTATCATATTTTCCTTTACGATTTCTTTTTCCATTTCACGATTTAATAACAGCTTATATAACTTTGAAATCCGATGCTCGATACCTGATTTTATCAATTTATCTAATTCATTCTCCTTTAATTCTATACCTATTACTTTTTGGTCCATTTTAAACTTCTCTGATAGCTGTCTCAGTAATAACCAATGGGTCGTTATACCACTTTCGGCTAGCTCTTCCTTATTTTTTAAGCAGACATTTCCTCCTTGGCATTTTAATAACTCCTTATAAGTGATCCATTTAAGTAATCTAGGTCTCTCTCTTCTATAAAATGCCTCATGCAGGGAAACCCACATTGGTAATTTCAAATAAAATTGCTTTTTGGACTTCAACCAAATTCTTAACAAGGATTTCCGTAAAAAATGGTTATTAAAATATTTGTTAATTTTAGCCTTTTCATACCATAAGTATGAATGTCAGCCGAAAGGTAGGTCTGCTCCTTCTAATGCTAACAGCTTGTCATCTTTTAATTCGAACCAAACAGTCAGCCATTCTAAGCAACACGCATAGTAATATATTCTAAAATCCGGAATTCCTAACCCACCTCTTTCTTTCGAATCTGTTAGATATCTCCACTTTATACGGGGTTTTTTGGCATTCCAAATGAATTTTTGAGAGATCTATCCACCACTGATTAAATGGAGTATCATTAACAATAATGGGCAAGTTTTGGAACAAAAAGATCATCTTCGGAAGAATATTCATTTTTATTGCTGCAGCTCTTCCCATTAGTGTCAAATCAAGTTTCATCCATCTCTTCAAATCCTCTTTAATCGTCTGCCACACTTTCAAATAATTATTATTAAACAAGTCTACATTATGCTTGGTTAAGATGATTCCGAAATATTTTATTTTCTTGGAAATTTTGAATTGAGAATCCATTTCCAATTCTTTTTCTTCCTGAATTGTCATGTTCTTTGTTAATATATGCGTCTTTTCCGAATTTACCTTGAAGCCAGCTATAATACCATATTCATTTAATATATTTTTAAGATGTTTTATGCTTTGATTGGGGTTGTCTAGTATAATAAACAAATCATCTGCGAATGCTCTGATCTTAAATTGATGGTTTTGAATATACACTCCTTTTATCTCTGAATCATTCCTTATTTGTGTAATTAATACTTCAATAATAATTAGAAAGATCAGTGGGGATAACGGGCATCCCTGCTGCATCCCTTTCTTAATGTTAATTTTTGATGTCTTTTCCCCATTTATTAATAGATTTGCAGACTGATCTTTATAAATTTTACTTATCCAATTAGTGAATTTGTCCCCTATATTTATCTTTTGTAAAGTTTTTTGGATAAAATTCCACTCCACATTATCAAAGACTTTCTCAGCGTCTAAAAAGATCAGACCCAATTTTTTCTCGTTATGTTTTTCATAGTATTCTATAAGGTTTAATAATGTTCTCATGTTGTCTTTTATTGCATGCCCTGGAAGAAAGCCATTCTGATCTTTGCCAATCCAATCCTTCAGAACTTTTTTCAGTCTTTCAGCCAATATTGTTGCGAATATTTTGTAATCAGTATTCAGTAAAGCTATAGGCCTATAGTTCCTGACATCTAAATGGTCTCTGCCCTCTTTGGGGATCAAGCTTATCAAGGCCTCTCCCCAAGAAGCTGGAAAATTCCCATCGTCAATTTCATTCATGACTTTTTGTAAAGGTTCGACTAATTGCTCTTGAAACGCTGTGTAATACTGTGACGTGAAGCCATCTGGGCCTGAAGCTTTACCTGTCTTGAGTTTTTGAATCGCATTTAAAATTTCCATTTTTGTAATTGGCTTGTTTAGTTCTAACCGTTGATCTTCCCTAATTGGTGGAATTTTTACATCCTCTAAATATCTTTGTGTGTAATCTTGTAGATCTATATTATCCTTATGATCAAATATCTCCTGAAAGTATTTTTGGAATATTAACTTTATTTTATGTTGTTGACAATAAATTTCTCTACCATCTCTAATCTGCAGTATCAACCTTTTCTCTCGTTCTTTTCTAAGTCTGTAAGCTAACCACTTTCCAGTTTTATTAGCATATTCGTAGCAGTTATGTTTAACATATTTTAGCTTTCTTTCCATGTCGATTGTATTTCGGATTGTAATTTGTTTTTGTAAGGCACTTATTTGGTATTTAATTTTAGAATTATAAGGATCTTTCTTGTGATCGTCTTGCTTTTCCTTAAGTTCATCCATAATTTTTTGATATATTTCCTTCCTTTTTCTCTTCTTATAAATCTCCTGTTCTATAAATATTCCACGTATTACTGCTTTACTTGCCTCCCAAACCACAGTCTCTTTGATTCCTTTCTCGGAGTTTTCTTTAAAATAATGGTTCAGTTCTGATCTTATTTTTCCTACTACTTTTTCATCTCTAAGTAGCTCATCCTTGAGTGTCCAACAATAATTCACATTCCTTTCCTTAATTTTCAGTAGTATTGGGTTATGATCTGAATATATCCTTGGTAGAACTTCCATCTCCTTGATATTTCTGAGCATTGTTTTAGCTATTAAAACCATATCTATCCTGGACCATGATTGGTGGACTTCTGAATAATATGTAAGCCCTTCTGAATTTCCATACAAATATCTCCAAGTATCTATTAATGCATAATTCTCAATCATATTAAAGAAAGACTTTGGTAGCTTACGTTGTAATATTTTTAATTTGCCTGTTTTTCTGTCTACCTTTGGGTCAATAACCCCATTAAAGTCCCCTAATATAATAACATCCTGATAGTCGTATTTATCCAAAGCTTTTTGTATTTCTTCATAATAACCTGCTTTGTTTTGTTGCGGCCCATAAATTCCAACTAATAGAAATACATTTTGAAATGATTGTACTTCTACTCCTATGTATGCTCCATTTTCATCCTTAAAAACCTCTTTTGCTCTATATCTTTTAGCAACATAAACCGTAACCCCTCTCTTCTTTTTACAACAGACCGATGAGAAATGTGTTCCAAATTTAATATTATTTAAATATTTAGTATCTTTGTCTCTTATGTGTGTCTCTTGCAAACATATAATATCAGGTTTCAGCTTTTCTGAAATACTCTTTTCCGTTTAATTGGTGCATTTAATCCACGAACATTCCACGATAAAATCTTCATCTTGTTCTAAGAAGTCCTTAAATCCGTTTCCTTTATAGTTAACGCTCTCCTTAAAGTATTTCTTTTTCTGTCGATCTGTCTTCGCCTTCACCTTCTTCAAAATCTTCCTCCTCTAATTCTTCCTCTTTCTGCTTTCTATCAATATCCTGGCTAAGTGTGTCTTTTTCCAAAGCTGTCTTTTCCAAAATATATTCTTTATCAAGAACGCCCTCTTTTTCTTTCCTTTGTCTAGAAATGGCTCCTGCTTGATTATATGTTGTGATCTTTTCATCTTCCTTATCTATAGCTTGTCCGGGAACAGTTTCTCTCTGCTCTTCAGTTTTACTTGAGTCTTCCTTGAGTTTTTCTTTAAACTTTCTCACAAAGTCCTGTGCTTTTAGAATGGTATTTAATACATATCTTCTCTGTTGGAATGTAAAAAATAACTCCTTCTCCTCTTCCCCACCTATATTGAATTCCATGTTTTTTTAATATTTGTACCAAGAAGGAATATTCCTTTCTCTTTTTCAATACTTGAGAGGGGATATCTTTAAATACTTGTAATTCCGTATTATCAATCACTAGTTTATTGGCATGAGTCTCTTGAATGATTAAATCTTTAACTCTCTCTCTAAGAAAATGAATAACAATGTCCCTAGGGACATTCCTCTTTGGCGATAAAGGAGTTAATCCGAAAGATTTTATCTGTCTCCAGATCTAATTGATCTGTATTCCAACCGATGAATTGAGGCAAACTCGGAATTACTCATTTGTACAATTCCTCTCCTTCCAGTTCTTCTAATCCCCTTATTTTCAAACATTTATTTCTGATTTTAATTTCTGTATTCAGGACTTGTGCTTGCGTTTGGTCAATTTGTTTTTTGATTTCAGGTGAGTCTTTTTCTAATTTAATCATTCTATTTTTTTTATAAATTGTCAATCTTTTCGTTCATTTTCTGCATATCCTTAGTCATATCTTCCATTTTTTGAGCTATATGTTGTACTTCCTGTTTTATTTTATATGTTGTACTTCCTGTTTTATTTCTTTTATCAGTTGACACTTGCTCCATATGTTTTGTGAAGTCCTCCCTTAACTTCCGGACCTCTTGTAAAATTGAATTACCAAATTCTAACAATTTTATCTGTTCGTCAGTCGAAGCTCTTCTTTGAGCTTGTTGAGCTTGTTGTTGTGACTGAACGGCCTTTCTCGTTCCAGAAGCCATTGTAAATTGGTTAATCAATGTTTTATAACGAATACAATATTTATAACCAATACACTAGCATAAAGTAACAATGAGATGCCAATAACATATTAAATTACTATTAGTATTACTATTATTAAGTTACTATTATAATATATCTTGATATATATCTTAATATATCTTGAACTTAATATTCAGTTACTGTTCCAATTGCTATTTTAATTGTTTCAATTATTAAATTACTGTTAGATTATTAAATTACTATTTCAGATATGCTAATACCTATATTACCTATTGCCTATATTACCTATACAACATCTATGTACCTATACATCACTAACTGTCATTTCTATTATTAATAATAATTCTAAACTATGTAATCAGAGTCAACACTGGTTACTCTAAACTATATAGTCCAAGTCAACACTGATTATTAATTATTGCAAAAAATTCAAAAAAGTACGTAGGAGATCAATAATGTACAATAAACAATAGATAATTAATCAGTTAAACAATTAAGCAATTATGCCATTAAACAATACTTAGGCCAAAATGAATATAAAATTCCTATTCATTCTTCTAACTAATTCTTCTAAATGGGTCAAGCCTTCTTTCTTATTTCTTGTAGTCAACAAGCCAATTTTTACATATAATTAAATTATATACACGTAATTGAATTGGAATTGAAAAATTAAAGCTTCTCTCTCATATATAAGCCGATTCTAAACTTGCCCCAATAAAAGAAAAGAAAAGAAAAAAGATACAGCTGAAATACCACTCAAAGGAAGAACAGAGGGGAGAGAAATAATAGAAAAAAACTACAAATCAGCTGAGTAATTTGGGCTACTTTCAGTCCTTCTAAATATGTCTCATACCCGGGCACTCTTCGCTTCCACTCTGCGCTTCAAAGGTTTTCCCTTTCACTTCCTATTAACAGAGGTGCATAGATTGGGGGAAGGAGAGAGGCTATTCCCTTTGATCAGTCCTGCAGTAATCATTTTGTAATCCTTTTGCTCGTTTTACTGCCTCAACTGCCCATCCCTCGTTGTAAAAGCTAGGTTGCAGCGGCGAACTAATTGGCCGCAATCTGTCTCTTAACTGAGAGACAACTGAATCCGCTAATGAGACGTTCCTTCCTCTCTGGGAGGTTTCCCCCCTTCTTAAAGAGGCACATCTTAATTATTTGTTGTTTGTAGAGCAAGCTCCGCGTTGGTTTCTTTTACCGATAGGACAAGGATTCTTTTATTAACTAAAGAGGAGATATTCTGAATACCTTCTATTTCTTCCTCTTTCGTTGTTACACAAAGTTTTAATTAAAAGTGGTGGTGAGGATTTCTCCTTAGGAGACCTGGACAAGGTAATGGCAGCTCCGTGGACACACGCTGTGCTTCGCAAACTCGGTTTGGGTTGTTGTTTCCGAGCGCTGCCCCGGCGGTTCTGACCTTCAGCAAGCGCTTCTGAACCTACTTTTCCAAGCAGGTATTTCCCCACCGTTTACCTTCAGAAGGGTGGGTTCCCGACCCCGCTAGGTGCACGTCTCTCCTCCAACTGTGTTGGGAGACGAGCAAGCTCCTCACCGCAGCCACTGGAAGTGGTCCTAAACTGGATTTTGAGGTGTGTCAACCAGTTCTGGATAGGGTTATACTCACCTTGAAGGACTGTGTTTGCAGTGTGAGGGTGTATCCATCCCAAATGAAGCCCAGATAGATGCAACAATCAGAAGTGCTTATTATCATGTTCAGCTGTTACACCAACTGTGCCCCTTCCTGGAATTGAAGGAGCTAAAAATGCTAGTGCATGTGTTAGTACTCTCAAGTCTGGACTTTTGCAATGTGCAATGGGCTACCTCTGTACCAGGTTTGCAAACTTCTATTAGTTCAAAACATGGTAGCCAGTATGATTACTACTACCTCTGAGAGTGACTATATTACATCAATATTACAATCACTCCATCGTACTTTCTGAGAAAAGTATAAAGTGTTGGTTATTACCTTTAAAGATCTACTTGGCTTGGGTCTGGGTTACCTACATAATTGCCTTTTCTTGTATAATCCATCTAATACACTCAGGTCCTCTGGCTGACATCTACTTCAGTCAGCTAAAACTAGGCTGACTCTTACGCAAAGGACATTTTCTTCAACTGCCCAAAGACTGTGCAATGACCTGCTGAAAGAGATGTGTGAGCTGGATATGCTGCCTGAGTTCCCAACAGCAGTAAAGACCAGTCTCTTCCAGCAGACCTATGCAGATTGTTTTTAAATTAAAAATTTCAAAGTATTTATTGGTGGATTTTATTTGTATTGGCTTTATGTGCTCTTTTAACTGATGTCATGTGTTGTGTTATTTGTTGTTGTTCCCCACCTCACTCCACAGGGAGAGGTAGTCATTGTCATCATCATCATTATCATCATTGTCTCAACCTTTTCAGGGTGCAGACGAAGGTACGTGCAAGTTCGTCTATGAGCATTACCGAAAAGCATTGCCAACCATATAGTCTGGTCATTTATACATTCAACCAACAGTTCTTCATGTGATATCTAAAACTGTGTCAACTTAGAATATGTCTTCAGGAATTAACCACTGCTGCTGTTATTGTTGTGTACCGTGAAGCCAACTTTGAGTTATGACAAACTTATGAATGAGAGGCTTCCAGGAGACCTATTATTACAGTCTTGCGCTGGTTTTGCAGGCACCCACTACCCACATTCCTGTCCTTCCCCCCACATCCATATAAAGGTGTGGTTGCACAGCATCTGTGTGCATCCAGTTTATATACCCAGGCGTTGTGCAAGCACCCTGAAAAAACCATGATCCCTGAGATAGCCTATGTATGTACAATATGGATGCATATAGAATCTAAGCGCACAGAGCCTGTGAAGGCTTGTCACTGTTGACAGTATTGAGCCAGATGAGGCAATTAGTTGTATGGTTGCTTCCTATGTAGGAGAAGTTACTGCATATAAGAACAGAAAGAGGGGGTATGGTTGCATTCTTTACCCTATATTCCCCCATCCGGAGATTTTCATTGTACATGGTTTCAGATTGTGTGAAAAGGGATCATCTTATTTTAATTAACTGAAGGCAGCAATGTGCTTGAAATGGAAACCAAGCATTTCATTAAAAACCTCTTATTCAGCAACTTTGTGTAGTACTATCAAGGTTTAGTGAGGCTAATAAGGAATAATTACTTATTTTCACAGTGAAAGAAAAGCAGCATGCTCAGCTCTTCTTAGGTCTACACTTTAACATCCTACACTGCTGCACCGTACAGATGTCATTTTGAAATACATATCAAGCTGTACTTCTCCCATTTGGTCCCCATGTTGTATGAAATAAGATTTAAACAACTAGAAAAAGCAGTATATGAGCATATTCATTAGTAAATTACATTTTTTAAAAATTTGCAGAAGATTACTATTTTGGTGTGAGAATGTGTATCTCATTTTAGGAATGAAGCATGAGATAATGCTTTATGGGATGAGCCCTACCATGACGTGCCATCGTTGATATAAAAGAAAAAGAACGAAGGGAAGCAGGATAAGTTTGATGAACAACCCCTTCACCATACCGTCCTCACCCCTGCCCCTGGAAATGAAGATTGTAGTGGATTGTTCTCTACCAAGTACCGTGCTGACCACTGCCATAACCTGCTGCTACTGTTCCAGCTGGAACCTGGGTCCAGATAAGCTTATTAGGACAAATGAGAATGAGTGGCAGCTTTATTTTAAAATTTGGGATGACATCAGCAGGCTGAATGGGTCCTCTGGGACATGTTTGCCCTACTATTTGGCCACCAGAGCCTAGGTAGCATTAAAGGAAGTGTTAAATCTGGTCTAGATAGAGAACATGTATTGCCATGTTCAAGGTGCAGTCATTCCAAGTACATCTGGGGCTAAGTCCTTTTCTGAAATCCTAGGATGCTGCTGCCAGCCAGTGTACTAGATGGACCAGTGGTTTGATTATAAGGTCATTTCTTATGTAAGGAGTCATATAAATATGTACAACAATAGAAATAATAGTAATAATAATGTGATTACCTTCTTCTGTAAAATACGTTCCACTTTTCAGAGGCACTGTTCTTTTTTCAGTCTGTCTTGACACATGGTTTTGAGATAGGAACTGGTACCTTCTCTAGTGCATGACTTATGTCCTGACATAGATGTGAGAAATGAGGCTGTCTTGAGTCTCCTGGACCTCTCAGAGGCATTTCAGATAAAAGAAAGAGGAATTCAGAACAATCCCTTCTGCATTTCCCTCTGAACATTTACCAGTTCTGTCCTATATCTGAATTCAGGATTTATGTATAGACATCATTTTGAAGTACTCATTGTGATTATGGAGGTGTGAATGAAATGTTAAATGAGGTGTCAAATTAAACTACCAGACAAGTAAAAGTATTAGAAAAATAGGCTTTTCTCCCTGGATTGTCAAAAGAGAGAGAGAGAGAGGGAGGGAGAGAGAGAGAGATTGAAAGGAAGAAAAGAGGTGGCAAAGAAATTTTCCAGCATGGCACACAGATTGTTCTGTGCATATAGATTCCACATTCAACATTGATAAACTATTTCCATACATCATATCATAGCTTGGAAAAATTACTTTCTTGGACTGCTCTGGGCATGGTAACTGAAGGATTCTGCAACATCATCATCATTAAAAAAAAAGGTCTGTCAGAGACAGCTAGATGTGCCCTTCATTGGAGTTTATTCTCAAAGCTCAGCTTCACAGCATGATGGTCCATATAAAGTGGGCTCTTCTGTTGACCTCAGTGGGTGGGCAGCATTGTGCAGGAAGGAGATGGTTCTGGTGTCGGGTTGTTCAGGGATTTAAAATTATAAATATAGAATTGCCACTGGAATGGACTAGGAGCTTTTCAACTTGATGTAAAAGAGGATCACAAACTCTTGAAAACCAGACCCAGTCAGGAATGTTGCTGCTCTATCTGAATAACATGGATATCTATCTGTCTCATCTAATCTATTATTTAGCATCTATCTATCTTGTATCTCATCTTTCTCAGGATCCAAGATGGCTTGAAACATAGATTCGAACAGAGTACAGCTAAAATCAATCATAACTGATTCTGATTTATAATTTCTATAATTGATAAATTGATATCTTTATTAACACTTTTGAATGTAGACCCATAGAGAGCGAATAGCAGGAAGCTATGGATTTAATGCATCTGCATGTGACTGAAGCCCAGTCTGCTCTCAAGCTGTATTTAGCCATTACTTGGACAGATCAGATTGTTTCCAGTCTGTAGACATTTTACGTCTGTTCATTTATAAGTCCATTCCATTTCTGCATCATTGTGACTTTTTCTTTTAAAAAATCCACACAATAATTTGTATATACATGTTGAATCTGTTTTCCCACAAAATATGCATACAAAGAGGCATCTAAATCTTCAGACTTCTGAGTTTTCTATCCTAAAACTTGCATTTCTAATGCATTTAGTTACATTTTTGAGCCAAGAATGAGTAAAAAATTGATATATGTGCAGAATCCAAAGGAAAATGATGTGGGAGATGCAAATCATGTCTCTTTCAAAACTCTGAATGTTACCTTTAAAATATGTTTCATTTACACGCATTATTAACAATTTGTGAGAAGTAACTATTAACCATTTCTCATTGAACTGTTGAAAAAGTAACTTGTTACATTATAAGATGAAGTGATCATTACTTTATTTCAAATTTTTGTTACTTTCTAAAGTTAGAATTTATAAGATTTGGCATAAAAATCCTGTGTTTTTAATGCCACTAATAAAGTGTTTTTAAAGTACATCTTGAAAATTTCTAGAAACAGTTATTTCTTACACCAGCAAAGTAACGTCACTCTTCATTTTACATTCATTACATCTTTGTTACCCAAAAGTAATTAGTTACAGGTAACTGCATTGCTTCCATTTTGCAACACTACTCACAAAAATCCCAAGCCATGAACAGGGAATGTCAGTGCTAGTTCAGATCCTGCAGAATCCCCAAACCGTGAATCATATTTTCAAGGTGAGCAGTACAAAAAAGGAACTCTGGACTAGTGACTATGGTCACTGAGGGCTTCTATGTTAGAGGGACAGTAAATCCACTTTGACTTTCTTTAGTTCAGACTTTGAAGGAGCTATCCAAGGTGTTGAACCTGTTTTGGACATAGGATTCAGTATTTCAGGTTGCTCGTGTTTAGACTAAATGTGAGAGTATTTGCACCATCCCACTTACATGGAAGCCACAAACTCCTACTGACCAAGACAGAATCTGTCATGTCTAGGTTATTTTCAGTTTATTAGGTCAAAGCAGTCCATAGCCCACAAAAGGGGATGCCCCAGTGCAAAGTGGCAGGATGGGGTATCTCCATGGCTCAGATCATGAGCCACAGACATCAGTAGTAGGGAGGTGTAGCTCCTGTCAAAAGTGATTTATGACCCTCAGATTTGATTGATTTATGACCTGTCAAAAGTGATTGATTTATGACCTGTCAAAAGTGATTGATTTATGACCTGTCAAGAAATGATTGATTTATGACCTGTCAAGAAATGATTGACACC